>HG996556.1:3066871-3691871 GCA_905340355.1 Rhagonycha fulva | reverse complement strand
GGTTGTTTTTTTATTCTTTGATTGATGGTTAGTGTTTTATTCTAAAACTTTCCTATCATAACTGTTAAAAATGAGTAAAGAAAAAGCATTAGAGAGCCAACTGGAGTTGAAAAGCCATAGAAAACTTGAACTTGACAGGTACAATTTAAATAAATAAACAGCTAAAAATTATATCACAACTAAACCAGAGACGCGTAAGCTTTTTTGAGTTGAAACGGAAAAGAGCGTTACGAACAGATAGACAGAGTTTTAGGGTATTTAAAGAATATATCTAAATATCGCTTTAACTGTACTCAAAAATGTTGATAAGTTTAATTCATCGATTTCATTTGATTTTCGATGTTTAATTAAAAACTAAAATATTCAATATGATGGTATTGTTATCAGAACAAATATTGAAACGTTTTTTCAAGTTTTATAATGGAAAATCTATACAATAGCAATTGTTTCTTATACAACGATAACAATTTTTTTGTTACAATATTAGAATGAAAAAATTATTAGTCTGTTCGAATATTTTTCTAAAGAAAGCAACATTTAAATAAAGTCTATTATACTTAACAATTTGAAGTTACTAATTACCGTAATTATAGTAGCAGATTTTGCTCGGCCGCCGGCCTCTCTGAGTTATTTCAAAATAACGGTCATTACATTTTTAAATATGAAATTTTGAATTTTTTAAGGTTGTTTTCACTGTTCTGTCAGTTATCAATTTGACAGACATGTCCACATCTGTCATAGTTAATTTAAAACCAAGTGATTGGTTTATTGTAACCAATCCAAATTTGAAAACAAAAAATGAAATTTTAATGGATCACTTTCAGCCTAAAATTTGTTAATTTAAGACCAATTTTAAGATTTGTTGGTGTCGCCTGAGAAAGCGCTTAGCTCCGGTTGAGCTTTAAATTTGGTGTCCGCCTCGCTTTAAAGTGATTCACGAGAACGCATGTAGTAGCTAATAATAAAAGCCCCAAGTGCAGAAACTCTTCATGCTATTTGGATACCCGTAAAGTTTATATTTGTGTCAAGCAGCACTTCTAAGAAAGTCAGTCTTTTAAAACTGCAGCTGACAAATCTCGAATGATATCATACGTAGCTGACAAAAGAAATAGTTTTATAAGCATTTTGTCATTTTTATTTACATCTCGTAGTTTTTTAGACAGAGAAAATTGAATTTTAGAGATGCGTCGTGAACAAAGTGGATGACTTACGAGACAATTTAAAAGTTCTTCGTCGAGCCTGTTGCTTCCTATTGAGATTTCGTTTTCCTTTTTGATCACTCCTTTTGGCAGATGGTATGCGTAAGATGAATAATCGGGACCTTACAATATGATATGTCCCTTAGGAAATTTCTCCCCTTTACGCGAATAAAAGCCAAACGTATACAAAACTCTCAAACTTTGACCCATACACTCAGCGTGATATCTCCTTGCGCTTGAACGAATTTTCCAGCTTATTCCGTTTCGCCAACGAGAGATTACACAAGAAATCTTCTCAATAGAAAAGAGAATTGAATTTTTTAGTAAATTTAGAGGAACAAAAAAATTGTTTTTTCCAACTTTTAGAAGAGATTAAAACATCACTCTCCATTTTATCCGTATCGTAAAACCAGAATTTTGTTTTGAAATAGAAAAACTGTTTAAATCTTCCAACTCCTGCTATTTCTTGAAATATATGGCTTTGTGTTCCACTATTCGTGTTGGATACACTAACGCGAATTTTTATTGTTACCGAAATTTTTCATTTTAACTACCGGCAATATAGATTTTAAAATTCTTTATTTACTTGTCGGTTCTAAAAGTTAAACAAAAAATAAATCAGATTTTAACAATACAGCGAGCTTGAGAGTACACGAAAACAACTTTGTTTTTGCTTTATTTTCCACAGCCAGCGGTGCATTTGAAAAATTTACGATATGATTTTAAATGCGCGCCACGGTCATAAATTTGTGATCGACTTACAAAAATATCAGATTCGAATTTTAACGCCAAAATACGTTAAAATTACGCCCTTATATCATTCGCAAACTTTAAAATCGCATTACCAATAACTAACTGATTTTTCTTTTCACAAACCATAAATTGGAACATTTAACGTCCCCTACACATGCACGTATATAAATGCTGGTAAAATAAATTACTAAAATTATGGTTAAAAAATTTAAAATTCTTAAACAATTGACGCTAAACGGAAAACTGACATTTTCAATGTCACAAAACTACACAGAAGATTATAATCATTGATGGAAAATATCGTTTGATATTTCATGCAGGTCCAATTTGGCAGCCGGTTGTTACGTAGCGGTAACGAGGGTCCGAAAAGAAAACTTTTCGTTTGAAGATAATTTTCGAAAAAAGGAACCGATAGAGAAACACAAAAGAATCATGCAAAGTTTATAGTTCAACACCCTACAATAATCATAATAAGAGAAACTAATTGAGTTTTCTTTGTGGTTCGTTCTTGAAACGGATTCGTAAACTATAAATTTTGTAACATTCGCCACCTTCAAGTCGGCTATTCATGCACGTAAGTGCCCGTAATTCCCACAATTACGGAAAATGCGCGAATAAAATCCTTTAAATTTTTTAACGATTTTTAATAAAAAAATTTAATTTGTCGTCCTCGAATTAGTCGATCCACTTAATTTATCTAAAAACCAGCGGATGAATAATTTCGAAATAATTAAAACTGATTACTTCCCTTTCAAGTGTCCGAATGCTGGGTAGAATTTTTTAATATCACTTAAAGTATCGTCGCTAAATTAAAAAATTTTAAGAGAAAAGCTATCAATCTTTGATAATTGTGATTCGAAATGGCGACTAATAGGTAAAAGGGATGCACGTTATAATTTAAAAATTACACGCTTAATAGGAAATCTCATTAATTTTAACTCTTTACTTCTTAAATTGGATCGAACGTGGTTATTGAGGTGTGGATTGTTAATGGATTTTTTGGTATTATCGGATTTTACATTGTTTGAAATTTATAAATTTTAATGTATCAATATTGGTTTTTAATAGGGTTTTTGTTAACTCGGTCTGGAAGTAATCGAATTCTCGCAATTGAACAAAAAAATGATGCAAAATTTTGCGAGGTGTTCCTCGAGGGATACTATCGGGCCCGCTGTTCTTCCATTCGACAGTTCGATAACTTGGCATTTGTTACAGTATTTAAATTAGGTACTCAGTAGTCTCTTTCTTGAATAACGACCACTTGAAATAGAACAAGTAGTTGAAGTGCTCTCCTAAATACCTGGCAAAGTAGTGAATGGAACGGCACTACACTTAACTAAAATGAGCTTTTTTCTTTTTAAATTCCCCGCGCAAAGAGACCCCTACTTGATGGGAACAAATATCATACCTCCCCAGAAAGAGGGTGGATTGAATGATCGCTCCGTGAGTAAATGCGCTTTGTAAATAATTTAAAAATATATAAGCGAGCTTGCCTTTATTTGCTTTGGAATTTATAAAATGAAAAGATATTTGTTTCCTGCAGTTCGAAAATCGATTACTGTGTCCAAAAAGATTTTGTTAATTGCAGTTTTGCGTCGTGGTGATTTGGTTTCATTAAGCAGATTAAAACGAGCAATTATTGTGTTAAAGTCGTACAACACCTTCGACGATAATTATGCAGTGCGTGCTACGCTTTATATTCATCAATTTGTTCTCTCTAAAAAAGTGGTTGGTGTTAAGGCCTATCATTAACGGATATATTCCTGACCTGTCATTTGCATGCGTTAAAAATAATTATGTTAATGCTCCGTTTGTCGATTTGCCTTTCCACGTCAAACGCAATTAGTACGATGGAATGTTTCTAATTAATATAAATCTGGTTAGTGCATTTTTATTTTCTAATGTTAATTAAATCATACGCTACAATGTTCATGTACTTTCATTGTCATTTTAATTACTTAGTTACCTGTCTTCCTTCGATTTTTTAGTAGGTAGATACTCTGAATCGAGAAAAATCTTTTATCCTCTGAAGCAAACTGCGGAATTTTTAATTACTATTAAGTTTAATAACAGTTCCGAGCGGCTTACTGCTGAAAAAATTAATTCAGTGAACTTGCTTAACATTTTTTATTGAATCGAACATCTGCCCTGCACAAAGATGTTATTGGTTCAACAGTTTTGCAATCGAATAACTTCCAAAATCCTGTTACTTTTCGAGTGATTTACCTTTTCCTTATCTCTTGGGGTGAGATTGGCCTCAAGTGAACTTGATCCTAGAAGAGCCAGCAAATTAAATCGTTGTGGCCAATTACTATATCGGACTTATCTAAGCGTCTAATCTTATCCCGATATCATAGGCGTTTTTTAATTATCGTAGCCCGGAAAAATATTTACATAACAAAGAAATGTTAAGTTTTTGGTATAATGAACGATTTATGTTTCTTCATTCTCTGCAAAACAATTGAATTGGTAAGGCGTCGAGAGTGTGGGAACCAGGAACTTAATTAACTTTGTACATTATGAAAATGGCGTCAAAATGCAACTAGAATAAACATTTTTTTGAAAAATTCCAAGGTCAGTACAAAAACGAGGTGTACAAAGACAAATATTTGTGTTAGTTTTACCTAGAGGGCAGTACTGCATCATAGACTCAAAGTCTGAAATAAAAGTAACCAAACAATTACGAATCAAAAAGAAAATCATTTGTTTTGGTGGCCAAAAGATTTAATTTGATTGATATTATTTTTTTATTGTATTGGAAAAAACTGTGCTTAAAAGTTACACAATTTGGGGTCTAGATTGTCGTCGACAAATCAAATTTTGTTAAAATTAAATGCAATTATGTTAGAAAAAAGTACAAAGTTGTGCTACGCAAAATCAAAGTTATTGTGACATTGCCCCCCCCCCCCAATAAATTTAAATAAATAAAGCTTTTGATTTAGCGTACTGCGCAGACGAAAATCAAATTTATTTTTAAATCCTAGATCTATGTTTGATCAGTGCTTCGGACTCGAAAAATTTTAAATTTTAATATTTGGTTGTATCTTGCATATTTTTAGTTTTTTGACTATGTAAATTTTTTACTTGAAACTTCAAAAATTCTTCAAATATATTGTTTTGTAATTAAATCTCATTAGATTTTCATAATTTTTCAAAAATTATATCCAGATGTTTCTGATTAAGAACCTAGGACAGGGATGAGCAACTCAAGGCCCGCCACACTTTCTCGTGCGGCCCTTCAAAGATTTAACATTTTGACTTTTAAAAATGCCCAGTGTCCCTAAGTTTATTTTGTTAATACAGAGATAATTTGAGTTTTTTCTTACACGGTCCGCACAACATTTTTAAATTTGTAACTGACCCGTTGTAAAGAAAGATTGCTCATCCCTGAACTAGGGGGAAAGAAATAAAAATATAAATTTTGTTTAAAAAATTTGAAAATTTGTAGATATACTAAAATTGAATTTTTAATTTATTTATTAAAGTATTACAGTCAAAAATAAAAAAAAACTCTAAAGTAGCACAAAAAATAGTGAAAAAATTCTAAAAACTAAGGGTAGTTTTTAAGATTGATGACCTTGTTTTGGTTCTGGAACTTAGAATTAATTTCATATTATTTTATGCATGACCCACCGGACAAACTCCCGGTAGACCGATGGGTCAGCACGCCCCTGTTTCTAGATAAAAATATCTAAATTGCAATTGATTAAACTGCAAATTGTTAAACCATCAGCTTTATTTTATCTGAAACGACTCACATCGAATCACACCGACGCATTTCAAATTTTCGGTCTTATATTGTTAATGCAATTCAAATCGAAACGACGCAAATCGAGACCCCGGTGTACCACTACTCTATTCGCGTTTTACATTAACAAAACGCCACCATGCGGAATAATTTCAAACTCGTTTGTAACGTATAGTAAGTACCAACATAAACACCACAAATAAACATTTTCTTTTGTTTACATTAACAAAACGCCACCACACGGAATAATTGGAACTGCTGAAAGACGTAAAGTTGTTATTGACAGTGGCGCCACCAACGGTAATGTAAAACGCGAATAACATGTGACTTCAAAAAGCTAAAAAAAATTTATTTTAGGGCGGAACATGCGGGATCCACAGTTGGAAGGGGTAATTGCCCCTGAAATATTTGCATACCCTTAATTTAAGGCAGTTTGACCTGGAATATTTTAAAAATTTTGCCTTAATTTTTAATTACCTCTTTCCCGACACTGAGTTCTCGATCTGCATTTAGAAGACATTGTTAAAATTTACTCAGTCTTGATTCCAAGTCCATGTCCTGCTCTGAAGTTAAATTTGTGTTGAAGATGGCAAGAAAATATTGAAAATTGAAATAAAAACCGAGACGGTCATTTTCCTTGCAGGTAGCGCAATCAACTGCAATTGCGCGATACCGGGTTTAAATCCGGAGGAAAGTAAACTTTGTTACGACTAGTCTCCGTGCTTCGGAAGGCACGTTAAGCCGTTGGTCCTCCTGGGTTAATGAATTGCCATCATTAACATAAAAACCAGGGTTACAGGCACATCTGAAGGCCAGTTTAGCAAAGTACTTTTTGGATGTTAAACAATTACAAGCTCAAAGAACCTGTTATTAACCCTTTCAACGCTTAATTTGATTTTAGTCCACAGCTTATAAAAACCGTTAGCTTCGCACGCGGAAATAAGACTTTTGTCGCCACGCTTCTCAGACACTGTTTGTCTCTATCCATTAAAGTAACACTTGGCAACTTTTTTTTTATTACATAATTAAAGTAGGTACTATTGGTCTTTTAGTGCTTACGGACGTTTTCTTTATGAAACCGGGCATAAGTTGTGAATCGTCGTGTTAAGAAAATGGGGAAGAGCGTCGTCTTGTCAGATCTACAAATTTTTTTCTGGATTCTAAAAACCTAACCTAAAAAATCAGTGCCAATAAATTAAGCTTTTGCCAAATCTGAAAAACATCATTTTTTTAAACTATTTTTAGCCCCCTTTTTCAAAATATTGAGTTTAATTGCTCTTATGGAGGTGAATTGTATTATTCTATCTATCAGGAACAAGTGGACTTAACCTGGGGCTGTCAACAGTGGCGTATAAATAGCAGGTCTGCAAAGGAATGAAATTTGACGTAGGAAAACCAGATCTAAGACCTGTATGACACGATGCATAATTTTACATAATATTTACATGTAAATTGTAACTAACCAATGGAAATTGTCCGATGGCTACTAATACTCTGTTTGTATTGGTTAGTTACCATTTGCATGTAAATTTTATGCAAAATTATGCATCGTGTCATACAGGCTTTAAAAGTTTTTCAAAACCAGGTTTGTCAAAAAAGAAATGAATGTCAAACAAACTAAGTTAGTCAACTGACGCTATAAGAAAACTGTCATTTGAAATGTTACACAGTTTCCACAATAAGCTGTGTCCTTGCCTAACTGTAATTTCATGGGTTGTTAATGTCGATCGAGAATTTTTAGTCCTTGGTTCTTCTATTAAGATTATTTAGACTTATTCTAAATCCTCTTTAAAAAAAACTCAAGAGTGGTCACGGTGACCAGTTACTATGTGTGACGTTGTGTCGCTGGACGGCGTCTTGTTGAAACCGCACATCTGCCAATTTGAAATAGTCCAATTGTAAAACCACGCAATTTTTATTACGATTATTATTGTAAAATTAATCAACCAAATAAAACTTGTTGTAAAAAATCTAAAAGTAATCTATAAATAAACATTTAATAAACAAAAATATTAAGCAAAGAACTTCACTTTATTATATCAACTTCTTATCTTCTCATCTTTTTCTTGTAAACATTGTTTACTTTAGAAAACTTACATTAATAATAATTATAAATAGCTAATATGCTAATAATTCATTTATTCTGTTAATAGTTTTGTTTTGTTTAAAATAATATTCAAGACTTTATAAATTAAACTGAACAAAAACAAGAAGTTCAAAATCTACAAGCTTGAAATATGTTAGTAAATTTTATCACCAACATTTAACATCTAAAAAGAACAATAGGACTGATCATTAAAAAGTGGCAGCACGCAAAAACTATTTATTTTAAAGACTCGGATGACCGCAGTTCCTAGGCTTGTATATTTTAATGCGATCATTAACACAATCGTTTGTCGAGTTGCTTGTGGGGGGTGAGTTGATTTATATTTTCTAGTATCAGTGTGAATCTGAGGAGGTAACAGGTAAATTCTACGTTACAGTGGATAAAATCGCAACAGGTCATTGATTAGATGACAATTGTGATTTTTACTATTTAATTAATGATTTATTTTTATTACTATGTTTTTATTGGCGATAATATGAAATGATTATTATAAGGTTAATTAAATCATTAGAGCACTCCTTATCAAAAATTACACTTTATCGATGCACTTTTTTGCGGTTTTATGCATTGCTTTGCTAATTCTGAGTCAAGTTTTGATAAACTTATTGTTTACGTAAGATAGAGGTGTGTACAGGGTCCTGTTATGTAAAAAAGAAGAATTCAAGGTTAACGGGTTCTTTAATTTTTTTGTGCTTTTGTTTTCAATTTTTTGCTCTTCTTTTCATTCTTGTCCGACCAATAATCCAATTATAGATGGCCAACATACCCGGTTGCATAATTTCCAAGTTTAAGTTGCGATCATGTCGTCGATACATTCTTAGGCCAAAAAATTAAAAAATCTGTTGTGCCCAATTATGAATCAAATAAAAATTCTTCGATACGATAAACGTGAATGTATTCAGCTTCAGACGAGACGCGAGTTCATGCGAACTTGTTTTTGCAGATAGAAATGGCGGCGGATGCAGAAACTGGATAAACGACTTTTATTCTTGAATTTTACAAACAAATTGTTAAGTCAATCGTTCGATATGATATCGAACGAGTAATCGATGAATGATCCTGACACGTATTCGATGATATAATAATACACATACATTGGTAATAACCGTTCAAGATTTTTATTGTTGGTAGGTTGACTATGATTTCACTTGTGGCCAAATTTAGAGCGCTTGAGTAATTTGGCCTTGAATAGAAAAGTATATACTACGCAATTTAAGTTGGGACAATGAACCATTGCAAAATACTGCAAAATACACTAGTATGAATTGTTGTTGTTAACTGGTTCCTCATTGAAATTGCTAATTGGACCGACAAATTTGAAACCAGAACCGCAAAAGTGATATTCAATAAGCTTAACAATAAAGTTATGATCTTATAAACTTCCTGTCCTTTTCAGCGCATCTGCAGGTATCACAAAACCAACACTTTTAGGAAATTGTATTATGATGCATCACGTCGCTACTTGCTCGGAGGTACCGTTTTTCTCCAAGGTCTTTCTTTGCGATGTGCAGCCGCCTATTTCTTTTTTGGTCACGGAAGACGTAGATTAATGAGCAGCCCTGGCATTTCGCTTTACTTTTACTCTATGTTGTATGTATGTATGCATGTAGTAAGAGTGTACGATGCTGAATCGAAGCAGGTAGACAAATTGCAGTTTTTATTGCAACTGCTACCAGGAATAGATTTGGTTCAATGATCTGACCGGAGGTTTACCAGTCCGTGCAACCATATGTTTACAACAATCTTTATTTTTCCGTCATCAGCAAAGGTAACCATTATCTCACCTGTTTGCATAACCCAATTACGGTATTCTGAAACCATCGCTCCATTTTTGAAAATATTCGTAATAATTATTATATTATGTAGCTATAATTTTCGTTGATTTCAGAACGTTGACCAAAAATAGTTCCGTGTTGCATTATTCCAAATTTTAATTTGCAATTTGTCTGTCTGGTTAGACGTACACACGTATAAATAAATTGAATAGCCAATTTGTTACGATTCCACATACATATACGATAATGACATAATTCCACATAATATAAGCAATTACGTTAAATACACAATATTAATCATCTTATAAAGATCAGCAATGATTTAATGTTTTTTAATGCTGGTCCTTATACAGAGGACTATACAAAAAAATTTAAATCGTCCAGCGTGTACTTCCCCGGAGCACTCGGTCCTTTTTTTTACCGAAGTGGTCACAAAATCGTCGATTTGAACTTTTATTGCGCATCGATGAAACTGACAAAAGAATATACGTGACCCATATTATTTATTATTAAGACGATGTCCTTGGATTCGGAAATTTTATTGTGCGATTCAAATTTAACGTGTCCATTCAGTCATCCAAATTGCACCCATAGAAATTTTTAACCAGGTGTCGTAATTCTTATTCAAATTATAAGATGTTTGCTTTTATGTTCCCGTTTATTGTAGTTTGAATAATTAAAGCTTTCTTTCAAAAGTACGCGTAATTTTTCTTTACAAGAAGTGGAGTTCGTGCAACATGAAGAAGATATTTTAGACCAACATGAGAAATTTGTGTTGTTAAATTTGACAGGATATTTGTATAACGTATTGTTCAATATCTGCACCAAATCCGACTTTATTCAATGATTGATCTCAATAATACGATTTTAAATTCAAAATCGAGTTTAAGAACATTGGTTTTCCCTTCGTAGCTTTTCCGACCTCATATTTCATACTGCTAGCCATGAATTTCCTTTCATATTTATTTAAACATGTCTTTTCGAACCAACAGGATATTTTTTATTTACAAATTCCACATTCTTCGGGGTTAATTACAACAAAAACATCCTTTAAAATTATCGAGGCAATTAAACTTCTTCCGAAGTGATTAAATTAATATTATTTCACAGTACGGAAATAGCAAGAAATTAGTTCAAAAATGCCCTTCTTGTTTGTTAATTCTTGATATTTATTTATACTCTAGGCCTACGGAATTTAACTAATCATAACATTTAAAAATAAAATCTTTTACAGATAAACATTTTTACAACTTTTATAAATAATTAATTATAAACAAATATAAACATCAATATTACGTAGTACAAGTTCTGTTACTCACATCAGAACTTGGGTATTTTTATTTTGCACCAACTGATATGCTCTAGTATGAATTCAAAACAAAAATTTCATTTTTTTTATGTTAGCGTCCATTAATATTTTTGCAAAATTTGGAGTTCAAAAGAATTTGTAACGAAAGACATCTCAAAAGTCAAAAAAAAAATTAAACTGACTGCCCAAATACATCTTTGGAGCATCCTCATCTAGATATAGTCATGATTGGTGACCATATGTTTATGACTCATGAACTACCAGTTTTCCAAAATAAATCGACGAGCTGTCTAAATTTTCATCTACTCCTTCCAATTTGCTTAATCTATTTACCACTTTTTTGCCCACATTATTTATTTAAAATTTGTTTTCAATCCAAACCGAACCCAGTAAACTGCAGCAAAAACAGTAGTACAATAATATTATATCCAACACAATAGAATTTTTTTTAGCAATTAAATTTAAATAATTAATCTAGAAGAAAAATCAAATAAAGAAGGTAATAATTATATTATCAAATATATTATGCATTTTTTTCAATCTTCAATGTTATAAATAATAATAAAGTTAATTGGAAGTCTTCGCTTCGAATATTTGAAATAATTTAAAAATTAACTGTTGAATTTACAATTTAAATGTTCTTTTATATTTATATATTCAAAACATACAATAACAAAATAAACTCATTTACATATTAACAAATATTTAGTTTATTTAAAATTAATTAACCTTGAATTTATAAAGTTAATGTTGGTTTCCAGTTCACCGTTATGATGGTCAAATTATAGTGCAAATTGGCGCCATTTTATTTTCACATTCGGTTTCGTTGAGTGTACTAATTTCCGGTGTGCTGAAGGTATCAGATTCGATTCCTATTGAAAGTAAAACTTAGAGTGAAAAAGAATTTATCAACTCATTGTAGGCAGCCGGGGGGGTTTTATTTGTCTGTAATTGGTTTTCCAAATTGATTGAGATTTTTTTCGATTTTGCTTCACCAAAGCAAACAACAAAGTTGAAACAGCGAAGCGAATTAATTTATAATTTTGCTTTTTATTGAATAATATCCAAATTTTTTCTAATAATATGGAAAATAAAACCACTTAAGTTTTAGAAGATTGGAACCTTGTAATACTTTCAGTGACGTTTTTTGTAAGGATTTACTTGTTTTTTTAAGTTCACTTATTAATTTCTACAAGAAAACATATATTTGAAATATTGGCAAGGACCTCATCCATCATGGCTTGTGCCTAAGTCCTGTCTTGATTTTACCGCTGGTTGAGCTTAGAACAAAAATTCCTGGTTTGAGAATTGAATTTCCTGTACTTGTGCGGAAAACTTGTTTTGAACAATTCCTTTCTTCCTGCCACCTATGAGCTGGGCGACTGGGCCATATAACCTGGATTTAGCTGAGGGTTGGAATCTGCATTTTAGAGAAGAGTAAAACAAAGTAATGATATGTCCGTCCATTAAGGGACTCATCATCTTTAGACAAATAGATTTTTCAAATAGTTTTGGGTTCAAATCCGGAGAAGGATCAAACTTACTTATGACTAGTCTCCGTGCTTCGAAAGGCACGTTAAGCCGGTGGTCCTCCTGGGTTAGTGAATTGCCATCATTAACATAAAAACCAGGCACATCTGAAGGCCACCTCAGCAAGCTACCTAATGGATGTAAAATATTTATATGCTCATAGATCTAACACTGTCAAGGAAACCACGCAGATGTTGGAAATAACAAGCCTTAAGCTTAAATTCAGTTGAAGAAGAGAAGAAGAAGATGTTAATATGTTGTGGTTTTATGACCGGGGGGTTTGGGGGGTATGGAATACCCTCCAGTGCCAGTACGTTAACCAAAAAGATGGTAAGCAAGGTAATAATGTACCCAGACCTTCTTCAGAGATGCAGAGGGGTGGAAGCTGGAGGTGAACATTTACTAAATGTGAAATGAATTTTGATTTAGAAATCTGACGTACCTAATTAAAAGAGGAGTAACAAATAACAATAAAAACGTAGGATGTAGCCATTTCGTGACTTCTTTTAGCAGACAATCCATGTAGGTAACCGCCTACTTTCGGTGTCTATTTCCGGCCAAAAAGTAGCCGATTCTTCGTCTTACCATATGGGTACCACATACAAAATTTTTACAAAAACATATCGTTAAAACATACACACTTACAGACCACTTTTTATTAGACAATCCCAGGGCATCTAAAACTTATTTTTTACTTGGAACATTAAAACAGAAAAACAACGTGCAATCGATTATAAAATAGCAATTTCGCACCGTAATCTCGACAGTTGGAAAAAATAAATGCGATAATTGTTTTCATCAAAATTTAACCTTGACCTTGACTATAATTAGCAAACTAGGGACGGTCTAAAATTTGTTTACTGCTAAAACGCATTAAAATTTAAAGCCATTTATCCGCAAGTTGAAAACAAAGAAACACCCAAATGTTCATGTTTTGGTTACTTAAGATTTACGTAACATTTTAACGCCGAAACAATTTATAATTAGTAAACACCATTATCTAGATTAAATACCAATTATTACAGTTTTGTCTAGCATAATAGAAATTAATCAGTCGTTCAGTTTATTTTTGGCTAATAAACAATTCCCGATATATCGCGGTAAAACTTATTGCGCCATACATAAACACATAATTATATGTTATTTTTATTGTTGACTCTGGTCATGTTATTTATTATTACACATTTTAAATCCACTTAGATAACTAAATTTGAATAAAAAATTATTTATGACTTTTAATTTAGATTATTGTCTCATTCGCATATATTACATCGCCCAAAACTTCTCAAAATGATTGCACTTTCCAGTTGTATGACCCCTTTTTAAACAAACTTAACAAACAACTGTGATCGAGAATCATATCAACACATTTCAAGATAGTCCACCTAAATATGGCCCCCTTCTAACCGAAAAAAACAAGCAGGAATGTTTTTAAAACTAAATATTAATTTTCTTAATTAATTACCCAACAAAAATTTTTGCCATGTCGGTGATCGGAAAAGTATACGTTTTTGGATCTTGGAATTTCGGCGCTTGGTAATTAAATAACTTTGTAAACAAGGAAAATAATAACACTAAACATTTGCTGCTTAATTGTTATTTCGAACGATGACTAAAAGTACAGATGTACTGCTTTTATTTAAAAGTGTAATGACTTCGATTTTGTACTCACTCCAAAATTTAAGATTGTTTTTTTTATATTTGAAAACAAATAAAATTAATCTAGACGGTTAACGTTGGCGTAACTTTGTTTTTTATGTTAGAAGCAATAGATCGGTTTTTCGACTTGCAATTAAGAATGCCAGTCGTTTATGCAGCCAACTACCCCCACACGCCCTCTCTTGTGGTGATCTACTACTTATCTATTCTAAACCACAGCTAAAAAATGCATAATATTTTTTAGTATGCTAAAAAGTAATGAACGGACATGGAAGAAAAATATTGAATGGCACTGCTCCAAACGGATTGAATATCTCATGCATGAAATTTGTTTTTCTATTTTTATCTATAGGACAATACAAGTCAAATTACATTAGTTGGCGCCATCATTACTTTTTATTTTACCGTTAATACATTTGTTTAAGACTGCGATGTGCTAGAGAGAAACAGCGGTTCATTAATGTTTTGTGCGTTTGACCAGGTTAAGAATCACTGTATTGTCCCAGTACATTAAACAAGGACACGGTGCGTGTGGGGGTGGACGTGTCAAACACGACAAGTGGTTAAACGATGGCAGTGGCGCTTCTAACGGCTCACATATATTATGATTAATTAATTTTTTAACCCCGGAATTAATTTTTCCTTTTTAATTTTTAAAAATTTTGTTTTGATACTTACTTGGTCGTTCTTAGGGGTTAGAGAAAAAAATTATAAAAGAATTAATTGCTTTAGTTTGGGACAGTTTTTGGTTGTAGTCAAAATTTTTGTTCAAAACCAAAAAACCATACCAAAAAGAACTACTAGCAGGAAATAAAAGACTATATAAAAATGACCCAAATTATATTTTCTTTTAACAAAAATTTGAAATACCGATAATGATAATTGGATAATTGGGTTGTTTATTACAAAATTAGAACGTTATTAATTACAGAACAAGAGAATAAATTCCACAGATGCTATTTTTCGAAAATTAGCCAGCAAATGAAAATTGAAAAATTATATCGTTTATGCGAAATCAAGTTTTTCCAAGTTTGGAAGTTGGTAAACAAATTAAAAACAAAGTGATGTAATTTCGAGCAATTTGTAAGCAGGTGAGATAAGTTGAAAAGTTGTAACTTAATTTTAAGGTTCGACTCAAAAATAGTACACTAGGTACTCGAAATTTGTAATTCCCTGTAAACTTTTTGCACCACTTTTCCGATGTTTTCCGTTCGTTACTTTATGCAATACTTGAAATACATAATAATTATAATTTGCATTTTAATGTTTACTTTCCGCATTAAGGATCAAAGTTTAATTAATGCAGAAATTTTAAACTGTTTTAATTAAGTAATTTTATAATTAATTTGTTTTGCTTTTAAAAATATTATTTATGGAGTAGCGTTGTTGCAAAAAAGGGAGAAGGACTGTTTAAAATTAATTAAATATTTATTTGTAGGTGCACAATTGTTACTTATTTTTGTTTTTAATTCCAAAGTTCAATAAATTATTTATTTGGTTTTAACTATTATTTTCACAAGAATTACAATCAATATACTCGGAATTGAATAAGAAATTCTAGGAATAGTGTGATTCACTTTGTTGCCTTGGGTAAGCCTATAAAGAGAGAACTTTTCTCAATTAATTAATTAAATAATTACGATAAGACATTAAGTTTGAAGTCCAAGTTTATTTACTCACTTTTCATTTCAAGTGTTTTTTTGAGTTTATTACGTAGTTTCGACTTGTAAAAAATCTATTAATGTTAGTCAAATATCCTACAGATGTTCTCCAGAAGACACTTGTATAAGTTTGTATAAAAACAATAAAGAAAACCAAAAATAACATGCAACAATTTTAAATTTACCCACACGAAATTAATTAGCATCTCAAAATAAGTCAAAAATTTCTCAACCTCCATTCTATTTTTCTTCCATCATTGCAACTTGGTGGTAAATAAATCGAGGTCATTTTCTAACGGAAGCTCCAGGTAACTCGAAATTCCCGTACCTGAAAGGTGACACGTCGCCCGGTACAAATGCGCTGAAATAAGTCGCACTTCCCGCACCTGTCCTTTGTCCTTGAATTGTTGGGCTTTTGTATACCGTTATGAATTTTTATTTTTGTCTATTTTTTTACGATGAATATTAACAACTGACTCTGTATGACGCATCGCGATAATCAAATAAGCAGGAAGTCAAATTTTAATGGTTTTTATTCTTTTCCTTCATTTTTATTTCCTTTGTTAAAGGAATTTGATGCAAAATCGTACGGTAACTTTCTTAGCATGCGAATATGATCTACATGTATAATTCACAGCAGGAGCATCGCAGCCTCAGTCCAGGATGGATTTTTGATATTATACTCCAAATTAATCTGTCGCTGCTTGAAATTATAGCCTATTGTTCAGGAAAATACAAACTACATATTACACTTTTCATCCATCCTGGTAGTGCAACAAGGAACACATTCGGGTGCTATTAGCATAAACCGAGAGATAACGGACATGAAAGATTTTGATTTCTCAATTGACCGAATTTTCCGCCAAAGTGACCGATTTTCTCCTTCACAGGTGACTAATTTAGCTACAAAAGGGAGCCAATAAACATCGTTGAAGACACAATAAATATTTTTTATATTGTGGAAAAACAGAAAATTTTGCAATTTTTAACTTAAATTTTCTTTCATGTCAAGCGAGAATAGGTACGATTAATTTTGTGATGAAACGATGAGGAATATTACTGTCGTTATATTCTTCACAGTTGTCGTGAGTCGTTACGAATTTTTCCAAAAATAATTTCTAATATTTCAGATTGAAAATTTGACGTTGAGAAGTCGGCACCTAAGTGAGTTTCTTGCACAAACAGAAATAAGTGACCAAATTTCAACAGTTTACAATTGAAATTATAACAAACCCTAATTGGGATTCGAATCTTAAAGTACTAACGAGTTGGTTTTTTACCGCCTTTTCTACACTTTAAATATTTCCTGGCGGTCATTTGCAAGAACTGAAGTTTTCTGAAGTTGAAAAAGGGGTGTAAAATACGAAATTTTGAGTACCGCTGATCTATCCCAAAGAAGAAATTGTAAAAAATCGTATTCGTTGGCGTTATTTAATTGGCCTTTACCTCTGTTTTGAACAAGAAATGAAAATTTTCTTGGATTACGAAAACCATAATCAGGTTTTATACCATACTGGATGTAAATCAACTATGGTTGCCATGGTAACCAATTGGTAAATGCATTGCTGTAACTGATAGGGACAGGAATCGTGCTCATTTTGTTGTTGTGACAATATAGCTCAGCTTTAAATTTACCTCATAGACTTGCGTTTATTGGGAGACGGTCATTTGCCTTGCAGGTAACGCGATCAACTACGAATGCGAGGTACCGGGTTCAAATCCGGAGAAAGGCAACTTTCTTATGACTAATCTTCGTGCTTCGGAAGGCACGTTAAGCCGGTGGTCCTTTTGGGTTAATAAATTGCCATCGTTAACATAAAAAACTAGAGTTACAGGCACGTCTGGAGATAAGTCTAGCAAGCTACCTATGAAACTGCCAATGAAACGATACAGTGGCTGGAAATAACAAGTCTTAGGTTTAAATTCAGTTGAAGAAGGAGCGGAAATTCAAAGATATGAAATGATTTTTTTGTTCTGTTATATGTATTTATTTATGCAAAATTTTGAAAATATAGGCATAAAGTGGCTCAGGGACGTAGCTAAGTGCTCTCACTTAGCCTACTCTGAAAATAGAAAAAGTTTTAAAAATGAAGTTCATAATGTAGAGCATTTATCTCAAAAAATTTTTTTGGGAACCGGGGGGTCTGGGGGGTATGGAATACCCCCCAGCCATACGTAAGTAACCTCATGACATTTTAGAAATTATATTTAAATCGTATATTTTGATTAGTCGTCTAGTTGCTTTCTTCCAGCTGCAGGATATTCAACAACCTCCAGGCCCCCGGTTTAATATTCATTTCTTGACATTTTATAGACAGCGCCCTAAAACAAAGGGTTGTAGTTTTCTTACTACTTGAAGCCTATGGTGGCAGTGATATTCGCTGTGTGCGTAGGTGTAGAGGGGATACGAAAATCGATCGAAGCGTTTGGAGTGGCCGGTAATAGAACTGAATTGGGACTTGCTTTATGTGATTACCATGGACTTAGAAGGATTGTGACCCGCAACTCCCTACCTGAAAGCTTAAAATTTACCAGCTTTTTATATGTCAAGTGTCCCAGTTATTTTCGTCTATGTAAGCCACCAGAGAGCAGCAAGAGCAACGCACACAGCCAATAAGCTGAACCTATCTCACTGTAAATTAGTAATCTTTTGATGAATCTCCCTAGATTGATGAATTACCACCATTAAGAAAAAAACCAGAGTTACAGGCACATTTGAAGGCCAGCCTAGCAAGTTACCTATTTCATGTTAAACCATTGCCACAGGTACTTTTTTTTATGGATAAGAGTAATTCTGAAGGGAAGCACCAAGATCCTAAACTGCTTAGTTACGTCGCTGGTTGTAAGCAATGATATGTAATATTTCAAAAGTTAAAAATGTAATCCAAATTAACTGACAATGAGATCCAGGTTCAATTCCACAGCCCTCTTCAAATAACACTTTTGTCTTGCATAATTTTTCATTCGACAATATTACAAAAGTTACAATTATTTGTGACTCTCCTTCTTCAAGTAACCAAATTAAATACAGTGTAATTCGCTTATAATCGATTTCAAGGAATCAAAGGATTGGTCCATTATAACAGGCAATCATATGTCATTCTGAGCCCGTGCGCACCCCAGACTTTGCTGGTTTACTAAATATTTATGCAAACGTCATGTATCTTATCTAAATAGTAAATAATAGAAACTGAAATAAACTTGGACGTCGTCGTAATGCAAACAGGTGGATACTGGAATAATCTCGATCCCAAAAGCAACGATTGTGGCCAAAATGTTTCTAAGATAAATTAGCCCATCAAAGAAATCCATAAACATTGCCATTTCCAAATGTGCTTAAAATAATGAAATAATCACAACAGAAACGGTTGAAGCCAAAATGTAAAATAAAATTTCACAAAAGTTTGTTGATCTTCAATCGATCAGGATTGTGAAACTACTGGAAGAAGAGGTAACTAACTGATGGCAAACAGATGAACCATTACCTAGTTTGATCCTGGCGAACTGAGAACCAAATTCTGACCGTCTCTCCCAGGAAAGAAATGGCAAACACAGATGCAGTGATAATTTGTCAATAATAATCACAAAGTTTGAACCATTTAATTCAAAATTTTGCTTCTGGTTGCAAAATGATCTTGTATTAACAGGTGATATTTTTTCCTAAAAATTTTTAGATTTGATCCGAAAAAATTTCTACAAAACCAGACGAAGAAGTAAACCACCCCGTGACGTTCTGTATTGAATTAATCACAATCAGATTTCGAAGTTTGATGTTGATAAATCAGTTACTACAACATAATTAATTGCTGGAAGAGTGAAGAGACTTAATTTGAACCGCTGCACTTAATTTGCAAGTTTTCGTTTAGGTTCCATCCACTTCTCAAATTAAGATTTAGCGGTTTCTTCTTGCAACCAAAGCTTTTTCTTTTTTAATTCAACAATTTTTTCGATTACTTGCATTTTCGAAGACGTTTGAATGCCACAACTCCAACGAGGTGGTGCTCACGAATCCTGATGCAATTTTAGCTTGAAAGTGTTGGTTACGTAAACATTCATGCATAATAATTTTTTAAATTGGTCCGAAATATTTTAAGCTGTCAGGAGTGGTGAAACTTCCAAATATGGAACAATAAATATTCATGTAACCAAAACAACGAGCAGCTTAAGTGGCGGTCCAGTTTAAACCACCGCACGCAACTCGAAGACAATTTCCAAAATAAACTGTTTACAATTAACAAGATAATCGTGAAGCTAATTTAAGTGACGTCGTTTTATCTTGCGAGTACAAACAACTTGGGTCCCCATAATAAATAAGGGTCGTATATCTGTAAGGTCATGCAAGTAGGAGCCGGGTATGTCTTTGTATTCTAATAGTCGTAAATAGCGACTAATGTACTTCAACGACGTACAGGTTTTGTGTTAAGAAGAGAAGATTAAGGCCGAGGTGTCCTTATCTTATAATTAAGTTCTTATGTTAACACCCCCTTTCCAAAATTATTCAAAAAACAAATGCACCCCAGGGACGAGACGGTAATTTTGTTTTAAGCTTTTCATCAAATTAAGATTATTTTGTGATTTTACGAAATGACTTATCTAGTAATTAATTTTTCAAGTGACAATTAAGAATTTTAAAATTAAATGGAATAGAAAAGTTTGGTTGGGCGAATGAAAAGTTGATAAGTAAATATTTATTTAATAGTAACATGTTTTACCGGTTGCAACAATAATGATGTAACGACAAACAACGAAAGTGGTAGCACCGACGCCGGTCAGGGCTGTCGAGAGCGAAACCGGCGCTTGCGTCGGCTACGGAAACGGAAAGTGAAAAGCTGCGGATCCCCACTCTTGCCCCTACCTTTCGCTTTCGGGACTCCCCCCTGAGCACTTTCCCCGGCGGTGCGTGTTGTGAACAACACATGCAGTAGGTTACCGAGAGAGCTGCTCGGAAGACGCGTATACCAAGGTCAACAATACTTTTTTCGAAAAGACCGCTGTCGTTTCACAACTTTTTTAAGACATTTTTTGCATTTTATTGTAATTTTTTTCGTCAAAATTAATTATTTAATTCCGCGCTCCGAAGAAGCGACCATTAGTTTACCAACCGGCATGGCCCCGCGCCGGCATAACGGCCAAGTTCAAGGCCTAATCGGTATCGATCTCGAGGAAAGCGGCGTGACGCGTTGCTGCGTACCCATGGGGGAGTGTCTGCGCGTCCAGCAGAACCAGATGAACCCCAACAATAACGACCCAATGTTAATATCTTTAGACGACCTGAGGGATACTGTGAGGGTCACCTGTAACAACGAAGCGTGCACCACCGGACGCTATATGCACCGCGAGTGTTTTGACGCCTGGGAGCAGACGGTCTTGGCCTACCTCAAGACCTGTGGCAGGGCACGTTCATGGAGCGAACGCCAACGGCATCAAAACTTGTGGACCAAAAAAGGATACGATTTAGCATATAAAGCCTGCGGTTGCAAATGTAATCGTGGCCATCTTAAGAAAGATCTCGACTGGATGCCGCCACCACCTACCAGCAACATCTTCGGTCGCATCGAAGAGATCGAATCCGGCAAGAAGAAAAAACGCAGAAATCGCAACGGAAGACCATCTTTAGCCATCAACACATACCATCCCACTATCATAACCGAATCCCGCGGACGTGCCGGCAGCCTGTCCTCCAGCACAGGTTCCTCTTCGCCACCGGCCACTCTCAGCGAACCCAGCGTTTCGCCCGTACACGCAAATTCGAAAAAGAAACTGGGTTTCGAATTCGCCGAAAAATTTCGGTAAGTACCTAATTTTGCTATTTTCCACCCTCAAAAATTGTTAATAAGCGTAAACGTACCCGCATTCAAGAAAAAAAATCATCAATGAAGTTCGTAGTTTCGTAGTAAAGGCAAAACGGCCGAGTCATGGTTGAATCTGGTAGGTCAAGGCAAAGAAAGACGCGATAAACGCGCCTATCGATTTCCATGCCTCGACGTCGTGAATTTTCAACCCTTACGTCGCGTCGGATGGTATCCTTCGCCCTCTTCTTGCGTCGTGTCGTCGTAATTTTTGAAAAACATTTTTTTTAATCGATTAATTGTCAATTTAGGATTTGTCGGCCCGGTGACCTGTTAGTAAACGGTTGCATCTGGAGTAATTAACAAGGGTTAAATCCTATCAGTAAGTTAGTGAGGGAATCCCGCTGATTAGGTTCGTAAATCTACTTGGTAACGACAGAACGTGTATCTTCCACAACGGAGTTATGTGGGTTGTGCTTCTAGCTACATCACCCTTAATTGCTTATTAGGGAGGCTCGACTAACTTAATCAAGTGTCACTTTAGACAAACGAGCGTGAGTTTTGAAAACTCTGATTTTTAACCTCGAGTTATTTAATAATTTCGTCCTTGCGATTAATTTGAAGGTATAATGCTCCCAGATAGTGGAATATGGAGACGTTTATTTACTCTGAGAAAATCTTGTGATTTACCTCGTAATTACCAGACTGCTATAATTACAGTTACTTAGAGCTTAGTAAACTTGTTCAAAATTTATTGAACTTATTGTTCGAGTCCCTGTGTGTCTCAGATAATTCAATTAAAGTGTTATTTTTTTGCAATTTCGTAATTGCACTGTAATCTGTAGATTACATTGTGTAATCCTTACTTAATTTTTTTATCAAAAATTATGTTGTTTTTCTTCAAAATATTTTGCTCGCATTGCGATCCTCGAGGAGTAACCATCGTTCACTCACATGTGGCAACTTTCCAAAAACGGATTTCTAATCAAGAAAAACTTAGATTTGTTGTGGACGTCGTTTGAATTATAAAATTGAATCAATTTATTTACAAGGAGCGGACTTTTTGTGCAAAATTTTTGTTTTCGGTTCCAATTTCCTTTAATTTATTAAACTCGAGATTAAAATTAAGTGGTGATTGTTTTTATCGCACCGAATATCGGATGTTTTCAAGAGCGGAAAATTTAATATAAAAAAAATACTATAAATAAAAATGAATATTATTATGTTGACCTTTCCCAAGGATTTTTGCTTAAAATTGTAAATTAACCTCGGTCATTCGATATTATTTTTTCTTCTCGCTGCAAAAATGCATTTTAACACGTAGGCTGACTGATGCTGCGATGTCCTTTTTCTAGAACTCGATCGTAGCCATTTTCCAAAAGAGATTAAATCGCAGTTGTGGTCACGTAATGCGCCCACGTCAATTTTTTTATATGACAGATTTTGGTTGTAACATGATTATACATCATATGAGCAGTCTACCCACGCATTTCTGCACACCTTGTTTATTCCTATCCAAGATTTATGTCTTATTTACACTACTTGGTCATTTATAAAGTGCCAAACGTTCAGGATCTGGAAGTGGTTTCGTTGGGAACAAAAAATCAGACCGAGAAAAGCTCGGAAATGCCCTCTGACAACTAATAAATAGCTTCGGTGTTTAGAATACGTTTTGCGAAAATTCGGAAAAACAATTAACAAAAAATCCATTTAGAACCATTAACGTTTGTTTGTCTTTCGGAAAAGTCGATTTTTCTAGTCATTTTTCAGTGGTTGAGATGTGCAACGCAACTTTCATCATCTAAATATTTCTGCTCACTAACAAATTGTATGGTATTAACTTCATGCAGCTCTTATTATTTATCCATTAACAACCCCGTAGGCGATTTTTGTAAAATATCAGGTTACCTGATGTCATTTGAGTTAATTAATCTTGAAGAGCTGTAATCCAAAAAATATACATTAGCCACGATTATTCAGATTAGTAGCACAACTTTTCAGTTTGGGTTGGTTACACAATTCCCATCAATAACGTATGAAGCTCGGGTCTATTAGTTCAAAAGTCTCAATTAATTGTAGGACCTAAAGCTACAATCACAACTTCTAATTAACGCAACAAAAGCAATACATCATAATTTGTAGTAGGTTATTGTTTTTTTAACAGTTGAAACTTTTTTTGGAACGAAGTTTTTCGAGTTAATATTGTCTGTCTGTTAGTAACGAATTAAAAATAGTTCTTAATTTTGCTGAAAACAAATTAGTACTTTGTTATATTATCAGTTCAGATCGATGAACCTAACCTGATCTTGAATGAATTTATTGTAATTCACTGAAAAAAAACTAAACAAGTTAACCTTAAGACCTTTTATTAAATGTTTGTTTTTTATTCACGAAGATCGCCTGGGGTGCTTTTTTTACATAATTTTTTTTTAATTTTACACCGAAAATTCTTTAGATAGAAATTTTCATGTAGTTTATCAGCCAAGTATAATTGCAAAACGTTGGCCATTTTTGATTTTGAAAATGTATGAACTTATCAGCTACGGTTAAAATTACATCAGTCATTTCAATCTTTTGTCCATTATAAGCGGATGGTATTGTATACTTTCTATTCTATTATGAATTATGAGTATGTCATATTAGAAGTGAGATATTCCGCTAGTCCGTCTGTACGAAATGACCAACATTAACAGTTTGAAAAAGAGATAAAGAATTTTATTACCACAGCCTTGTACAACTTTTACATTATTTAAATTTTCTTCCACATCGTGCGTCTATAAATCACATTTTTTTTTAAATCGTAACATCGACATTATAATATTATTTTTGTTATCGCTTCTCGACTATAATTTATTATTCTACTTGTATAGTGAAAATTATGAAGCATTGCGAATCTACATTATTGAATTTTTTATTTTGTGCATTAATAATTCATAGGTGTAGAAGAAATGTTGCATTAATATTTTGCAAGTAGTAAAGTGAACAAAACAATGAGAAATTTCTATGGTCTGTCGATCCCAATTTGTATCCACGCTAGAGATTCGTTTATAAATTTCCTGTTTCGAGACAAAGACGGTGCCAACCTACGTGCGTGCACATAATTAATTAATGTTTTAATTTTATTGTTATTAGCTTGCCTGCATGTTGGAGTGGTCAGGAATTGATAACTTTTTAATAACCATTTTTATAGTAAATTATAATTGATGGTTACAAATGATTACTACTGGTTGTAAATTTGGCCTTGTTAGATTAAATGAATTGAACGCGATCATTAACCGTCGTTTCTACTTTTCTATTTATATGCAATTCCGATGTTAATGCGATTGTTAATTCCTCTCGATCCGGTCTAAATTGAGTTTTGCTGTTCGAATTGCAAGCGATACTTTACGGAGAAGAGAAGAGTCTTTGAAAGCTTTCAGCTCCCGGACCATTTTTTGAATAATACAAAACGACTTGTTTTAGTCAAAAATAACATCTCGCTAGTTTGAAACTTCAGGTTAGACGTGTCTGTTTAAATAACTTCTTGCAACTTAAAACCTCAGCCACGTTAGTCTCGAAAATTACTCTCAACTTACTCTGTGGCATGTCTTATAAATGTCAACCTGCGACATTTTCTCCATTCACGTTAATTTTAACTTGACAAAAAAGTGGAGGAGTCTCACGTTCACTTGTTTTTTTTACTTGTTTCCGTATTATTATCAAAAACAGAAGCATCGATCGTGCCAGACTCTCAGGTGTATTGTAAAAACAAAAGATGATGCCTCCTGAGAGTGCCAAGTATCGGGGTTTTATATAGATAATATCACCATCAGAAAACAACGAAAACGTTCCTTAAACGGCTGCAGTAGAGAAACTTAAGGGATTTAATAAATGTTGCTTTTGTAGCTTGTAAACTGAAACTTTCCAATAGATTAGATAATCTAACATTTATGTTTTGTTTTACGTTTGATTATTTATATTATCGTTTCCAACAGTTTCGCTTTAAGTGCTCTTACGATCGTCTTGTTCACATTAACCATTACAGGGGATTAAAATACCTTACCGATCAAATTCGGTTCAACTATTTGGGAGGGGGCTGTGTAACAAACTTTTTACAAATCTTAAATTTCCGCACTTTTTTTTAATAAAGAAAATTTAATGATGCATCTGGTCAGTCTAATTACAGAACAATAACATCAACTTGATTGTTGAACCACCACCATTACTGCAATAATGCAGTTTAGTAATGTGAATTTCCCCTAATTTATTAGGTCCACCCCTCGTATACGTTTCAGGTTTTCAGTTCACGCGCGGATCAAACGTGTATACTGCCGGATTGCATGATTAAGGAGACTGAATATTTAACTTTGGAATTCACTTGGGTGTAGTTTTTCTGGCCAAACGAGAAAAAATTTTCTTCTTTTTGTAGGGACAAAACGTCGCTAGCCAGTTCATACGTACATCCAGATTGAAAATTTACCTGCACCCTTATTTATTATCAATTTGCTCGTTTGTTAACGAAAATTTAAGGCTACTAAATTTTACAAAATTATTATTCAAAGGCGTTAGTAACTCATACGTCGGGTTTCCACAGGGAAAAATTCTTCCCCTTTTCGTTTTATTTTTATTTGCTATTTTTTTGGATTTTTACTCGCTCACTCAACCACCACGACATTTCTCTCAATTTTTAATGGAGTTGCGTGGTTAATTCTTAATTTGTTGTAAATAATTTGTAACTTCAAGTTGAGATTTCCGAGAAAACAAGCAAACTGATAGCTGGAAGTTGCAACAAAGTGTTAAATGTGATTAATAAAAATGTTAATAGTTTTTATCAACTTTTGTGTTATCCTTATCAGGAATAACATATAAGTAGAAAACTTATTTGTAGTACTAGTACTTTTTATAATACTGGAGACAACTTTGAAAACAAATAAAGTGAAGGTAAATCGAATAATTCCGTCTCGTTGAATTCAAAACGATGGCCCATCTTCCTTTTAAGTTGCTATCGAATGCAAAGAAGCAACTAACAAGCAGGAATTGTAAAACGATAAATTGGAAACAATTTAATTTTATTTGGTTTTTCGTTTTCGGTTGTTGATAAACATAAAATTATATTTTTATTTTTGTGTGGGTTTTGGCTTCCTTCATAATATTTTCGTTTTCGTCAATTTATTTTTGATTAAGGTACCTCACACACCAACCGATTTTTTTTATCACTTTCCCATAAACTAAATTTTTGCACTACTTAAAAAATGCAATAACAATTTCGGTTATTTGCTCGTTCAATTACATAAACCGATGATATCATTTTATCTAAGCAAATAAAAATGTTTTTGTGAAGGTAAACGTTTTTTTATTTTGCACTGAAAACAACAAATAAAATACTTAACATATTTTTAAAATAAATCTATTTTGGTACTATGAGATGAACCCAGGTAAAAGAAATATTTTGTTGATCAGTTGCTGTTTCATCCTGAAAATATTTTAAAATTTTAATTTTTTATATAACCGCTATAAAAGTAAACAATATTATTGCAAAATTTCTCCTTCACTTGCAAATAATATCCTTTTAATCTACAGTCAATGCACTGTAAATGTGTTTACGGCGTTTATCTGGCTTGATAACATTCAAGTTAATAAGCAAATATTACACAAGGCTTATTTTTATTCGCCCAAAAATACGATAGCAAAATATGAGTGAGTAAACATTGTTTTGATAATTTGAGGATACCATTCCAATTTTATGATGGATATTATATTTAAATTATTCATTTGCTCTAGAATGTTTTTGACCGCCGACTTATTCACATGTTAGAAAAACCGGGAGATTATTAAAGTTTTGATGAACTTCTTGTTATTCAAGTTGTGAATGGAAAATGGAAGAAAAAGGTGCACCGTACATTCCTTTTGAAATATAAACTTGTCACTTCGGAAACAAACCTGTAAACCGACCGAGGGCGTCGAAAAACTTTTCGGTGCTAACAAAACCGACCAATTTGTTTTTCTCGTTTTTGAATTTGGCGCGCGCGTAATCCCACTTCTGATTTCTAATGAGATAAGCGGTAAACATAACGTCGTCCTTGTTGTGTTATGTAGTTGTAAATTACTACGCAAACGTTATCATTATGTACAATAATTTTTTCCTTTTTACCCAATATTCTCGTCCATTAATAAAATGTCACGCATTTTTCCGTCGTATCGAGAAGAAACGTACACAAACCTTGAATTTATTAATCGACAAAGTTTATTAACCACTTTATACACAATGTAATTTTTCAATGACAAAATGTGTCGTAAAGTAAGTTCGATGTATGTAAGTAACTAAGGGGAATGTTGTTGTGGTAGGTTGTGCTGTGGTTATCGCTCTTTTCTTATCAATGCCGTCCATGGAGGACATCGTTTCGCAATTTACAGACTATTTTCAATTGGATATTTTTTCACTTCCGATTTCGAGTGTGGTTTATATTACTGGATTTATAAAGTAAACGTCATAAGGTCAATGCATGTTTACGTCTCGTGATTTTTTGTAACAAACTCCGATAACAAGTTTTTTGTTGCTAAACGAAACTTTTCTGCTTAGAGTTCTAGCGTTTGAAAGACCAGCCCAATTAAAAATTTATAATTTGGAGAGGTCGGATATGATCATTCCCTCTTGACCCAAACGGTCCTTAAAATAAAAATTTTTTCACTAATTTGATTTTTAGACTAATTGTGACAGTTCACGAAGTTATTTCATAATAATCAAAACAAGGTAGCAAGAAATGTGAACAATTCGTTACACTATAGAAGTTCTACCGTAAAAATTACTTATAGTTTTGATACACAGAATTTTCCACCTACCACCGCTATTTGCGTTCCGTGTGAAAATTGATCAATTTTTACGTTTAGAAATTACTACAAGTTTTTCCATGGTAATGAAAAAAACAAGGTTATTAATAATTAATCAAAATGTATTTTTATTTCTAGTAAACAACGCTCTCCTACTTTTGGTTAAGATAGGCTTATCAACGACGATAAAAATTATAAATAACTGAAAATTCATAAACCTTGTCCTCGATTTTGAAAATATGAGATAACTTAGTGTAATAAACAAAAATAAATTAATAGTTAAAAATTCCATTTGGTTATTATTTGGAAGTTTTTCCACCTTCATCGGCCCCATTTTATTCCAAGTCGAAGTGATTTTTCCAAGTGTTAGCGTAAAATTAATGTAACAAATGCTTACTTCACTAAAGATATATTATGGTGAACGAGCGTAAAATTGAATAGCGTAGTTATTTTTATCGCATCACCAGATAAGATATCAACACTTTCCCTGACTTTTAAAGGTGTTTTTATTATTTTGCTCGCTAGACAAACTCGGAATTCCTTCTTCGTATTCCTGACGTGCAGTTTTCGAAACTATTACGATCATACCCCCTTACCTCCCAAACAAACTAATAATAAAAAAAAGCGTATTGCACGTTTTAAAAATAATTATGGCAAGTTTCTAATTAAATTGGGGAAAATTTCAGTTTGGTGGTGTTTTTAGCGCTTGAGTAACATAAAATGGCGCAAAATGGAGATTAACTTTGTTAAACGCACTTTAAAATAACAAAATTGCACAACTCGGTTTCATTAACGGGTTACGCGAAGCGTAAAAAACCTTATTAAAGAAAATGCGTAATGGATACGGCTTTAAAAAGGGGTAACTTTGGAATTTAAAATAAACACTAACTAATAATTAAACCACACACGCTGATATTATTCCCTTTGTAGAAATAACTAGGATTTTTGAGACAAAATCGCGTTACAAATTGATTGTTGTAATTTTGTCGAGTTGTTTTTTTTATCGGTGGGTAATAAATAAAAAGTAAGTACATAAATTTAGAGGCATGATGATTTTTATGCTGCCGGTAAACAAGTAATAAGGGTAAATTTGCTTCATAAACCCAATGTAGTTAAAGCGAAATACATACTCCTTTTTTATTTGCTTCTAAAATCTTGTAAGCAACTTCACTAATAAAAGTATCTTTGAAATATTCAATTACTCGTTCGTTCGTAATAAAAATACTGCTGATCTCCAAACTTTTCCTTTAGAAAAAGTTAATTGGAGAGCACGGCATCTCAGGTTCTCTCATTAATTAATACGATGAATAACTTGTCAAATTTGAATTTTAACAGACATTGTTGTGGTTCTCGTTTCTATTTTCATATTCATTCCAAGTCTTGCTACGATAAATCCTTGGAGTAGACGTATAAACACAGGTAAACATGCCATGAATTCGAATATTTTCTAGGAGCAGTAATTGAATCCTTTCTATTGTAAACCAAGTGTTTATCGATTCCTGCGTTGACGTCAAAAGTTTTTCTCACTTTTCACCAACTTAAAATTAAAAATTAGACCTCACAAGCTGCTAGTACATACCTACAAGATAAAAATAAAAACTTTATAAACAAAATTATTTTTTTGTAACCAACCAACCACTCCTGTTTTATGTTTTGATTTGAACTTATTTAGAAATTGCCCATATTTTTATCTCGCCTAAAAATAATTTTTTCAAATAATAACATCTATTTTTGGGTTTGTTTACAACTACGAGTCTGAAAATTATCATCCTAATATTTTTGTGTTATGAAGGAGCTTATCAAAAGGTCGTCTGAAGTTGATATATTGACGGGTTACTTCGCAACTTTTGTCCGAACGTTTTGTTTTTGCCAAATCTTCAAAGGACGAGTATTATTTACAACCACTTAAACAGAGTTTGGTTTTGCATTCTAAGAGATTCTTTCTCCATCTGCCATATAATTTTTCAAATGTTGATGTTTTGAATCGACTGCGCTAAACTGCCAATTTTTGTTAGTTAAATTTTTAAAAAAAGTTGTTAATGAAGCCTTGAAAAATTTAATAACCTTTAATTCGAAAAATTAACTCTTTAATTAAGAAAATTTGCACCTGCTGCGGATGTTGCTCGGAGTTTTGCTATATTAATTTTTTATGTTTGAACAAATTTTGGAAAACACCTGAAGATGAAGTTATGAAGACTGGAAAAAAAATTTAAATTAATCTGTATTAGTCAAAATACATCGAACTTTTGACTCGAAATTAATGATAATTAGCTCGTCTTTTTTTTAATAAAAATTTGTGAATAATTTAATTTAATAATCTTTGCTGATCATAAACATGTCAGTGGGTCGAAGGTATTAGATAAATAAAATTGAGATTTAGATTTATTACTATAATAAATTGAAAAATAATAAACGATTTTAGTTTTCAAATTGCACGTGCGGTATTTATTTGCAGCTCTGTAATTAGGCGTGGAAAAGGTGGCGCTCAGTTTACGGGTGGAAAATAAGTTAGGGGGCTTAGCTATCCCAAAAAATTGAAAAAAAAACTTAAAAAATGGGATAAACTAAGTGGGTATGTTCAAGGTACAACAATTGGAAAATCGGTGAAATTTTGAAAAGTCACCTCATTACTTCCTTGTGCTGGGGGGTATTCCATACCCCCCAGACCCCCCGGATCCTTTACATTTCAAGAGTTCGATCGGGCTTAACCACCTTAGGCTAGAAAATAGGAAAAAGAATGATTTTAAAAAGATCTTGCTTGGATGGGGGGGGGTACTTTTAAAAGTAAACAATCTCACAACTTGCGAGGTGTGGAAAGTCCTTCATTGTTTGGCAAGGAGAAAAAGTATTTTTAAAGTTATAAGACCACTACCACCATTTAGTTTCAGTTTCATGTAATAAAATATAATAATTAATTTTACAATAACCTCCCCCCCCCCAGCAGCGTTTGATGAGGTTAAAAAAGCAAATTTGTGCGTTGTTGAATAAAAATTGTATAATTTGTTTTGGTTTAACGATGTTTAACATTTAAAAAAATCTTTGTTTTTGCTGGATCATGGGGGGGGGGCTGTTAAAGCAAATTAAACCGTTTGCTTTCTATGTTTGTTGCGGCTTTGTTTTGCGTGCAATTTAACTCAAATTAATGGTAATTTGAGAAGTCATAACCACGAAAGTTTGAATATGATTTTTTCAAATTTCTTTGAAATAACTGGAAAGCAGTGATACAAAAAATATTAAGAGCTATAAAATGACTAATATTTTTTTGTTTCAAATATTTTTACTATCCTTAGCGTTACTTACTAAGAAGTGTTTTTGCGTAAAACCGACGCAAAATTTCTAATCCATTTTGAATAGGACATCTCTGACGTCACCAACGTATACGCTCAATAAATTGTAGACTCCATTTGTTGATTTTATATTACTGTAGTTCTTTGTTTCTAAATTTTTTGTTAAAACCCAAGTTTCTGCTATTATAGCTGTTTTTTCTTTATTTGTGTCTTCCCAAAGTTTATTTTTAACCCAAGTGCAATCAAAGCTGTTTACGCTTCTTCTAGCATGCTAATCACTTCGTAGTGATTAAGTCGTCTAATTTTATTTCCCAATAAAGTTTTCTGCTTTTAAAACAATTTTTCTTTTTGAAGTTTAAAATACAGAATCTACACATGATATATTCATAATCACGTAAGAAGGCTCTGACGTCATCAACTTGATGAAGCTGATGCGCTGTGGTTTATTCCATTGCGTAATTTTAACTTTTGCTTTAATTGACATTATGTAACAACAATAACGGTAATTATTTTTAATTGTAAATTGGAATAAACAAACTTTTATAAATAATTATACTACTTATTTATCAGAAAATTGCTAAATTAAACAAACAAAAATATTTTGTCAAATTATGCGACGCACATCTAATGGATTTATAGTACATACTTTCATAATATTTATCGTGCAAATTGCTAGTTTTTATTTACCCCATAAATTGATAATTCGCCAATATTTTCGACTCGTATCGTAAATACCACAACCAAAAACAGAAAACAAATGAAATTATGTTGAACTTTGTTAAATTCGATAATCCATTCATAATTTTTGAAATAAGTTGGTAAATTGGTTTATTTTAAGTATTTCTAAGCCGAATCTTACATTATTAAAAACTGAAAATCTCGTTAATCCATCGTGCGCGTTAGGATCAATTGATACTTTTTAGAATATGTCCAACGAGAAAAGAGATTCTAAACTGAAGGGAGGGGTGACGTTTTTCATTTAAAAAACATACAGTTTTCGTAATTTGTCCATTTTTAGACCGAAAATATGTTGAATTCTAAATTTGATGTTTTGCTAGAAATAAAAAGTGAGTTATTGAGTCGCCCTTCTCCAAAACAGGAAATATTTATCTATGTATATGTTTGTTTACATGTTATTTTCTATTTATAGGTTTTAATTATGTCATAATTAGACTATATCGTAAATTCGTTCTCTGTCTAAACGTAACCGAATGGCAATCCTGTACTATTTAACTACACCTACTTATTAATTTAAACTTTCTCAACCTTGACATTGCTGCTTCCATCCTTCAGAATAGCATAGCGATTCATTTATACAAAATCCGTAAAGGTCACGTAGGGGAACCAACTAAGCGCTGATGTTCGTTTTGCTAACTTACCGTGGCATCGAATAAAACCAAGGCCAAGGACAATTCTATAATTACATTTACGCCTGCACAAATTTGGACAAACAATTTTAAAATATTAAATAACCGATTACGATAACTGTGATTTAATCAAAGCCTCCTCCAGGACGAATCTTTTTATTTTACGTCTCGAGCGAAATCCTTAATTATTTTATTGATTAAACTCGATTTTCTCGACGAACCTGTTGATTATCGGAGCGTGGAATTTTATTTACCATTTAAGCCAATCGTATACCAGAAAGACTTAGGGGGGCTAGTCTATTACGTAATTTCATAAATATGCGGGCTTTGCAGTTTTTCCAAAAACTTTTCAAGATTTAAAGAAATTTAATTTTTTTAAATTTCGCGTTTTATGAAATAATTAGAATGCAATTAAACGTAATTGTCGGATAAGAGGGAACCCACCGAAATGTCAAACACGAAATTTAAAATTCAGTATGATTCAAAATAATCTGACCCCAATTTAGTGAACAAAACGCAATTAACCGATAAAATGTAATTAAACCACCATTAATTGAAGTGTCTACGACTCAGTCAAAACATTAAATTTAATTTTCGATTTGTCTGCCGGGGGTAGAAAATTGATATTTTGGTGTGGACTACAAAAATGTTGTTGTAGTCTAAATTGCTTAACTCCACTACAGCCAAAATAATTATGGGGAAGTATTTAAACGTTCAATGAACTAAATTTTTGTTTACCAAATACTAAAATAACCGAACTTTGCCAATTAAAATGTTTTTTTTTTCTTAATGAGATTTTTTAAAAACCAACTGTGGTTGTCTTTTTGATAAATTACAGCATTAAAATGTAATCACAATTTTTGAAATGAAATTTATGGATTTGTTTGGGTTTATTTTTTGTCAAGTAACTTCTCGTTCACATTAGCTGAAAGGAGGGAGATATTGAAAATGTAATATCTTTCATTTTCCATTTTAGTTGCGAGGCAGTTTCCCAAATATCTGCGATTATTGGAAAGTAAGATGGTACAATGCAAACTTCTACCTCGCCTGCAATTTAAATTATATCATCCGCTTTTCTGAACGACTGCTTCATGTAGAAATATCCCAGAAATCCGCCGATTGAATTTACATTGATCGTTGTCAAATGTCAACTTCGCATCTTGCACAACTCATAGTGGAAGCTTGTAAATTGAAATTCAAAATATGTGTCGTTTGTGCTGTCCATTGTGCTCTGACATGCACAAAATGTTTATATTTTCAGTTACTTGTTTACATTGTGTTCAGGAAAAAGCTCTTCCATTCCGTATTTGCATGAAAATTGGAGACATTTTTCTATTGTGCTTTTTTGCGATTTTTATAAATTGCCAATTTGCTAAATGATTCACTCACTACATTAAAAACAGTCAACCAAGCCTAACCGAAAATTCGCTAACAATAAAACTTAAGTTCTACTTGGTAAAACCAAGGTCAGCAAGATTCGGTTAAGCTTCAGCGCGTCCACTAAAAAATTAGCTGCACTATGAAGGTCACCTACATTAAGCCGCACTTCTAAAAAAAGGATACCATACCTAATAATTAATTTGAAAAAGGTACGCTACAACTGTTTACATTTTTTGTAAACAAAAACACCATGATTACCTTGGTCATCAGGAAGAGAGGAAGTAGTACTTCACCTGTATTACTCACCTCGAGTAGCCGTTATCTTCAATGAAAACCTCTTTTAAATTTTAAATAATATGTAAATTTCGATCTGGACTTATCAATGTCTTCTCTTCATTCTCCTGTCCCAGTAGTAACCCCCTTATTATTTTTTCACCATAAAAATGACAGGGCAGTGGCGGAACACGATTAGAATCTACAAATTTTTTTGAAACTGATTAATTAAATCACGTCTAGTTATGGCCTTCTCATAATGGAAGATCGTGAGACATTTGTAATATCTGCTGAAACGTAAGGAATCGTCCGGGATCGGGACGTTTATTGATACCTACCATTTAATAATAATTATTGAAAAAAATAAATTAACTTGTTTTCTTTTGTTTCAGTATCGGAGGAGGTGCAAACGGAATATTTACGCGGAGGTTGGACTTTAGTTCTTTCAACTCGTTACCATTGAATAGGCTGAATTCGTACCAAATCAAGGTAAGCTGCATTTGGTTAATTTATGCGAAATAAACAAAATTTGGAAAAAAAATTGCCGGTCTCGATTTTGTTGTTATTTAAAATTTTAAGCGATAGCCCGAGGAGACGATACTAAATTTTCTATTCTATCCTAAGAAAACAAATTTTCAATCCATAATTTATTGCTTAATTTAGTTTTTTCTCACGGGCTGGCTTGATCGGTGGAGGTGTTAAATGTCGAGGCTTCTGATTTTAATACGTAAAAACAAATTTTAATCTTGGCTCAAGTTTACCTACTTACGATCTAAATGTCAAAACGATAATTAGTTGTGTTTATGACTTTACAATTGACCCGGTACACACGAAGTATTCACTTTGCGAAAATAGCAATGCGATTACAACATTTAATAACTTTAATGATGTTTATGAATTTAAAAAGTCAAAACTTCTTCGGTTGCCAACAGTTTGATTTTATCGCTGGCAATTTTGTTGCCAACATTAAAATTTCTAATCAATAACTAATAGCAAAAATTTTAATAATGAGGCACTTTGTATTCTTTCATTATATTCCAAGAGTTATTACTATTCCAATCACTTTTCTATTTGTAAAAATTACAATGTAAGGACTCTTCAAGATGTCGAATCCTTGAAGTATTTTGCGAATGTCTTCGACAAATTTTTAAGCAATAAATTCATCGATTACTTTTAATTTATTAAATATTAGCTTGTCAGCTTTTAAATTAACACAAATTGCTATTTTTTTAAATAGGTTTTTATTTTACATAGTAATAAACAAACAACTTGTTTTTCTAGTAGATAAGGAAAGCAAACTAATAATATTTATATTGAAGCTGTTAAAGACGCTTTTAGATACGTATACAGTACAAATTCTATAACTGCACCTTTTTTGATCCAGATCTAACATTTTCAACGACCGTCCTGAGTGGCTAAATTACCTATCAATCTTCTTTCTCCATATTATTATTGACCTAACACGTCAGTTTAACGTTGTTATAACGTAAACATTGGAACTTATAGTTTAACGTGGAATAGGATTGATGCCGCTGGTGAGGCGTTTATCTCAGTCAGCTTCGTGCATCTAGATTACTTAAACAAGTACAGGAATCTTCGTTTTTCCTTTTTGTGTCTCTTTCAAAGTTAATCATTTTAATCTACGGTTAAACAATCGATACAATTTATTATGTTGGAAATACTGCAATTCCAGTTCTTAACTGTACACTTTTAATGGACAGTAGTCGTAAGTTGGTCTTCAAGTTTGCTGTCGGTTTTCACTTCTTATATGGTCGATAGCCGGGCCTCTTGTTCTTTCTTTCTTTCAAAGAATTCTTTATTGCATCCATTATTAGCCACGTCCAAACGGTACCCAACATTTATTCTTTTTTTTCTTAAATTAATAATCAATTTAACATTTTGCTCTCTTTTTATTGACCATAAACTCCATTTGTATCATTATAATTCCTACTGCAATTTATAATTTTTATATTAACTACAAGTTTTTGTTGTAATTATGGTTTTCAATGTTTTTGCTGCTTCCCTTGTCTGCGGCTTTTTGTTTGGGATCCTACTTATTTATTTTTATATTTATTAAAATAAGAGTTTTCTACACGGAAGGATTAATTTGTCGATATTTTAATTAAATACCCGACAGTTCCGAAACTAATTTTAATTTCCAACTTTTTATTATGTGAAATTAAACAGGTAGTAGATCCAACATCGTTCAACTATTCCAGAATTGCACTTTTTATTATCTTGCAGAGTTTATGGAAGTTAATAAAGAAATTACAGTCTTTTTGTTATATTATTTTTTGAATTGTACGCGAATTTTAGAACTTTCGAAACTAATAAAATTTTCCTTATAGGTGCATATAGGACTTAAATTTAATCAAGGTTTTATTGCACCAATTTTGGTGATTTTAAATTATAACCAGTTGTGTGAAATTTTAAATTAACATGGTTTTTTTTTCCTGAAAAAACCACAATGTTTTGTAAACACGGAAAAAATGTTCAGCGTGAGCTGAATCACTTATCATTTGCTAAATTGCGAAATGCGATGAGCAAGTTTCATGTATTTAAACTCCCCGAATTATCTCCTATTCTGAGGTCACTTGTATGTTTGTTTTGTAATTCGATGTAATGGAAAATTTTTGTGGTGTTACGAATACTCGTGCTTATTAGATGAAGAATATGGATACTTCGTTCTTTCAGTCCTATTGAGTGTCGTTTTTTGGATCCCGCCTTCCCCCTTTTGGCATAGTTGAGTCACAATCTTTGATCCCCTCTCAAGAACATCCGATTGTAATAAAATATCTCCCTTATATCTCTTCAACAATTTTGCACAGATTTAATGCGCAAAAGATGCTAAAGAGCTTAGCTACCTTAGAAAATATTAAAAAAAAAGATTTAAAATAAAGAGTTCTACAGTTAAGTTCCTGAAAAAGACTTTCTCTGACCGGGAGGATACTTTCAAAAGTAAACTTGTGTGCCTGGGGGGTATACCATACCCCCCAGACTCCCCGGTTTAACGTCCGCTTCTTCACATTGTAAGAGGGTCGAACGGACTTCGGCACCCTAGAATATAGAAAAAATATTACAATTGGAAATTGGGTCCCATCCTAAGCTTTTTTCCAAAAAAAATTTTGAAAACAGAATCACTGTCGAGCTTTTGTAAAAAAAGATTAGCTATTTGGAAGTTAACCAAATGTAGGAGATAACACGGATAATACGGGTCACGTTCTATTCTCCTCTCCAAGCATACAAATTTAGAGGTTCGGGCGGGTATTTTATAAGCGTTTCCTTCCTGTCTTACGAGTGACTCAGAAATACGGAGTTATTCTAAATAAAGATGCGCAAGTAGATAGGCTAGCTAGAGAGTGCTAGATTATGCCACATGACTTTTGTAGGGCGCAGTGTGTAAAATAAGAAGCAATGGATGTGAAACCGGGGGGTCTGTACCGTCCAGTGCCGGGGAAAACTGCATAATATGTTTAATTTTTTTGGATGAGCTAAGTCCCTTAGCTTCCTACTGACTACGTCAATGATTCTAAATTAAGATCAGGTAATACGCCGTACTAGCAGGGCGTAGTGTGTTAAATGTGAAGGAATGGTTGTGAAACCGGGGGGTTTGGGGGGTACGGAGTCTCCGAGCTAATCTTGGCAAGGTATAGTTTTAAAAATTAAAAAAAGCGTAATATTTCGTGGAAGGCAGTGATGACGCGATGTGTACATAATAATGTCGCTGCACATAAATGGCCACATATCTGCCTTCCACAAAAAATTACACTTTACACTGTGAGTTATCATAATATTGCAGTTTGACATAATCGACCTGAAACATCCTGTATATTTCTGCAACTTTACGAAACCCTCTATCAAGGATATTTTCCAATTTTGGTCACGTGACTTGAAACACGCATGTCATTCATTAATCTCGACAGCATAAATTTCTGTTTAGTAATTGTTATTGTTATCAGTGATTTTGTACTAAATACCGCCCTGATAAAAAGTTAATTTTGAATAATTTCAAATTAAATATAGTCCACGAAATCTAATTCTAAATATTCTAGTTCACCATTATTTATTAACGTTGTCCAAAAATAAGCTCACACTGCTTAACGGTTCCAAATTTTTTTAATATCTATTAACTCAGGAGTTGAAAGACAAACTTCTACGAAAAAATTCTCGTGGTCGGGAAATCAGTGCTCAAATTGCAAGTTCTCCGCTCGCAATTATCTGGATTCGTCTATTTTTGTTAAATTAATAGAACGGTTAAGCCAAAAATAAACCACAAACCAACCCTTGCAACAGATATCTGTTTTAAACGTGCCCAGATTTCTTAAACGTGATCCAATCCGAATCCCCGTGTTCGGGATTGTCTTTTAGCTGTCGCGTGATGAAAAGATACGTGACTATCAGGACAACTGAAAGAATCTTGAAAATCCTTAAATAAATTCATTTTAAAACCACCCGAGGTTTTCCTGCAAATCGTTTGACGATTTTCTCCCTCGAATTTTTTACTTGCATTTTCATAAATATTTTGAATAAATAATGGATGTTTGTTATCGCATTTTTGGTTTTCGATTTACAAACAAACGACGTCGACGTCGGCTGGTGTGTCAATGCGGTGGCACCATCAGCGCAGCGTATCCGGTTATTTTTATATGCTTGGTGAGGTCGGGGTGGACTGACCTACCCTTGCTACTATAAATATCATTCGATAATGTCTGGCAAACTCATTACTTTAGTTTAGTAAATAATATATAAAACACACGCAAATGGTGAAACTTTTAATCACGAACATAAATATTAATTTTGATTCCATTCCACTACCAAGTAATTTAAAATAATTGCACCTGGACACTTCGGTGTTGTGTGTATGTATGTGAGTGTGTAATAAGGGTTGGCGCCGAGATTGATGGCACTTTTTAGATTAATTTAATTATTGTTTTGCTTTACTTCAAGTTTCATCTCGATGGATTAGCTCCTCGACTCGCAACGCATTTTTCTGCACAAACTCGTCGATACCGCTGCTTTTTTTGCGCATCCGAGAAACGTCGTACCGGATTTTTAAACGTGTGTGCTTTTTGCGATAAAGGTTTTTCTAAAGAAGGCAGTTGTTTGTATCCGAAGAAGTGGTTCTGCAGAACCAGTTTTCTTTGAGTATTGGTAATCCTGCCGACCTTGACCTACGTAACTGCTTACCTAGAGGGTTGCTATAACCCATTAGTCGGATGGCGATATCCAGTTACGTTTTCATACGCGAAGAAATCAAGTTTTTCACGATTCGATTGGACAACTATTAAATGTTTTTAGTTTGTTTTATATTGGACGATTGCAGTTGTAGAATGCTGTTACACAACCCCACCTTGTAAATAAAGCCCACGCTGGAGTATTAACGTATCTCCCCCCTTGCACTAATCAATACATTAACCCTGATTCTCTTTATGGAAATCCATGCAAATGCAGGATCCACATAGCAACAGAACAGTTTTTTAATGCAACACCCTGAAAATGATGGATACGAACGAGAGTTTTTCTGCAGGGTGAAATTTTCTAGCAATGCCCTACCTCATCCTACTGCGTGTTAGGTACGCACTCTAAAACCATCGTGCTTGTGCGCGTAACGCAGTTCACGTTTCACCCTCGCACATTTTCACGCAACCCTAAGTTCGTTTCTATTGCGTGTTGCCTTTTATCCTCGGCCTCGAAATAATCCTGAATTTCACTACTACCAACAAATCTACTTACTACTACTGCGTTTCATTTTATTTTTAAATAGACTAAAATAAATTAGTGACACTAAAATATCGATCCCTTATTGAATTGGATACATTTGTTTTGCTCTAATAGGATTACAATAAAGCTCAAATGGAAAACACGTCTCATTTTTTGTATCGATTTTCAATTTGAAGCAATCAGCCGTTAGATATTATTTTATTGCATTTCCCGCTAGACCTGCACGTTCCAATGCTTAATTAATTAGTTTCCTACCAAAGTTGACTTTCAATTATTAACATTTCACTTATGGGCTTGATGGAAAATTTATGGACGTGTTCATTGTTCGATCAAAGTCTGAACAATCGAGTTGGCTTTTCGTGAAACTCAATATTTAATACAAGAATGGGCGACTGCTTTGCTGATATTGCTGTTGGCAGAATTCGCTTAACAATGAAGCGCTTGTTTCCGTTTTGCCAGGTTCTTCGTCAAAAGTTACGGGATTAACGAAACTGCTGATGCTCGATAAGCACAAATTTAAATAACTTAATTTTTAGCACTTAAAATTCCCCCTCTCGATATCCGCATACGTCAGCGGGTGGAAGTAATCCTCAAAAAATTATCTTTTGAAGTTCATCAAAACACGAGAATCTCGAAACTATACTTTGAAAGCGGAAGGGTTCTTGTATGAAAGGCTCTCGAGCGCCGTTTCATTTTAACATTTTTTCCCTAATTAGTTATTTATGCAACCAGTGTTTGTATAAAGGGGTAATGAATGGGATGCCAGCAAAACCAGAATTGTTGACCCTAATTTAATTATCTCTCAATGCAAATTTTAAAAATATAAAATTGGTACACCCTGAAAAATAATTTGCTGCTACAGGCGGGTTCATTTAATTTTTTCAAGTTGCTCAAACTACCGGTCACCTGTTAGCGAGTAGCGGTTAGCGAGGGCCGTGGTTTGATAATTTTTAAGAATAGCAAGAACAAATTTATTACAGAAATATTTTTGTAACTATAACTAAATTTTCCATCAACAAATTCGGTGTTGGTCGAGACAGCAAATTCGTTTTGCCGAGTGTATAAATTTTGGATGTCGAGACATTAGCGCTAATTTATTTTTCTCGTTTTTTACCCATTAGTATTATTTTGAATAGCAAGAAAGCTTCGTCGCATAATTCTTTGGAATGGCGACCAAGAGCAGTTTGTTTAAAAATTATGAGTTTCCTTAAAGGACGCGTTTCTCTTTTCTTCGTCGAACAACTTTCCATCGAAATGGTGGTGAAAAATAGATTAATTGCGGTCTGTTAGCGTAACAAATTTTGTATTATAATATCCGGGGGACGCGACGGATTGTTGCGGTGTATTTATACAATCCCCCATGTTCTTGATTGAATTAATTATTTAAAAGCTCACTTAGTACCAATTAAAAATTCTATTTGAGTTTGATTCTTTAATTGAAGAATCTTGAAAATTGTTGATGAAATTTGTGTGCTCGGTAGTGCAACGCAATCCATGCAAAGTTTTTGTCCTGCTTGTTTCTATATTCGTTATTTGCATAAAAGCTTTACAAAGAATAAGCACGACTAAGTGGCATTCGACATATAAATAAGAGATAATCTCGAACAGTCACAGTAATTTGCAAGTTACGAGCTTAATCTTGGCTGGAAACTTTTTCTTCCAATTCTCTCTCGAGTTTATTTTGTGCCTAGATTTGTAGTAGATGAGAGTCGTGGATTATTAATCGCAAATTTAACTTACAATTAAGCTTAATCTTCAAGGATTCTTTTACCACCGAATAGAAGAAATTTGCACATTTTAATCTCGTAACTAATTTATTTACTAAACTATTAGTTTATTTATAAACTTTTTCTCGTTGTGGATGGAATTCGCGCTTTTTACGTGGTTTAAATTAAACAGCTTGCAACGGGGTAATTAAAACTGAAATTATTTGATTCGGAATTACTCTTTTCTGTTGGAAAATTGCACAACGAATTTAGATGCGATTTTTTAATTGGAGTTAACACAGAAAATGAGAACATCCGAGCGAGAAAATTATGGGCCGTGAATGAGTATTAGGGGGAAAAAATGCTAAAGATAAAAACCTGAAAGTACAAAAGTATTTAGGATTTTTGTGGCTTAAAACTTGACTTGAAAATTGGAACTTTTTTAAGTCGTAAATTAAATTTTCCTTGCTGGTCGTTGGCGAGGTGATAATCAATCTCGTTACTCAGTATTCCTTTATGTCCTGGCACCCACATCGGGATAACCCTCTTGCTTTTTGTCGGTTGGATTTGATTAGGTCTGGCTGCATTTATCGCAACCCTTTCATATATCTTGCAACCGTCAAAATACCAGGTATCGACTTCTTCTGCATGAAAACTTTGAAGGGGTAGTAAAATTCGCATTTGATTAGCATTGTTGTTAGTGCGAGTACCGAGAGCCGGGATCTCCCTAAGTTCTTTTATTGATGTGGTTGCCTATAGGAATTGGTTTGTTTACTTTTTTCAGTGCGGCCTTCAGGCCGCACAAATCGAGTTTAGAATAAGAAAATTTAATTTTTCCAAGACTACTGGTGCAGACTAGAAATTAATACGTAAATAAATTATTCTCGACTAAATAATATCTAATTTCCCATATTACTTGATATTTCTCCCCTCCTCTCATTGTCTCTCACAGATTAAATGTTGAATGGTTAGGTTAGATCAATTTACTGTTACCATTTTTTCTAATCCTGACTTTCTTTTGATGGAGAAACCCGGCAATTACGCCCAAATGTTTTAAAAATTATCCGACCACCCTGTATTTTTCATACACTCAGCTACGTCTACGTACATACGTCGAGAGAAAGAATTAAATCGGACATTTTCACTAGGGATTAAGTAGTTTAGTTTTTAAACAAGGAGGATGGTTTTAATTACTTTTAGTTGTACAATCAAAGTAATTACTTAATTTGGTTGGTACGTCAAAGTATTTCTTGTGGGTAGATTGAGTGAGCTTTAGGATTTAGCCGCGGTTCATTTCCAAATGGGCTTTAGGTGGCATTGGAATTAAACGCACGGATAAGAGTTGCTTTATCGTAATTGCTAGGAGAAGCATCCCAGCCAACCTTTGGGACATTAACCATAATTGTACAACCTGCTAACTGCCAACTTTTTATTTTAAATTCACCTGCAATGCCACTGTGATCATCGTAGAAGCAAAATTAAAAGAAATTAAGGCAGCACCTGCAAGTTATTTCTAATTGTAATTTGAAATAAAATGGAAGAGGGGAATTTTTCCTTCTCGGATCGCCCCTTTAAAACGAATTGTTATAAAGTAATTTTCGCTAAGTTTCATGTGCTTCGTCGCAAAATAATATTTGAGACTCGACAATATTCCCTCCGGGTCGGATGCAGATATTAGTAATCATCGATAGGAAATGAGATCCGTAAAAGTCATCGTTCAGACTCTGAAAAAGTTTTCTATTAAAACATAAAAGGCGTTTCACTTCGTCTTTATTTGCTGCTAAAAGCGACTGGCATATTTTCGAAATGTTAATATCGACTTTATTATTTTTATTTATTAGAAAAAATTAATTAGTAACCTACAGGGGACTTTTCGACGTTTTAGTTGGTTTTACTAAAGTGGCGGTTTATTGCTGAACGTTTCAACACGTTTAGGGGTTTCTTATCCAGTAATCCTTAAACGGCGCGTTAGGTCCAGTTCTCGGATTCATTTGCATACTTGTGCTCTAAAGGACTTACAACGATAAATACTACCCGAACCCTCTGCTTAACTAACACAACTGATTAATTACAAAATTTTTTGTTATTACATCATTACCTTTTTTCTAATTGCAAATGGCAAGGATCAGTGTTTCGCGTAACGCTCTCGCAAATGGCTTCGTTTAGGTAATTCGTAAGGATAACATTTCGTGTGTTGTGAAGGGTAAAATTATTTTAACCGAGTCGTAATTTTCTTAGACCAAAATTACGTAGTTTACAGACATTAGACTTGTAAAGTATATGTCAACTTATTAATTATGCTTAAACTTATGCAATATTTGGCAACATCACATGCGATAACAATGTAACAACTTTGTTATGCATCGTGTCGCTTCCGTTATTATTTGGTAAGCATATTCGAGCAACAGGACGATTAAAAAAGAAAAAAGTTTGTTTTGTCGAACGAGGGCTCGGGTCCTTGGTCCTGCAAGTTGGGACACCGAGGACAATTCGGGCGTAGGTATCATTCGAGTCAAGTGAAGAGGTTTCATTGTTTGTAATGAATTTATATGTCTCGCATGTAAATTTGTGCGTCATAACGACCGTATTTTGCTAATTCAATGAGAGATTTTGGTTTATGCATTCTCGAAAAGCGTTCGCAATGCGATGAAGGTAAAAATGATAAATTTGAATAGCATTTGAATTTCAAATGTGTTGTCACTTTAAATTTAGATTGTGATAAACAAAATTTATATTATAAGCATTGCTTATTTATGCTGCTTATGTACATATCTCGAAATTAACACGTTCCCCTTTAATTGCTAAAAATGAAATTTTCGGCTTCCATCATAAATCTTAATCTACTTCTCCGCCAGCTAATTCGTGAAACCAATTATCACAATTTAATTTAATTGTTTAATTGTCCTATTACGCAAATGGCGACCTTTTTATTATCGCTATTGACAAATTCGGAAGGTTAGTTGTTAGAAATATATTCGGTTGCCCATTGTTTCCAAGTTTAGTGAGTGTTTCGAATTTACATCACACGAAACTGTATAATAATTTGAAAACGAAACGGCCCATTGCTCACAGAACTACGAGAAACTAAAGCTATAAAAGTTAACTGTGCCATAAAAAAATGGATATTTTAATAATTCTCGCATATGTGAATTCTAACAAAATGGCAGCTGCTCTCATAAATTTTTGTTCATTGTCTGTTTGTTTTCGCAACATTTTTGTTGTACATATTTTACAACTCCATCTAAAAATCCTTGTAAAATTTTCTACTATACTGCAAAAGTTGCGATTCATTATTGCTGGCTTCTCTACTTTATTGGTTAATTCAGGAGATGCTTATGCATATAAATGAAGAAATACTAGAATGTGAGGTGCTGCAATGTAAAATGCAAGGAATGGATGAGGAATTGGAAATACGTGCAAATGAGTGAACCTATGGACAGACCGTACATATTTTATTGTTTTTTTGCAGATATTCCTTCACGTACTCGTCAAATTATTTATGAAGAGTTTTGCTTTTTATTTTAAAACGCGATTTATACCCATCAGACGCTTTCAAATTGTTGATGATACAGTTTTAATGCACTAATCGATCGATAATGAACTAAATTTCAGTCATTCAACCACATGGTTACAAAAAACAGCGCCACAGTTACGAGCCGGGAAGGGTTAGAGAACAAAAATTGCAGAGGGTCTGAAAGTTACAATTAAGCCATCACTGGCATACGCATAGGATAAATGCAGTTTAAAGATTATAATGGAGGATGGATCCTCCAAGAAAACAATTTTCAAAAAATATTAACAATAGTTAATAAGAAACGTCTAGGTCGGTCCGCGACACAGTCGAAATTGATGTGTTCAGTTATTCCCAATCTAAAACTAATTGTAGTGTGCGGCCTTACGGCCGCGCAACTTGGGCAATGGCCGGATTACGAATACTTCCAAACTTTTTGGATATAAAAAACTTAACTGTATTCTTATTAGCTTATCATACTCTTCTCCTTCTCACAAGTCGATCAGGGAACCCCCTAAAGACCAGTAGGTTTTTTCAGTTGTAAAATACATCGTTCATTTATTTTGGTTTGTTCTGCGGCGTTTACGTGCAAAGCAATGTGAAAGCAATTCATCATACCAACCATGAGGTTTATTTCCTTTCTTACATTCACCGTACGTACATAATATGCATTGCTCCAAAGTCTGTGTATACAACTTATTTGACAGATGTCATGGAGCACAAACTCGCTGTTTTGTCCCTTCTGTCGGTTTATCGCTTAGTAATTGTTCCGGTGCGGTGCGAGTTTCTAAGATTTTGAACAGAAACAATTTCAGTCAAATGCAGTTTTTATGGAATGACTGATGTGAATGGAACGCTAAAGGAAAATATCAATCTCGTAATGGAAACTTTGCTGCTTTTTCACTTTTTGTGCTACCGAAGTCAAAGGCGGCGGCGATGTAGATAATACCAATTGTTTCGTATCTAACGATTACATTTTTTAAGGTTGACCTTAGACAAACGTGCGTACCGCAAGGGAGGCGCGATGCAGGAAGAAGATTTATTTTTGAGTAAACGGAATGTTTAAAAGTGCTAAAAATAAAATCCCAAGTTTTACAGCATTACCAATGTAGTATGAAACGGTTTGTTGTTTTACGACGCATTTTGTCAGAAAGATTGGATTTTTGTTATGTTAAATTTAACTCGTTTGAAACTTGTTGCTCACATGGAATAATAAGTTGCGTTTGTGTAATAATTGTATTTTATCAATTTAGTAAAATGCACTAAACGTTTTCAAATTGAATTTTCGTTTTCAACGTGGAGAAAATAATTGAGAGGGTGCACGATGAATCAGCTCGCTCTCTGGTAGGTCGGGTGATGTTTTGGGACGAGGTGACGCATGGGGAAATGTGCGTGCGTGCAGTATTGATCTGCGAGCCCCAAACGGGGCCCTAACCACAGACACACTGCTCCACATTGCTACCATTCCCTACTGCTACAACTCGACGAACGATTCCACCTCCTCACTCCTCTCGGACCTTCAAATCGTCGTTCTAAGTTTAGAAGATTATCTCGTCACCCACGACATTTTGATTAATCTTTCGAGAATTTTAAATTTACGTGTGAATGACCGCGTTTTTAACATCATTGCAGTTTATCGTAGCTATCTCAAATATTTGCAATCCTAAAATGCAATTCTGACATACTTCATAAATCAACTAATTTAACGCTTTAAACCAGTAATTCTCAACAAGTCATTTAAGAACCATCACGTTAGTCAAATTTAATTTACAAAATTACTTATTTCTAATTTTTGTTCCAGGTGAGTTTATACCATTCCCTTATTGGGTAAGTTAATAAACAATTTCTGCTTATATGGTCGGAAATATTTATAATTTTAAATTTAATTGCTTGTTTTTCAGCATGCAATTGCTGTGTAATATTGTAATTAGTTAATTAGCTCGATGTTATATAAAGTTGAATTACTTCATGGTTTATTTTATGCTAAAGAAACTTAGTAATCGTGGAATCTAGAAGAACGAGATTAAACTTGCCCAAGTTTTGCACGTGGGCGTGGTCTAATTTGTTTCACCTGCCAATCGTTTCATGCAAAACGGCGGTTTCGTGAGCTTTTGATTGGTTAATCGAAGCTTTCACGTTTTTGTAAGCTTGAACCGATCGTACTGCAATTTTGGCAACTAAATTTTCCTCCCATTAAATCAAATAAATCTTAATTGATGAACCACTGAAAGCTCTATTTTTTAATGAAGATAATTTTTGTTTATTGTACCAAACTCCTTTTTTGCAATATGCAATTTAAGGCACTGGTTATTATTCTATTATTTTTATTTGACAATTTAAATTGGCCTCGCTTGTAGTCAATTTAAAAAATGACTAATTCAAGAACACAACACTTGCTTTAAAATTGACCCATTCGCTCTCGAAAATAACTTGCAAAATCGCTCCAATATTTGCCAGAAAGTGGCCATAAAAATCTCAACATAATATTCATTCCCTCATCTCCGTTCACTTCCGCAAAAGCACCACATTATCGCAACCTGTTCCGTTATGATTATGAGAGTCTATCGTGTTATATTAGCTTCCTAAATTCGTTACGTGCTGCCATAATCGTCCTATTTTGGCTTTATTAAATGTGCCATTCATTTGTTTGGATCAAATGAATATTTGAGTTTTCTTTTGCGAGAAGAACAATTTAATACAGTTCAGATGCGAACCGGTAATAAAGTTCACTATATCTGTCTTTAAACTAAAGCCATGTACTTTATTGTAATAATATCCAAGAAACACCTGAGCTCAAAACTACTACTCAAGTTTTCGGATTAGGCACTTACAACTTTCTTATTGCATAGAGAATAATAAATTGTTTTAGTGGAGTCGTTTAAATTGATGGTTAATTTTACTTAATAAACATTTAATGCGCATTCAGATATAGTGACCTCTCTTATTAATTCTGTAGGAAATTTATGACTCCAGATTTACGAGCTCCTTCCTTCTTTGTTATGAATTATTGGACCTAACGGAAGTTCCGATTTCGGATTCGAACCTCGGATGCTCAGACACCAACTGTTCGTAACAATACTATACTTGACAAAATCCAATGGCTCAAATTTTAATTGTTGATCCAATTTCCAACATATGCAAGATAAATTGGTGTCCGTGCACTATAAATCATTGCACCGAAATGTCATGATCATAAATCAAATGTTGTAAATGATTACGATTAATCGCGATACGATATGACATGCAAAAGCGCGCCACTTACCATCCTCTTTTTACTTTTAAAAATTAAAACAGAAAGTTGTCGAGTTAATTTTTATCATCGCTGTTAAGTGCGATAATGGCGCAACTGACAACTTGACTCCGGTATATGCTAATTGTAAATTAAGGTTTAACTGTGAGATGGTTAAAATGTATGTAAAGCTTGTAATTAAAACTGATCTCGTCAAATATAACAAAAGTGCTAGAGCTCTGTTCCAAGTTGTGATTAAACTAAAATCGCTCGGAATAACAGCGAAATTGAAAGCTTATAACTGCAAACCATTATCTTGAAGTAGTTTAAATTTTATCAATTCAGAACAATTTTAATTAAGTCAAATATTGTGAAATTGCAGACAACGGCGTTGTTTTTCTGCTTGTTTTTCCAGGGATCTCCTCATTTATCGGGCGACAAAAACTGTGTAATGCAATTTTTCGGAATTGTTATGGTTTTTACAGCGTTGCGACTGTAAGGTCGCGTTCGGGTCGTTCTTATGTTAATTTCCACAATATTCAAAAATAAGGATCTTTAGGTTTTTTGCCCCTCCCCCCTCCACATACACTATACAACTTTATTGCGTCCACTTTTTTATTTAAAAATAAAATTTAAAAATATATTCCACTGATTGGAATTCCCCCCCCCCCCCCGGTTGAAAACCACTGCTATAGGCTGTTGGAAAATAGGAAATCGTAGGTACTCACAGTCATTAATTACAGAGGGGGGGTTGTGTTCGTGGCGACTTTAAAAATGTAGTGGTAATTAAATTTCTATTGGTTGGTAATACGTACAAAAACTTCATTTAGGTTATCATCCTTATCCGTGTAAAGGGTTAAATGCAAGGTTTTTTTAATATTTCAGTGTTGTAATTTAACGAAAAATGTAACATTAGATTTTAAATTCAATCATTATAAGGCGTCTTTTGGATTGATTAGTTCATTTATTACCTTCTAAAAAAAGTATAGTCTTATATTACAATTTTTTGTAATATCTGAAAGATTAATTCTATATAGGTATATGATTTAATATTCAGAAAGTTTACGGTGAATATTTAAAAATCATAACTATTTACATCCTAATAAAGTAGGGATTTGGTGACTGGCCATACCCCCCCAACCGAACGCGAAGTTAAGGGGTTTGGGGTGTCGGTAAGAAAGTACGATTCTAAAATGGCAATTTTACGATTGAAACTCCGTTGATTTCTGACAAAGGATATATTAAATAAGAGAATTAGAGGAGGACGAGGGCCTTAAAATCACTAGTTTTTTCAAAAATCGAATTTAAAAAAGCTGTATTTTCACTGCAAATTTGAAGGTAAATCGCTCGTGATTGGTGAATCAAGGCATTTGTGCTCCGTCCGTGCATTGTTATGCATAAGAGCCCCGCTGATGATTACTTTTTCGCGTGGATCTTCCTCGTGCCGTGGTGGTTTTCATCAAAATTTACCCTCAGCACCCTTCGGGCGCTTCGGGCCATTTTGATGAAAACTACACTCATTATTAAATTACTCATAAGTCCGTGGATTAAGGAAAAAGTGGATCTTTAAGGGGTGAAACTCGTTTGCGTGAATTCTAAAAGCAGGGTGGTTCTGCAAGGAAAAATTGACTTAAAGCACTTCTCGCTGCGCTCGAGCGCTTTAAGTCATTTTTCCTGCACATTTACTATTGAAAACCATGATTTTCACTCGAAGTGCACTGCAGAAGCATCACAATGCAAGTGTCGCTCCGGTTATCGTCGCTCTGCGCAAAGCTAAGACCAGTTCAAACTACACGGACTGTCAATAGAATGCATGATTCACCAATCCCGAGCGACTGAACTTCAAATTCAAATTGCAATGATTCAAATTCAAATTCAAATTGCAGTCGCAACTCTACTCGCTCGTAGGTCCAAAGAGCAAAATGTCGCCGGCCAACAAACTCCGCGTCTACAAAACCATCATCAGGCCGGCGCTCACGTACGCTGCACCAGCATGGGGTCACGCAGCCAAAACCCACATCAACAAGATTGAATCAATACAAAATAAGCTCGTCCGCTACGCATGGAACCCGCCAAGAAGAGTAACAAACGTCCGTCTCCGCAACGACTCCAAATTAACCACCGTCAAAAAATTCATAAGGAACCACACCGAGAAATTTTACGCGAAATCAGAAGACCACCAAAATCCGCTAATCAACCAACTGGGAAAGTACGACAAAGAAAACCATCCGAAATACAAGATGCCAAGGGAAATCATTGATGACGCCGACCCCTAACGACCCCGCATAAGTAAAAAAGGACTCCTGCAAACCAAAAACCACGCCCACGAAAAACTAACCACGCCCACAAGAAAACCGGCTACTTTAGGGAAAAGACACCACGAACACACATCGCACGAACATAAAAAGGTATTCAATTAAAACTCCCACAACCCATCCACTGCATCCTAGTCTACCAAACCTTTCTCTCGCCGATCCCTTGCGGGTGAAGCCAGCCAGGACTTAGCTTCGCGCTAATTTTCGGAGGTACGCCTCAATAAAAATTATCCGACGTAACGTTGCGGGCAAGCCCGCAACCTTACTCTTCAAGTCTGCGAAGATATGGGGCAACAGCCCTGGTGCTTCGCACCAGACCAGAATAAGATGAATGAAAATCGAGCTTTTTTAAATTCGATTTTTGAAAAAACTAGTGACTTTAAGGCCTTCATCCTTCTCTAATTCTCTTATTTAATATATCCTTATGCAGAATTTATCGAGGTTTTAATCGTAAAATTGCTATTTTAGGATCGTACTTTCTTACCTACAACCGGGGTTTGAGTTCACAAAAATACATAAAATTTGAATTGAATCACAGGATGATGCGGTTGGTGTACACGCTTAAGCTGCTTCTAGTGTGAAGGCATGTTTACAGGGATAAAAGTTATTTTAGTTCACCAGAAACTTAGATCCTGATAAAAACCCACGTGTGACGTCAAATGTGTTTGTAGTTTATTGTGTACACGGAAAAAAAAAATTACTTGGTTAAAATAAAAACTATTTAAATCAAGAAAATCTCTTACTTGAATAGCCGCACGAAAATATTTTCTTTATTTAAGAAAAAAATATTCTTAATTTAGTTTTCTTAAATCATGTAAGAATATAGTTAAATTAAACATGGCTTTCTTAAATGAAGTAATAAAAAATTTACTTGATTCACATAGCTACCATTTTTAAATCAAGAGGTTCTGTTTTTAATAGCCGCAAATGAATATTTTCTTGATTTAAGAAAAATAATTTTTTTAAACCACGTAAGTTTATTGTTGAATTAAAATATGGTTTTCTTCAATGAAGTAACAAAAAATTTATTTGGTTCAAATAGATACCATTTGAATTAAAAAATTCTTTTTTAAATAGCTGCAAATAAATCAAACAAATATTTTAACATGTTTTATTATTATAATTATAATATATAATGTAACTATACTAGTACTATTATAGTACAAGGTTTGTATACAAACAGACTTACAAGTACCTACTATAACTAATATAACATTATTTAATGAAAACAGAATACTTATAAAATTTCTGGAATTACAGTTAAAGATTCTGATGAGGTGGAGTATGGATCGGTTGATAATGAATCCGCTTGGCTATCCTAAAAGAAATAATAATTATAGTTATTAAAGGATGTAAACATAAGGGAGCAGAAAAGCTGACGTTATAGCGTCCTCTAAAGTTAAAAAATTTCATGATAGAAGTTCAATTTTTTAACGCTAGAGCCTCCAACGTAGAGCTTCGAAAAAGCTTAAGGTAGCATCTCGAGCGTTAAAAAAGTGAACTTCTGTCATGAACTTTTTTCATGGGAGAGGGGAGCTTTCTCGCTACCTATGGCGTTAACTTTTGTCTGTTTATATTAGCAATACTCTGTATACACTTACCACCGATTTCATAAAAGCTTTAACTGGCCGTTAAAAATAACGGTGAATTTCTATTGGCTTCTTATAGTTAAAGTTAGTTAAATTTAGCGCTTTTTTTAAACTTTTATGAAACCGGGTCCAAGAGTAGTTGCAACACACGGAGTAGTTCAGTTGAACGTCAGCCAAGTAACTGAAAGTTAGTAAGTTTTTTAAGTAATAAATTAATTTATAATCGTTGCAAATATTTCTATAAATGCTAATTATTATTTTTAAAATAAGTAGGCAAAAACCGGGGCTGGGACAACTCGCCGCAGCCAACTTGCCGCGGTCCAACTCGCCACCGTCAACTGAAAAGAATTTGAATTTTATGATTAAATTTTTGAACGCTTAAATTTGGTCAAGTCCCCGGATATTTTCTACTTTTTGACGATTAAATCGATTTACTCCATGTTTTTTTTTTTGCAAAAATTTGCATGTTTCAGATCAGATTTTATGTTTTGTATCGAGAGTTCAAAGAATTAATAATTGAGTAACTGGTTGAAAAATCACTTATTAACAAAGACATTTAATAAATAAATTGCATTTTATGGCTGCATGACACTTGTACTGATTTGTTAACAAATTTGGTAACAACTCATTGGTTGGTAAAACAAACCAATGTTAGTACCGATGCTGGTTGTTTAACCAATCAATGGGTCGTTACCAACTTTCTTAACATAGTACAAGGGTCACAAGATCTTTATGATCATTGATGATATGATGATAAGATCAATGGGTTGTTACCAACTTTCTTAACATAGTACAAGGGTCACAAGATCTTTATAGTAATCGTTAACCATTTAACGACAACTTAACGATGATTTTCCGACCAGTTACTCAACTATTAATTCTTTGAACGCTCGATACAAAACATAAAATCGGATCTGAAACATGCAAATTATTGCATCCATGGTTTTTATACGAGAACTTCACCAAATTTAAGCGTTCAAAAAGTTAATCATAAAATTTAAACTATTTTTAGTTGACGGCGGCAATTGGTCCGCGGCGAGTTGTCCTAAATCCAAAACCTTACTCACACACTCAAAGATTCAAGAATTGCTTTGAAAAATTTAGTAGTTCTACTTACTTGAAGTTGGAGATAAACTTTGGATCTTGCTGAAAATTTTTTTCGTACACCTTAAATTGGAATCAATTCCTTAATATCCTTTTCCTCCAATTGATTATAAACAATCCCATCAATTTGACTTTCTTAAACAAACCAAACTTAGTTAATATTCGTACATTAATTACCAGTATTAATTCAATCAAAATAATAAACAAATAAAATTAAATAAATAATTTTCTGTGACTACTACGTTAATTGAAACATTAATTTATAAAACATTACAATCGTGTTATTACTTTACATGATGCACTGTTAAAAATGCACAATTGCAAGATCTTATGTTCGAACTGCGTCATCTTGTCGCACGGGGGGTTCACAAAGAGGAGGTTCATAAAGATGTTCACACGGTCTATAAATAATAGAAATAAAATATACCCAAATAATATTAAAATCATTTTGAATATTAAACAGTAACAAAAAATAAATTAACGTAACGTTTACTTACTTTCAAAAGCCTTCTGTAAATTTTCCAAATCCCATTTTAACAGTTTATCACTTACAAATTTATCCATAATAGTATGACACTAAACCATTTATAACTAAACTTATAGTCACAAGCAGAAAGATTACCCAATTTTTCAATAAATTAAAAAGTTGTACAATGACAATACGATACATATAATATGTACTTATGCAAATACGCAACAAGCTGGAATGGGATAATTGGATCGGGTACATCTAACCTGCATGAATATAATAACATGCGCATGGTTCATCTAAGTTTTTCTTCTTTGCTGAGAACTACAAAATGATTTTACAACAATAAGTTACTCCTTTTAAGAATACGTTAACATTTATATCATTAGAATAATAGTTTTCTTTGTTCAAGCTAAACATTCTTGGATCAAAATTATATTTCTAGTAAATTATATTCTTTCTTGAAGAAATCAGACATTTTTATTACCAGCATATTTTATCGTGTTAAGAAAACATATTTTTAAACGAAATAAATAATTTCAAGAAAATATTTATTCTTCATTTAAGAAAACCTTTTTTTCCGTGTATATTTAAAAATGATTTACAACTTTTAACCATACACGAGGTTAGAGGGTAAAATTTGAATTGAATCACATCCTGGCAGAGCTGATGTGCAGTCTTTAACTGCATCCAGAGTGAAGGCAAGTTTACCGGCGCCGGCTTACCACCTTTTCTCTCTTCAATTGTAATTAATAGCCAAGCATAAACGGAGCTGGCAACCGGACAGATATTTTAATGCAAAGATTAAAGCGTATAAACAGGATTGGAAATCAGCGTTGAATACCTTTAGACTACTTAACCTTATAGACTTGCCTTGATTTTCAAATACGTCATGCGTGGGGTAAATGCTAAAAAAATAGACTGTACAATAAGTACAGTAAATCGTTTATTTAAACCACGCGTGACGTCACACATATTTGTTTCAGTTTCTCTTCAAAAAAAGATTAGAAAAGGGCGTGTCTGTAAGGTTAAATGGTTTGTTTTTGTTGGTAATTATTTTATTTCTTGATGTGACGTGAAACATCTAAATAATAAGTTAGATTAGGTTTCTCAAATTGATGGAGGAAACAGTCAAGTATAAATATTATGCAACGAATGAAATAGAAAAGCGCTAACTTTTGTGTTTTTGTTGATGGAAACAAAAGCAGTGCTACTTTAAGACTTTTCACTTGATTTTATGTAAAATAATTAAATGAAAAAGAAATTAAAAATATTTGAATGTAGGATTTTCCCGCCTGCATGTTGAATACAGACTCGAACGCTCAGAGGCGCTCTAATGGCGCTTAAAAATAAGGAGAGCTGCGCTTATTTATATCGTTACTGCTAATTCACCTTTTTTTTATTGCTAATTTAACACCCTCAAAATTTGAGATCATAATAGTGGCTGCAAAATTCAAATCCAGTATAATAATTTGCTAGAAATCTCCTCCGTATCATTATTTGACTTGCCTCCAATTGGTTCATTTATTAACTTTTTCATATTTGTTACGGTTTTTGCAGTTTCTACTTAAAACGATTAGATATAAATGTAATATACGCATTTAATCTTACTTTTATATTACAGTGGGAATCTCGTTAATCTATTCCTGCGCATCGTCATTCATTATCCCCGTATATAAAAACTTAAAATGAAATTATTTCCGAGATAAAACGCTGAAACACGTTTTTTCCTTAATTTTACTCAAAAAACTTTTGGGATTATCAGGACTGGGAAAAATTAAAATTGATGACTTTTTCGTGGTTAATTTATAAACATGTTACAAGAGAGAACACGATTTTTGAAACGAATCATGCTGAGTAGACAATGTATTCATGTTTTACCCATTATACCATACTTCTTACATAGCAGTTGATTATTGTAATGTAGCGGTGCACCAGACGCGAAGTCGTTTCAGAAGCTTCCATCCGAATAAGTTTTGGTACGTGAAAAGATTTACAACGTTTCGCTTTTACATCTTATTCGCTAATAAGATTTCGTCTTACGACACCTGAAATTAAGATTTCCATTCGGCTGTGATATCGCAATCACAATTTGAAAATTTTAATGTAATGGGAGAGACGAGAGAACACAGTGAAGAATCTCATTTCTTTTCTTATATTATTATCGTCTACTTTAAAAGTGTTTTATCAAAAGACGATGTCTGTACTATTTCTTTAACCACATAGAAAAGGCGTTAAATGAGGTTATCGTTCAATTCGAGAGAGTTCTTACAGTAACATCGACAGAGTGGACATTTAATCAGAGGTAAAAAGAAAGTGTACACTGAAGTTTTCAATTTGTACGTATCAAACTTGAAAGAGCATTTTATAAGAAAACCTAATTTAATTTATTTCTTTTTCGGAAAAATACGAATCCACCTCGAGTAAACAGGTAATTACACCGTTCCTATTATTCCAAATTAAATGTGATACCGAAAAATCATCCAACCGTGTACCACAATTGCAAAATTCGAATCATAAATAATAGAGCGAGTATGTAAATGTAATTGTTATGAAACAAAAGGCAAAGTTAATATCAACAGGAGGAAAGACGCATAATTTTAGGGGAAGAGATAGAAGGGGTAAGATTTAAAGTGCTTGTATCATGAGGAATGGTGCTATAAATAAGATGGTAAAGGGTACATAATTCAATTAAATCGCAATGCCAAGCAAAAACGTATTAGCGCCCCCCATCGGTGGTAAATAAAAACAAAAATGGCCCCCGTTTCAATTTGCGCCATTTTTGTTATCAATTTAATGTTTTTGTGTGTCAATTACTATGTTTTTTTAATCAAACGTGTTAAACAATTCAATTTATGAATCACAACTATGAATAAATTAAATTGGTAATTACAGAGTGATTCAGAATTGCATGATTACTACCATCCAGCAAAATCGTTTTACTGTTTCGGTTACGTAATAAACGTTCAGCAGCAGAATTATTTTTTGAGCTGCATTCAAATGTTTTTCTTTTTTTTTTTTAAATAAAAATATACCTAATTATAGTTTACGAATGCTATTGGCTACAAGTTGAATTTTTTAAATCTTGGCCTGGGTTCTGCTATCGAATGTTGTTTATCAGTAACTTTCAAGTATGCGGTCATTGACTACTTATATTTATAGCAATTGCTATTGGGCAACCTAAAAAATTAGGAGTTTCGTTTATTATTTTCAAAACTTTTGATGCTTGCCAGGTGAATATTTTACATGCTGTAACACAAATTATGCGCTTCGAAAAAAATGTATCGACCGCTTCCCAATTAGTTACCTTAATTAACGGTAAACGAAAAATTATGCCACTCGTTTTTAAACGACCTGTGCATTTTATTTTTCGAAAATGTTAGACTTAGTTTTTTTATTAGCATTTATAATTAGCAAGTCTCCACCAAATGTTGCCCGAGGGCCACAACTACGAGGTTTTTTTTAGATATTTGATATCCACTCTTCGTTTTCTGCTTCAAGAGCAAAGTTGACGGCACCCGTCAGGTTGCATATTATAACTATTTCGTAAAGCAAAATGTAAAATAATACTCGAAAACGATCCGCATCTCATAATATATTTTTGTTACATTTTTAAGGGCCGATTTTTTGATTCACTACAATAACCGGCCTTTAAACGAAAGTTAGGAGTAATTTTGTTTTCTACGAGACGACTGCTCGATCATTGAAACATTTCGGATTTGAATTTTAATTATGGAGATTAGTATCTCAAAAATTGTAACAAGAAAATTAAATTTTCGCTTTTGTTTTTGTTTCTTGACGATAACGAGGCTGGTAGTCGATTTTATCGTGACATAACACGTCGTTACTAAATTTGCCTAGCAATGAAATACAATTTTAAGAAATCGTTACTGTACCGGCTAAATTACTATAAATTTTGTTACTTTCTCCATTGTTTTTCAGTTTTTCCGTCATGATAAGGTTGATGACCAGTGTCATTTTTGATGCTATTTATAAAACGAGACGATTAAATCTTAATTTATTGCAGTTAAAATTTCACATTATGTAAAACTTTTGTAATTTAACAATAAACGTTTTAAGTGCCGTCACTAATACGCATCTAAAAATGTTGACCAAGTGTAGGAGAAATCGTGTCGCACGACAGTTTTTTTTTCGACAAAAACGAAATATCACCCAAATCATCACGTTGTCATGGTAACGCAGTTGTTTTGTAAACATAACTAACGACGGAGAAATTATCTTTTTAAATTTCAAAAGTTTGAGCAACCCCGCAAAAAAGTGAAAAATTATAAGTTTGTTTATTACAATTGATTTGGTCAAGTTTACTCTGTATATTTAAAAATTATATAATTTGGAATACCCTCCAACCATACACAAAGTTAAGCGGTTTAAGTTTACTAAGCATACATAAAATTTGAAGTGAATCACAAGCTGATGGGGCTGAAGTGCAGTCTTAAGCTGCTTTTAGTGTGAAGGCAGGTTTACAGATAGAAAAGTACAGAAAATTCGTTTGTTTTAGTTCACCAAAAACTTAAATTCTGCTACAAACCCACGCGTGACGTCACATGTGTTTGTTTCAGTTTGTAGTTTAGGTACTGTGTATATTTAAAAATTATATAAGTTTTAACCTTCTGGAGGGTATTCCATACCCCCAGACCCCCCGGTTTTAATAAATATGGTCTTTACGACCGGGGGGTTTGGGGGGGTATGGAATACCCTCCAATCGTAGTCGAAGTTACAGGGTTTGAGTTTGCTAAGAAAATTAACGCAGGTTTTGTATTTTCTGGACGAACTAGAATTTAGTTTTAAGCTGCATTCACTGTCATAACTAGAGTACGGATTTCTAGAAAATTTGCTATACAGAAATATTGATAGCAGAAGTGTAATTGATACAAATGTCCATGAATCTGATAAAAATAAGTCACTTGACGCAATTTTTTTCATGCTTATATGCTTATTTTGATACTTTTATGCTTAGATTTAGTTTTAAGCTTTTTTAGTACTTATTTTAGCACAATTTGAATAAATTAAAAAAAATTGCAGTAGTACATAAGTATACTTTCATTTATTTCAATTTCCAATGGTAAACGAGCTTGTAAAATATGAAAAGAAAATTTTTGTAAAGGCTCCACTAAGAATTCAAGCTTTTAAAGAAATCTTGCTTGGAGTTCTTCTACCTCCTGAACCCGGTATCACAAGGTACTTGGTTAGAATCCTTGTAAGTCCATGGAAGGGAATATTTACTACCAAAATAATTTTGAAAAATTTATAAAACTTATAAACAAAAAGAAGAAGCTATAGGTAGATGTAATTTAGTAAATTTATTTGAAAATGCTACTTCAAAAGGTCAAGGAACACCCCAATTACCAGTGTGGAGGTAGAACGCAGTTTTTCCAAATTTAAACATATCTTAATTGATCGCCGTAATAAATTTTTAAAGGAAAATTTGGAGTAATTGCATTTTTTAGGAATGATGTAGAGTAATTATTTTATTGTGTTTTTTTTTATTACTACTCTTTTACTTTTTGTTGCTTTATTATTTTTATTTATTTTCAAATAAATTTTATTTCAGAAAGTTTCTTTAATGCTTATTAATTATTACGTTAAAGTTTAATGCATATTTTTATGCATATAATGACAATTTTTTGTGCTATTTTAAGCGCTATTTTCACGATTTTTTAAGCTTAAAAGTCCGTACTCTAGTCATAACTCATAAGTAAAGATTCAAAATCATAGTCTCATTCCTTTGTTTTTAATACAAAAGTGTAAAAAACTTTATGCAATTTACTAAGAGCAATAAATTTTTGTAGGTTAGAATTAAATTTGCGACCACACGAGATTACCCCATTACAAAGTTGCCTTAAAATTTGGATTGACAAGAGTCGACACGTTAAAAACCAAACTTTTTACAAGAGGGGCACAAGCTTTTGGAACACTGTAGCACTCGGGTAACGTCTAAAAGTGAGAATATTAAACAAAATGTGAACTGAGCTGAGCACTGGAAGGAAAGACCAAGGAAGAGAGAACCGAGATGGAAAAGATACGAAAGAATGGTGATAGCTCAGAGTTTTAAATTGGGAGCGTTAAATTAGAAAATTATTTATTATCTTGGAAATATGAACTTCAAGTTCTGAAAATCAGATCTTGATGTTACGAGTTTGAAATTATAAAATTGTTTAAAATTTGCGTTGTGTACGGCTCTGCTAAGAAAGTCCTATTGATAATATTTATCAGGATTTCGACATTTAATGTACTCAAACCGGAGTCACGCTCAGAATGATGATGGCTTTAAGCTACTCACCATGATTATTCTTAAGTCTTAATCTCGATGGATCGAGTATGGCTTGCTCTAGGTTTTCTCTAATAACTCGAAAACGGTGAACGATATCTGGAATATAAAAGAACCAAAAATATTGTACAAATTTTGGATCACATTCGAGTTATTGGAGAAAATACTGGGTCGAATCTCTCGCTCTTTTATCTTTTATATTTTGTCTATCTGTATTGATCGATTTAATTATTCTATTAATTATTTTACTAAAAAAATTCCTCAAGTCTCAAGAAAGGACGAGACGATGTCAACATTTTAATTGACATTTAACTTGCAATTTCAGGTTTTTTAGATGGAACTAAATTAAAATCAGCAAGATCGAACATTTTTATTTGCAATATTTGGAAAGGAAAACCAATTATTAACGATTTAAAATTAAATTGTTGTGCGGTTTACCCCCCCCCCCTCATAACTTGAAACCGAATGCACCAATTTTGATGCGGTTTTCTGTTAAGAGTAGATATTTTTGTGCAAGCTTTTAGATACTTGGCACTAATAGGGTGCGCTGGAGTGCCAAGATAACTTCATCATGGATGCACTGTTTATAAATAATTCAAGATTTCTCGTTTTGCAAGACGTCTTTTTATCAGTAACAAAAAAGTTTGATAATATCAAAATTTGTCTTTTGTTAGTAAAATGCTCCGCATTAAACGTGTCACAATTAATTCTATCAGTTTTGTTGATGATCTTTCTCGATTTTGTGAACATAGAAACGCAATGAAGGGTTACGCTGAATTGCGAAATTGAGATTATCTTGGAATATAATGCCGTGGTTCGGATTCCACGTTAAACTGTAGGTTCCCTACCAGTACGCAAACTTTTACCTGATCTTTACAAGAAACGCATGAAGACGCTACACAATTGGATGGATTGTATATTTCGTGTTGAGCCAATGGAAGTCATGAAACTTGGAGCTTTTAAGTCGTATCTATTCTTTCGTGAAGGAGCTAAGATACGTACTTAGTTGCAAAGCTTCTGCCCAACCCAGGTTGCGGTTATTTTCTGCTTTAAAATGTCAGTGCAGCAAGCAATTTAATATGTTGATCACATTTTAGTACGTTTCGTACAGTAATACTTTACATTATAATATTTTTCGTTGAGCTACAATTTTGTTTTGCTTTATTTGCGATGCCATGTTGCTATTTAATAACTAAAAAAGCAAAAAGTTGGTAGTAAAAGAGCAGATATTACTGTTTACAAGGTAAAATATCTTTTGAAGCTGATGCTAGAGCTACATTTTAAGATAAAAACAATTAAATGGGAAAATTGTAATTATTTGTTAGTTGCAAATTTTACCAATTATTTCGAGTAGTTGGAAAATCTAATTAATTTTCGTTTTTAATGAAATTCGTTTCGTATTACAAATTTTAGCGTACTTTTTTTGTCAAAAACAATGTTTTTTTGTCGACTGTCTTACAACTACAATTACAAATTTGTATGAAGATAAATTTATGTCGAGTTAGTAATTTCCAATTGTTGAACGCTTTGCAAAGTTTTGTAACCGTTAAATTTACTTATCCTGTTTCTTCTGTAATTTGTCATCTCAAACTACCATATTTTACAAGGAAAACGTGTTTCGTTAACATTTTCTTATTATTACATTTACGTTGCTATTAATTACAAATTTATCCGTCAGCGTTGTTGGTTTTGTGAACGAACCTCGTATAATAAATATGCGGTAGGTTATGTTCTTTTTTTCCAGCACCACTGGCCCCTCAGTTGGGAGTGAGGAAAAATCCGTCTAAAAATTCTTGCATCAGTGATATAAAATTTGTTTTTGTGCTTTTTGATGCATTGTGGGAACATCAAAATAGATCCAGCAAGAAGTTTTGTCTGGATATCTTACTGTCATCGAGATTGTTTTTATCCGTGCTTCCCTTCGCTTTTTGGAAAGTCTGTGTTTATTCGAGCGAATAATACAACGAAATATGTTAGTAGATTTTGTCCTCAAGTTACGGTTTAAGTTCTCGAGACGATTAAATTGTAATTAATGTCTTAATGTCTCTATTAGAGGACGCCACGAAATGTACGCGACGCCGACGTCAGCCTGCCGCACAAACTTTGTTGTTTTAAATTTGATCGATTAAAATTTTTTAACGTTCGCACGTAAACCATAGAATAATTTATAAAACTTACGGCGAAAGACTTTCTCCTCGTGTTAATAAATCTTAAGAGAAATGATGCTGTAAACCCTTCTGTAAAGCCCGTTAATTTAGTGAGGGAGTAGAAGGGGTCATCACATTAACAAGACGAAATAACACATAAAAATGTTCTATCACGTCTTGGCAAGAGTATGACTGTTAAGACTTACTGTCGTTCCTATGCAAATTTTCTCGATTCAGCTTTGCTTTAATTACGACTCTTGATTTGGTTTCCGGTGGTTTCACGATGTGCTTCATCGTTAGATTTGCTTTTATAGCCTAAAAACTTTCATCTAGCCCGGCTTTAAATTAAACTCTCAAATGAGTGTCTTTATTGGCGCTTTTTGCCACAGACGATGATTAAACAAATTTGGGGATCACTTCTTCCCAAAAGGATCTTTCCTCTAATGTGTGTCGAATTGTTGCGGCGGTTCGTTTTCTGGTTTGCTGCTTTTCAAGCTACATCACGTTTCGAGCCCACTTGCTTGTCAATCAAAGATTTATTTTTGCAAAGAGAAATTGCATTATTTATTTAAAACGAGTTTGGATTTCGTGTTGGATTTGCAGTGTTGTGCAACTGCGTTCCATTTTGAAACGCTCGCCTACAATGGAGTTGTATTGTATAACTTCGATAACGTCGTCTAGATATTTGTAAAATTCAACAAATAACTGCAAAGCTGCTGTGTGTATTTGGTAGACATAACAGTACGATGTATGTAGTTAACATAAATGGCAAGGTTACTGACCTACTGTGTGTTGCAATCTTGCAATATTTCAGCTACTGTACTTTTATATTATTATTTCTCTTACATAAGTTTACCTTCGACTTTGCGAAAATTTTGATTCCTACCTAATTTTTTTTTCTTTCTCATTTTTCGGGCTTACTCTAATGGAATTAGCGGCAGTGCTTTAAAATGTACACCGGTTGCGTGTCGAGATGCGATCTTTCGGTTATATAATGTTATTTTCTCCAGTTCCAGTTAAAAAATCGACTACAATGTAGCCAGCCAAATCTCATCGTGTTCAACATCACGTAGACACGATGTTTGTTTACAATCATTAGGTAATCCCCCAAGATGCTTCTTTTTGTGAGAGTAATTGATTCTACTAACAGAAGCCAGTTACACCTATACTATTTTTGGATGTCATAACTGTCGTTATTTTCCCGAATATTTTAGTGTTACGTTAATACGTGGCTCATAAAAGTTGTATAATTTTCAAATTAAGTTTTATAATTAGCTGTCGTTTACATATATTTTGAGTTAATATGGCTACTCCCCAATATGTCACGATCGAGTTATGTCGTATATCCACCACATCACATGTGTAATTGACTTTTGTAATTGGTCGACATAAATCACTTTGCAACAATCAAATAATTCTACTGTAAAAATTTGTTGAAATATATACCTACCGTGAAATTTGATTATCATAAACTGTTAAACAAAATAACAAGAGGTGGTCCTTAGCTCCTTCTACCGAATAGTTGTCAGCTAATCAAAATTTCGCACAGGTGGTATTCAAATGTGAAGGAGATAAACCCACTTAGATATCGCCCCGAGAGCATATCGGGTGGTGCAAAAGAATCGAACAATCGGAGTGCTACTACAATTGAGTATCCATGATCTCCTGAAATTTACATTATTTTATAAGCTGTATGAATGAAAAATACATTTTTGTATGTTGTCAGTCAACAATGTTTTTCGATGTAGCGTTAATTAAAGTATGAAAATATACTAGGTACATAAAATAAATTAAGTGAATTTATGGTATAATTTAAAAATAATTTATTAAAATGAGTGAACTATTTTTTTAATTACGCTGTAATTTTCTCATTATTTTAGAGGTTACATAATTAATTGTTCTAATATTTCATAAAAATATTTTTGGTGTAGCTGAATTTTTAATAGTACTATATTATTCATATTCTTTTAAAATTAATGTTTTTCTTATACTGAACGTATCCTGTAAGTGTCACAGAAATATCACCTGATAATTCCATGTCCAGGATTTATTTAAGTATAGGATAAATTTTGAGGAATCCGAAGAGAGTGCTTCGAAAGGCAGGTAAAGCTGTCGGTTTCCGTGGGTTGATGAATTACTACGATTATCAGAAATAAAATCATCATCAGGGTTACTACGAAATCTGTAGATTAGCCTAGGAAGTGCGAGTATTTTTCATTTGAGGTCGGTTGGAATTTTTTTCCAATTTTGAACCCCACCCTCTGTCACAGACAAGTAGATTTATCTTGTACAAAACATATCTACATTATCATTATTATATTTTTTAACATTATAAATGGGGCATTCCGCACCAAATCGACCATTTTTGAACCCGATCCTTTTTGATTTTCCTGAAATTTTTACATATTATACTATCTCATCATGAACAGTTCTGTGAATTTTATCAAAATTTTTTACTCAACCCAAAAAAAGTTACGAATTTTTAGAAAAACTGCTGTTTTTTTTTCAAACGATCGTAACTATTTCAAAAATTGACTAATTGGAACGTTTTTTTTTGGTTTTGTTTGTTTTTAAACGTACTTTTCAGGAAAAAATATAAATAAAATATTCAAACTTAGATTCTACAAAATTTTTAATTTTTTCGGAGAAAATCATTGATTTTTAAAATTTTTACATTTTTGATTTCTGATTTTTTTATTTAAAAAAAAACTTTGATTTATTCCGCGTATAACAACGCAAAACCCATAATGGGCCGACATTTCTTTCTATTTCTTTTGTTTAATTGAAAAATATTATTTGCGTAAAAATAAAACAAAATATTTTTTAATTAAACAAAAAAAATAGAAAAAAATTTCGGCCCATTATGGGGTTTGCGTTGTTATACGCGGAATAAATCAGATTTTTTTTTAAATAAAAAAATCAAAAATCAAAAGTGTCGAAATTTGAAAAATCAATGATTTTTTCCGAAAAAATGAAAAATTTTGTAGAATCCAAGTTTGAATATTTTTTTTGTATTTTTTCCTGAAAAGTACGTTTAAAGACAAACAAAAACAAAAAAAAACGTTCCGATTAGTCAATTTTTGACATAGTTACGATCGTCTGAAGAAAAACAACATCAGTTTTTCTAAAAATTGGATTTTTATGCAGACAATATTTTGCACCCCTCCACCCCGGTTTCACTTACATTAGTCTTCCCAGACATCTTTCGATTCGTGAATTTCCGTCTGAAAAAATCTTTAATGATCATTCACAGAAATTGTAATTTTTAGGTAAATTTTAATAAACACTAAACCAATATAACAATTTGCTAGAAAGCTCCTACTCCTTGTCGTTCATAGACGCGTCTCTTATTGATTTCTTCATTTATTACCAACCAAGAAAGTTTTGAACAACTTAAAGGGTTACATGGGTTTTGAAATTTAAAAAAATTGATTTTTTAAATATTTTTATCTAATAGTACAACACATCAAGAATATTTTCCCAAAGTTTCAAGTTAATCGGAGTAAAACTCTAGGAGAGAAAGCCTCGAGAAATTCCTCCCATTCGCTTTTTTACTTAAAACTCCACTTTGGGAGTCGGTGGACACGATTTCTCAAAAACTAATGTACCGATCTTCTTGAAATTTTGCATACTTCTTCTAGATAGGGTTGACTACTGATTGAACAAAGGATTTTTCTTTTCTTTGATTACAACTTATTTTATAAGGCAATATAATTATGCTGTAGATTTTATCGAAAATTGTACTTTTTTTTATATAACTGCCAAAAATTCAAAATTTAATTTTTTTAAAAAAATTCTTCGTTCAATCGCGAGCTATACTCGCCTACTAACTGAAATAATTTGTTTTTTTTTTATTTTGGATGAAGTAATCGTGAGTTATCCTGACCACGGCAAGGATACTTTTTTTTTACAGGGTCTCCGAAAACCAGGTCTCAACGGCTAAATTTTCAAAATTTTTCAATGAAAATTTTATAAAATTTTGTTCAATTGTTGCATTAACAATGCATTGTTGCATGAGATTAATTCCATATGTTTAGATAATTTGTATTAAAATTTAATTGGTAACATTTACTGCTTAGCACATTTAAAAATTTCATATCTTCTAACCTTCTGGGGGGTATTCCATACCCCCAGACCCCCCGGTCATATTAAATAAGGTTTTTCCGAGCGTGGCTTTGGGAGGTGTAGGATACTCTCCAATCACAGACTAAGTTACATGCTTTGAATTTCCATCAGGGTTACATAAAATCTGAATTAGAACCGTAGGCTGGTGATGCTCTGGAGAATGCTCGATACCTCTCAGAACCTCCCGGTTTCAACACAATTTTATGTTGAAATATCTCTTGAAAGGGTTGCAATTTTTAAGTTATAATAATCAATAACCGTACGTACACCGTTGGTTTTCGAGACCGGGGGGTTTGGGGGGTATGGAATACCCTCCAACGTTGGCAGAGTTACTGGGTTTGAATTTGCTAAGCACACGTAAAATGTGCTTTGTTCGTCTAGCCTAACGCAACTAACCAAAAAAAATTGCCAGCCTAAAAATTATGATTGTTTCGAATACTTTAACAACCACATTAACCGAGGGGCCGCCTGTGCGAGGTAGTAAACAATAAATTATTATTAATGTTAAATTAATCAACTTCAATAAGCACTACCAAAGCAGCTTGGTGAAAATTGCACGAGACTACTAAATAAATAGTTGTAGGTTTGAATTTCCACCACAACAACCAAAAATCTTTTTTAGAATCTTATAAGCCACCCAAAAATTGATTGTACTCGAATCAATTGATTTTATTTTGATTTTTTCGATAACTGCAGAATTCACACCACGATGTAATCACCAAAACCTGTTTGAGTAGTCCGATAAGCACCGCCGGATTCCACATTATGGAAAAACTGAAATTTCCGTAGGAAGTTTGTCAACAGATGAAGTTATCTCGAATATAATCCGAGTCTCGTGCACTAATAATTCGACCAAAATCTTCAAATTATAACAAGTATTATTAAATTTGTTTTATAATCCTTGTAGCGTGCAAGGATTAGGTACCTTATAATGAATCACATACGCTTACTTGAATATTTAATGAATTTAGTAATAATTTCGCGAGTGAATAATTAAATTTATTATCATTATTAAATATCTAAATTTTCATGTTCTAGAGATTTAGCTGGTATGTACTTACCTAAAATAGATTCGAGAGAGATGGAGGTTCTGCGGTTTTATACTCGGGGCTTGTATCAATCGCGATATAATTAGTTCCTGAAATTACTTCTATCGTCCAGACGATACATTTACTTGCACTTATTATTAATTCATGGCTTAATCAATTAAATGCACCGACTTGAAACGTGGTTTTCCTAAAGCCTAAAACACCGAGTTTCGTCGCTCCTAAGAGCGAACTTACCGGAAACGGTTAATTTGTGGATTTTTGTAAATTGAAACGTATATTTCGTGCGCAATTCAATACGACTGTTGCAATCTGAAAGTGAGGGCTTAACAATACCCGTCGTATTGTGTAAGAGCAAAGTTGTGTACCGGAATCAGCCACTGTAACCGTGTAACGAGATACAAGATACAACATCGGAATACGTTACTTCGTTATATTACAAGGGCTCGCCTTGTTTGGACCCTAAAAGTTTAAGTGCTTTTGTCATTTATTATGATTGTATTCTGTTTCATAATTGCGTACCACCAGAAGAAGCGAATTAATTTTGGCGCCTTTTTGAATTATTTTCAACGATATGAAATTTATTCCGGGTCACCAATTTTCACATTGAAAAAGTTTTAAAAAGCTGACTAAGCTAGGTTGGAAAGTGGAGAGCGCGTAGCTAAGAAGCATGAAGTTGGTAGTGAAATTACAAGGTACAAATTCAAATTGGAAAATATCGAAGTAACTCGAGAAATTTTTCAAGGATAAACAGCGTTGGGGAAAAATGAACCGAAGAAAAACAAAAGAAGCTATTATTTCGGTGGAAGTAAGAAAACTTCATTAATTTCCTTAAAACAAACTCTTTAAAATTACAATTAAATTAAAGCATCCATGTGACAAGATGTTAATGAAAATCGTAATTAAAAAGCTCTGTCGTTGGAAAGGGCAAATTTTCTTTCATAATTTTTAGATTTGATGTTTCTGGATAGTATTTTTGAAACTAACGAACTATAACTGGATGTTACTGTCATGAAAATTCAGTTTGTACACTTATTTTACAATTGCATTATGTTTTATGTCGGAAAATGTTGGACACGTGATGTCTGGAAATTATGATACGACTGCTTCCAGCAAGTAATTTTCACTGTAACACGAAACTTATTGCGTTATTTTGAGTAGACAGGTGGATGGTGTACAATTTTTATTTCATAAATGAAAAAGGAGTGCAACTTTATTAGATTTTTTGAAGATACGTATTATTTGAGAGTTTGTGTACCGCATTGTTAAGTTGAGCGTGCCACGATCTGATATTAAGAAGTGTTGTGACGGTACCAACTTATCTATAACCGACACGGTCTGGCGCTTACACAATGCTCTATGGAACTCCTTTTACAGGCACACCATCCTATTGTTCTAAACCAACACTTTACCAATTGTATAAAATGACATCGTTTTTCCTGAAACTGATATCTACGCCAGCTTAAAGTTACTCGAAATTTTGAAACTAAACAAAAAATCAACAACTCGGCAAAGTTTCCACTTAATATAGAATTTTACTTGCAACTCTTAAACCGTGCGAGATAGACTAAAAAGTTTCGATTATAAAAGGTGGCTAATTAAAAAGTACACGCTTTTGCAGTTTAACGGTTCTCAAGTTCAGTGCTATTGAAACCTACAGACGAAAGTGTCGTCTTCAATCGACAAAAAAGTAAATTTAATCACTAAGTTATTTCATAACAATCAAACCACGATAAAAAATAAAGTAATTCGGAGGTGGGGGGGGGCGTACCTTTGTCTTTTACAACAAGCCGCCACTGAAGTTGAACTTCAAAATGCGCATAATTAAATAATTTATTATTCAAAGCTTTGTGTCGTAAAGTTAACGATTTTCGAATTATGGGCAATTAAATCGCGATAGTTTTTCAAAATAACTTTAAATTCTATGCTGATTATTTACAGTTTATTTTTGTGATCGATTTCGACTTCGTTTTTATTCATCTTCAAATAATACGAATTTTATTAGACCTTTTTTTTAATTAATTAAAAAATAAAACTGAAAAACATTGCACGGTTTTTATTATAAACATTTTTGTCATAAACTTAACAGTTTTGGAGTTACGTGCCAATAAAACACAGCGAATGTCGGAATAACTTTAAAATCTATAACAAAAAATTTCCTACGACCAATGGCTACACGTAACTCTTATAAATAGAGAATTATAAATTTTTATTACTATAAACTTTCTATAGGTAGATTTAATTTAAATATTATATAACAATTATAATTTATTGAGCACTTCTAACATTCAACACGAAAATAAATAGGATCGATCAATAACAACTTTGATCATCTGTTCAAAGATCCTCCTAAGAAATCTGAAGATGTCCTTTGATAGATTTGAACAACTTTTTGCGTATAACTCGTAAACCAACCAAACTAGACAAATAATTGTAGAATATAAAACGTAGATAATAAAAAACTACGCATTTTCAATTCTTAACATTCCTTTCGAAAATAACCTGTTTTTGAGTTACGCGGCGTTAAAGCGCTGATGTGTTGAAAGCATCGACGATAGATTTAAAATTTTCGTGTATAATTCGTTAACCAATCTAAATAACTTTAGAATGTAAATTGTAGAGAATTGGAAATTACACATTTTACATTTCAAACTTTTTTTCGAAAATTATCCCGTTTTTGAGTTACGACGTCGGTGAAACGCAGTGTTCAAAAAGTATCGACGATCGAGTTTACAATTTTGTGTATAACTCTTAAACCAATTTAACTAAGAAAATAATTTTGGAATGTAAATTGTAGAGAATTAAAAACTACGCATTTTCAGTTCTAAACTTTTTTTTCGAAAATTAAATCGTTTTTGAGTTACGACCTCGTTGAAACGCAGTGTTCAAAAGTATCAACGATCTAGTTTACATTTTTGTGCATAACTTCTAAACCAATCGAACTATGCAAATAATTGTGGAATGTAAATTGTAGAGAATTAAAAACCACACAGTTTACTTTTCAAACTTTTTTTCGAAAATTAACGCGTTTTTGAGTTACGACCTCGTTGAAAGGCAGTGTTCAAAAGTATCAACGATCTAGTTTACATTTTTGTGCATAACTCCTAAACCAATCGAACTATGCAAATAATTTTGGAATGCAAATTGTAGAGAATTAAAAACCACACAGTTTACTTTTCAAACTTTTTTTCGAAAATTAACGCGTTTTTGAGTTACGACGTCGGTGAAACGCAGTGTTCAAAACATTGACGATCGAGTTTACGTTTTTGCGTATAATTTCTAAACCAATCTAACCAGGCAAATAATTTTAGAATGTAAATTTTAGAGAATTAAAAACTACACAGTTTACTTTTCAAACTTTTTTTCGAAAATTAACGCTTTTTTGAGTTACGACGTCGTTGAAACGCAGTGTTCTAAAGTATCAATGACGGAGTTTATTAACATTTTTGTTTTTAACTCGCAAACCAATCTAACTATGCAAATAATTTTTTTTGGAAATGTAAATTGTAGAGAATTAAAAACTACGCATTTTCAGTTCTAAACTTTTTTTTCGAAAATTAAATCGATTTTGAGTTACAACCTCGTTGAAACGCAGTGTTCAAAACATTGACAATCGAGTTTACGTTTTTGCGTATAACTTCTAAACCAATCTAACTAGGCAAATAATTTTAGAACGGAAATTGTAGAGAATTAAAAACTACGCATTTTCAATTCCAAACCTTTTTTTTCGAAAGTTAACCCGTTTTCGAGTACAATGTCGGTGAAACGCAGTGTTCAAAGTATCTACGATCGAGTTCTAACATTTTTGTGTATAACTCCTAAACCGATCGAACTAGGCAAATAATTTTAGATTGTAAATTGTAGAGAATTAAAAACTACGCATTTTCAGTACTAAACTTTTTTTTTTAAATCAACTCGTTTTTGAGTTACGACGGCGCGTCGTTGACACGCACTGTTTTAAAATATCGACGATGGAGTTCATCATTTTTATGTATAACTCCTAAACCAATCTGACTAGGCAAATAATTTTAGAATATAAATTGTAGAGAATTTAAAACTACGCATTTTCTATTCTAAACTTTTTTTTGAAAATTAACTTGTTTTTGAAACGAATCTGATAAATGAGTGAATAAGGTGAAAACAACGTTGTAATCTTTTTTTTAGTTTGGTAAATTTTCTTGCTAATTTTTTATATCTGGATACGGACCTACAATTTATTAACGTTTATGATTATTATGTATTTTTGTTACGTTTCCATCATCGGGGATGGGTGGATCTAGAGAGGGTAAACAGTTACTCAATGAACGACATTTTAGTTCTGAAGGACCAAGCTCGAAAAGTTATTTAATCTTGAGTGGACAAACGCGTGCCAACAGAAACAGAGTTTTGTCTGGCCTGAAGTTCAGTGTCACTGCATGCACGTGATCACGACGTCTGTTTATGTAACTCCTTCCCCTAGAAATCAATCGGCACGATAAGTACCTAAAATCCAATTTTATTAACAGTTCAAGTTACTGCAATCGAATTTCAAAACGATAATCAAACTTGATCAAGTTTTTGAGTACCTACAGTTTTTTCTGAATCTCGACGTCATCCATTGTTATTGCATTGGCTGTCAGAAACAGTTAACTTTTGTGCTCGCGTATCGATTAAGATCAGCGTGTATGTCGCTTTGGCTTGTTAATTTCGTTTTTACGTGAGCAATTGAATAATTTGATAACGAAATGAAAAATGCCCAAAAAGAAACGGTGACAGCTGCTTCATGTAACGCAGTGCTGTTAAATATAAAACAATTTATCATTTTTAATTTAAAATTGTCTCCACTAACTCATTATAGTGGAGCAACATGTACGAGCTTATAAGCGACAATTTAATTAACTCTTTGTAAAGCACGGCTTATGGCGTAGACGGGCGAATATGAGAGACTAATGTGGTGATGATCGCTCCATTTAGTAAAAATTGAAAAAATTCAAGCTTAAATTGGAAGCAATTTAAAAAGAAAAAAAACTAAAATATGGACGAAACTTAATGAAACATGAAAATTGAATTGATTTCAACTCTCAGGGTTTACATTTCGAATTATTTCCATAATTTGTGCTCTAAGCTTTTTTATACTTAAGTAAGTACATTAAGAATTCGACGTTTTTGCTTCTTTTTCTAGCTCCAACTTTTTCTCTTAAGTATTTTACTTCATTTTATTTTTTGAATTGAAATGAAAGTTTGTAAAATCTACAAAGAGATAAATTCAGATACTGCTGAAAAATAACGTAAATTTTATTACATTTGTCCTGCGAAGTTTGGACAAAACCCTTTTGTTGCCTCGAAGTCGACGAACTACCTTTTCGAAAAGGAGCAAAATAAAAATTGCAACACCACACCTCACAACATCCAAAAATGGATCTACAAATAAATTATGAAAACGGTTCATTGATCGGATGTGATTTCTTATTTCTTACATAAGCAGTTTTCTGATTTGTCTCTTTCTGATGGATGGAAATGGAAATAAGAGGATTTTGATTAAGTAGGACGCAGACAGCGAAAAGCGCAGACTGGTGATACATAGTTAATGGACAATATTACTGAATTATGGGATTGTGTTGTATATTGTGAATTATGAATGGTTTTTCTGGTATTCATCGATGTCTATTTCGTTTTGGGCCAATGTCAAAAAGCGAGCAACAGCCAAAACTACTTCGTAAATTTATTATTGTCCAAGGGTAGACATTCACTCAACCTCAATTTAATATTTATTCGATTTAACGAATTTTCGCATCACAAATATCATTTACTCCACCTCCTCTTCTCCATCATTTCCCTTTAGTTACAAAATCGATTTATCACATTTTAAGAGAAAATTGCGTTTATAATCCAAATCTTAAAGTGCAGATGTACAAACATCATCGATGTGTTTATTTACATTACAAAAAAATAAAAAGGTGCGTTTATTGTCGTTCTTATCACGAATTATTATTGGTGTGAGGTGACTTCACGATCTATCACAACAAATACGATTTCAATTGGGGATTTTGTGTGTATTGTAAACAATCGATTTTAAAGTTTACGTATGGAACAAGTAAAACATTGTTGCTTGAGCATATAAATAGGGTTAAACGACATATCGAGGGCAAAATCTTGCTCGCCTTGCTTTTCATGATTTTATCAACTTTAGTTTATTGGGAATCGCCGTCGTTAATTACTTCAAAATTTATGGTGCTTAAACCTACAATGTTTATACCTACCAAAAATTTTCAAACGCGATGCTTTCGGATTATCTTCGCGTTAAAAATGAATGGAGGTGACCAGAACTGTTCCTGCGGGACCCGATGCGATACTTCCTCCCCAACAATAAATTATGCATAAAGTCCAAATTGGGTAACCAAACCTATGAGAAAAACGTGTTTGAATAAATAGGAATTGAGATATCAATTTGCTGTTTTCAAGTATTTTTGCTGAACATATTTTAAGATAATTGTTATATTATCGCTGAGAAAATCCTTGATCCCAATCGAATTTTAACCATAACAGCTTTTGCCTCTCCATTTTCTTTGGCTAAACTCGACTTCCTACTTGATGAAGTTGCTCGTATGCAGCTTGGAGAAATTTTCTATTTTGAAGAGATCAAACAATTCAATTGTATCTAATTTGGAAAGCTGAGTCGAGATTCGATGTGACTAAAAAGAAATTGACCCCCAGTTCGTCGATAACTTTTTGACCGTGAAAGTGAAACACTTGGAAGTAGGAAGTAAAAATGGGTTATTGTGCATTGTAGGAAAGGCGTTTATTTTTGCATTCGAGATTAAAAAATACATCGAATGTGTCACAGTCTTACAATTCAATGACCAAGAAGAGTGTGTAGTGCTAAAAATGGCAAATCTAGTTGGCAGATTGTTGAGGTCAATGGCCCTCGTTGTCGATGTGTGTCGGTGCTTCAATGTCTAGTTTCATGGGCTAGGCACGCCGACCATAAGCTGCACATTGCACACGCCCTGCTGCAACACTTACGCCAATTATTAGAGAAATTGCTAGTTCATTATTCAAATGCAATATCATTCAATTCAGATTAATAGCACCGGTTTATCGCCAACGAATCCTCCACTTGATCATACTCATACTCGACCAACCAACCAACATTTTTCTAGCAAGTTCCATCCTCTGCACGTTTTTATTTTTTATTTGATAAAAAGGTTAAATTGTAATACCGGCAAAATAAATTACGCGATTTTAATTAAAATTTTTCCGGTAAGACTTAACTAATTTCTATGGAATCAATAAATTGTAAATTTAATCGTGTTAATTGCTTCGTTAAAAAAAACTGAGTTTCCAGACCAAGTTGCTTCGTATCTCCATTTCATTAAATTCAATAACAAACACGATCTCAAAACTACGTTCCATTGAATTTACTTTTTTTTTTTATGAGATCTATGATTGTAAATAGCTCTAATCGATTGGAGTAAGCTACACTTTTTTTGTGTCCATGAAATTTGAATGATCGCTTCGTTTAGATTCGTGATTTAATAATGCCACTTTTCATGTATTGGAAAAATTTTGTCCAAACAGAGAAAAACAAACTTCGCCCAGACTCATTTGTTCTCACAATCGTGTAGTATTTGGAATTTTTTTCAAACAATAAAAAAAATTTATATTGAATCTGCATTTCCTAACTGCACCTCGTACGTTCACATCAGGAAGATAATTTATGTAACTTTTTTTGTTGTTATCTCATTGATTTCTTATTTTCAGTTATTCCGTAAAATTTATTCCATTAATGGACATTAGTATCGCGATAAAAGCTAAAATATTGATAAATTGTCCTTCCACTAACTTTTTTTGAATTCTCCCTTCTGTTGTTTCACATAAAGGACACAACAGATACGTCTCGAAAATCGACATTAGACATGTCGACTTTGTAACTTTCCTTTTAATGTTTTTTGTTTATTTTTTGCCAGGCCAAAGTTTGTTTCATTATCGATATTGACAGATTTGTCACAGAGACTACAAAAAATTAAGCTCATGTATGGAGCTTTTACATGGCAGATTTGTGAAACAGAGTGATTAATGTTCAAATTATGAAATTAAAAATTATGCGTTTGGTTCGTCACAAATCAAATTATCTGAATTCGGTTAATTTTGAGTTGTTGGTCAAATATTTTTTGTATTGGGAATGCGTTGTGGAACGCTTTCAAAAAATATTTTAGCCCCTCCTCACTCCTAAAAAATGTTAAGACTTATCTTTGGTGAGCAGTGTGAGAATCAAAAAGTTTTTAATTATAAAATTAGTTTTATAGTTAGTCGTAGCATTAAATTACTCTTCGACTTTTCATAGTACTCGAGTCGATCTCAATAGCCACTTTTGCCTAACAGGATTGAATTACCTGGACGAAAAATCGTATTACCAAATGTTGGAAAACTTCCTCCATTCTTCATTTTTAGAGGAATATATTTTATCAACTTTCGTCCTTTCTAAGGACGATTTTATTTTGTTTCATTCTGAAATAGTGTTATTCACCTTTATCAATGAAAGACAATATTTCGTTGATTAATAGAAATCCCGCTCGACGAATCCGGGGGGGGGGGGCAAGATGGAGCCAATAACTGTTTAAAAAATATATGGAATACCTCCCAGTTACAAAGTGTTACGTAACCAAAGGACTTTTCAGGGATCGAATTTGGGTCATCATCAATTTTTATACGTCCTTTACATTTACATAAGTAAGGACGACTGAAGAACGAATCGGCATATTGCAAGTTTTTTTACGTTTAAAGGGCGTATGCAATATTTTCTGACTTTGAGTCCTGCTTTTCTCCTTGTTTCCCTTTTTAGGACTAGTTCATCAAGCGGTACTCCGATTTTAAAAATTTCAGAAGGAAGGAATGATAAAAAACAAAAAAAGAAATAACAAAACAAATTGTGAACCATTGCAAATAGGGCTTATATTTGAAAAAAAAACAACGAAATATTACATGGAATAGCATTTAACGACATTTCATTCAAACTTTACGCTATGTAGCCCAGTCAAAATAGACATAAAATAGGGGTACCCTTGCATAAATTCCCAGGAAGCTGAAAATTTACATGAACGTTAGGGATATTATTATAATGAAATTGTGAAAAGTCCCCATCGATCCCATGTGTGCAAAAAATTTTAGGCAAGATCAAAGTTTGCAAAAATGGGTTTTTTGAATTGTTTAGCAAAACGGTTAGTTTTATGAAAAAAATGGTTTAGACAAAAATTATAAATAATTAAATTATCTACAAAAATTGTCCTACATTTTTTTTTCTAAAACACACCATTTCTGAGAAAAAGCAATTCTAAAATTTGAAAAAAAGTTGAACAAGAAGATCTGACATTTTATTAAACTTTAGTAAAATAAACTATGGAGTAGGCCTACCAAAAAAAAAAACAGGTTGCAGGTAGCTACTGTGGTCCCGAAAATACAAATTTTACGATTGAAATCTCGATGAATTCTGAAAGAGTATGTTTTAAATAAGAGAATAAAGGGAGATTCAATGCCCTAAGTGCCCCTGTTTTTTCAAAAATCGAATTTAAAAACTTCGATTTTTGCAGTAAATTTTAAAGCAAAGTCGCTCGGGATTGGTTAATTCTGTCGGTACGTGCACCCAGATATAGTCTTAGCTTTGCGCAGAGTGGGAGCGACACTTGCATTGCGATGCAGTAACAGTGCACTTCGAACGAAAATCATGATTTTCAACCCTAAATGTGCCGGAAAAATGGCTTTAAGCCCTCGAGCGTAGCGAGAGGTGCTTAAAGTCGATTTTTCCTTGCACAACCACCTTTCCGAATAGTACATGTGCTGGAAAAATGGCTTTAAGCCCTCGAGCGTAGCGAGAGGTGCTTAAAGTCGATTTTTCTTTGCACAAGTACCGTGCGTTAAAAATCCACTGTCACGAGTTTCACATCTCAAAGATCCACCTTTTCATTGATCTGTCGCGCCTAGGGATATTTTTAAATTAGTTGTCATTTTGATGAAAATGGCTCGAAGCGCCCGAAGGGTGCTGAGAGTCAATTTTCATCAAAATCACCATGGCAAGAGCCGGATCTACCGGCAAAAGTAACTACCGTTCGTTAAATTTAAGTAACCCTTTTCTGAAGTAATTTTTTTAATTATTTTAAATTTTTAAATTAAATAAAAAAGGAGAACGCATTCCTACCATAGTGCAAGAGTTACTGACTAATTTGTCAAGTGCAACACTACTATGCATTACTCCACGCGTACCGACAACAGAATGCCTCGCTCGCAGAATGCCACCGTGATTAACCAATCACAAGCGATTTATTCGTCGAAAATCAAGCTTTTTTAAATTCGATTTTTGAAAAAACTGGTGCATTTAAGGCATTGCGTCTCCCTTAAATCTCTTATTTAAAATGTACTCTTTCATAAAAGTTCGAGGTTTCAATCGTAAAATTTGTATTTTCGGGACCACAGTAGCTACCTTTACCCAAAAAACACATTAAAAAAATCACTAAGTACACTACCATGGCGGCGTGGAAACGTGTGCATAATATTAAGGAGAGTACAACTTCAGTAAATTTTGGAATTGGTTTTTCTCAGAAATAGTTTATTTTAGAAAAAAATTGTAAAGACAATTTTTGTAGATAATTAAATGATCTATAATTTTTGTCTAAACCATTTTTTTCATAAAACTAACGTTTTGTTAAAAAATTTAAAAAACCCATATTTGCGAACTTTGACCTTGCATAAAATTTTTTGCACACATGGGATCGATGGGGACTTTTTACAATTTCATTATAATGGTATCCCTAACGTTCATGCAAATTTTCAGCTTCTTGGGAATTTATGCAAGGGTCTATGTCTATTTTGACTGGGCTAATGAGGGACCATGGCATCTTTTTAACGGACGGAAGTAATCAAACGGAACCGCACATCTATTGGATATGATAAAAAGGTCCTTCTTAGGACTAAAAATACTTAGAAAAGGTTTAAATTGATTTAACGAATGGATCCAAATCGGTCGTAGTTACGTTGTTAAAATCGACTCTTTGCGCGCTTGGCTCCGTCTCGTAGCTACACTCGCTTTGAGCCGTTTTGACTAACGCTGTAGTAAGTAATGATATCCCTGGGGCCCATCCAACTCAAGGTCCTATTAGAAAAGGTTTTTTCTCATCAGATTTAAGCTAAAAATACCCCTAAAAAGTGAAATTTGCTCGATGTTAACTGTGCATTGGTGTAAGTTACCAAGGATGGGTACAGGGGCGCCAATACAATGAGTCATAGAGGCGAATTTCGAACAGATATTGTAAACTTTAAAATCAATTGTTAGGTAAACTAATAGATAATGCAACATTCTATCTCACCTTAAACACTTAATTTTAATGTTATCTATCAAATTCTGTTGAGTGTTCTTTAATAAATTTAATGTAAGTATTCGAAAACCGGTTAATATGAACTTAACCCATATTTTTATATAAAAAATTGGTTCCACACATGAAACCTAAATTCTTAATTTTAATTATTTACTTCAAAATTTAAAAAGATCTAAAATTATGGCACGGAATTTGCAAAAAATCTTAAAAGGGTACAATCCACTTCAAAAAATCAATCTTCAAAATTTAACCGATGAAAAAGCAACTTTTAATTACTTCGTTCGGAATATTTGGTATCGAATTTTTGTAACTTTCCGCGAAGGAAATTCTAAAATTTGTAACAAAATCAAGTAAAAAGTTTTAAGGGTCTCTTAATTCTGTATTACGAGCTTCAATATTTGTATCGCGTAGCCACTCAAAGAAATTAAGCTCGTCGTAATAGGAGCTTTTAACACTGCAAATTTGCAGGTACACGATTTCTGAATTTTCTTGTCGATTTACCTACTATTCGATTTTTTAACGAAAAATTATGTTGGAAGTTTATTTTTCTTTTTTCCTTTCCGAATAAAACTTTTAAGGATTCGACCGATTTGGTATCATCCTTCAACTTGGGGCCAATTTGTTATCAGATCGATCGTTTATTTTATCATTTAACTCTTGTTGAACTAATGAGAAAGCGTCAGTAATGTTGTTTTTGTTGTTGTCGGCGGTCAGGATGATGAGATGAGCAAAATTTGAATTGAGAAACGAAAGTGCAGTAATAGCCTGTGACGAGTTTGCGTATGTAGTTTTGTAGTGTTACTGCAAAGTGTGGCATATTAAGTTTTAAAATAAATGTCCTTGTGTTAAACAACGAACCAAGTAGTTGTTAATGATATGCGCCGAGTTCATGGCAGGTCATAGAAATATGCTGTTGGCGTGAATGCAGTTGAATTGCCATTAGTTGACTGGAGAGGGTCGTCATTTCTCTTTGTAACAACTGTTTTTGTTGCAGATTTATTTCTTTCAGTATCATTTAACTTTGAGCTTTCCTTATGGAAAACGAATGTCCTATGTAAACGAAACGTCGCAAACTTGCTCAATTCCCCAGATTTGTCTCCATAAATTTATTTTATTAGTTTTCTCTGCGGAAAGTGCATCTCCGCATTGATTAACGATGCGCATTAGTCAAGAAAGAAGTTTAATGTAATAATCGAATCTTAATTCATTTTAATCTGTTGGAAACAAACCTCACATTTCTTGCGTTTGGAACCGAATTATCTCAAATATTCGCTTATTCTATCGAGAATTTCTAATGTACAAAAATAAATTCCTCTCAAATCGTTCGTTCGCCTTCATGGTTGAGGTTTGTTCGTCGTCGATAGAAGAAACTATTTATCGGATTTGGTCGCTTTTTCTAACGGATCCTGAAATTTTCCGATATAGACATTGTTGACTGTCGTATTTTCTCAACGTTTTTATTTATTTTGTCAGATACGACAACGATAAGCTTCTACGTCATGATATGTGCTAGCATGGTTTGCTCGTAAACACGTGAAACTCACCTTTTATTAGTTTGAGATGTCGTCGTCTATGAACATAAATAAGTAGACTTCGAGGGTCCTTCGGGGATTGGTCTGGCTCGACTCGCAAATATTTTTACATAAGCCATTGTTTTGCATTGATCTATTGATAAAAGGGTAAAAAAACAAGCATCGCTATCGTTCTTTTGTTATTCGGAACGAAGCGGAATTTTACCTCGAAATTTTAATTGTTTAACAATTGTCCTGACATTTTCTAATTTAATTGGACTCCAGGGTATTTTTCAATATACCACATAAAAAATTAATTCGTCTCCTTTTTTTCCGAAAAAAACTGCTGTAGTCCACCCCGGTCAAAAAAACTAAATCTTCTAATGGGGTTTTTTTAATGCGGGAAATTACTTCACGAGGTGATAGTTTCGCAAACTTCGTTTGATCGTAGTTCTTCATGAGAGAGATCATGAGCGATGAGGGTACTTAAATTCGTATTGTTTATTTTGCATTTAAATTTATGGTCCGTATCACGCTTACGTTCCTCTTTACACCTATAAATTTGTATTTTTTAAAAATTCACACCCCTACAGGATTATAGTCCTGGTGTGGAAACAAGTGTGAAAAGCACATAAACCAACAATCGTAATATAAACTCGTCTAGATACATAAACTTTGAAATAACTTTTATAGTGCTGTTTTAACATATCCGCGGTAGTTTAATCCAAAATTACATTTGGTGTTTTCGAAAGTCGTCGCTTTTACCATTTTTAAATCCATATGGTGGGGAAGTGTGGACGAGCAACATTTATTTAAATACATAAAAGTTTTATATATTTTAATTTTAAAATATTTTATATTCTACATAAAATTTTAAATTTATTGCTTAAAAGGTTTTGTTTGTAAGTTAAAATTGAATGCTATGAAAGTAGGAAACGTTTTTTAAGGTTTATTAGCAGTTATTGAAATAAATGGTTGTGTCTACAAGTTTTTAGTGCCTTTAAAATTTGGAATTGCAAGTTTTATTTTCACTTTTATTGGTCATTGTTCGATTTTCCTAACCCCGCATTTGGATAAATTGCTAAAAATATCCTGTTTAATTAAGTTTACAGTGTTGATGTTCGCGAGATGAATTGGTTGCCTACCTCGCACTTTTTTTCATGATATTTTCTCATATTAATTTCTTTTTTACGTGTTCCTTCTAAACGGTGTTAGATAGAAAGAAAAGTTTCAAATAAAAACTGTAGGAAATGTAAAAACACGTATTTTTTATTTCAAGCAGTTTTCTCGTAAACCTAAGCGTTTTGAAGATATACACAAATTGCAACTTATTTGTGTTATCCTGAACCTGAAAACAGTTGATTAGTATGTAACGGTTGGGTTTACGACAAAAATTCAATTTATCAAAAATACTTAATTTTGAACTAGCTACATTTTTTGTTTGAAACTTTTTTTTCTATCTAGCACAGTTTACGAATTATTAGCCTGCGAATTGTACGTAAGTGTAGTACGTTAATTACACGTGACCAAGAAATCTACAGTTTTGAAAACTATTGGGTTTATAGCAAAAAATTTCTACGTATGACATTTTTTGTGTTAAAATATTTTTTCTATCTAGCAAGGTTTACCGGTTGTACAAAAAATGTAAAAGTAAGTGATGGTTTTCCACTTACTCGACTAAATTTTACGAAACTTTTTCTAACGTGTTTTAGCCTATTTTTATACAAATTAATTTTGTTGTACTATGTTACAAAAGTTTGCAGGCATCACTTACTAATAAGTAGCCTGGAGTTCAAAATGCACTTTTAGAGAGAATTTGGTAGTTGAGCTCTTGTATGAAAAATATTAAGTAAAAGATGTAAAACCGGGACGGATGGGGGGTTCTGGAGGATACGGAGTACCTTCAAATTTAGGGAAAAATGTTTGAAAATGATAACCTGTATTTGCTACTTCATTTTATGATATTTTTCTCATTTGTTAGATGGCCTTTAGAACCACTAACTTAATGCTCTACTGGCATCGTGTTGATACCATTTTAAATCGTTAAAATCATTGAATAATTAAATTATTAATTTATTGTAATATTTATTTAACCTTATAGGGCATATAATTCCTTTTTTATTCTTAAAATACAATACGTAAATTAAACGTTAAGTTTAAACTGTTGATAACTCCAAATTCGCTAGGTTTACGGCAAAAATTCAAATACAAAAAATGCGTATTTTTAAATTTTTTACATTTTTTGTTAAAAAAATTTTTCTCTATCTACCACGGTTTACGAGTTACACATCAAATTGTGACACCAGCAACCATTTTTATTTAAATTTTGTTAAAAACTTTTTCTAAGAAGCTAGTAGAATAAAGTGAAGCATCTTACACCATTCGAGGGTGAAATAATAAGACACAGATATAAAACTGGGATTCGTAGGGGGGGGAGGGGTAAGGAGTACCTTCCAATTTAGGAAAAAAATTTCGGAATAATATTCGGCATTACACCTATTTCATAATTTGATCACATTTTTAAAGTTTTTTGAAAATTAAATAATTTTTTTATTGGCAGTGCGTCGCGTTTATACCATTTTTTATAATAACAATTTTTTGAACAATTGAAATTATTAATTTAATATCATTCTTTGAGCATAATTTCACTGTTATACTTTAAATTAAACGTTAAGTTTAAACTGCTGGTAACTCCAAAAATCGCTAGTGTAACTGTAAAAATTCAGAGTTACAAGAAAATGAGTATTTTTCAGTTTATTTACACTTTCGGTTCAATACTTTTTCTATCTACCGCGGTTTAAATTTTGACATCGAGCGACCATTTTCTATTTAGGTATTTTAATTTTCGAATAATTCCGTTTTTGCTGACCTCTGAAAAGCTAAAAACTGAAAAATTAAGTATTAACTCCTTATAGCACTCAAAGAAACAAATGTGAAACCGGGGGGTTTGGGGGGTACGGAGTACCCTCCAATACCCGTTGAGCGTAATTCCACTTTTATACGTAAATTAAACGTTAAGTTTAAACTGTTGATAACTCCAAAACCGATGGGTTTACGGCAAAAATTCTGAATATGAAAAGTGCGTATTTTTCAATTACCTAATTACGGTTTACGAGGGGGAAAGATTTGTATATTCTGAAAGAGTATTAATACAAACCTACAACCGAAAAGCTAATTGCAATAAAGTGAAACCTCTTCATTCTAGTGGACAAAATAAGAAACAGATATAAAAGTGTTGGCGCCGGGGGGGGGGGGGTACCTTCCAGTTTAGGAAAAATTGTTTCAGAATTTTCATAATATTGTCATATTTTTCAAGTTTTTTCATTTGTTAGGGGACTTCAAGAACCATTAACTATGAAAATTAAATTAATTTAATATTTTATTGGCAGTGCGTCGCGTTTAAACCATTTTGATACGTTGAAAAAGGCACAATAAAATAGTTAAATAATTAAAATTATTAATTTAATATCACTCGTGCATAATTTCACTGTTTATACGTTAAAGTTTAAACTGTTAACCTCTAGTGTAAAAATTCTGAGTTAAAAAATAAGTTTTTTTTTCAGTTTACCTATACTTCTGGTTTCACACGTTTTCTATTTACCGAAGTTTATGAGTTACACGTAAAATTATGACAGCGAGCGACCATTTTCCATTTAAGTATTTTAATTTTTGATGAATTCTGTTTTTGCTGGCCTCTGAAAAACTCAGTAAAATAATGTAATAATAACTCCTTACAGCACTCACAGAAACAAATGTGAAACCGGGGGGTTTGGGGGGTACGGAGTACCCTCCAATACTCGTTGAGCGTAATTCCACTTTTATACGTAAATTAAACGTTAAGTTTAAACTGTCGATAACTCTAAAACCGATGGGTTTACGGCAAAAATTCAAAATATAAAAAATGCGCATTTTTCAATTTTCTACACTTTCTTTTTACAAATAATCTTTCCAACTACCACGGTTTGCGAGTTACACGTAAAATTGTGACCCTAGCGACCATTTTCCCTTTATTCCAATTTTTGTTGAAAACTCGTTTTTGCTGGACTCTCTGAAAAGCTAGTGAAATAAAAATAATGAAAATTTTTATAAAGGCGATTAGGATTACTGTTAAGATAAAGTAAATAGCTTGGAGCGAAAGGAATAAGAAGGATAATAATTTGATCCTTGGAAAATGCTCCTTCTATTCTAAAATTAAGTACAAATTTTCTTGACTTGGCAGTTAATTTTCCGTTTCGTCATTCCGAAGAAAAATACAACAAATATTGTAACGTGAGGTTTGAATAAGGGTCCTGAGAGAAGTAATTTTACTATGATCGATTGAACATCTGTTACCTCTACCTAACGTATTTATTAGTACAACTTTAAGCTTTGTTTCCATCAAGGGGGTTGGTGTGACGCTATTCAAAATAATTGAACAGGTAATTTGAAATTTACGATACCAATCGATTACATCGTCTGGAAGTCGAAATTGTAACAAAACGTCTGTTTATATTTCTCCATCAGTCCGTCAATTACACATCCCACTAGAAATCTCATCGAAGTTAAAGGAAAAATCGAGATATTTACACAATTTTCATACCGTTTTCTTCTTATCGAAAAATATGACGAGTGAAGTTGTGTGTTGAGAGGTTAGACAAATGCTGAAAGCAGTAAAAATAACGTCGCGAAAAGCGTAAATCAGGAAATTTCGATTTGTAAAGATGTCCGATTCACTTTCGGTTTTTTTTTTTTCCGTTTTAGTTTACGGTAAAAAGTATTGGATTTTTTGTGTTTTTTCCTTTTTAAACGCAATGGATGGAAATGTTTGTTATAGTAAAAAGAACGATGCCTGTCACAAAGCAAAAGTTGGAAACAATGAAGAGAAACCGATGTGAATTTTGCAATTTGCAAACCAATATCAGAGTTGTTGCAATTGTAGCATCAGTTGGGTTTATTAATATATCTTTCAATTAATCTCGCGTCAGAAACGATCAGCACGAAATGTAGCTTTTCCAATCGTACCGGATATCCGATTGTCAATATTTCTATATCCGGAATTGATGGAATCTGACTGGCGTAGGAAAATAGCCGGCTCTTTTAACGCATCCTGTACAATTATTTTCTAATCGAATGATGTAACAAAAAGTAAATTAGATGACAAGAAAACAATGAAAAATTTCAAGACGAACGAAAACTTTCGAGTTGGCTAATTTATGATCAATAAGTTTCGAATGCTGTCACGAACAGAATCTCATTTACGGATAAACCAAAATTGAATTAATAAATTTTAATTAAATAAATTAATAACAAAAAAATAACCATAACAAAGAAAGGAAGGGCTAATAAATTTGTTGGAAGACGTCTAACACGATCGTTTTTCTCTTGAAAATGTAAGTTGTACAGCGTGCTACATCATTAAACCTTTTGAGAAGACAAGAGTTGCTTACTTATGACGCCATATAAATAATTTATAGCAAGTTTTTCTCAAAAGGATAATCTAGAAATAAATACTTTTCCAAGATAAAGTAAGAAGCTTAAAAGAAGTAATTTGAATTTTACAGTCCACCTAACGCTTAACAAAGTCCTAAAGCGTTTAACAGGATTGTAGCGTGGGATTAACGATGCCTTTAATATTTGATTAGAAACAAAGCCTGACTTCACGCTGATGAGCTTCCAGGATGCAGTAACACTTCCTATTGGGGAATTAGAGAAAAAAAATTATCACAAATTTTAATTTCAAAGTTGCCCAGAAAGTTGCGATCGTCGAACAATGACGATTTATCTATCAATATTGTCCGTGGAACCGTCGATGAGGGACCGAATTGTTTTGTGCAGCCTCAAGCTTAAGCAAACACTTCACTCGTCTGCTTTTTTACAAACTAATAAAAACCAGCAAAAGTTTAATATCGTAAAATGAAATAACGCTTGCGTGAACACGCGATGAGTTACACGAACATTTTATCAGATGAGTGAGCTCTCTATTAAAACGAGCTCGTTTATCTGTATAAATGATAACGATGGGACGTACCAACCCTGATTTCCTAAAATGGTTAAAAGCACAAACTGTTTAAATTACTCGACTGCCGGTCGGTGATGAAAAACGTTCGTTCGCAATTTTAAGAAAACCGCCCGTATATAAACTGAGCAAACAGGATCGCCTTCAAAGTCCATCCTGATATATATGAAAGCTAAAGAAGGATATTTATCGCGGCTAAACTACCACCAGGGCTGACCTATCTCTAAAGCCGGACTTAAAATACATCAATCTCGGGATTAAAATGAGAGCAGATCTTCCTTCCCTTCACATGTTTGCATTCAATAAACTAATATGCTAATGCCTATGCATTCTGATGGACACAAAAGTTCACTTCTTTCTATCAAACTAACCGTGGCTATCAAATTTATTTTAATGCGATTAAATTTTATAAATAATTTATTACTTTTGTGACCTCGCCACGGTTGAAACACAACTTTTTTTCTATTTGTTACGGTTTACCCGATTAATTATTGACGTCGTCAAAGAGAGTTACGTGTTTAGCAGGGTCGAAAAATGGTCATTTTTTTCCAAAACTTTTTCTTCCATCACTTTCGGTTTGGGAGTTATAAGCAAAAGAGTAAAATGTTACCGGTCGCGCGTGATTTTCGTGAAAATCTGTTATTTTATTTTTCTGATGACACACATCTTGTGTTTTCACAGCGTTAACTTTTTTGTTCGGAAACATTTCGCAAATAGAAACGAATTTCGTGATAAATTTTGTTTGTGGTTGTTTTAAGATTTTTTATTTATTTTCGGTAGACAAATTTATTTTATAAACCGCCCGCGTTAGTAAGTTGGGTTTATATTTATCAAAAGTAGTTTTATTCGTTTTTAAGAACACAAATCTGAGACTTTTCTTTTGTCATGTTTTCCATTGTAGATGAGATGATACCCGCAAGTTCAACAGTAATAACATTTAGACGTTGATGTATTTTGAAAATGCATAATAACAAAATTTAGTTCGATCCGTTTCGACTGCGCCAACTAAAAACCTCGTACACTCAGTCGGGCCATTCCATTTCCTTAATCAAATTTTAAACAATTACATTACACATACTTCGTGCTGTTATTAGTTAATTAAGTTAAATGTCCGTTAGTTTCGCAACTAACTTATTTTAATGCAAACTATGTGTGTTATACCTCTCGAGCTTTGTTTTGCAAACTATCGCATCGTCTCCACCCCCCCCCCCTTCCAAACTCTGCGACTAATTTGTTTAGTTTGTCTGATAATGTTTATTTTTTATACGGGCGTTTTAACTTACAAACTTTTCGATTGAATCTTGGACAACGATTGTATTTGTTTCATCCCCCGAAACTATTTGAGCAGTTGGGATATTACGTCCGGTCGCATTCCCTCCAAATCGGATATTATGCTTTAAAGCAAACAGATCAAAGCATCGGGTTACCACCACAAAATTTCACCTTGCAAAGTTTCATTTGTCTAATCCAAACAATTTTCTTGTGTTTCAGACCGAAGATGAAGGAAATCACGGAAACGACGACACGCGTTGTTTCATATTATCCACGCTGGCTTCGCAAGGTCGCTCGAGGGTGCGTTGCGTACTGTGCGAAGAACAGATGCTCGTTTTCGACAGGTATCCGCTCGTCGACGGTACCTTCTTCTTGAGTCCTCGGCAGCACGCGAAAAGCTGCCTCGAAGTTAAAGTGGAAGGACGCACTCAGTTTTTGACGGTCGTTTGTATGGCGTGCTTGGAAGGAGCGCCAGGTCGCGGAATAAAATGTCGCTACTGTAATCAGCAATGGGACGGCTCGTCTTTGGTATTGGGCACCATGTACTCGTACGACATCTTCGCCGCCATGCCATGCTGTACGGAGCGAATAAAGGTAAGATTTTTGGAAATTTACAAAAGTAAAACTTCTTAACCTCAATGTGTGACCGCGAAAAGTTTTATTTTTGTATGATTTTTCTCTTGCCGCTTTCTTATTACGCTCCTTAGAACAGTTAGTGAATGTAAACTTTTGTTGCAGTGTAATGCGTGCTACAAGCCCGTCTTGCACCCAACACAGCGTCTAAATTTCTTCAGCGACTATAGCCATATGGTACCGTGTCCGCATTGCCGCACGCTGGACACGCATTTCGTTAAACCATTAGGATTTTGTTACGTTCGTCAAGTGGTGCGATCTCTACAAATGTGGCCATAGCCCGCGGCTTCTCGCAAGGCCGAACACCGCTCCTCCACGCCGCCCCTGTCCGAGGATTCGTCCTTGGATTTGGGGCTGCTGTGGCGAGAGTTGGCGGGCCTGCGTTTGGACGAATTTTGCCGCTTGCAACTCACTCGCGCGCGTTAGACCATTTATTTCTCTTATTTGTTATTATGTTGTTATTGCATTTTATATCGCATTTAAGATGTTTATGTTGTGTATTTTTACCGCTTCCTCGACTCACTTTAAATTGAATTTTTTAGCTTCTGACGAGGCAACCGAGGCGTGGGGACGCGGAAAAATATTAGATTTTTAGTTATCTGTTCTTATTATAAATCTATTATGTTTTATTAGTATTTAGTGTTTACTTAAATGTTTTATTAGTTAAAAAGTTTGTGATTTAGTACAATGTCCAGTTTGGACCATGGGTCAATATAATATGTTTTTTTGAAGTTTCATATGGATAACTTTGTATTATTATTAAGTTGGAACAGTTTCTGACGCGTATCGCGCCATCCAATTAGTACTATTATATCTACGGATGATGCGCACCACGATTTTTTGATACGATTTGCTTACTACTTAATAATAACTTGTAAGTCATAAGATAAGTCATAGTGTTGCTGTGTCCCAATAATTAGTAATAGGTGTGAACGTAATATTTTGGGACAGAGTTGTCCCACGGAGTGCATGCATCATGAACAAATGTGTGCCATTATAAAATGGCGGGTTCTTAGTAAAGTAGAAGGGACGGTCGGTTTCCTAATCAACGACGGGGCAACCTCCCGTTGTACCTCCATCATTGACCTTAACTAGTTGAAATTGCTTCGAGTACAAACGGTTCGTTACTTTTGCAAATTTTATAATATACATTTTAATAAACCAATTGTTAAAAGTTGACAGACTATTTCACTTCTGCCTGGCTTTTGTTGCTTCGTACGACACATCGACCGGTTAGATTCGTTATGCGTGTGGAGAGGATTTTTTTATTCTCGATTACCCTGAGTCCTGAGTCCTCGACAGAAACCTCAAGATCCTAGTTTAGTAAATTAGAACGTAACTGTAGTTTTATATGTGCATGCACCCGTTTAGTGATATAAGAAAGATCGGTAGGTCTTCCCGTTTTGTTTCTTGTTATCGAGGCCTATATTTCGCGGTCTAAACGTTTTTGTCGATCGATTGACTGTTTTTATAATATTTCAAACAAAAATTTGTAAATAAACGAATTCGATATAAAATTTCCAAATTGGTATTATATGTGGCGATTAATTATCTCATAAGTCCTAGTTGTAGTCGTTTTTTACATAAATCTAAAAATACGAATTATAAGCGTAGGTAGTCATTTTTTGTGGAGGATGTGCGGGCACCACAGCTGGTGCGAGGACCAATCCGGTGGCTGCCAGAGCTCGACTCGTTCGTTAAAAATCCTTTCTGTTCTTTTGATAACATAATATAAGTCGATAAGTCGCAGTGAGCGCAGCGTCCTCACTTTTTAAGACACAATCCGATGCGGAACCTTTCTCGAAAACTTTTTTTTGTTATTTTCATTGTAATCCATTCAATTTTAGTTATGGAATGGATCGAAATCGCTTTTCTCCGATCGGTTGTGTCTTCGTCATTTTGATAAGGCTGTCGTTGCACAATATTAAATTTTGACGTAATCAGGGTAAGGGTCGTAATTTAGAGCACCACTATCGTTCGTAACTCTGTGTAGCTTCGCTCCCGAGTAGATATGATGTGTATAATCCAATATGTGTTTGTTGCTTTGTCTCTAGTTGTAATTAGTGCTTCATCACCAACCATGAGGAAACAATCCTTTAGATGTGTAAGGAAAACGCATGTAAACTAAACTATTGGCTATACTTAATGTTGCGCAGTACGTGGAAAAAGTGCATTATTGTATAACCCCTATTTTTGGAGTAATATATTTTTGTATGGTCGGCATATAAGGTAACGCGTTTATAATTAAAAAAAATATGGAACTAAACGTACGTAAGTTTTCTTCGCCGATTCGAATTTGGCTCGTTCGCCACTCTTTTCATTAGCGTCCATTTTAAACGTAACGAAAATTTTTTTACGTTCTTCGCGTTCTCAAAATCCCACCCTCCTCGTTTCGAGGTTTCGGAGGGCCATTTGCGAACGCGTTGGTAGTTTGTTATTAAAAAAATCTTTGTTTATCAAAATGAGGCTGTTTCACATTTTATTCTCGGATTGACTAAAAATTAGGGCGCTCGTGTAATTCTAAAATAAAAAAATTGGTTCCATGTAAAAAAGTGTGATTTTAAAAATAGTAATAAAATATCTCGAGTGATACGATTAGTAGAATAGTAAAGATTTTGCAACAAGAAAAATTAATGTTTTATACTCTTTTTAGTGATTTTAGAGGATTAAGAAAAATTTCGTGTTTTGTTGGCTCATGGTTGTGTGACGATCGTTCCCCGCTTTTGCGTTTATGCGAAAAGTCTTCCGTCTTGCGATGTTAATTCATAGCCGATCGCTCGACGGTTCTTTTCGTTTCTCCCATGTCGGAAGTACAAATTTACCTTGAATAGTGCTGGATAACGACGTTTTGGTGTTGTAGTTTTTTTGTCGGGCGCCGTTCCGATAGTGGCCGCCGTTATAAAATAAAATGTGGCCATCGAATGGCTCCCTCGCTGTTTTCAATTACACATATATTATTATACCTATTATTGGAAAGGTGTTGAGCGTTGAGGGTAGTTTATGATGTCTGTTTATAGTGTACTGTAGTAGGGTGTAAGATTGGGGCGGTTTTGGCGCGGACGCCGATCTGCATTGTCGTCCTACTTGCAAATCCACTTTAGAAACCGGACGACACTACCTTAGCAGAGCGTCGCTGGCGCCGCGTTGTTATGCTTACATTCGAGCGTTGGACGATTATTTATCTACAAAATAGCGCATCGTTTATATCAGGGGTTCTTAAAATGTACAATGGTGAAAAGTCGCCTCGGTTGGGTCGCTCGCTCGCACGTCGAGAGAACAACCTTTTCTCGACACGTGCGCGCCACCCTAATAATACGCATTCGTCGGGAACTAACGGTGAGCCTCGCTCACCTTAACTTACCCGACGACTGCCTATTTCGAGACCTCTTCACCCGCGACCCGGATTTGTTGCACGGATAAATAAATTTCCAAATACATACAAAATTTTCTATCACAGCAAATATTTTATTTAAAAAGATAAATCTAAAAATGTATATTTATGAAAGAAAAATAATAGACGATTATAATTATCGTGCCATGTTTAAAAAACGAAGTACCTCGATTATGGCTGTTGTCAAAATATTATAATAATATAAACTGCTTTAATATTTTTTTTTAAACTTGTAAAATGGATTTGTTCGTGCAACAAAAAACCGCGGTCGTCTAATTACGAATATTGCGCAATAATAATCATTTGAATGTTACAAATTTTTGGTGATATCTGAATGAGTACAAAAAGTTGCCGCCCCATTCTGATCCGCTCATTTTATTATTATTATTATTATAAAAACCACCTATTATCAAATATTTATGCAAGCAATATCAGAGGTTTAAGCAACAACTTTTTTTGTACTTAGATTTCTCGTATTATTAAAAAACATACAGTCGAATTCGATTGTCGCGAGCCGTTCGCCACGATCGGGTTCGACTGTAGATTTTTTCTTTTTTAAAAAATAACAGGACGTGTGTAATAAAACGTGCAAAATTATGCGTTACTAAATTAATTTTTTTTAGTTTCAAAATTTCTCAATTTAGTAACGTAAATTTGTTGTAGCGCAAAAAATATTATGGAATCATATAATTTATTATTATATAACTACTACTAGAGTACCTATTTGTATGTTGCTGGAGTGCTGATGAGGAGAACAAGGAACTTTCTTCAGTGCACTGTAAAAAAATTACCTTATTAATAAATATTGTTAGGCTATGAAAACAAATTCTTGCTTTGCAAGGCATTGCGAGGCCACCACGTTTTTATTATTGTAAACCAATTTTTAATAAATTTGTCGAGCTTTAACGTTTAAGGTGCGAGAGTCATGATTAATTTAGGAAATGTTATTTATTTATATACTATAATATTTTTTACTTTATTATTATTATTATTGTTTAGCTCTGTAAGTTAATGTTGAAATAAGAATAAAAATTATAACAACAACTTTTTTATATTTGTACGTGCTGGAAGGGCAATGTCATGTGAGGCTTAAAAAGTATGAGTGATGTTTTTTACATTTTAATACGCGTGCAAATTGAAACTATCATTATATATAATATTATATAATATATTATGATATAAATTGAATGAGCTTTTAACGGCTTTTTATATGTAAAGTAATAATAATAAAGGAGATACAGATTTTTAAGAGTATAATAAATATAACCACTACTGTATTATTTGTCTTTTATTTTTCTCTAATATTTCCACGTGAATTCACTTTTCAGGACTCTGTCGACCAAAATCAAGAGATCGTAGGCCAGAAACTTCGGTAGGAAAGGCAAAGGAAGGAATTCAAATTGTAGATATTTCAATATGATGTAGAGGGAAGCTGGAAATATATTATATCACGTGATGCTGTTCACTCCAATCGAAATCAAGCAGTCACTATTGCCGTGTTTGTTGCTATGATTCATTAATTCCAAGGTTAAACTCAACAGGTAATGCCCTCATTTACTTCTTTAGATTTCTTGAATTTCAACTCTATTTTTTTCTGTAGTAAAACACTGCAGTTACAAATTTTTTTTTTCATCGTCTTTCATTGGATAATTTCTTTTTTACATTTTCTATGTTCGAATTCGAAATTAATGTTGTTGCGTTTTAATCCACCATTTTCACGTGGACGATAACATTGATCTTTGCAAATGATTCTTTCCTCGGATGATCTATATTTTCTGTTCAATATTGGCGATGTCGTAAGATGCCACATATTTTCTCATAATTTTTATTGTATAACTGCGCATTTTAATGGTTCTATTGTTTCAATCATTTATTTCTGGTTAAATTTACAGTATATTGGAAAAGCGAACAGCCAACGAAAGTTTTAAGATATTGTGTGGAATCCAATGACGAGCCGATTTTGTAGTTTAACATCTGCGAGGTAGGTTGCACGATGATTTTGGTTACATAATCGATTTTTGGAATGGTGACAAACACCCGAGTAAAAATATGAGTTTCTGACTGTCAACACTGAACACAAAGACGAGCTATTTTCTCATCAAAGGTAAGTTTTTTTCAGATTTTAACACATCAAATCGTATATGATGAGCTACAACTATTGATGATATTGTGATGTAATTTCCTTTTTCTGTTGACGGTACGTGCACTAAGGTAAATACTTAGAACCAGGGGTGGATGGGCTATCAAAAATCTACCGGGAAACTAGCGGCCGGCCGCCCAAAAATGTAATTGTCACGACCTAAAGCAGCGCTTCAGGCAAAATTTTTATTTTATTAAACGGCCCACGGTTTCATTCATCGACGGTCAAAAATGAGGAAAACGGAGCATGCGTCAAAGAGCAAGTGTTTCAAATGTTCCTAGTTCTATTTGTGCCGCCACCCGTATAAGATACAGTAAATGCAAGAATTGAAGTCGACTGATGCTGCCCAGACGCTCAACTTTGCTAACCAGATGTCTGATCGATTTTCGTCTTTAAACAACATTATGTTCTCAGATGAGGCGCACTTTCACCTTAATGGCCCTTAATTTTTAAAGTAAATTCCCAAAGACAGTATTGTAATAAAAAATTGTTTTATTAAACCCATCCATTATTTTATTACAGAATTTTTATTTTGAAAAAGACTTGAGACACCTCAGACTTTCATATGAGGGGTGGGTCAACATTTCGCTGCTCGAGGTGCAATGCGATGCCATGTTTGTTTTTCAGTGGCACTGGGCATATCAAAAATCTGTCTTGGGTTTCGAGATGGTTTTCTACCAACCTCAAACTGTAATTAGAAGGAATTTTGGATTGCTTGTAAGCAGTGAAAATCACTCGTTGGCAATGGTACAATAGCGCCTTCAAGAAAATTTGCGTTTTGCAGTCTCCGTATATTATGAACCTAAGAGAGGGCAGAGTTAAAACAGTTATAGTGCGGCCTACAGGCCGCACAACTTTGGCACTGTTAATTATAAATGAATAAAGTATATTAAAATATATATCGATTAGATTGCCCAAAACCTAGACCATTTAACCTTGGAGACAAGTCCCTATCTTTCTCTCTATGAATACGAACTGAAGCAAACATATATGACGTCACGCGTGGGCTTGTTTCAAGATTTAAGTTTTTGGTGAACTTAAATAGTTTATTTATTTTAACATTTAGCCCACGAGTGACTGCATTTATCATTGCTTCAACATCAAGGTGTATTTATAAAGTTAAATGGTCTGAGATCCAGACACTGGCATTATCTTTGGATTGGTATTAAATGAACTAACTAATCCCAATTGTGATCTCGGCATTTTTCAACTTTTGAAATTATTATTCATCCATTTCTGGACAGGACAGACCGTAGAGAAATTGTAAAATGTTAGTTTTAGATCAGTTGAAAATTATCCCCCCCCTCCCGGTTCTGAGAGCCCTGGTTATATGCATACTACTGTAAGCTAATATTATAAATAAATTGCAATTGGTTTTATTACGTTAAATTAACTCACTAATTTTTAACTTTTATTAACAATTTATTTTAGTAATTATGCCACGTCTGGAATTTTCGTTTCTTCCAACTACATAGTAGTCCTTGTCACGAAACTTGGGTGTTACGTCATCAAACACCTGTTTATACATAAGCACCTCGGCATTGTTTAGTTACGTTACACTAAAATTCCTTGGCAAGGATTTGATACCCAAATTATGTAATGAATTATTAAAATAATTGACATTTCCGGTTTTCCACGGCGTCGTGTCGGAGTGTCCTATGCAAAACCTAACCAAGTTGCATTTAAAATTGTAAATAAATGCAAGGGTTGGTTTACTCTTGGATAAATGCATCCAATTATGAAGAGAAATGTCTCTAATTGTCTCCTAATTAAAATTTGCATGCATTTAAACTTGCAGATAAAAATTCATTCATTGTGACATTTCAGTTATTTATGTAAATTTTGTGCTAAGTACCGTCCTGTTAAAAAATTGTTTTAAATAATTTCCGATAGTTTCGAAAAGAATTTCATTTCTTCTAATGGGAAAATAATTTTGTTTAATTGTTCTCCAGATTTAAGTACCACCAGAAAATTATAACTTGTTGAAACAAAAACGGATTAATTTTTCTTATATTGAACTATTGTACCTTCGTGCTTTGTGTATTGGCTGTGCTTCTGTCGGTGTGGGAATGAATCAAAGTTAATTTAGCCATTTCGAAGATTTCGTTACCAAGAATTAACCGTTTTCATGCGGAAATAATATTATATTAATTCGATCCCCTAATAGGAATCATGAAGAATACTTCAGAATAAAAAGCGCCGTAGGCGATTTTATGACCAACTTGCAAACTAAATTAAATTTTTAAGACTACTTTGGGTGGTAGCTTTTTTAAAAATTCCCTAAAATTTTGGTGTCATCCTTTTATCAGAGGAGTGCATTGGCGACACTTGACAGGTAAAAATTTTCTCCTTTCCGATTGCTTGGGTGTTGCGGAAAGTAGGCCCAGGAACCGGGGGGTCTGGGGGGTATGGAATACCCCCCAGTCAAGAAAGTAAACTTATTTAATCCTGAGAGGTTATTTTTAAAATTACTATAAATAAAATGAAATTAAATCAAGAAAAAAAAGTTTTCTAATTTTCTCCTGCTAGGAAAACTGTCAGTTTAAAATTATCGATTTTATTGAAAATAAATAAAGGACATAATCTTTATTGGCGTTACTAATAAATTCTCTATGAATACTGATCATCAAAAACCACTCATAATCAATTTTCACTCATGGCAGGTCCAATCCATATTTGAATATTTCTGTAAGTATTTACAATGTTGCTGGAAATAAAAAACAATAAAATCAATGAAAAAAGTAAGCCGAAAGGATAAATTACCGAGGTTTTCCGCATTATCAAAATGACCAGACCGGTCCTGAGTAGCAAAAGAATTATTTGTTGGTAATTTACTATATTCCCCGAACAGGAAAATACCGCACTACTTTGCATTTCCTTTGTCCGTTGAAATTTTTTCAAAGACCAAGTGACCCATTTCTTATCGATACACAAAAATGACTCATTCAGTTCCTATGAATCAGCCTATACATGCAATAAAATCGATGTAATCAATTTAAAAGGAATATTTTAATCAAACTTCATTTTTTGCTTTTTTTAGGCAAGTTTGAAATTTATTTTCAAATCAAAAAACGTCCTCCTTTTTAATTAATTATTTTTATATATCGGATCGAGTTTTTCGAAGACGTGATAAAAATAATTTTAGTTTGCTTAACTTTTTTTTTAGTCGTGATAACTGCATCGAGAAACGTGTTATCATTAAATAACACCTTGAATCACGTAAATGCTTTCAAAGCAAAATTTTATCAGTCAGTCGTTGTCATTTGTTAACGGAGGTTCCTTTTAGTGATGTGTGTGGTGAAGTTATGAGGCTTTTCATTGTTTTGTGAATCGGAAAACTTTTGAAACGGAGACGATCTCTTTGGTAGGAAATCGAGAGAAGACTTCAGAACATGTAAGAACTTTTTTTATTATTATATCATAAATAAACTCCAAGTGGAGCGTGGGAGGAGGGAGACATTTCGATTTAGAAGGAAAATCGAACGTCGTTCCAAGTATAAGGTTAGATTAAATGTTTCTCGATTTTTTCCGCCGATTCTTTTAGATAAAAATTAAAGCGAGATTTATAACTTACGGTGTTGACGCTTAGGTTGGCTGGAAGCGTCGGGAAAACTCCTGCGCGACGCTCTGTGGACGCTGTACGACGCTGCCGATTTGGAGCGTCAGGTTTAATGATCATTAAAGATCCTTTTAGATGAAAATTCACTTCTTGTTATTTACTCAATTAATTCTATTTAATAAATTTAATTAGTCCCGCATCTCCGATTTAAAAAAAAAGTTAATGATCATTTTGAATTTTTACGTAATTTGTTTTCTCACCTAAAATTCGATAATAGTAATGTTAGATAAACTTGTTTCAAAAAGTTATGTGCGCAAATAGGAAAACTTGAAAAGTAAAATTTTATTGATAGGGAAAGTTAATTTAAAAAGTTGTACAAGAGTTTGGAAATTTTAGGTGTGCGGTAAATTTTCTCACCTAATATTGGTAGAATTTAGGTATATAGATAAAATATGTGCATATATGGCTTATGAGTGATGTAAGGTTAAAAATGCAGAATTGACTTTGGTTTTGTTATTCGATTCATGTACGTGGGGTCACTCTGCATATTGGCTCCCTCGTTTGTCATCCCTTTTGAAAGACATGTCTTGAAGTGAGCACTTGATCTTCAAGTCACGCGATTTACGTCCTCTTAGATATTCTCATGGGCGATCGAGATTTACTTTGTTTTCCTTTTATTTTCCTTATTAGAGATCAAAGTCGCTCATTTAATAACGCAACGGGGTTAAAGTAACTTTGTTCGGAGGATTGTACGAATTGGCGTTAATTTAACTGAATACTTACAGATTTTCAAGTAGTTTCTCAAGTCCCCTTGTTTCTCGTTAGTGTCCGAAGTTGTTGGTATGCAGGATTGGATGCGTTCTCCAATCTGCCATCGCTTTTGCCTAACTTTGAATAACTTTGCGGATCAAATGTCACATCTTCTTATCACTTTCTCTAACCGATGAAGGGAAGAGGAATAATGTGATAAGATTTACATAAATTTTAAAACTTTTTCATAAAACAATGCGACATTGAAAACTTCCACTCGATAAATACTCGCATGGAAATTAAACACGAATTACTACGTATTACGTTCAAGGAGATTTAAGAAAATTCCAGTTGAAGCTTTTTATTATTTCCTATCGCAGAAGGCAATCCGAATTTTTTTTCGAATAAATCGTCGTCTGTAATTGAAAATGAAAGCGGGTTAAGTTATGGGCCCTAAATCTGTTAAAATAAAAAATTCAAAATCCCTAATGTTGATAAAAAATTAAAGCGTTCTAGTTTTTCCACTACGTTACAGGGGGCGGTTCGCATTTATGTGGGAAAAATTTGCTTTTCGAAAGTTGGTAAATGCAATTGTAATGAACTTGGAAATCAAACAAACTTGTAGAAACTAAAACTAATTTGAAGCATGTCGGCACGTCATTTGCAATATATTTTGTGTATTGAGTATCAAATATTCGTCTCGTGCAAATAGGAAATCCTATGCACGAATAAAGCAATGAATTTTAAATGTAATAAGGGAATTCGGATTATAATTTTCGAATAAATTATGGAAATAAACGAATTATGAAATTAAACTATAAAGTTTTTTGAATAAATTTTGGTTTATTTTTATATCATAAACTTGCAAAGTTTGTCACTTAAATTTTATAGTGCGCGATATCCCCATTGGCTCATCGTTTTCCTCATTTAAATTCAATGATACGTAATTGAAGTGCATACTTATTTTGTCCGCACCTCGTATTATTTGATCTCAGCTTTTTATAAATCCAAGGGGGACCGACCACGGTGTAAAGTTGTCATCTTAAATATATCGTCGTTGTACCTAAATCTTTTCGTCGAGACAAGATTTATGTTTTTGTTGACTTAAAGCTCTACATTTCATCACAAAAAAATCCAGGTTACAGATTTTTTACACTTCGCTAAACCGCCACCAAAACAATGTTATTTTATAATTTTTTCCTTAAATTTCAATATGAAAAGCTGCGAAATCCGAAAAGTAAACACCAACTAAAATTTTAAAATCTCACCTAAGTTTTTTTAAAATTAAAAATTAATTAAAAAATAAGAAGATTAGTTGTTGAGTAAAACTAGGGGAACGAATTTGCGTCCCAATAAAATTAGAAGACATTCGGTGGATGGTCAAAACCACGATAATGAGAAGCTCGGGTGTCACCTCTTATCTCGTTATCTAAACAAGAGAAAATTCCCTCGAGCAATCTGCCCTTAATATCCTACAAGCCTTTTAATTTACTCATCACAGTGCTACCAAATTAGGTAGGTTGTGAGGAGCAAAAGGTAGGAAAGCAGAAGGCATGTCTCCGAAGACGAGAGTTATCCAAGCCTAATTACACATGTCCGATGAATACAAACGAGTCGAGGGTCTCTGGAATCATCTTACGCGTAGCTCTGCAAGGGGAAAATTGCGATTGGATTCGAATGAGTTTGAAATATTTACAATTGTGGCGAATTATTAGAATTCGTTTCAAATAATATTCTCGTCGGAATGAATAGGGTCGATTGCAATTAAAATTTTTTCAATGCATTTTAAATAAAAACATTTTTAACCAACCTTCCATCCATTATTTGAAAAGTTTCAGTAATTTAATTTTTAGGTTGATAATAATCAAATTAGAACCTTTTTTAGTGCTAAAAATAACTTGAATTTACTTTTGTATTTAGATCTAAAAATTATGTAGGGAACAGTGGGGTAGTTTCGTACGGGGGTACATCGGAAAATTAAAATTTGTTATCTTAAATTATAATTATTTCTTTACACTGGATCATATTCTGTCACCTTCAGGATAAAATTTGAAATATTTGTTCACATATCTCGGCCGCACCGTTAAATTTAAAAATCTAAAATCGTTAATTATCCTTTTTTTTACTAGAAACGCTGCAAAACGTAAGAAAAGCTAAGATATATTTGGGGCATTCCACACCAAATCGACCACTTTTGAATCCGACCCCTTTTGATTTTCCTGAAATTTTTATATATTATACTATCCCACCAAAAACAGTTTTGTGAATTTTTTCAAAATTTTTTATTCAACCCAAAAAGAGTTATAAATAATATTTTTCAATTAAACAAAAGAAATAGAAAGAAATGTGGGCCCATTATGGAATTTGCGTTGTTATACGCGGAATAAATCAGAGTTTTTTTTGAAATAAAAAAATCAAAAATCAAAAGTGTCGAAATTTGAAAAATCAATGATTTTCTCCGAAAAAATGAAAAATTTTGTAGAATCTAAGTTTGAATATTTTTTTTCGTTATTCGGGTATGTACTTTGCTATTTTTCATATCACTTTTGCGGAAGTAAATTGGCCGTTTTCTTCACTTTTTTTCCGAAGATTTCCGAAGACGATATTCGGGTTTTTTGCGGACGTAGTTTGGCTGTTTTCGTCACTCTTTTTTTCCGAATGTCGCCGAAAGGATTTTTCGCAAAATTTTTTTGCAACGTGTCCACGAACATCGATAGATGCGACCACAATTGTCGTATTGTGAGGTTCGTAAGTTCGTCAGACCGCCAGGCCCCCGCGACGCCTAATATTAATGCAACCTGTAATTTAAAAAATGTGTTAAAAATATTCGAATGAAAACGGTGTAAATTGTACTTACTTTTGCCGTCAAAAATTGGTTGTCTGCCCTTTTTAGAAAATCATACACTTGCTCTTTAGAGAGTACGTTAGCTTTCTTCACAACACCGGAATTGTTGATTTAATTCGTGCACAACAACTAACAAAATCGTATCTGACAACTAATTAATTAATCCCGAACGTCAATTGTCACCACCTACTTAATTTTTTTTTCTCATTTTTTATGACATTTACGCAATTACTGCATAAAAATTGTAAATTTCGTCGGATATATTTCCCTCACAACGAAAAGTATTTCATATCACACGGACGTCAGGGTCTTTTCGGCCATCGGCTTCTGTTATTCCCCTCGCCGCCTAGGCGGCTTCGCCACCTAGCGGCTCGGCTCATAAAACACGCCTCTTGCCGAAAAACGACCCTTTACGTCCTTATGATATAAACTACTATTGTATTTTTTCCTGAAAAGTACGTTTAAAGACAAACAAAACCAAAAAAAACCGTTCCAATTAGTCAATTTTTGAAATAGTTACGATCGTTTGAAAAAAAACAGCAGTTTTTCTAAAAATTCGTAACTTTTTTTGAGTCGAGTAAAAAATTTTGAAAAAATTCACAGAATTGTTGTTGATGAGATAGAGAGAGATAGAGATATGTAAAAATTTCAGGAAAATCAAAAAGGGTCGGGTTCAAAAGTGGTCGATTTGGTGTGGAATGCTCCATTTTTATCTTCAATTACAACTAGAAAGTCGTAATTTGTAACCTTAATGCCTTTCACCCGCGTGAAAAAATTATTGAAGAGTTGCGACTCCATAATGCAGTTCATTTTGCAATGGGTGAGTTCCAGTTGAAGTCGCTTAGACCAGATATGTTTAGCCCCGATCTAGATGGAATCCTAGGTATTGTACTGTTTCTTATACTGGGGGGATATCGTCATACAGTGCTATGCTTGGGCAGGTTCCCTTTGTAAGGGTAAACGTGGTATGCACCGACTTTGAGGTGTTTGTCTTGATACGCCATTTCTTTGGCCAATCTGTGTGGACTTGTAGAATTTGGGATGCATTAAATTTTTGATTTTATTCATTTTGAATTTTTTTATTTCGCTTACAGGACCTCCTGCTCCTGCGCGTCTAGTCAGCCAAATTATTTCGACTGATTTGTGGAAGCTGCTCCTGCAAGAGCTGTAGATGCAAACGCCTGTTGCGCAAGCAGGCATTAGGGGTGATTTTTAAACTACTGCTCTTTTAATAATTTTGTGCTCCTCAATTATATAAAATAAATTCTTAATGCAAACGAGGTGAAAACTGAAAACAAAAGAACTTTTGCAGAAACTTCGGATTAGAAGTCCGGTTCATAATTAGATTTTTCTTTAATTCAAAAAAGTGCTTGTTTACTTCACATAACGAAAAGATAAAAAAATAGTGGGAGACCCCAAATAGTTTCCATTTCTTCCATTAGGAAGCCCCATAAAGCTACGTAATTGATTTTTGTAAGTATTCCCTAAATCCCACAAATCTGTCGCTCGTGCCTATATCGATCATGCTACTTAAAGAACACATAAATATATAAATTCCCAAGTTTTCGTATTGCAGAAATTCCGTTTGTTAGAAAAGAGAAATCAAGTTATAGTTTATCCCTGCAGACAAAAAACTGAATAACTCAGGAGTATTGATTTCGTATTTTAATAACAGTAATGCGTCCATAAAGTTACAAAGTATGTACAAAATTTGTCTAAAGCGTGTGATAAACTTGACCCAAGTATAATAAATAGCAAACTCAAGTCGCAATTCGGAGACCGGAGTTTAATAATCCAGTACTATTTTGTTTTACTGCTGCGGGGAACCGCAGCCGGACTCTCGCTTCGATGACTCCCTTGCCTTTCTATTTTACAGAGCTTTTAATTGTGATCCCCATGCCACAGGTTATTGGACGTCCAAAAATATAACTCAAACTCCTAAGGGACACACAAAACTCCTATCTAATCAACAGTAAAAAACTAAACACCCCGAAAAAATAAACTACCATTTTATTATTATATCGTTAATGAAATTTAAATTTATGCACCAATAATTTTTACACTCTAAGTTCCTTTTTGTTTTAATTTTTAAATTTACCATGCCGAAACCCAATTTTGCGGTACAAAAACAAAAGTTGTCCGAGGTAGATTAAACTTCATGTTTTAAATAATAAATTTTTGAATTATGCAAATTAGTTTAACGTTCAACAATATGCGGACGGCCCTGCTTATTTTTCGATACCGTGCGACGTATAATAGTAATAATTTATGAAATAAATACGATTTTATTATTTCGTATATGCAATGACAAAATGAGGGGGGCAATTATTAATAATATCCGAGACGACGCTATGAGACGACTACCAAATGAGACACATCAAATTTTAGCTTTTATGGTAATAGTCGCATCATATCGCGGTCGTCTTCCGTTATTAGATACTGACCGCAATCTACAGCTTCGAGCTATGTTCTTCATCAACCATATAATGTCACTCGCAATATTAAAGACAAAGTTAACTAACCGCATACCACCTTTTAAGCAACATCTTGAGCCCCGAGATGATATAAAATAAACAACTACTAAATGTTTCTTCCTGAGAGCTTCCATTATTGCAAAATGCTTCCATATAAGAAAATGTGGAAATTTAATTATGTAACGGATGAAAACGCAAACCAAACAGGAAATTGATTCAGGTGCTCGCCAATTGCGAAGCCCATACCACACGTATGTACTTCAGAAACTTACAGGCTACATCATGAAAATTCTTAAAAGTTAAGGAGAGGAATGACAATGGAATTCTGAAGTCTGTATAAAAGTATTGACGAGCAGACCGCGTTACGTGAATGCAAATAATAAGTTGTTCAAGTTTTCTATTAGAAATGTGACCTGGTGGTCCATGTTAGCTCACCTGCTAAGAAGAATGTCTTATTCCCGAAATATAAAGGAATGCCAGAATAATTTTGCATCAGATGATGTACAGTTGATACTTAAAGCTTCATCCGTCACTCAGATTTAAGCAGAATACCTAAATGTAAACAGACCATTCATCCTGATAAGACTCGCTGCACCAACAAATGCACGTAATCAATAATGTATGCTCGGCGCAAGAAGGTATGCTAAATCAGTCCAAAAAATTTTTCCAAATTCGTCGCAGTAAAAGTGGGAGGAGATTAAACTGACACAGTTTAACACCATAGCGTGACCTAACTTTTCTTACATTTTTCTAGTACTTAAAAATTAATATTAGTCCTGAAATGTACTGATGATTCATAACTGACGAAGCACAACATGTAATTTTTCAATCGTTAATAATTCAGCAACATTGTGTACAAAGTACGATGTAATTAGTTTTAGAGTAACAACGTTTTCTAATAAGTGTCAACCTGCCATGTTTAATGGTCAGTGTGCTTACTGATAACTACCCCTCATGTTTGCATAATCTTCGAGAACTCAATAACTGCCCTTATCTAAATACGTAAGTACACCATTCTAGTTAAACATACCAGAACCTAGAGGCGGTTTCCCAAATTAGCTGCATTTTATTAAAGACCAAATTGTTCACATCAAATAGTTGGTTGGCGAAACTATTTCCTTCTCACTGCTTCCATAACAAACTACTCGCTGTTTTCTGTTTCAAATCTTAATTTAATTCAAGAAAACTTCATCTCACATCTCCATTATTGAGATGAAAATTCACCACGACTTCATAAAACTTTTAAAAATGAGGGAAAGATTTGGTACAAAAAATTAAGATTGATGAGTTTCAGTTTTGCACCACTACTACTTGTTGAATCTGTCAATTAAAAATCAATAAATTACGTTTGTAAAAATCTATGGAAAAGGTTTAAAAATTTAATCCATTTTTTCACCTACTTATACCGCGCCGGAGTTGTAAATTTTACTACACCAAACATTCTAACTGAAATAAACTAATTTTCTTTCAATTTTATAAAATCTAAATCAGACAGTATTTTTTGAGGAAAGTTAATTAAAATTTAAAAAACTGAAAGCACAGAATATTTTCATTTAAAGTGCTTTACAAGATGCGAGACTTTGGAAAAAAGCTTCATTATTATCCGAGTAAAAATTACAATTTTTCAACTTTTCTATTAAAAATGTCGCATTTTGTAAGTCTTTTGTAGTTAAGTATTTTCTAATTTTATCCTAAGTACATACTCTAATTACCATCCAATTACTTGAAATTTTTTAAGGAGATTTTTATTTTTAAGAAAGAATTTTTTTTTTAACGACGTGTTTTGTATTCTATTTTTCAAGCACTTCCAGATGAGTAATCAACCTTAATTATTGTGTATTTTTGATGATAATTCAATTTTATCGATACTTTCCGTTTTATAAAGAAATTTTTGTGGCCCCGTACCTACATTATTTCGTGTTTTGTCTGGATTGTAATTGGTCCAATAAAACGTTTTTATGATGTTATGGCGGTGGTTAACATTATGGATTAATAATGTGTTATTATTTTTAAAACATGACACTCCTAGGGGAATATATTACTATTGAATTGAGTTAGGTAAATTGGAAAATTATGCACTCCATTTAGTGATCAATAAATTGCACTTTAGCCACTATTGTTATTATCATCCCCAAAATGCATTAGCAATTCGGGGATTTGTATAATTTCAAGTTATTTCATATCATTTCATTGTTATGCCTTTACATAATAGAAATTTTAATTTTAAGTAAATAGACAAAATTTCGGAAATTCAATTAATTAATTATCTATGCACGGCCATATGTATTTTGCAATAAATACTAATGTAGAAATTGTACTATCAACAATAGCATTTGTACAAGAGAGATATAAACCCTCATCAACTAGAACCAGACGGAAATTGGTTCGTGTACTCCCTCAGGACTGACTACTATTCCTGGACTTCTACGTTATCCTACGAGACAATCGTGTACAACTTCTCGGACACACATTACTTATCTCTGCACTGTGGGAAAATCGCACTTTGTAAATTGTTTGTGGTCCTTTCAAAGTATACGTTTGGGACCCAAACGAACGAAAAACTACAGATTTGGCTTAATATGTAAAATTATTCTCGAAAATTTTGCTATCTCTAAATTGTTTTACTTTTTCAATATTTTAATATTGATAGTTCACTTCGTAAATTATTTACAACTACACAGTTTGGTCACTTTAAAACAAAATAAACAAACATTTATGTACGCTTAAGGACTAAAAAATGGCGGAACGGTTGAAATTTTTGATGATTGTTTACTAACCGATCCTACTGATTTTTTTAACTTTGACCTGTTCTTGTATTTTTTGATAATATTATCGTAAATATCTGGTGGTTAAGTACGAACAGAAAAAAAGCATGATGTGAATATTTTCTATTGTTTTAATCATAGTGGTAAATCGTCGGTCCTGGGTAAGACCTAAAACTGCATCCCTTGTTTTTGACGAAAAGAACAAGCCCTGTCTTCGAGTAGTCAGTCCCTTTATACCACTACAAATATGCCATGGTTCGGATTCCACGTTAAACTGTAGGTTCTGCAAGGCTCAAATAATACGACGTCTTCTTGACGAGGTTCAAACCTTGAGAACCCAACGTTTGTTTTGACCATCGTGAAATGGGCCGGTGAATGGGGTAGTTTTACCTGGAAATAATGGCGCACTTCTGCAAATTTGCAATTTTTCTGATCAAAAAATGTGATTTTTGACAATATCTCTTTTCCAGTAGCTCATCGACAAAAGCACAGGTATATGAAAATTATGGTGAATTAATTAAATTCTCTACAACTTTTATCTGAAAATTTTTTTGTATATTCGTCATTAAATTGTCTATCGAATGACGTACGAATGTAAGGAAGGATCCATTGAAAATAATTTTTTTAGATTATTTTAGAGGAAAAACGGGACATTAAAAATGGATCAAATTTTTTTTACATGCTCTCATTTTATTTTGTCTGGTTTTCAGGTAATCACATCAACATTTCTAATTATAAATCGTTATAAATATTTTTTAATTTCGGATAAATATAAAAGAGGGTGCAAGGTTTATAGAATTGACGCTAAAATGCAAATTTTACGATTGAAACCTCGATTAATTCTGAAAGAACATATTTTAAATAAGAGAATTAGGTGAGGAAGATGGCGTTAAAACCACCAGTTTTTTCAAAAATCGATTTTAAAAAAGCTCGATTTTCATAGCAATTTTCAAGTTTAGTCGCTCGGGATTGGTGAATCAATGCATTCTATTGTCGGTGCGTGTGAATTTAACTGGTCTTAGCTTTGCGCAGAGTGGCGATAACCGGAGCGACACTTGCATTGGGATGCTTCAACAGTGCACTTCGAGCTAAGATCATGGTTTTCAATAGCAAATGTGCAGGAAAAATGGCTTAAAGCGCTCGAGCGCAGCGAGAAGTGCTTTAAGGCAATTTTTCTTTGCACAACCACCCTGTTTTTAGAATCCACGCAAACGAGTTTCACCCCTCAAAGATCCACCTTTTTCTTTAACCCACGGGCCTAGGGGTATTTTTATAATGAGTGTAGTTTGGCCGAATGACCCGAAGCGCCCGAAGGGTGCTGAGGGTCAATTTTGATGAAAACCACCATGGCACGAGGAGGATCCACGCGAAAAAGTAATCATCAGACGGAGCACAGAATGCATTGATTCACCAATCTCGAGCGACTTAACTTGAAAATTTCTATGAAAATCGAGCTTTTTTAAAATCGATTTTTGAAAAATTTAGTGGTTTTAAGGCATTATTCCTCACCTAATTCTCTTATTTATAATGTGCTCTTTCAGAATAAATCGGGGTTTCAATCGTAAATTTTTTATTTTAGCGTCAATTCTACAAACCTTTCCCTAAATAATTTGTTTTTTATAATAAAAATGTGTTCAAATGTTAACTTAAAGCAAGATCAACAATTCCGTTAATAACTTTGTTTTAAAGGTGAAAACCCCATTAATCTCATGTGATTTATTAGTTATTTCTTAAAATCGAATTAATCTAAAATAAGTCCAAAGAAAAGGATGAAGAAAAGGAAATCCAGAAAACTTTAGAAACCGGGGGGTCTGGGGGGTATGGAATACCCCCCAGCACCTGACGATTAAAAGATTAAATACTTATTTAAAAATAATGCTGAAAATTTATGATATCTTTTGCTTTTCTAAGGTAAAAAGAATGTGCTGCAAAAATTTATGGTATCTTTTTACTTTTTTAAGGTAAGAAGAACATAATGTGCTGGGGGGTATTCCATACCCCCCAGACCCCCCGGTTCCAGCATTGTTTTTTTATTTTACTACTTCATTTGTAGGATCCTCTTCAATTGAAACTCACGCCGAGTTCCTAATAAAAGGTCCTTTCTAGAAAATTTATTAAATAAAATTCCGTACCATCCATACCTTCCAAATAAAAAATCTAATCGCTTCAAATAATATCAAATTTTCCAATTGTTTCTAGTATAAGAATTTCTAGTATAAAAATTTGTAATTCAGATGAAAACAAGTCAATATATTACCATCACGTACTCAAAAAGATCGTCCGACTACGTCTGCAACTTCATTATCCCGCCCCCCTCGGGATCTACGATACTAATTTTATAAAAAGTTATCAAGAAGAACTTGTAAATTTATAGTAGGTACCTATAGACTTTTTGCAGAGAGAAATTTTGTGGAGACTCTGGTTTCACATTTTACACACTGCATCGACACTCTACGCTCTAACCATTCGACGCTAGGTTTGCTAGTGTAAAGTAATTTTTTTCAAAAAAGAACTGGAGCTAAAGCCCTCGTGTGTTGCTAAGCAATATAAAATTTATTTGCTACAAATTGCAAATATTTACTTGTTTTGCGTTAAACCGAGGGGTCTGGGGGGTATTCCATACCCTGTATTCAGTACCTGTTCGAAGATTAAATAGTACTTATTTAAAAATAATGCAAGAATTTATGGTATCTTTTTACTTTTTTAAGGTAAGAGGAACGTGATGTGCTGGGGGGTATTCCATACCCCCCAGACCCCCCGGTTCCAGCATTGTTATTTAATTATACTACTTCATTTGTAGGATCCCCTTAGATTCAAACTCACACCGTAGAAAAAGAATTTGAAATTCTTGTGCCTTCCAACACAAAATTGTTAATCCTTTTTAAAGGATGTACCGCTATGCTGCATTCGCATCTGTTTAATTTTAAAAACCGGGGTATGGAATAAAGTAGTACAATAGAAGTGAAGCAGTAAAGTAAAATAACAATGCTGGGACCGGGGGGTCTGGAGGGTTTCATATTATTTGAAGCGATTAGATTTTTCATTTGGAAAGTATGGATGGTACGGACTTTTATTTAATAAATTTTCTAGAAAAAATCTTTTATTAGGGACTCGGTGTGAGTTTCAATTGAAGAGGATCTTACAAATGAAGCAGTAAAGTAAAATAACAATGCTGGGACCGGGAGGTCTGGGGGGTATGGAATACAAATGAAGCAGTAATGGGTGTAAATTTTTTTTTGCTTTTTGTTCTGCTATTACCAACTATAACCAAGTATAAAATTTTAGAACTTTTCGTTCTATGCATTCGCAAGCATAAATAAATCAATCTTATATAATAATTTTTCATCAATGTACCTAATGTAGAGGCAAATACCTCCTTAACTTTAAAATTATGTATTTTACAAAAAAAGGTTTTATATAAAAGTTATAGAGAATTTTGTCCTCTATAATTGTTGTTATAACTATTTTTTACTAGGCGGTACTGGAAAGGAACTATGGTCAAAAATAAATTATTTTTGTCACCAATTTTCTAATATGGCGATGTCGGAGCGGGGAAGAATTACTAATTGCGCGAAGATAACACGAAAGAAAAAATATTTCTATTGTCACCATTACTATTAAGATTTATTCCTTATCTGTAAATTAATTATTTCTAGTTTGGGGGAGGGTGTGAAGTGGCCCAAAGGAAATACGTGCAGTTTAAAGAAAATTGAACAATTTGATAAATTTTATATTAGTTTTCTTAAATATAAAGCGAGTGCACTTGAAAAAAGAAATTTATCTATGTATATTTTAAAAATCGTTCATCCGAATGATATGGATCGTGTTTATTCCGACTTGTTTTAAAAAAAATATAAAGCAAGTATTCAAATTTAAAAAGTTTTGTGCGTGTTTTAACTCGCCCTGTTTCGTAACATTCTTATTCCATAAAGATTACAAGAAGAGTCGTGTGTACGGCCATGTGTGTAGCTGGAAGGATTTTCCAAACAAAATTTTAATGTAAAATTACTTTTTAGTTTTCGCTTTCAATAGAAGTTTAAAAAGAAAATTTCCAATATAATGCAATTGAAACCTCGTCTTATTTACTTCCCTTTAAACAAAAGTAACGTCGTTAAGATTTCTCTCTTAATTTTATTCCCGATAAAGTCCTGGAATGAATAAGCAAGTACCTTGTACATCAGACCGATTTGATTAAAAACTTTTAATCGTGATCAAAATTTTTAAAACACAATTTTCACTAATCAACTTAACTGAATTAGCGGCAAAGTTAATTAGACGGATATGAATATTAAAAGCCATGGCGAGGCTCTCTGTTTTTGACTAACGCAGAATCAAGTTACATAAAAATTTCTCGTTTTATTTTATATTCTATACAAAATGTTGTTTTGTGTTAAATTATAAAGTCGATTTATTTAGTCTGTAGCCAGAAGCTTTTAAGTATGTTCAACTATTTTCAGAGATAAGATTTCTAAATTATGCGACTAAGTAGTTACTTGAAAAATTCTAAAAACACACCCATTTGTTTCTTTTCACTAATAAACAGTGGCTTAACTGATAAAAAGATGATAAAAAGCTCGCAGTCGCTCGGGCTAGACTGCCTTTCCGGTTTCGAATCCCACATTGAAAATTTTAGGGACGCCTCACACGCCCTCTCCTTGAATAACTCAAATTATTACTTTGTCTTGTGCTCCTCGGAGCGAATAATTTTAATAAGCGGTAAAGAGGTGCTCTTTGATTCTTGGCTTTGTATGGCAAAGAATACTACGAAAAAGTCCAATATTGACTCATTTGAGTTGCACCCTTACGAAAGTCCAGATACTTATTTGTTTTGTTACTTCATCACGTCCAAGATTTCGGGTGGAAATATTCAACAGTGGTAGATTTCGTCGTCCAAACCAAATTCAAATATTTCTTTTGTTTTAAATTTAGAACGCAACTTCAAATGCGTAGTTCTCGTGGTACGAGGGAGCGAATTGCTTTCTAAGGGCATAGAATACAAAGTGACATGTGGAAAGAATTGTCAAGTAGTCAACGGTCAACCGAGGAAAACGAAAAGCACGTTTTACAGATTTAAGAAAATTTACTTGATTGTTACGAGGGTCTACGTTTCTGTTTCTGACGTTCGACGCTAACTTATTCAGAATATTGGTTCAATTTATTTAAACTTTTTTGCGATGCTCAAAGCTCTAATAAGTTATTAGTAATAACATACATTTATGGTTGCTCTGTTTCCGATAGATTTTGCATATATCAATTTCATCGACCAACCGCACCCGTGCCACCCCTGTCGTATTCAATTAGGTGCAATGAATTTATGACCATTGTATGCAAATCCGCTGACAACTCCACTTAACAAAATTCCGTTACTCTTTGTAACATCGAATTACAAACCTGAAACATTCGTAACACACTTTCGTGTCCATTCCACTTTTTCTCATTTCTCGAAATTTAACTATGACTGTCAATTAAGGTGGCTTGTAGTAAAAAAAAAAACAGTAACGTGAAACAACAAAGTTATGCTATACCGCAGCTTCCCCCGAGGTGCATCAAGGGAAGTTCGCTATTTCTGCCAAATTTGTGTATGAAAAGCTACACACTGGAGCCACATTAATTTAATAACGTAATACGCCAATCAAGACTAACCCATTGTCTCTATACTTCACAAAAATTAAGCGAGTAAGTGTAAAAGTGTAACCACCCTCTTCCAAAATATTGAAGATTAAACAGGAATTTTTTAATTAAATGGAACAAATAATCAAGTTGGTAGTCGAGTTTGGTTAGCTATTCCAAACGTCCGTCTGGATGTCTAGATATAAAGGAAAGTAAAAACTAAACAATAAACCGCTGTCATCAGAAGGTAGACCAAACTCGAATAATAACTCACGTATTTGGATGACTAGACAACTTAGTTTTTAACGTTGTAATTTGAAAAAAAATAATCATTTGTAAATATGTACAGAGATTGCAAATCAACTCACCCCTTTTCAATACTTACGGTTCTTTTGGCGATATCATCATCTTGATCACATTACATCAAGCGAAGTAATAATTCGCCGCTAGTTATTCATTCTTTCAAATGTGTGACGGACGCATATGAACGTTACTTACAGACCTACACAAGCCAAGCGAATAGAAGAATGTCGTTGGTTGAAATCATTTGTTTGTTGTTATTTCATTTTCGGCTATGCAATGTTATATTATTACCGTGCTTTCTTTATTGCTTGCATTATACAATTATTATTATGTTTATTGTGTAGTTTGAATTTTAAAAATTCAAGTTTGTAGGTTGTAAAAATGCAAACGGTAATTTAAAAGTTACGAGGCTCTAAAATCATGAAAGTTACGAGGATTTGTTCATTATTATTTATATACGATATCAGATTTACAATCTAGTTTATAAGTTGCAAAACTAAATATTTTGAGATTTGACCGAGAGACTGATCTTAAAATTGGGATATTCATAAAAATAAATAAAAAAGTAAATTTTTAAATAAAAATTAAATTTTAATTATCAAATACATGGTCTTTCTGGGAGGGGGGGGGTAGTAAAATATAAATTTAATTAACACTAAATTAGCAAATACATATTTATTTTTCTCATAAAGCGAACACAACGGAACTTTTTTTTGGATGTAAAAAAACGAAAAGCGATTAAGGAAATTCTTGTGCCTTAATTAAGTTTCTTTCAATTTTTGTTCAGATAGGTAATTAAAAATCATACCGAAACACGTAATTATTGTATTTGTGTGGTAAAACACGCTAAATTTAAGCGAAGATAAGGGAGATATGATAATTTCTGTTTTTTAAAGATTTAAACACAAAAATTTATTGTTTCTCGTGTTTTAAATTATTTCCTGCAACTATAATAATTGCGTGACTGTCGTATTTCTTAGTCTGGTGCACATAATTACAAACACAATGCAGCAAATATGCAGTTACATAAATTAAGCACTTTTTTGGGGATCGACACCGCGAGATCGTAGATAATGGGTTGCAATTTTGGCGTTTCCCGTGCTTAATTTTTGTTTCAATTAGTGAAAGTCGATAAATAAAAGATGAAGCTTGATCGTATAGCAAAATTGATATTTTGATTGATTTCCTTGACAAATTTCCTGCTGTTCTAGTTTTGGGTTAGGGTTAGGTTCCAATTTTGAATAAGAGTAACTTCGTTTATTTTCTTTAATAATGGGGGGATGAGGGTTAGCAAAATGTGTTGCACAGGAAGTGGTGGTCACGGAGGCAGATGTAGTTTCGGAAGCACCGCGTCTACTTCCTGTTTGTCCACTTCTATACAAGAACAAACGACGCATCAGCCCAAACGTAATCGAATAAAAAAGTTTAGATTTACACTCCAACTGTAATTTCATCATACACAAAGAGGTGAAATGGCAATATTAAACGAGTGAATAATTAAGATGGCTTCGAGCATAAGCCAAGTAGGTCATCCTTAGGGAAAAGGCAATATCTAAATTATCTAATATGGGAAACCCTTCAAATACGAAGCGCTGCGTAAATTCGGCGAAGCTTTATAAAATAGAACAGGTATTGGGGTGGTGACAGTGCGTGTGCGTTGTTAATTAAACTTATATCGATTAACTCTAGAGGGACTATGCACCACTGCAACGTCTAATATTAACTAACATCCCCTATTTCACTTATTACTAACAAAAATATCATCAAATAATATGCCTTCACTATTACACACATCCAATTTTTCAACTACACGCTTTTATTTAATAAACTTCCTTCAAATTAATTTTATTTTCCTCATTTTTATCGAATCAATCTCAAAAAGTTCGAAAATTTGAAGGGTGAATCAACTTGCTTACACATTTCATTTCAGATTATTTGTAGACACCCACGCTTGGAATTTTAAAAAATGCTTTAGGGGAGCTGTTCGAATTAAATATTGGATAAAAACTAAATATTAGTTTTTTAACAATGTTAGCAATTAACGCTTAGGTGAAAACTAACATTTGAAATGTTACAAATAAGCAAATGGTTATAGTAATAGGAAAGTACTGATGGAGGAAACCAAAAATTTAGTGTTGGAGAAGCAACGGCACCCTGAGAATGAGCAGGAGTTGCTCAAAAAAATGTAATGATTGGATTAAAATGTCCGATCTTATTACAACTGTTAAGCACCCTTAATTTAATTGGCTTGCATTTATGAGATTACTTGCTACATTGGGATTTGAAGAAATCGATAAGATAGTTTTGAAGAGTTGAAAACAGTTAAATATTTTGCGTTGTTGGTATTAGATCCGGCACCTCATTTTTCAAAACCAAATGACGAATGAAACGATTGCAATAAAAATGCAGCACTAACTGTTGTGATAGCGAGTGAGTTTACGACACCCTTAGTACATTTTATTGTTCTTTTCCTTGGTTTTTACTTTCGACTACGGACCTTTTATGAGCGACTTCCACTAAAATACAAATAAAACGCTAAGCATCTTCAATCTCTTTTGAAAGCTGGAATTGAGGCGGCTGGACCACCTCTCTACGTGTTATTTGATTTATTGGGTGCGGCTTCTGACCCCCTATATCTTAATAGAAAACCTCCACCCTTAAATAGCAATGAACTCTTCTAGTATTCGTGCAGCAAACATTACACGTTTAAGTTTGCATCAAAAGCGCCCATGGTTATATTCACTTTCACATAATTTATTTACTAAACTCAATTTTCAGCTGGTAGTTAATTTCGCTTCACAAATGTTCATTCGATTATAAAAGGTTACCTTACAAAAAATTACTCGAAAAATACACTGCGAAAACTTTCGTCCGCAAAAAATTTTAATTGCCAAAGTTAATCACAAATTGTTTAAAAATTCGATTTTAAAGAGCGCTCAAACGTGTGAAATATTCAAAGGGCATACATATCCGTAGTGGGTGGCTATCGGTCTCGTTGAGAACTATAAAGCGTCCGCTATAAAATGTGATAATAGAAATTATGTTCATTTAATTACGAGAACATTTTCCTCCTAGTCTCAACTCGTAAAATATTTTCCTTATGACTACTAAACGACCTAAAACCGCGATATTGCATTCATGTTCTAAATACAAGCCAACCCCATTTATACTTATTTTTGATCGTAAAATGTCCAAAATACGTAGTAAAATTATTACGTTACCGTAGGGTGCTTCTTAACTTTAACCCACGAAGCCCAAGCTTTTTCGAGGACCATCGAGAATATTATTAATCCATTCATGCGAGTCCTTAATTTTCAAAATTGCTATAACGAACAATTTTTTCATTTCATTTTCTTTTTGGCAAAAACAAGATCGAAACTAAAAAAAAAGGGCAAGTAAAGCCCTTCCTCCCACTTCAGGGGTTAAATTTGGAACGATAATTTCGACAACCTACGCTGTGTCTAAAATAAATTAAAAAGATGAACAGACAAATTAAAAACGTGTACAAGAAAAGAAAATTTGTTTATGGCTTAGGACGGCAGCCGTCGGGACAGTTTTATCTTATTCTTAATTTGACACAGGTGGGACTGGAAAGCTAACTTCAACTTTCTATGTTTATAGTAAAGTGAATAAGGAAACACGAGACGGTACAATTATGTTCATTTTAAATCAAGTGAAACTCCCAGTCTACTAGAAACAACAGAATTTCATTACAATTTTCATGGTATATAAATATCATCCCTCTTCCGTCTTCCTCCTGTGTAATCAGGATTAATACCACGTGTCCCATTTCGGTACTTACTCGAGTTAGCGAAATTATGAGTTAGTTCTTTACTGCTCTCCGGATACCACACGATTTTCTCGGAATAGTTTTAAAAATAAGTAAAGCGTCAGGGTAATTAACGTAACAACAATTAAATAAACAAATTAAGTCCGGAAATTTTGGCGCTGAACCACCGCTCCGGAGAGCGATTTATTATACTTACGTAACCTAACTATCGGAACAATTTCGGAAATACTTGAAAACGACAATGTAAAATATGCTTGAAACTTTGTTGTTTTATCACATTTTTCCGAAAACATTGGAATTTATTCGGCCATAAACATTAGATCGATGCTATCTTAAGCGTCGCTCCATTCGTCCAAGTCCCCCATATTCATAAAAAGCATACAACATAAACATGTATTATTACACAACTGTAAATCTTAAATTGTGATGTATTTTTTATTTTTGGCACAAAAATATAGCAGCGTTTTCTGTAACAGTCGATATATTTGTTTCGCGATAGCCGAAAATGCTGAAGAAGTTGAGCTAACCATAACCAAACGTCTCGTGCTACCGAAATGCGTTAAAGCCGCTGGTGCGAAAATAATTCACGAGTTTTTCTGATGCTGCTCATAAAAGAGCATCCGGTGTTGAATGGTGAACGTAAACACGTGTCCGTAGTTGGACATTGTTGACGAATAGCTTGTAGGAAGAAGTATTGTTTGAAAAGACCATTATTATATCAAACGGGAAACCACGCAGCAAGGAGCAAAGCATCTACATTTATCATGAATTCATTCTTTTCTGCAAGATACATTTTATTTTATAAATTGATTTACCAATGCTTTGCATGATTAATTTATTCTTTCCACATTTATTTTTTACTTCAAAAACATTTAAATAATCAGGAAGAAACAATTTAAATACTTTTTCTAACATTTAAATTGTTTTGAAGTGTAAGATCCATTATGATATCTTTTCCAAGTCGTATAAATTCCAAACTTTTCATTTGGATGTTTTTTTCAATTCAACTAATTTTCTCAATATTGCATTGCATTTATTAACCATAACTTAAATTTCTCATCCAAAGATAAACTTGAAATCACAACTTTTAGCAACAATTACAAAAAAATTTGCGAATATTTTGTTATCCTTTAAACGGTTGACGTCGTAAAGAAAATGTGATCGATTCTGCTTTTTATAATGTGAAGAGATGGGGGAAATTGGAAAAGTGTGGTAGACCGAAAAATTTTATTCGACACGGTTTTTGGTATCAAGTTAAAGTAAATATTATTTATTACGTAAGCGCGCACCAATTATTAAAATTATTTCAACACAAAAAGTCTCTCTTATGTTTTTTACTGCAATTATGGAAATTTTTAATTTTAGCAAAATATGGGGAAGACTTTTTTGCCTGGTATGAATTATTATTTATTTTCTCAACTCAACCCTCCAGGGTATACATAGTTTTGTTATAAGTTAGGGGTGTTTGCACCAACGTCATTCAAAAAACAGATATTTAAATTAAAGGAAACTTTAAAATTCGTAATTAATTAAAAATTTATTGCTCTTATTGTTCAACAAATTTCATTAATTGAGGTAACTTTTTTTTTAAAGTTAATTTACAGATGTTCAAAAATATGAAATAAAGTTTAAAAATTAAAATTATTGAGATGAGATCAATGCGTTTTATGTGGATGGACGCCCGAGCAAAATCTTATATATTCTTCTTCATCTGAATGGAATGATTATGTTTACTGATGAAGCTAAATCGCCCGTAAAATTATTTCTTTGTTTAATATGCCCAAAAGTAGGCCAACATAATTGGGGGGTATTCCATACCCCCCAAACCCCCCGGTTTAGAACACAAACAAATATATGTTGTATTATTCATTTTATTACATTGCAACTGATCGAAATAGATCAACAAATCGTGGTATTGAGACCGGAGGGTCTGGGGGGTACGGAGTACCCTCCAGTTTACAAGAGGATATTTTTTGAAAAGATTAACCTACATAGTAAAACAACATTACCACATTTTATTATTTTCATGGAGTGACATTTGTGGATAATTTCGTCTTGCTATTATTATCGAACTGTGTAGAGTAAATAATGCTAACTAACAAATAATCTGAATTACAATAATTGATGATTTTTGAATTAAAGCTGGTAATGATACCTATAGATCTGTCCAGGGCTCTCAATCGGTGACGTAATCGTGATTTATTATTATTTTTTTTATCATTTATTATTAATTTAAAAATTGTTCTAGCGCGGCAGTCAGGCCGCACAGCCTGGTCAGTCTATTAGTCTAATATTATGTACGTACGTCGTTTTTTTTCAAAAAATGTGTTCCTGTACTGGAGGGTACTCCGTACTCCGTACCCCCCAGACCCCCCGGTTTAACTTCCATTTCTTTATATTTAACACATAGCTATGCGCTTTACAATAAGTGACGGTGCTAACAATGGAAAGCGTGATATTTGAGACATTGTGACAACTATTGTTAGCATCAGGCCCGTAGCCAGGGGGGCATCTGGGGGCACGTGCCCCCCCCCACCCCGAAATGTTCAAAAGAAAAAAATTTTTGGATGGAAAAAAATTTTGTGAACAATTTATTAACCAGGACTCCAATTTTATACATTTCTAAAGGAACAAATGATAGAAAATGAACCAAAAATCAATATAAACGGCTCGGAGTGTTGCGAAGCGACCGGAAGAAGCGTAGCAGCACGTAGAATCGTTTTTGAAACCGCAACTGTGTCCGATTAAGATTCATCATCAGTAAATCAATTTATAAATTAAATTAACAAGTTTGACGAAGAAGCGACCACTGATTTCATACGAAGCTTTTGTCGTAGCGCTTCATACCATTTCTACGTTCCGGCTCTCACTCTTTTAGGTGGGCGGCACTTTTAAATTCAAAATTTTAATTTCGAAGTAATTTAACAAAAAAAATTTTAATAAATTAGAAAAAGTAAAATATTGAAAAAATTTGTTTGTAATAATAAAAATTCCCAGAAGGAGGGGGGAAAACCACCAAAAATTTTACTTTTACAAAAGGTTATTTTCAAGTGCCCCCTCGAAATGAAATCCTGGCTACGGGCCTGGTTAGCACGCCACTTATTGTAAAATTGTTGAAAAATTGAAAAACTTATTGAACTTATTGAAAAATTGCGGATAGTTGAAAATTGGGTCTACAATTACCAAAAAAACAAAAAATATACGAACTGCATTTACACTCATTAAAAAAATCTTTCTAGGCCCACGGAACTCCAAAATCGAAATATTTGAAAATGCGATTTAGCATCGCGGTGGAACTAACTTGCACCTGCGGGTCGTGGCTAAGGAAGAATGCGTCTGTCTATAAGGTCAAATATTGCATAAAAATGTGAACTTTAAACTTTCACTACAAAAAATTGTTCAGTGCGGCCTTCAGGCCGCACAGTTTAAGCAATCTAGTTCTGTATGAGTAAGTTGCTTTCCACAAAATGCTTCTTCCTGTTCTGGAGGGTACTCCGTACCCCCCAGACCCCCCGGTTTTACTCTAATTTTGTTATATTTTACACACCTTGCGGCTGTGCGGCACCCTACAATAAGTTGCTGTCCTCACACCCCACCCCATAGCATTCCAGATTAACAACTATAGGTACCCTTTCTTATTTTTCTTGCGATTTACAGATGATGATGTTCAAAAATCAATAAAAATTGTAATCTTAAAAAAATGCTGAGATTTTATCCGTTGTGTCCACCACTGACGCGCACTAATGAATTAATGAGATTCCCGCCTACCGACCGCTCTCGCACTAAATACAAATTTATTTTAGCATTTGATTTGAGCAAGATTTTAGTTTCTTTTATGCAGAAAAATAACATTTTTGTATAGCTTTTGTTTGACGTATTTTAAAGTTGAGAGTGACAAAAAAGCAATGGTTTCATTAAAAAGTAAATAGCAAAGATCGCATGGTATAATTCGGCTTCAAATACGTGTCACCCTGTATATAAATTTACATAATTGTAAAAGTAAATAAATATGATTTTATGTTTTTGTACAAATTTGAACATGAATCGTTCGTATTATGATTCAACTATTGCACAATTTGTTACTCGTCACAATATTATCGTAAATTTACCGGAAGGAGGGGATTTATAGAAAATATAGTTTTGAAAATTGACAACCACAATAGTAGTACATCGATAGTCAGTCGGTAGTCATTGGTGCTGTGCGTTCATGCGTTAGTTTCTTTCGGTGCGCGGATAGTAAGCATTTTGGCTTTAATGTTCTTGACAAAAGTGATGTTTAGTTTTTCTTTGTGTTGTGTGTGGTCCTTGAGGACTTTGTGGTGTGGATAACGTTCTGGATGGGCATTTCCAGGATACAAAGTACCATAAATTGGTTTGGGGAAAATGGTAAGTCAGTTTGACTTTCTGCATGTTATTTAAGCATTTTGGGCAAGTTTAATTCCGAATTTTAATAATATTAAAAACTCTCGATAACTTAAAATGAAGATTCTGTTTCTAAAATTTTGCAATGTTTAATGTTCATTTTTATAAATTTGTGAATACTGACGTCATTTTTAGACAAAGGCCCGAGTATAACTTGACCGTTTAGAATTTATTTATTTTATCAAGTTTTTTAGGCGAAAATTACTTTTCTTACTATTTTTTGTCAACATTTACTGACGTCATATCACTCAGTGGTGTGTCTAGGGCAAAATTAGGGGGGGGGGGTTAAGTTACAAATCAAGTCAAAATTTTACAATTTTTTATTATTAATTTTGAGGCATTTTTATCTTTATTTAGGGACGCTGCCCTCTCCTCTCGTTAATTCTTAATAACTGACGATTTTATAAGCAACAGGAACCTGGCGAGGCCGAAGGCCGAGCAGCCATACTTTTAGTTGTTGGAAAAATATTTTACTACAGTGATTTGTATTAACGATTACCCAGCGGCTAGCGGCATTCTAATAACTTAAATTAGAACTATTTTAAATTCTATATAAGTTAATATTCTATATAAGTAACTACCAAGAAAGTTTTTGCTTCTTTCATACCCTTAATACTTATAATAAAATAAGCTTGATAAAAATTTAATTAACAAACATTTTTATTTTTCTCGGTGTAATTTACGTGCGGTATCTGTTATAAACTTGAGTTTTCCTTTTTTTTAAGTAAAATTGTTGGAAAATTAATTAAAATATTTAATATTTAAGTTTTTGTGAAAAAAGACTTCTTTGATTAAAGTTGAATTATTTTTAGTGGTACTTGAGGAAAGAAAGTTTACGAATTTCATTACTCTTCAACTTTGCGAATACTTTTATCGATAACTTGAGAAAATTTGTAGAAACAAAATAAAAATTTAGAAATTTAATCCAATTATCCTGTTTACTTCTTGTGGTTAGGTAGAGGTACTCCGAAGTAGAAACTTTTAATTACTAAAAATAATTACTTGGTTAGGTTTTTGCGATTTAATTTTGTTTTAAAATCTTTACAATTCCATGGAAGGATAATGCGAAACGAAGAGCTTTATGTGCATAAACTTGCTGTAAAAGATTTATAGTTAGCACATGAAATTCGCCTCTTTTTACGATCCTCCCAAATGTTATACACTTTAATAGATTCAAGGGCCATTCTCTTTCCTATCTTCCACATACACATCTCTTTCACGATATAAAAGTTAAAGGCAATTTTAATTTAATTGAAAAAACAACAACTGAAAGTACGCAATGATACTGCGTCAAAATCCAACACTTTAAGTTGCGGTTTTGGTTGCATAAAGCAAGGAGCTTTCGGTGATGGAAGAATAATCAGGTAGTACCTATAAAAATAAAAGGAGGAAATTTAATTTTGAGTCTGTTGTCTGTTCCATTTAAAATATTATTTTATACGTTTCGAATGCTTCCGATTTTAATTTAGGAAGATGAAAGGCTACACTACAAATAAATTGAAAATCGTAACAACCATATCTGCAATTCGTCAGAGCAAAAAGAAGCTTTTCGATATTAAAAAGTCTCCGCTACATCAAAAGATATTTTATTTCCTGTTAGTAAGTTTTGGACTAAATTAATATTTTCTAAGAGCACAATTTTAATGGAATTGCCTTAATTTGCGGGTATTGGAAAATCGCTTTAAGGGATTGCGAAGTTGGGTAACCAATTTTGGGTGAGACAGTGACCAGGGCAAGTTTTATGACATCATTAAAAGTTTGACGAGCTTCCCTCGTGATTCGTGGACAAAGGACGGGATGATAACTTATTGTAACATAAATGTCTTGGCCCGTTCGTTCTGCACTTTACTGTTACTAAAACTCGAACGCCGTTCGTTAGATTTTGCCATTAAAAAATTATAGCAGGGTCCTTATTTGAATAATAGGTGTACGTTTATTACATTTTCAGAACAACAGAACTATTGTGAATCAAAATAATCCGTAATTTATACAAAATAAAGTGTAGGATGCTTTGCTTTGTTATAAATTCGTTTATTGCATTTCAAATTTTTATGATTCATTAAGTTATTCATGAATTTTTTTGTATTATCTGATTCCAACATTTTTTTGGCAAACATCGAAAGCTCTTTCAGATTATTTATTTCAATTGTTATGATTTATTACTTTTTATTTACCCAACTACGTTCAAAAGGTGATCCAGAAGTAACTGCACAAATTAATGTGCTTATGCTTTCGCTACTTCAACTGTGCTAAGTGCTTATTCTATTTTAGATTTTCTTTCAATCTTTGAGAAGGTAGATTTGTTAGGTTCTTAATTTTGGTCAATTTTAATGTATGTCCAGAAACCATCACAAACTGCCCCCTCCCTCCCCAGTGACTTTGCAGTATTTTAGCTCTTTTGAGGTCCTGGGCATGACGTAAAACTGCACTTTTTGTTCTTCGCGAAAAGAACAAGCCTCATCTTCGTGTAGTGTCGTTATACCATTACAAGGAAGATAGAAGGTAATTAATTTTATCTTGAGATATTTATGAACCCGTAATTCGGATTCCACGTCCCAAAGAGGTATTTGTTGCCCTCAGCAACAATTCATGTATATTTTTTTACATCAATTATATGAATCTGAGGAGGTAAATTCTACGATATAACGTAAATAGTACCGAAGCTGCGGTCACTCGTTGAGGTTTATTTGGATTTTATTTTAGCTGATAAATTTAACTTTCTGAATGTATTTTGATTCTAACTTACTTTCTCATAAAAAATTGAGCTGACAAGTAATAAAATTATTATTTTGCTCAAACAAATTTTCACAGGAATCGGGGGTCTGAGGGGTATAGAATACCCCCAAGCCGTCAGTATATAATATAACGATTTTTCAGGAATCAAATTTACTTCATAATTTTTTTGATTCCTTCCAGCTGGAAGAACCCGGGTGTCTGAAAGAATGAGATATATCTTACAGTTGTAAGTAAGGACAAGGCGATTTTTCAAAACTCAAATTGTCATTATTGTTAATTTTAAAAAGTTGTCTTATTGCTTTTATCTTCCGGTTTTAAAGTCATTTCTTTTTATTTATCCATGCGTCCCACAATAAAGCCAAGCCAAGACGTACGTCTCACTCAACCATTACCATTAGACACTTAACCACTACTCATCGATGACAATCTGATTACAACTTTCTAATTACCAATTTAACAATTTACTGTTGTTCTATTGGTTTAATGGGTAAAGGTAGCTACTAGGGTCCCAAAAATCCAAATTTTACGATTGAAACCTCGATGTTTTCTGAAAGAGTATATATTAAATAAGAGAATTAAGGGAGACGCAATGCCTTAAATGCACTTGTTTTTTCAAAAATCGAATTTAAAAAAGCTCGATTTTCATAGCAATTTTCAAGTTACGTCGCTCGTGATTGGTGAATCAATGCATTCTGTGCTCCGTCCGTGCACTGTTATGCATAAGAGCCCCGCTGATGATTACTTTTTCGCGTAGATCCTACTCGTGCCATGGTGGTGGCCCGAAGCGCCCGAAGGGTGTGTAGGGTCAATTTTGATGAAAACGACACTAACTTAAAAAATACCCCTAGGCCCGTGGATTAAGGAAAATGGTGGATCTTTGAGGGGTGAAACTCGTTTGAGTGGATTTTAAACGCAGGGTGGTTGTGCAAAGAAAAATCGACTTAAAGCACCCCTCGCTGCGCTCGGGCGCTTTAAGCCATTTTTTCTGCACATATAGTATTGAAAACCATGATTTTCGTTCGAAGTGCACTGTTGCAGCATCGCAATGCAAGTGTCGCTCCGGTTATCGTCGCTCTGCGCAAAGCTAAGACCAGTTCAAACTACACGGACTGTCAATAGAATGCATTGATTCACCAATCCCGAGCGCTGAACTTGAAAATTGCTGTGAAAATCGTGCTTTTTTAAATTCGATTTTTGAAAAACCAGGTGCACTTAGGGCATTCCGTCTTCCTTAATTATCTTAAAATATACTCTTTCAGAATTCATCGAGGTTTTAATCGTAAAATTTGTATTTTCGGGACCTCGATAGCTACCTGCAACCGGTTTAATATTATCGTTCGATTAATTCGTCTTACTAATCTAAATCAACGACTTTGCTGACTGGAGGGGTTAATGCCATATTTTTGACCTAATTTTAACATTCGTCCAACTTTATATTTTACTTAATAATTTCGGTTGTGACAGTATAAGTTTCTTATCTTTGGAAATTTTAACTGCTTTTTCTTCGGTATGAGTTTCAATTGAAGAGGATCCTACAAATGAAGTAGTAAAATAAAATAACAATGCTGAAACCGGGGGGTCTGGGGGGTATGAAATACCCCCCAGCACATTATGTTCTTCTTACCTTAGAAAAGTAAAAAGATATCATAATTTTTCAGCATTTACTCGTCTCCATTTAACTGCAATATAATTTTTACGAAAGTAACTAAATATTCATAATTTATTGTTTGTTTGTTGCTATTTGGGTTGCCGGCTTCTGTTATGAAAAATATTAATTTTTGATTTTATTGTTTAATTCTGTCATAATAATTAGTGTAACTGTGTAAGGATAATAAAATAGTGTACCCTTTCGCGGGGGGGGGGGGAATTTAATCTTAAAATTACTCTTTTTAAAACAATTACAAGTTAATCGGGGGGGGGGCTGACAGTTAATACCTTTATTGATCTGAATTAAAAAAATATAAAAAGATTCTTAAATAATTTATAGTACTTTCTATGCAGACAAAAACTTTGATTATAATGAGAAAATCTTTGTGCAAGTAAACGAGAAATTACCTTTCAGTTTCATTGAATGACCAAATAGTTTTGCACAGTCATAGCTGATCCTTATGCCTCAAAAAATTCAATCTTTTTGCAGGACCAAGACTTCTAAAAATTAAATCGTTGCTTAATTTTGCACGACTTTTGTGACTTGTCAGCTGAAATAAAATTTCAAACATTTTTAATTTAATTTTTGTGCGTGAACCAATTAGATAATCTTAATCACATTAATGTCTTTTGCGCCGCTAATTGAAACTCTTTAATTAAGACACTGAAAAATTATAATCTTGAGCTTCTAACGCATTGATTAGCAAAAATTGCACGACTCGGTAGGTAAAAGCGATTGACTGTTTCTTGCAACAGCAAGTGCAAAATTTATTGGTAAATTGTTGTAAAAATAATTATATAACGATACACTTATTGAGGTAATTGTTTCTTATCACGTTATCTATTTGAAATATCTCTTTTCCAACAAATTTACACTCGCCATAATTGCGATCACGTTTTTGACTTTAAGTAGAAAGTTCTAAGCACTTCTTATTTTTATTGGAATTGTTTGTTTCTTCTAATTAGGCGATTATGCTCTTAAGAAATGACATTGGATTAAAACGTTTACATAAAAAATAACGGTTGCACAAGTCGTGCCGATATGATTGGATTTTAACAATTACCATAAACGAGAGACAAAGGATAAAATATACTGAACTATTTAAGAATTTGATTAATGTGGTCATTAGGTAAATTATAACCTTGGAAAATGAATAAAATATTTTCGATTTTAACATCGATGTGAAAATTTTGTCGGAATGTTGTCGCGACCGACTGAGGCGACGCCCATGCTCTTCGCTGAAATAAGGGCGTCGATTTTAGTTTAGAAGTGCATATATCGAAGTTTCATCATATTTGCATTTACATAAGCATAATATTAACATTAACTTTCAATAAACTCGTTACTTTCAAGTTTCATGCTTCAAATAACATCGAGGTGCATTTATCACTCGACGCTCAATAATTTTATGTGAAAAAATAATAATTACCATAAAACCTAATTTAAGTGACATTGGAATTTTAAATCGATGTGGTTTTCGAAAAAATCGAAAAATTATTCAAACACCTAATTAACTAATTTAACAAGGCAAACGAACAATAAACTGTTAAATGGATGCATTGGGTAGCACTAATTGATAATTTTATTAACAATTAAGTGAAAGTGTTAAGTGCTTTTTTGCAGTAACGAAGGTTAAGGTACCCGAGATGACCATAAAAAATTCTGCTTTCGAAATCTTCTATCGCATTCTAGCATTGAAATTTCTTCTCGAAAACAACGGAAAATTTTTTATACTTTCCTTTTGCGCATTTTCTGCAAAACCCTGCAGTATGCAAAAATTATACAATAATTAAATTTTAATAAATTATGAAATATTTGTCGTAAAACATAGCAAGAAAGAAAATTTATGACTGGTAATAATTAAACGTTGTAATAAATAAAATTACAAATTTTTTATAAGTAGAATAAATTAATTTATTTGCATTAATTTTTAAAATTTATATTTACAATAATTAATCATTAACCTAATTAACTTAAACATAAACTATACAACAGCAATAACAACTAAATATTTGGAGTTATTGGAGTTTCAGTTTCGATAACTGAAAGATTAACGAAGATCGCATGTAAATTTGGGCAGCACCTGAAGATCATTTTTATTGCACATTTGATTCGACGTCGTGACTATGTTTTAGTAAAACGATTGGAGACCTCCCGACCTTGCACCTGAAACAAATTAGATTTAAAATTTGCATGTATGTAATTAAATTAGGAGTGGACTGGCAATGTACAATGAGTGGGGGCTGGGGGGGAGTTACTATTTTACCATTTTTATGGTAATTTTTAAGAAGTTTTGTGTGGGAGGAACAGCCTGAAATGAACTACGGTATTTTTTGCCTTTATTTCTTTAAAAGTTCATCAACTAAGCATAATCCAGAAAACACAGTTTTAAGAAATAAAAATGTAAAAATGAGGTAGAAATTGACATAAATATAAAATATTGTTCAAAAAATCGCCTACGGTTGATTTAATTTAACTTTCTTTTTAGTAATAATTTTTTTATAAAATGATTGAATTTGCAATTAGGGGTGACCTCAAAAGCTTCCGCATCGAACCTTTAGCCTCAGTCCGCTCCTGGTTACAATAATAGCAATTTATGATTAATTTTAACATGCCCGAAGTGTTAGAATCGGATGTCAATTTGAATTTAAATGAAAGACGGCTATTAACATCTCAAACGGAGGAATTTTGGTATGCAAAATTCACCCTCGTGGTTAGACGTTTCGTTAAATGGAGTGCGATACATTAGGTAAAAAAATATGGTAATTTAAATTATTTTGTGGTGACGTTGCACCCTGCCCTTCCGTTCTAAGAAAACTAAAGTTCGAATCCAGCCCTGGGTTAATTTTTCTTTTAATTGCTAACTAAGTTTCTTTGATGTTCAATTTGTCAATATCCGACACGTGTCGAATTGAAAGACGCAGGAACACTCACCACAACACAAAATTCATTTAAGAATGATGGATTGGAAAGCTAGGGGTTGCTTTGTACTTCGTAAGGTAGTTTGAGGTTTGTCCTTATAACTTATAATAAGTAGCAAAGCTTTGTTTGTCACCGTGGTTAATCAGGCCGTTAGAAACTTGCGAATTAATTCAAACTTCGTGCAAAGACCAAGTCCCCATTGTTCTCCAATCGCATATCGAATGACCGCCTTTGAACAATATCGCGTAAGATAATAATTCTAATTTAGAATTTGTTTTGTTAAACGATATTAAGTGAAAGGGTTGTCTTGAAAACGCAATTTAATGTACTGGGTGGATGATAATTTTAATCAAAACAAACCTCCTTGGTTTGATGGAACGAAGCCGTATCCAGAAGCTCCGGGTACTACTCCGCTCGTTTGTCCGTTATCTGGGGGTGCTGGTGGAAAAACAACTGGGCCTGTGTTTTGTCGTGGATCCCTAATTCCTGCTGGACCGTCCAAACCGAGACCGAAGGCTCCTCCTGGAAATCCGAACCCGGCATAACCTTGTCCTTTGACTAGTGTAAGGACTAGTAGGAAGAATGTGGAAATTGCCTGCAACAGAAAATTAATACTGATAAAACAAATTTAATCCAATCATTGAGGGTGTATCCGGAAACGAATAAAAGAAATTGGAGGTCAAGGTGCGGTTACGTAACGTGCACACCCAATCCTCACGAGTAGGTAATGGTTGCAAAGTTGCGACCTTGAGAATATCTCGAGACTCATAATCGCAAGTTTTAATCTGTTTACCCTTGAGGATTAAAATTGATCCAGTTTTTGTAAAGTAAAAAACGTATTATTGATAGATCGAAGTAAACGATGCCATGAGAAGCTTTCAAGGTCGTAAAAGCTCAAGGTTCTCAAAATATCAGTTTTCAGTGCACTCGTAATAGTTTCATAATGTTGTATTCGATTAGATAAAAAAATTATTAATATGTGCACACAATTTTATAGAATATAGAACATTCGTTATTTCAAACAGACCATAACGCCACACACGAATTGCGACTGAATGGATTATGTGGTCATAGAAGATTGTTGCAAATTTGTAAACTGATTTATAAGTTGCAATCAAATAAAAACAATTGTTTGCTAATTTATTGTTTAACAATACTTCACTGTTTGACATATTGGTTCATATTCGTACGATTTCTTTCACACGGGAAGTGGCTAAATTTCATAATTACTCCACGTAAATTCCTTACATGCTTGCGAATTGGTAGTATCATTAGCGGACGCATTCTCCGGAAAAGTAATTTTTATTCTAAATGTTGAAAATTTGCTAATTATAGATGGCACTGTTCCGGGGTTTGAACCAGTTTGATTTTTAATTCTTCTCTTGTATTGTTACAAATTTGCATAAAAGATGCGAGTCGCTTTCTATTATTAACTTGTTGCACAAGTTATTTGCGTGATTTATTTACTTAAGAAGGATGTAAATCATCTCAAATTCGCAATATCACAGGTTGACATAGTTAAACATGCAATTTTCTGCATTTTTGTTGCAATACCGAACTAATCGCATGTAGGCTTTCGCCACAGCTTCCAATCAAAAATGTCATTAAACCTTTAACTGATGTGAGTTTTCAAGTGGAAACGACTTTGTACTTGAAGACAACCTTCATAAAAATGCTATTATCTAAGTGCGGTCATTAATTTCCATCCTTGGTTGCAAGTGCCAAGTACATAAATGAATGGTGATTGTACCGTGTGCTCTTGCACATCTAATTAATTTTGATTCATAAAAAACGTCTTGTGCAATGTGTGGATTTCAGAAGAAAATTATGACAGTTCAAAACCACGGTGAAAAGCCAAACAAGTAAAACCTGCAACGTCTGACATGAAAAATGATGAACCGTCTTCGGAGGACATGGAATGTAAGGTCGTGCAATAATTTAAACTTTATCAATGTCAAAGGTTTTGGCTTTTTATAATATAAATGTACACTTTAATAATTGAAAAATCGATGAAAACAATTTTTTTTTTGATGAAAACAAACACTCAACAAGGTTAATTTGAATTATTTTTTAGCTCTTAATTTTGAATTTGAAGGCACCTTCAATGTTATTTTCAAGATTGTAATAGATTTTGTGTAACCAACTATGGAATCCGTGGGGTGTAATGCCGAAACGCTTTACTCGTTTGTAACTAACGTTAAACTGTAGGTCCCCCCAATAATTAACCGTAGTGCTGATGAGAGTAGAATTATATTTTATTATTATGTGTAAATTAGATTTTCAAGATTGTGCGGCCTGAAGGCCGCACTGGAGATATATTTAGGTAATCTAGGTCACATCATCGTCTGCAGATTCTTCAAAACTTTGTAATGCCTTGTAGTGAGTCAGGTCACACGGAGATTTTGCTACTCCACCTACGCCAGGTGCTTCCCATCAGGGGCATACAGTATTATGTACATATTATGTATTTTTTCAGTACTTGTTAGCCTCAAATAAAAGTTAGTGCTACCTCTAAAAATTCGGTATCATTTTACTTTGGTGGTGCTATTTTAGTACATTTATAGTACTTTTTTCTACAAGAGCACTGACAGATAATTTGAATTAATTGCAAATTTGAATTTTCCTCAAAAATTTTAAGTATACGCTTGCGCACAATCCACTCCAATTTCAATATTTTTAAAAGTAAATAATGGAAAAACCGGGGGGTCTGGGGGGTATGGAATACCCTCCAGCCATTAAGAAAAAGATGTTTTCTCTAGAATTAAATTTGCAGCTTTATCAATTTTTAAAGTCGTTTCTGAAGTTCCATGTGCTGGAGGGTATTCCATACCCTCCAGACCTCCTGGTTTTACGCCCATTTCTTAACATTTTGGGATATCTAATTAGTTTGGTCACCCTAGAGAAAAAATACTTGAAAATGAGATAAAATTCAGTACTATGTAGTTGATATTCCTGAAAATATCTTTTCCTGACATAGAGGGTACTTTTAAAAGTAAACAATCGAAAAACCGGGTGTCTGGGAGGTCAGGTATAATAAAAAAAATGTTTTCTTTGGAATTACATTTGTGTCGTTATCAATTTTGAAAAGCTTTCTCGTTACTTCCTTGTGCTGGGGGGTATTCCATACCCCCCAGACCCCCCGGTTTCACGCCCGTTTTTTTTATATTTTGGGGGAGAGGGTCCAGACACCTTAGAAAATAGAAGCAATTTTTGAAAATTATATCAAACATACCAGCAGTCTGGCGTAAATCAAACACGGATAGACTAGTGAGCGGGGCACCGCGGTTCTAATCCTGGTTGCGTCGGATATGCTGTGATCTAAAAAGTCCAAAGTCGATCTGTGGACTATGGGGGAATGCAACGGGAAACCACCCCATTAACATTTCCCTAGAACAGTCTTCTTGGCTTAGCCAGGAAGATTGCCAACATCCGGATTCGGATAGGCACTTGAAGAAGATATCAAATATATTTTATCAGGGTTGTAAAAAAACATGTTTTTTTTAAATAAAACAAAACAAACGTTTTTTTTATGTTTAAAACAGTTTTTTATGTTTAAAACGGTTTTTTATTACCTTAGAAAAAAAACATGTTTTAAACAGAAAAACATGTTTAAAACAATGTTTAAAACTAAAAAAAAATTTGTTCTCTTATCTATCTTTAGCTCTATACACCTTCCGAGTAAGCATGCAAAAAGTGCCCCTAAAGATTTTTAAAAATCTATATGGCCGTTTGATTTTTAATCGGAAAAAAACATTTTTCTGAAAATTTCAGCTTTCCTACTCAAAGATTTAATAATAAGAAAAAAGTGTTTTTTTGTTTTTATTTTATTGTAGGTAATTGTTTTAAAGAATATTTTTTAATGAAACTTTTTGGTAAAGAAAAGTTTTTTTTTACCTTTTTCTCTTATTTAAAAAAAAATAAAAAAGTTTTGGTCGCTTTATTTAAATACATATAGTATGTTCCTTAAATATGTTAATCACGAATTTTTTACAGGAAACTTTCCGTTTATTCTTCTGTACATGGTAAAATTTTGAACATTATCTGTTCGGTGGAACATAATCATAAAATGTATTAGTATGAGGGTATCCATAAATTACGTGAGGCGTTTAGGGGAGGGGTCGAGCCGAATCTCATCCAATCTCACGTGGGGCGATAGATTTTTTCTTACAAGAAACTGTAAAATTGCGAGTAACTTTGGTTAAATTAATTGCGATTGTCTTAACTAGTCAAATAATGGTTTTTAAGCAAATTATGTTTTTTTTTAATAAATCCAATGAATTTACACTAAAAATTTCCATTAAAAAAAATCTCAAATAAGATTAAGGGGACGTGGGAGGGGGTCCAGCCAAATCTCACAAAATCTTACTGCGGGGGGGGGGGGGGCAAACACGCATCACATAGTTTATGGACCCCCCTATGTAGTTGTATCAGTGACTACTTAGAATGGTAAAGCGTGTAGGACTTAAAGGGACGGTGGTTCGAACCTCTAGCTAAATTTTTTTATTTTTCATAAATTTTGAATAAATTAATATTAATAATCTTTAAAAAAAAATTAAAAATGTAAAAAAAACATGTTTTAAACTTACACAAAATTAAACACCTGTTTTAAACGCATTTAAAACATGTTTAAAACAAATTGATGTTTTAAATGAATTTTGTTTTAAACATGTTTAAAACACCTTGTTTAAAACAAAATGTTTTAAACATTACAACCCTGTATTTTATTGAAAAATGAGATAAAATTAAGTATTGTGTACTTTATTTTCTTTACAAAATGTTTCCCTGACCTGAGGATGGCAGTGAGGCGGCTGCCTCTTTTGCCCCCTCCCTGGCTCTTTGCTGTTTAAATTTTTTTGAAACATTTAATATTTCACATTAATAAAACTGTGGAATATGCTAATAAAAATTAATTAAAAATAAATGTGTCTCTTTTATTTATGTATTTACGCTTTGAGGAAATGTATATCGAATGGCTACAGTCAGAGGCGGAGGGGCTATCAAAAATCTACCGGGAATCTACCAAAAATGTAATTGTCACGGCTCAAAACAGCGCCGCAGGCGAAATTTTTATTTTTTTAACGGCCTACGGTCCCATTGACCTATGGCCCATCCGCCCCTGGCTGCAGTAAAATTTTAACTTCGGTACCTTTTACTATCATTTAGTAACTTTTTGTTTTTTAAAAAGTACCTTTTATTTTTTAACTGTGGCAATGCTGGGGGCATAACTACCAGGGTTTCAGTGGTTCGGTAGAACCTAGTGCCTAGGAGAAAAAATCAACAGTAAAGATTTTTTTCAAGTTCTTGGGCTCAGAGAGTCCGATGGATTATTATCAGTGAATAGAATCCCCGAAGTTTGTAATTTTTGACGATAAATGGCCTTAAATTTTCATTTTGTATAACTTTAAGGGTGGGCAGAGCTAAACTGATGGAAACAGCCAATGCGATACTCGTATATTATTTTTACGGTGTTTGGTCCTATTTTGCCCAATTTTTTGAATGATCAACAAAATTTTATGTTTATATTTGTAATTGACTGTCGGAACCATCATAATTTTAATAGAATTTATTTAATTTAATTACTATCGTACTCGACCTCATTTAGGAAAAATTTGTGCTTTCATGGCTTATTTTTAAATCAGAAGATTATTTATTTTTATGAAATTTTAATTGTTTCCTAAATAAGGTTCTGGTGGTTTCTAGTTACGTCATTGATCAATTTTTATATTTTTATTTTTATGTAAATTTTGAAAAGGCTCCGAGTATAAATTTGTTGTCAGTGAGTGAGCGGTCTGTAGCGGGAATCTCGTTAATCCATTCATGCTCAACAGTGGTGAACGCATAACCGATAATTAGCCAAAATATATAATAAAACTCATATAACGCGGAATTCGTATTACGCGGATTGTTTACTCCGCGTTATAAGGAGTTTACTGTATTTCAGACTTTCAAATTTAAGTTTATTTGCATCAGAAAAATCTTTTCGTTACAAATATACAGGGTGCTTCACAACGCAATGGCTGACATCTTGAACGGTCGATTAGGTTTCGAATCTGAATTGTTTCGTTTTCTCATTTTTGCAAATGATGATGACTTTCACACGTTGAGAACCAGTAATGCTTTATTTTACTTTTACATTACAATAAAGAAAATCTCATGTTTTTAAATTATTACAAATAATATCGCTTTCTTCCTGGTTTTTTAATTGCCGGCATTTTCAGCAAACAAAAGAAATTTTAATTTAACTTATAATTTCTAATTCGTTTTTTGCGATTTTATACTTTTAAGTTTTAATTGAAACGATTTTTAAGTTTTGGGAAGTTCTTTGTCACGATTCTTTTTATTTTAAAGCTGATCTCTCTTTGTTTGTTTGGACGGTTTTCAAAAAATTGAATCATAAAGAACAAGAAATTGGTGTTAACAAAAACTTCTTTATCGCAATGAATGCAATTACATAAATTCGCTTTCATTTTTTAAAAATTTTAGTTTCATTTAACTTCTTCTGTAGATTGAATTAAGAGAAAACGCGCGTCAGGTGGTTGATGGGCATATTTATATTTACTCGCTATAAGCGAGCTACGCATATGTACATAGAAATACAAATATTACAATGCGTTAGGTAAGATTTTTGAATAATGAATTTATTTTTAAATTCATGATTGATTTCCTAATGAATGTTGTTAATTTGAAAGGGTACCGATTTACATTTTTCCACATTTTTAACATAATAACGAAATGTTTGAACTGACATTGGATTTTTGGGTTAGAAAAGTAGGTAAATGATACAAGTTTATCAATTAATGCATCTCATTTTTGGGTTATTATGGTAAGGTCGAAAATTTTGCAATAATTGTGATGAGAACCAAAATTTTGTCTAATCACTTCCCGGATTCCGGAGCTATGTACATAGATACTTTTCCACACACACGACTATGATTGGAAAGGCAGTGTCACAAGAATTTTTTTTGAATTTTTTTGAATACAAATTCTAAAATATGGTGTGGTGTGTTCATTGACCATGTCCATACACGCCTTCTTGCGTAAACTATGCGCGGCTAATAACAATTTGCTCCCTTTGTTACTATCGACACTTGGTGTAGTAATAACTTGTTGTAATATTGGTAATTTGTTTATTATATAAAAAAGAAGCATTAACAATTATGGAATTCCATTTATTTTTCATTTTATTACCTCTTACTTATTCGATAATTATTATTATTATGGTAAGGCGATCGAATTTCGTTTTCTAATTATTGTTGATTTTAAACGCGTGATTTTTTTAACAACATTTTCCTATTATTTTGAAATGCAGGTATGATTTTTGAATGCACGTTTCACATAAATAGTGAAAGTTTCTAAAAGCTATTAGCTTAACCATAATCAGGATGTTGCCTGTTTTAACATTGACTCGATAATTTAAGTAGCATCAAGGTTAATATTGCAACTTTTCTTAATTAATTTTTTTATTAATCTTTTTTTCGTAATCTCAAAAACCCGGGATGATTTAATAAACGTTATACAACAACGAAGATTATTTTTGAATTTGAATCTCTCGACTAATTAATTCTCTTTTTGTGGAGAAATTGGTTCATTAAAACCAGATCAGCGCAAGAACGTGCTAAGAATTTATTGAGATGATTCAATTTTTGTTGTAATTTTATTATTGCAAATATTTAAACTTGTTTTGAAATGTGTAATCGCAACAATAAAATCTTGGCTTTCGATTTTACGATCGACGAGAAAATAATAAATATTGAAAAAGCGCTAACTTCTTCGGATTTACATAATCAGAGAAAAATAACCGTGGATTTTCAGATATGCGATTTTACAAGAATTTATTAGCTTGAAAAATCTTCCATCATCTCTGTCAAATTTGTTATTCACACAAAAGGTGTTTTTTTTCAACAAAAAATTTAAACTCCAAATGAGACGCTTCATTGGATCAAATCTTTCAGAGTTTTTTTTCTTTGAGACAAAAGTACCCGGTTCGATCCTGGATGAAGTAAAAACTTGATTTTCTGACAACTTCCTTATTTATATTCTTCATCCCGTGGTTTAGAACTCACGATAAACTGTAGGTCCCCTAAAATAATGGGAATACTCAATTTTTATAAAATTTAATTTATTTTCATTAAATCAATTAAAGATATTTGCACTAAAAATGATACCTATTGGAAATTTTAGAAAAACTTGCAGTTCACAATTTTAGATTCAGAAAATCCTGAAATGAACGTTCAAAATGGAATGAAAAATCCTACTTTAAAAATGTTTAAAAGTGAAATTAATGCGATAAAATCAGAGAAAGCCATTGAAATTGAAAACGAATCGGAGAGAAAGGCTTGAAAGAATTCCAAAATTTTTCTCCTTTTGTTAAACAGCACTCTGAATCGAATGATAATAATAACAGTGTATATTAAAGTTCAAAAAAATACAAGGACTTGAAGGCAATGGCAAACCTCCGAAGAAATTTGTCATCAGAATCCTTCTAAAAATGAATTTTATTCTGCTTTAAAATCGCATAGAACAGTAGGTCCCCTATGTGAAATACTTCGAAAGCACTTAAAGGGCCACGAATCTGACCGAGAAACGCAAGATTAAATAAGAGTGCGGTCTTACTAAGGTACCGAGAACCACCGAACGCTATCAATTAAAATTGTCAGCCCCAATCTCACACCATCAGTGAAAACAGTGCCAACAGTGCCCTTTATTTGGTTATAATTTTAGTTTATATTGCTCGGTGGTTAACCATAGTTTAGTGAAACTTTGGATTTTTAACAAATTAGAATAGTTTTAATTTATTGTAAGTAATAATAAATAATCGGAGGAAAATGGGGGCTCAGTCGCTACTCTAAAAAATGGAAAAAACGGTTTAAAATTGTCATAAAACTCCTGTCGATTTATTTCATAAAAAAATCCCGTAACTGCGCTGGAATACCCCCCAGGCACAAGTAAGCAACAAGACGACAGTTCAGGGATCACATTTGAGTTGTTATCAATTTTGAAAATTATATTGTTGCTTACTTACAGCCTGAGGGGGCGGTGTATTTTTAAGCTATAATTAAGGTTACTTTTTCCTTATTTTTGTTCTGGAGGGTACTCCGTACCCCCCAGACCCCCCGGTTTCACATCGGTTTAATCACTACGCTAGTGATTAAAGCTGCATTCACCCCCTCAAATTTAAAATTGTCGCCTTTCTACGGTTTATTTGAAGTTTTATTTTAAGAAAATTACAGTAATTTAATTTTAACATCATTTTTAAGTCTTGTTGTGCTTGAAGGCAGAAGAATCCCTAAAGGAATTTATTTCCAAATTTTTTTCATCTAATATTTGTATACAGGTGCCAAAAGAGAAACTGCAAGAATCTCCATTCTTTTTTTGAAGACCTCGAAATCAATCGACAGAGACAACAAATAAATTTAGGGTTAACTTTTAGTCTTATTTTGAAATTGTGAATGCAGCTTAAGGCCAAAAATACATGCAATTTGAAATTCCTGAATTTGGTTTGAAAATTTTGTTTCTTATTTGGAAGTTATCGACAAATTGGGGTGAATTTTTTCCTGTCAAACTTTCGCTGATCCCTCGATGGTATAAAATCACCCCATGTAAAGTGGGTTATTGGACAGAGGAAGAGATTTTTTATCAGAAAAGTCGATTATTGACGTAAAAACAACAAAGTTCGAATTTTGAATTTTTTTTTAACTTCTTTTGTTGTCGCGTGTTCTCTCAACTGAAGAAAAATGTAAGTCGGGAAGGCCGAATGGTGCAATAAAATTAATAACTTCTGAAATAATTTTCATAAATTCAAAAAGCTAATTTTTTCGATGTAATTATGAGTATTAAGCTCAGCTCATGGACAAGATAAAAATAAAAATTATAATTGTGAAATAAACTGCTCGTTAAAAAAAGTGAAATAGGTAATCAAATTATCATATAATTATTAGTTATGTAAATTTTGTTAAATTATACTAATAAACGTATTCATTTCAAAATTACACAAACATAAAAGGAACAAATTGAGTGGCTAATAAAAGTTGTACGAGAAATCAAATCAAAAGTGACTTGTGGAGAATGGAAGGTGGAACAAAGAATGTGTCAGAAATATGAAAAGGAAACGATTATGAAATAAATCCCACACAGCAGATAATAGAAAAACTTATAAAATTTTTATTATGACAACGTCAATTATCTGTCTAAATATTAAAAAATTCCTTGAACTGCTAACACAAATCAAAAGTAAAACCTTCGTCGATACTATTGCATTTAAAATGAGTAATAATAATTAATGCATTTTTATGCAGCACAAAGCTTGTTAAACGGTTAATTACCAAAAAAATACGCCAAAAATGTCACGGTTGTTAAACGTGAAAAATATTAAAACAATTTTGTAACGAACCATAATTTTCTAATTTAGAAATCGCTTAATTGCAAAGGAATTAATTAAAAAAATTAGTCTACTTGAGCCTTAAACTGTCAATTTTGGCGTCCTTTTCGTTTAAAATTTGAGAAAATTTACCATTATTAAATTAAAGTCGGAAAAACTTGCTAAATGCACTCGGAAAACTAAAATCCGTCGCGAGAATTTCGAATTATTTATGTATGAACGGCAAACTCTCCCTTTTTATTTAAATAAATAAATATTAAAAAAAAAACAACTTTTACTCGACGATAAAAAGAAAATTTGTTTGAAAAAAAAACAAAATTTAATAATATTAATTCACTTACTAATGAAAATTTCATGTTGGTGAACACAAGAGGCACGTAACCCGCGATAGTTGTAGAAGTTTGTTGAACGGGGCGCGCGGGCTCACTTAGTTATATATCCAAGAGCAGCCTCGGAACGCGAGGTCGCTCTGCGGAAGAGCGATCTTGCATTGACCGGCCGGCGAAGGCCTCCATAACCCCACGTGCCTACCCAAATGACCAATCACCCTATACTCGAAGTGATCGATTCTTTCTCCTCATCCCAGAGCATCTCGAAATTGGAACACTCAAGATGAGCTTTCCTTCCTGGAAAAAATTCCTCATTAGGAACTAATTATTATCCAAACTACCTTGATTCATAATTAGGTTATGGATTATTGTCATTTTTTCACCTCTCATTAATTATTATTTCAATGGTTTTTTTTATTTCATTTTTAATTGAGACTACATTCGCTGAACTTCGCTAACGGTTCTATAAGCAAAATTAATTTGTCGAAGGTTTTCTCGAAATGATTAACCAAGTTTGCATAATTTAAAAAATTTATTAATTATTATTTTTCTATGTGAAAATAGTCCAAATTACTTGCTTGCATGGGGAAACACGAAAAACTTCGAAATCATAAAAATTGATAATATGTGCAATCGGTCAAAAAGAGAGCAACCTTGCTGAAGGAATCGCTCAATAATTAACCTAGTTTCAATTTTTCATCTTGTGTTTTAAATTGAAATTAGTAACAGGGGTGGACTGGCTACCTGGAAAATACAAAAAAGTTCCTCTTAATTGCTTATATTTTCAATGTTAAATAATATAATTAATTGGAAAAATGTGGTCCATTTTGTGTATAGAACGGCCCTTCTCTTCTATAAAATTGTGACCGTGATTATGAAAGTCGTCAAGTCACAAAATTGAAATATAGAGAAAATCATGTACTTTGCATTAATTTTAATAAAAAATTTTTACTTTTGTGAAAGAAAATAAAATATTGACAGCCACTTTCATAATTATGAACTCAATGTTGGTGTTAATTTAATCGAATAATTTTAATAATCGAAGGAATTTGTTGTTCTTTAGGTACCTGCACAGATTTTATTGCAGATTTACTTGATCTTGAAATGGGTGAAAAATCGCCTACGGCGCTATTTTAATATAAATAAAAATGGTGTTATAATATGAAAGTATACAGTGGCGGATCTAGGACAAAGTCAAGTGGTGGCTTGAATAGTCGGGAGGTCCTTCAGATAAACTCTTACGACCTACCTACAGCCTAACGTGGAATTCAAACCATGGTATGGTATACGTAAATTTTGGTGCTAGTCGAGTGATGCAGGTGGTAAACAATACAACATTTTCACCCCCTCACTTATTATTCTCTCATCCATCTTGTTCGCAATTTTCAGTTTTTAACTTGTCAAGTTTTACGTCATCTGGGGAATCTCAAACCGACTCTGCCAGTGGAGAAACTACCGAATAATTAAAAATAAATTGTTACAAAAATTAGTAAGTAATTGTGATTCAAAAGTTGTGATTGCTAATACCTACATAAGGACTCCTTAATAATACCTTTGACACCCCGAAAAATAATGATCATTAATTTACTAAATAGCTTAAATAATAATTGAGTAAACAAGAGAATTAATGGTAATGTGTGAGTATTTTGCATAAGTGTACCTATCCGATTCGTGCAATATCGTCTGAAAGAATCTTTAATGATAATTAACTTGGAAGTGTGTCGATGGTACTACAAAATATTGGATAGATAACGCGCCCACTTCTAAAAAGAAGGCCACGTGCTGAAATCACCGATTATTATTTCAATAAGTGTAAATTGTAAAACTAATTTTGAGAAAATTGAATTTACAAATTAATGCGCAATTCGTACACCTACTTAAAGCCGGTACGATGCACAATTAGTCAATTACCCAGTGAAATTTCATAAATCAGTGGATTTACATCTTTTTTTTTTAATTTCACGACATTCACATAAAAAACTTATTAAAATTGTCATAATAACGGAAAACTTAACATGTGAAAATTGTAATTTTGAATTTTCATCTTATCCGTTGTGTCTACCATTGACGCGCATGAGTGGATTAACGAGATTCACGCTACCGATCGCTCGCTCACTGACAACAAATTCATTTTAGCAAGAAGAACATAGTTTTAAAAATAAAGGAAGCTCAGTCAGGTTCGGAAACGTAAAAGATTTTTTTTTTTAGAATAAATTTGTGGTCGGTGAGGAGCGGTCGGTAGCGGGAATCTCGTTAATCCAATCGTGCGGTAGAAGCGATGGTCTTTAAACTGTTGTAGTCATTAATATTATATTGTTTTAAGTTTTGGTGATTTTATAATTCATTTTATCACATGAAAAAAATTAATCTAAGTTATTTACTTGAAAGTCAGCACATGTAACTTTGGTCCTTTACAGGTAAATTTGCTTCAACGATTAAACAAGATTGTGATTGAACACTTTGTATCCGACATCGTAAGGTCGTAAATCGTAAGCAAAATAAGCAGGGACGTGGCTAGCCTTTAATACTACTGGAGGGGGAGGCTACAGCCATGCCATATATTGTAGGGCGTATCGCCATGCGTAACAACATGCATATAAACAAATGGTAGTGAAACCGGGGGGTCTGGGGGGTACGGAGTACCCTCCAGAACAGGAAGAAGCATTTTGTGGAAAGCATCTTACTTATAATGAACTAGATTGCCTAAGATGTGCGGCCTGAAGGCCGCACTAAGCAATTTTTTATAATAAAAGTTTAAAGTTTACATTTTTATGCAATATTTGACCTTATAGACGCATTCTTCTTTAGCCACGACCCGTAGGTTCAAATTAGTTCCACCGCGGGCGCGGTGCTAAATCACATTTTCAAAGATTCCGATTTTGGAGTTCCGTGGGCTTAGAGAGATTTTTTTAATGAGTGTAAATGCAGTTCGTACAATTTTTGCTTTGTTCTACGATATCTACGAGAGGACATTTTTAAAATCTGGAATCTGATGTTCCTTTTTTGTACTCACCCCCGTTTTTAGTTACCTCGAATTCTAATAAAACCCCACTGGCGCTGACGATTTAAAAGTAAATTTTAAATATTTTAATCCCGGACTTGTTGTTTTTCTAATCTTATAAATTGAAATTATTATCAAGTTTCGAATTCCTTTCAATTCGTTTTCAAAATTTACTGATGAGTACCACGAATCAACACAGATGGCAGCGTTCGACGTAAAATTTTCCTTTCAAACAGATGATGAGCAAATGTCAAATCTGTCAAAATGAAAAGTCAAAAAACATTTTTAAAGTGAAATTTTGCACCAAAATTTCATATTTTGTAAATATTTTAATGTAAGTCAGTCGTATTAAGTTTAATTAAATCGATGTTAGGGCCGAAAGTATGCGATAGAAAGGATTTCTTGAATTATGCAACAAATATTGCATATATTTGGTGGTTGCTCAAAACAAGTGTTACTTTAAGTTTGAAAATATCGAGTTTGGAAGTATGCTACCTCCAATGCCTTTGTCTGTCGAACCAGATCCAGGTAAATATTTAAATTTTTGTGTCAAATTGGGTAAAGTTTCGTTTCTGGGAATAACAGTTGATTTTTTGTTGCAGAGTGTCGAAGTATGACCGACAGTGTTGGTTCCCATTCGGATTTGTCCGCTAACACAGTTCAAGTTGCTAGTTCCGGTAGCAGCATCGGTGCTAGGACTCACATGGACGTCGTTTGTGTCCTCGATATCTGTCAAAGCGATAACTTGGCACAACGGAAGAAGGCCTTGGAGGATGTTCGCATGGCATGCGTTCACGTCGGTGCCAATCACAACCATATTCAGGTAATTAACCTACAATTAAACAAGTTCAGTTGAACAAAAGTTGATGTTTCAGTTTGAGAAGCTTGATTTCGGAGAGGCCAATGTTGTCGGAAGTTTTTACAATGCGGACGTTGCCGTTGTAGATTTATCGATTCCGGTACAACAAAGCACTTTATTTTATCACTTGGGCGTACGTGAAAGTTTCAATATGAAACAAAACATTTTGCTTTACAACGACACCGATCCCGAGGCAACTTTACGGCTTAAGGTAGGAATTTCATCTTTCCGAAGTAATTGTTGTTTTATGTGGTTTTTTTTAGTTGTCTTGCGGTAATTATTCGTTTATTTCATACAGTCTTTTGGATTCTGGGCTCGCATGTTTTACAACCACCGCTGGAACGAGAACCGAAGAAGGAGGGGAAACCCTTCATCAGCGTTTACGGAAAATTTTACAAGATGTTGAAGTACAAAGCAAGTAGGTTTCAAAAACTTAATAAATTTTATTGTAAGAATTTCTTTATTATATACTACAGCAGATTCATCTTAATCGGGTCTAGACTTTTTGACCTAATTTGCAAAGTCTACATAAAGTAAAATTTTTGTTTTTATTTTTTAAAATTTAGTCTAAATAAAAGGCTTCTTGGATTAAACCACGGATTAAACGGTGTCTCAATTAATCAGAATTGACTGTATTAATTTTTTCTAAGTTTTCTATTTTCATAAAAGTTCCAAAAATTGTTCTACAAAATTATGACGATTTTAGGGTTTTACAATCTTAAAAAAAAATTCTAAAGGGATTGCATACTTATAGAATCACAAGCACTTGGGGCAGGCCCGTAGCCAGGGGGGGCACCTGGGGGCACGCGCCTCCCGAAATGTTCAGAAAAATTTTTTTTTTGAAAGTAAAGGAAAATTTGTTTATAATAATAAAAATTCTCGGAAGGGGAACCACCAAAAATTTTACTTTTCGCAAGTGCCCCCCCTCCCGAAATTAAATCCTAGCTACGGGCCTAACTTGGGGGCAGGCGGAAATTTTTTGATATTTTAAACAGTTTTTGTTTTATCTAGGACTTTGTATTTTCAAAAAAAATTGTACATCGCAGCTAGAATATTTTTGGGGCTTTACAACCTTGAAATAATTTCTAACGGGATTGCTTACTTAAAGAATCAACAAGAAATTGGGGGTAGGGCCAAATATTTGGATATCTTCAACCGTTTTTGTTATACCTAAGATTTTGTATTTTTAAAAAAATTGTACAACAAAGTTAGAACATTTTTAAGGCTTTACCGTCTTAAAAAATTTCTAACTGGATTGCGGACTTATAGAATCAACAGGAGGTTGGGGTAAAATTTTCGATATTTTAAGTCGTTTTTGTGATAACTAAAATTTGTATTCTCAAAAAATCGTACTACGAAATTAGAACATTTTTAGGATTTTATAATCTTAAACAATTTATAACTGGATTTCGGACTTACGAAACAAAAAAGTACCGGGGGGGGGGGATTTTTTGATATCTTAAGCCGTTAATGAATTTGAAATTATTTTTATCAATTTTTTTAGCAGAAACTTTTAGCATCTTTTATGATTTGTAATTCTTAGGGCTCATATGAAAGAAAAATTTTTGACGGATTTAAAAAAACTGAAGGAACAATTATCAGGACCGGAGCTCAGCGACGCTTTGCAAGCATTTAGGAAGAGGTTAGACGATCCGCACGTCCTCTCAGGTGAAGTTGTCCTTAATATGTTGTTCTGCTTCCGAGACATACAAGATTACGAATCCATGGTTCAGTTGGTCGATGATCTTCGTACTTTACCAGCTTCGCGCAACTATTTGAACTCGTACATTTGGTTCTGGTACGCATTTGCATTAAATCGCAGAAAAATGGATGGAGATCGTGAAAATGCCTTGCAGGTTTGCGTTCGAGCACTAAAAAAGGTAAAAAATTTGTGTGTTTACTCGGCGCGTGTTAAACGTTGTTCTTATAGAAAGAAAACCACTTCCCTGATATGTTGTGCTTGTGTGGTCGTATTTATAAGGATAAATTCATAGAATCGAATCATTCAGACCAAGACAGCTTAAACCAAGCCATTCATTGGTATCGTAAAGGTTTCGAAGTTCAACCAAACGAATATGCAGGTATTTTTCAAACTCCGCCTTGTTTTACCAAATTATACGTTTCCTCCCTTCAGGTATCAATTTGGCCACTTTATTAGTAATAGCGGGAGCAGAAATCGGAAAATCTGAAGAGCTACAGCACATTGGGATGGTTTTAAACAATTTAATTGGAAAGAAGGGTAGCCTGGACTCTTTGCGAGATTACTGGGACGTTGCCACATTTTTCGAAATATCAGTTTTGGTGCAGCACTACACAAATGCTATACAAGCAGCCGAGTGTATGTTTAAGTTAAAACCGCCCGATTGGTATCTCAAGTCGACCGTCGGAAATATCCAACTGATTGATCGGTTTCGTCGGCGGAAGGAAGAAGAGAAGGCGCCGGAAGAACAAGTAAACACACCCTTTTTGAATTTTTAACTCCACCCTTAATTTTTTTTTAATTGATTCAGATTTTTCATTTTTGGATGGAATTCTTTTTGGAAGCCACTCGCGACTTGGCGGAAGACAGCATTCGATTTCCTGCGCTGGTTCTTGAAGCTAGCAAGGAATTGATGCCCACCTATGTTTGTATTAATCTCGGCGCGGAACAGCAATCGTTACAGGTAATTTTTTCAGTTTTTTGAGGTATTTCCCTCCTCGGTTATCTGGATTCTGGGTTTTCATTTAAATTTGTTTAGGTTACAAATTTGTGCCTAAAAAGCTTACGCGGAACATGCACTCAAATTCACGACTTCGAGTTCACTGCACCTATGATTCGTAGTGTAAGCATTTACAAAAGAGACGATCGCTGCCTTTTCCTTTATGTTAATAAAAATTCGGACGATTTTCAAATTTACTTTCCGTCAGAAGCGTGCAGGTATGGACTCTTTCAAACTTGCCAATCGTATTTACATGTTAATTTTACAGAGAACGCGTCCATGGTTTAATTTTAGAGCTCACAGTCGACCAAGAAGGTTTAATTGAAATGGAACCGCCTCGAGAAATACGCTACGAGTACGAACTTGACGAAAACGGCAAACGTCTCGTTCTTGGTAAAGGAACTTACGGTGTGGTTTACGCGGCGCGAGACCTCAACACCCAGGTACGAATTGCAGTCAAAGAGGTACCCGAAAAAAATTTAGGAGCAGTTCAACCCTTGCACGAAGAAATCCGCCTCCATTCGCAGTTGCGCCATCGTAATATTGTCCAATATTTGGGCTCACTTTCAGAAAATAATTATTTTAAAATATTTATGGAACAGGTGCCTGGAGGATCTCTAAGTGCTCTTTTGCGCTCCAAGTGGGGTCCCCTCAAAGAAAACGAACACACAATGGCGTATTACACTAAGCAGATTTTGGAGGGGCTCAAATATTTGCACGATCAAAAAATCGTTCATAGAGATATTAAGGGTGATAATGTTTTGGTGAACACGTACAGCGGTGTGGTAAAGATATCGGACTTTGGAACGTCGAAGAGACTTGCTGGATTGTGCCCAAGCACTGAAACTTTTGCAGGTACTTTGCAGTACATGGCGCCAGAAGTGATTGATAAAGGACAGAGGGGTTATGGAGCACCGGCTGACATTTGGTCTTTGGGTTGTACGGTCGTTGAAATGGCTACTGGTAAGTGTTTTATATTTATGTTTACTAAATTTTTCTTTTTTGAGTCGCGCAAAAATTATCTCATTTCAAAACGGTTTGACGGATTCATTTGAAATTTTAATCTTGTTAATCCATTCATGCGCGTCATTTATTTAAAACTTTTGGGTCAAAAAAAAGCATTTTACATACTTAGATTTTTCTAGACTTGTAGTCAAAATGTCAAAAAGATACCAACAACAAACTTAAAAATTTAAATTCCATCTTTGTGGGAATTAGTTATACCCAAAAAAACTTATTTTTTTAGGAATCTCGTTAATCTATTCATGCGCGTCATTTCTTTAAAACTTTTTGGTCAAAAAAACGCATTTTGCATACTTGGATTTTTCTAGACTTTTAGTATGTTAAAAAGATACCAAGAACAAATTAGAAAATTCAAATCCCGTTTTTGTGAAAATTATTTGCATCTAACACCTATTTTTTGCGTATTTCTCCTGTACTATTTTTCATTGCCAATATCAAATTTGCGAATAAAGGTCTAAAACTCAACGGAATTATTTTATTAATTCATTTATGAGGTCAACTAAAAATTAAACTGCTCTACTTTTATTATTAAATTTTTTAACAATAATTGAGTGAGCGGTCGGTATCGGGAATCTCGTTAATCCATTCCTGTGCATCAGTGGTGGATACACTGACGATATCTAAAATTAATATTCTCAAATGTCACGCTTTCCATTGTTAGGGCCGCCACTTATTGTAAAGCGCATAGCTGTGTGTTAAATATAAAGAAATGGGTGTTAAACCGGGGGGTCTGGGGGGTACGGAGTACCTTCCAGAACAGGAAGAAGCATTTTGTGGAAAACAACGTGCTTACATTGAAATAGATTGCTCAGGTTGTTCTCCATGGGAACAATTTTTTATGATATATAGACAAATCAATCACCATTGAGGCACCGATCAAGAGCCATAAACTAGGGCTTTCCATTTCCCGCATGTTTCAAATTCGGGATAAAAATTTTTACATTTTCGGGATTCTAATTACAGGCTCATTACTACTACTATCATCATGTAGTATTTCAATATCAGTAGAAGTAGTATCAACATCACCATCTGCAATATAAAGTTTTGAAAAAAACTTTTTAGCTGTAGACTGCAATGACGATTTAGAAGGCAGTGATAATCACTGATTGAATGGAGTCTCGTTATTCCATTCGTTACACGTTATTAAAAATCAACGAATTGTAAATTTTTTAACCAAAAATGGGTCACAGGTTTTATTTTTTTAAGGGGTGAATTATAAATTTTCGCAAATATCTCCAAAATTATCAACTTTTTGAGGAAAATTTTAATCAGAAAAATATTAGTTTATAAAATTTTACACAAGAAAGGCTCATTTAAAAAAAGTTTCTAGTTTTATATTGCTAAATTTTTTTAGATTTTGTGTTTTTGAAGTTGAGTTATTTACAAAAAATGCGACGGTATCTGATAGATAACTTAAAAATGAAGCGTTTAAACTACAGGGAACGTGAAATTTTGATTAATTTTAATAATAATCGATTTTTTAAGTTTTAAATCTTCGTTTTGTGAATATTTTTATAATAACCAACTTTGAAGTGTAAAATTTGAAATACAATAGAACCTGTCTAATTCGACATTGTCTAGTTTGACACTTCTCAGAATTTCACAGTGAAATTGAACAGAAGTGGACGAAAGGGGCGGTCCATTAATCACGTGCTGTTTTTTTGGCATTTTTAACCCCCCCCTCCCGCTTGGTGATGCATGGTGAGGTTTAAGACTAACCCCCCATATCAAAAAATAAATACACGTAACGCCGCTTTTCGGTTTAGTACCGCGCGTTTACCGAAAAAATAAATACACGTGATATATTACTAGACCCCCTCCCCCCTTGTGATATTTCTTGATAATTTTTAACAAAAGTTTAATTTGAAAAATTTAATTGCAAGACAGTTCTTTTTTATTTATCATCGAATCAACAAATATTTGTAGATTTGACACATTTCTAGATTGTAGGTTTCTCTGTAGGTTTGGCTCAGACTAGGAAGAAGCGGCAAGGAGGAGCTACCGACTCGGTAAATGTGCAGGGAGAATGTCTTGGTGCCGGAACGTAAATGGACTAGACGAATTTTTGTATCTGACATTATCACTTGCCGCTTCTTCATAGCGCGAGCCAACTTTAGAATCTGACACTTTGTATAGTCCTACAGGAAATGGGCCCCGTCTGTGTCGAATTAGACAGGTTCTACTTTATATCAACATTTAAAAAATACGGACTGTTTTGTTTTTATATCTGTTTTGCACCAGATACCTTTTTTTCTTGCTAATCAATCTTCATTTCAATTATAGTCAAAATAAGAGCCATTAGAATTTCTCATTTCTCCCTATCGAAATAGAATTTTGAGACTTTTTTCCTCAACAGGAAAACCGCCGTTCATCGAACTAGGATCGCCTCAAGCCGCCGTTTTTCGAGTTGGCTACTACAAAGCGCATCCACGAGTTCCAGAAGAACTGTCCGACAGAGCAAGCACGTTTATATTACGCTGTTTTGAACCCGACCCCGATAGTCGAGCCACAGCTCAACAACTACTGGACGATCCTTTTCTAGGTTAGAACTCATCACTGCTGTGTTATAATCTAATTTTTAATTCAGTAAACAATGCAGGGGAACGTAAAAAGAGCGTCCGCTTAAACACGGAATTTAATAGAAGCGTTTCTGTGCCTTCGGACCGCCTAAATAGCCGTCTTCCAGGACATTCAAGCGGCCCTAATCAAACGCCGACGACGCCAGATCTCGAGTAAGTAATAATCACTATGTGTGGTTTTATTTTATTTGATATGGCCAGGAAATAGTAAAATGTGATAAATGTGTTCTATTTCTAACATAAAGTGTTTCTCATGTTTCTGTCATTGTGTATGTTTTGTGCAAATGTCAATATGATACTGCACAGTTTAGTTCCTTTTGTTAGCAGTGATGATTGGATTTTTAAGTATTCTTGGTGAGCTGTTATCGTAATTTTAATTTAATGTTGTTTTTCATCGCGGGCGCGTAAAATTTTACCGTTAACTTTCAGCTTATAAGTACCTCTTCGTGTTTTTCAACTTTAATTTTTAATAAAAAAATTTGTACTTCCCCGAGCTTTTCAAGTCAGTCTAAATTTGCAGTTTTCACTTGCCCTGTCAGGTTGAGGAACACTGAAGTACTTTAGTCGTCGCGCTTTTTTGTGTTTGTTTAATGATAATCGCCTTACAGCTCACAAACCAGAGGATCTCTTTTACCGCCAATTCAAATGCCTGCCGCTCTTTCTTTCAACAGGTAACCACCCTCTTTCACTTTAACTTAATTTTTGCTTTGTTTTCACTTTTTTCACTACTAAAACTTTGTTGTTGTTGTCTTAATCGTTTGTTAAACCGGACTGTCATTATATTGTTCACTAAAATTAATTTGCTCAGCAGCTTGGCGTCGACGCCGTCGTTAGATATGGAAGGTGATCAGGATGGACAACACAGACGAGGTTCGACGGGAACTTTATTGTCGCCTGAAGTGGACGCAGGAATCGAGACCGACGGTTTTTATCTCTTAAAGAAAGATTCTCAAAGAAGGACGACTTTAGCGAAAGTTCTGGCTCAAGACGGTGCAAAAATTTGTGAAGTTTGGATGCAAAAAATTAGAACAAAGTATTTGGGCGAAACTGTGTTAACGTTGCAACATTTGTCGCGGCTTATGGGGAGCCTTAAGGATTACTTAACCGAACAGTCACTTAACGTCGTCGAATTAGCCGTCCGACAACTCAAAGAGGAACTCGACTTTGATGGTACCGCAATTAATCAGTTACAGTTCGCTATTTATTTATATCAAGTTTGTTTTTTGTGATTTTTTATTTTTGTAAGTTTAATCGATTATTTTTTAGGAATCGGTGAACGAAGTGTTGAGACGACATCCGATTAAGCCTCACTGGATGTTTGCGTTAGATAATTTAGTGCGGTCTGGTGTCCAGGCTGCAATCACGGTGCTTTCGCCTGAATTGGGCGAAAATTTAGCAAACCACAGCTCGCCCAGCACAATAAACTCGGCGAAATCGAGTAAAATTTCCAATAGTTACGATTTAAGTGATCAAGTTGCTCAATTACGTTCCGAAAACAGTCGACTCTTACAAGAACTCATCGACACACAAAAGCAATATCAAGTTTTGGTAAGTTAAGTTATCAGGTTTAAAAGAAAACCACGGGGCATCTGACGTCATCAAAATTCAAAGTGAATCAATTTTGTTTTTTAGGTCAAGCAAATAATAAGAAATACCCAACAACAAGCTCAAGCACTGCAACAGATTTTATCGTGTAAGTGTCAACAACAGAAAGAATACGTGGAAACGGATTCGGAATTGGAAAAGTGGTTACAAGACGAAGGTCTACACAACGAAGGTGCAAAATTGTTGAAGGAAGGTTTTACACTGGAACAACTTTTATGCCATACAGACGGCGAGGAACTACATAAAATAGGTCTTCGTAAATCTGATACATTGAAAATAATGCGTGCCATACTTCGCCACAAAAATGCCAATAACGCAGTTAATAACGTCGACGTTTCAGACTTATCGAGCACGGAATAAGAAATTTTAAAATTTATTTAGTGATTTAATTTTAACTTTTATTTTAGAGTAATTTATGGATTTTGTTTTGTTGAAACTGTGACTTGGCCCAAAACTTGCCTTTTTACGTACAAAAATTTTAACGATACGTATTTTTAATATTTCAGGTGCCTTACAGCAATCGGAATGTCAGTTTTGCATTACGAATGTTTGTTGATTTTTTTATGTGTGTTTTAAGTTTGCATTTTTTCCGATGCATAATTTTACATCACAAATTTTAAATTATTTTGTTTTAAAGAAGGGAAGTTCAATTCTCTTACTAAAAGATCTTCTTAAGTATTATTTGTGCATTGTATTTTTATTTTTTAATTCATATTTTTTTCTGTTTGTAGAAGAAATATATACAGTGATATCATACTATAAATTTTTGTTTTTGAATGGAAATGTGATTCTAGAGTAGGAAATGTGTACATTATTTTTGAAACGAATTAAACATTGTTTTACTTATTTTTAACAATTGGCATTTTTAAATTGCATCTGGTTCAAAAGAAGAAATATTTTTTAAAGCTTTGTGAAAATTGGTTCTGTATGTAAGTAGTAATCTCGTTAGTTCATTCATGCGCGTTAAGGTAGCGCAATTAATGCTACTTTTGGACAAAAGAGCTATTAATCAGATTTTTGTCAAAGTTGGTTCAATATTTCAGTGATCATCTCGTTAATCCATTCATTCATGCGCGTCACATTTAGGGTTGTGCAGGATCGCCTACAGTTGGTCTTTTTTTATAGAAGGGTATTCTAGATGGACATTCCAGTGTTTCTTGCAGGGTGCAGCAAAACTGGACAAAATGTTAGAAGTTTTTGAAACTTGGTAAATATTTAAATGTTAAATTTGCGACCCTACAAAAATAATGAAAAAATTTGAACGAAAAGGTAGGTAGTTTTTGATTGAGTTAAATTGTAAAAATTTTTTTTACGATTTTTGAAACTTGGTTTCAACTGATTATCTTGACAAAAATAGAACAAATTTTAAACGAAAGAAGGGGGGGATCAAAATCTATAACATTTTTGTAATTTTGTAAATAATTGCTGTTATATTTTGTGAATACTACAAAAATAATAAAAAAATTCTAAGTGGACAGACAGGTGGTAGTTTTTGAGGGGGTTAGATTGTAACATTTGTCTAAATGTATTGAAACTTTGCAAAATTTATTAATGTTAAATCTGTGAATTCCACAAAAATAATAAAAAAATTCTAACCGCGAAGGGGTTACTTTGGGGGGGGGGGGGGAACAATGTAAATTTTGTTTAAAAAATATTAAACTTGGTGAATGTATTTCTGATAAATTTATGAATAGTGGAAAAATAATGAAAAACTTCTAAATGGAAAGGGGGTCGTTTTTGAAAGGGTAAATTGTAACATTTTAACTAAATTTTGAAACTAGATGTACTAATCAATGTTAAATCTCTGAATACCAGAAAAATAGTGAAAATTTTTTATTTGGTAAGATAACTTCTCTAAACGAACTGGCGTTTGGCTATTATTTTATGAAATAAAGAGTCGGAGGCGCCAAGATTAAATTTTTTTCAAATGGCCCTTAGTAACATAAAGTTTTGAGACCACTGCCCTATAAAATGGAAATATCATTCAAAAATATGATAAAATTCAAGTTATTTTCTTCAGTGGTGTAACAACTTGGCTTGGCGCAGGTGTGCCAGAGCCAGAGGCTCTTCCACTAAGAATAGTTTTAAGAGATTACGTAGAAAAATAAAAGGAAACTTGTGATGTAGCTTTATTGAGTTACAATACGTTTCTAGTACATGTGGCAACTAAAAAGTTATTTGCCAAAAATGATTTTCCTTGAAGCTCCAAAGTTTTGACCAGCTTGGGTAGCGCCCTTATTCGATCCTGCTTGTAAACCGATGATGGCTTCTCCTGCACGCAATTGTTGGTCTGAGAATTCCCTACGGTTTTCTTCGGATGGCCTGGGGCCCAAAAATGGACCTCTCCATTCTGGGTGACGGTATGCGGTTCTACCGATGGCGAAGATCGTTTGGGTTACTAGGACGATGTTTTTGAAGTCCCATAAATCTGTCGTTTGGAAGAGGTCCACGTCAGCTACACCATATTTTACACAGGCTTTTTGGAACCTGAAATTTAAATTCATTAAGTTTATGTATTTTGATGATAATTAAGAAAAATGAACAACAGCAGTGGCTTGGTGTGGTTGCTGGTTGAATTAGACAAAAATTTTAATTGCGAGGAACCGAGTGAGAAACAGAAGCATTTAGTGAATAAAAAATTACCAATAATTTAAAATTACAATTATTATTTAATGAAAAGTAATAATCTGAAATATGATAGAAAAAGAAGGAAGATAACGATGATAATGAAATTTTATTCTAATTTATTTGAGATTATTTAAGAGCAAAAAATTATTATATTTTTCCTGAAGTTCCTCATTGATTTATTTAAATTAAAAAATGTATGTTTTAAATCGAGTTCAAAATTAGTTCCATTTAAACTAGTGATTTGATTGGCATATTCTTAAAATAAATTCAATTAGTATACATACTGGTTCAAGTTATCCATCATTTTGTAATCTCCTCCGGAAGTGTTTATTTTTTGAATGATGCCTGGTGCGAGGCGATTCATGAGCATGCAGAGCAAAACACCATCTCTAAGGTTTTCTTCGTAGGTATGACCAGGATGGAATCTTTGGCCCACAATTTGTTCAATCCAGTTTTGTGCTTCACGTTCTTGTTCTGGATCACGTTTTCCAGCAACCTAGAACAAGGAAAATCGAGTTAGTTTTCCATATTTGGAAGTTATACGGTGATCAGTTTGTTTTGGTGTGAACTTGGCATTAATTTTGTTTGGGTTATTTTTAATGCTTACTACAACTACTAACAAGTGGGTTGAGCAGCTGCCATGTGTTTCGTTATACGCATCGACACGGTTGATACAAAATTAGGCATGAAATGATTGATTGTTGCTTTTATGATAACGGCTTGAACAATTGCAAAAAACTTAAATGAATGGATAACGTAATTAAGATTTTGGAATTCGACCAAAAGTATGCTAAGGCATAAATTTAAAATTGGATTTATTTGCTTACGTACAATCTCAAACGTTAAATTTATTTACTTATTTTTCTAATCGTCGGAAGAAATTTTGAAACGCTTCTTCCACTCTGCTTTCCGAACGTTAAATTTAGAAGCTTTCCAGTTTTGTTCAAAATTGTTACAAAAAATATGAAAAATGGTTTTGCTGTTTTTTTGTTTGAAGTTCTAAATTTGAATCGTGAGATTTTGCAATACGAAAACAAAAAAATAATGGGAAGTTCTCAAAATTACATATTAAAAATTTTGGTATATCCTAACAAGTGTGCATTCGACGCCCCCGCATTAAGCCCCCCTTTATATCCAACGTAGAGGAACATAATTTTCAGTATCGTCGCGACGCTCAAAACAGACGTTCTTCAAAAATGGCAGTGAGTATATTTTTAAAATTTATTGCTTTTACAAATTGGATTATTTATCCTAGTACTTATTTATAATTACTTTTCAAAAAACTTGCATTTCACACATTTTGCTAAATTTAACTGCATCCCAAAAATAAGTTGGAAAATTTTCGTACTTATTCTATAAATAAAATGTAATCAATCATAAAGTGCAACCTATTACATCCATTTTGGCCATTCAATCAACAAATTTCGCAATAATTTTGTACCGTAAAATACTTGATCGCGTACTTTCATTGCATAAACAAGAACAGCCGAAACCCATAAATCCTAAAAAACACAATTTTTGCATTAAATTTAAAAATAGTTCGTTACCATCCACCAAAATGTTAAACATTCGAACATTTTCTACCGCTCTATTTTTACAATAATAAATTTATATCCATCGAAATAGTAATTCAATTAATTGCGAAATTTCCAACACTTGCCAGATGTTAAATCCCGACATTTTTGTGTTTACTCTTCATCTTGTTGTTGATAATTTTGGAAACGTTTTGTAATTTCCTTTTTTTTATTTTAGCCTCGTAACAAGGAACAAGAAGCAGAAGTCCTCAACTGGATTTTCCAAGTTTTGGGCGAATCAGTACCAAGCGGTCAATACGAGGACATTCTTCGGGATGGAATCGTTTTATGCAATCTCATGAATAAATTGACCCCAGGTTGTATCAAAAAAATTCAAAGCAAAGGAACGAACTTCCAATTGATGGAGAACATTGAACGCTTCCAAAAAGCAGCCAAAGCTTACGGAGTACCACAAGAAGAAATTTTCCAAACTGCCGACCTTTTCGAACGTCGTAACATCCCTCAAGTAGATATTATTGTAAATTGGGTTGTGTTCGTTTTGGAGTTTTATTATTTTTATTTCAGGTGACTTTGAGCTTGTACGCTCTTGGACGTATTACCCAAAAGCATCCAGAATTCAACGGACCTTCTTTGGGACCTAAAATGGCCGATAAAAATGAAAGGTCGTTTACCGAGGAACAGTTGCGGGCATCCGAAGGACAGGTCAATCTCCAGATGGGTTTCAACAAGGGAGCTTCTCAGTCAGGACACGGTGGTTTTGGAAATACACGTCACATGTAATTTTTTTTTAATAAACGTAAAACTGTAAAAAGATGTAAAACTGACACTATCTTAACAATAAACACTTTTATGTAATTTTACGCTAGCGTAATTTAAATGTTGTTAGATTGTTTACATTTCTTGTAATAGTATTGAATGTAATATTGGGGTTAATGAAATTTTTTAATTTTTAAATTGTTGGCTTTTAAGGGTTGTAACATATTTTGGTGGTGGATGTTTTTTTTTTTTTTTGGGAAACCTACAAATTTTTGGTTAACAAAATGCTCCGCATAAAACGTGTCACAATTGATTTTCTCAATTGTGTTCTTTGAGTCTGCTTTTACAAGTGACAGGACGGATAACATTTTTGAAAACGCAATAAAACCTCAATAAAAATTTTATTGGTATAGCTAACTGATGCAGTTCCAATTATTTCGACAAGTATTGATGGGATTGTTTTGGCTCGAGTTTCATTTTTGCACTCAGTTTGTTTACGTAGAACTTTCATTCACGGGAATCCTTTGACTTTCTTAGAAATTTACAATGAAACTTACAGAGTTTGCCAAGCGCGTTTCTCTCTTTTTTGCACATTTGAAAATCTCCAATTTATTCATTGAATTCTCTTGTTAATGGAAACTGTTCAGGGTAGGCGATTCGCATCGCTTTCAGTTTTTTTAAGACCCAGGAAATTTAGGGACCCGGACGAAATTTTATTGTATGCAGAAACTGAATATGTCCACTTTTTTGCCGATTTGAGGTAATTCTGGTATTTTTACTTATGCAAATTTTGAAATTATGGGGATATATTTTTTGAATTGGCTTAGAGATGTAGCTTGGGGGGCTTAGTCCACTTTCCATTTTCAACTTTAATTCAGAAGGCATCAATTGTAAATTAGATTAACCAGTACTTCCGGTCGAACGGCTACCTTTCTGATTAACTCGGAGAAACTGTCCAAAGTTCAGCTTCAACTCGTGTGGCTAGCTCTTCGATGTTGCTCGGTCTGACACAGCTATCTGAATGGGTGGCTGTGAGGCCGAAAGTATTGGCTAATTAATCTATACCGCAATTGACGCTTTCTGAATTAGAGCTGGAAATTGTAGACGAAATCAAAGATTACGAAATGTAAAACACATGATAGAGCTAAGTATGTACATTTTAACGAGAAAAAATTTTCCGCTAGCTAGACTCTTCGGTTTTGCCTCAATTTCTACATACATTTACTCCCCTGATATTAACCTTCAAAATCTTATTTTTCATTTAATGGGTAAAAATAATTCTGACTGAGAAGGGGTCCTGGGCATGACCTAAAACTGCATCCCTTGTTTTTTGTAAAAAAAAACAAGCATCATCTTCATGCAGTGCAGTTATATCAGGAACGGCCGTGGTTTGGATTCCACGTTAAACCGTAAGGTTCACAGGTTAATCCCTGTCTTCAATTAACGAACAGCTTCGTAGGGTGGAATCTATGACGGCCTGATAATGATAACCCAGTGATCCGAGGATCATTTGTGTTGCCAGTAACCAAGCAGATCTTGTACTTGTCTTTCCCATGCTTAACGTCTTATGAAACCAAGGGGCCTTGGTGTAGATGCTAAAGTAAGAAACCGTAGACCCCGAAGAGTCACGATAATTCAAAAGTTTTTCAGGATTATATTATTTTTCGCTTTTTCTTTTTTTATTAAAAGAAAAAAGTGTACGGTTTCCATGGTAACCACATCATTTCATCTACTCCCAAGAAAACATCAATTTTTTTCAAAATTTTCTCCTTCGTGCCTCTTCATGTAAGGATTCGTAAGATTTCATACGCCCTCTTCTGGTACCTTAGTAAGGATAATTTTGGTAATTTTTACATCCTACCTCCTGTACCCTGGTTCTTAAAATTTTCAATAAAAAATTAAAGAGATAAATTAAGTCTTTTTTCAAATAATAAACTTTTAGAGGGAACTTTTTAGGCTCCTCAATTCCACTTAGCTCAATCTTAGCGCTATATATTGAGCTAATGTTGGGTAAACATTGCAGCAATATAGCGCAAGATTGTGGTGTTCTCTATTCCCCAAAAAAGCCCTCGTGTAGTTATTGGACAGTCTCTAAATGGAGGGAAAAAGAAAATAATCATGGCGAACGAAGTAGACAGAACACACTTAATTCCTCAACTTCAGAGGTCGCAAAATAATTTGGTATTAAGGATTATCTAAAAATCATTGACAGATGAGTCGACGCCCGCCCAAATCTTTCTTGAAATAGGGAACACCTGGTGGGGTGTTAAGGTTTTTTTTGTTCAATAATCCGTGCCCGGCAATTATGGCATTTTTATACGTTCGTCTACCTTATAATTTTATTGTGGTGATTTTATTGTAATAATAACTAAATCTCCCCTGCTGTGCGGCCTGAAAGCCGAACTGGAACTTGAATGCTAAGTATAATCGTAATAAGTTTTTTATTACTAACTTAAAAATAGTTCAAGTGCGGCCTTCAGGCCGCACAAACTGGGCAATTTAGTTGTTATAAGATTTTGATATTTATTGTGTGTAATTCAGGCCCGTAGCCAGGATTTCATTTCGAGGGGGGCACTTAAAAATAACCTTTTGTAAAAGTAAAATTTTTGGTGGTTTCCCCTCTTTCGGGGAATTTTATTATTACAAACAAATTTTTTCAATATTTTACTTTTTTAATTTATTAAAAAAATTTTTGTTAAATTACTTCGAAATTAAAATTTTGAATGTAAAAGTCCCGCCCACCTCAAAGAATAATAGGAGCCAGAACGTAAAAATGGTATGAAGCGCTACAATAGAAGCTCCGTATGAAATCAGTGGTCGCTTTTTCGTCAAACTTGTGAATTTAATTTATAAATTGATTTATCGATGATGAATCTTAATCGGACACAGTTGTGGTTTCAAAGCGATTCTGCGTGCCGCTACGCTTCTTCCGATCGCTTCGCAACACTCCGAGCCATTTATATTGATTTTTGATCCATTTTTTATTATTTGTTCTTTTAGAAATGTATAAAATTGAAGTCCTGGTTTAATGAATTGTTTCCCAAATTTTTTTTAATTTCATTTCAACATTCCGGGGGGCGGGGGGGGGCACGTGCCCCAGGTGCCCCTCCCTCGCTACGGGCCTGGTGTAATTGCTTAAAATGAAAGGGTTACCATTTTGGAAAAAGCGGTGGTTCAGTACGAGCAAGCTCCATTTCTGGACGGCGTCGCTTTAATGCGTAAACCTAGAGATTACGTGCTAAGAAAACATGGAAAATGCTGCCTGATGGTTAAGACGAAATCAGAAGAAACCTTGATAGAGGTTCTTCTTTGAAGTTTTCTTCAAGACAAAACCCTTATTGAACTGAGTGATCATTTTTGGTAAGTAGAGTAAACGTTCAAACGCTTTGGAAGGTTTCCATGGTAACCACATCTTTTTCTCATTTTGCAGGATTGCTTAATGGAATTGTAACTACTTTAAAAATTTCTTAGTTCAGAGTTCACATTAATCCGGGGGGGGGACATCTTATGATTTATCCAAAACAAAATGAAAAATTGAAGCAGATATGGGATATTTCTGGGTAAAATGGGTCTATTTCTGTGGTGGAGTTAATTTTTACCTAATGCTGGAATAGAATAGTGCAACGGTTAGTTTTAATTCAATATGCTTCAGTTATTTGGGCAGCAAACCCATCACTCAAAATCGGTTTCGCGGGTTTTTGAAAAGCAAAATATTTGACCATCTTGGTAAATAATTATTCTATAGACTAAATAAATAAATAATTCTTCCATCCAGAAATAATAACTGAAATAAAAAGTTTTCTTAAAAAATTCTAATAAGATGAAAAAATCAAATTTTCCAATTTTAGAGACGAATTTGGTTCCAAAATGTTTGATTGACTTGTTTGGGTGTTTGAAAATTAATACATAATTAATTCAGTCGATAACTTCGTGTTAGGTGTATTTTGAACCATCTGGCGTGTTGGAACCGTTACAATTTTAAAACGACGCCAAATTCACGGTCAGCGTCCTCCACTTTTTAAACCACGCAATTTTTAAACTGAAAATTTAGTCGAGAAACTCGTCGGTTTTGAAATTTACTAAATTTGGTTGTTAATTTTTCTAAAAAGATGGAACTTACGGTTTAGATTTTGTCCGCGAGATGGCCGTTGCGAAAAATGTAAATTTACCGAAATCAACCTAAATTACACAATGCAACATTTCTATTAGCTTTATTTAAAATTTAAATGAGAAAAGCTTTATTTTTATTATGCCATTGTACGATTTGCAATAAATTCGCAATCATTCGTTCTAAAATTGTAACTAATAATAATAATTTATTGAAAAATAAAAAAAAAGAAAGTAGATAAGATTGATTTCGAAGCTAAAATTTACATAATTTTGCAAGCATTCTACATTATAATGCATTTCTTTTTTTCAAAATAACATCTTACAATTTTTAGGTAACCGAATATGAATATTAATTCGTTTCTCTTAATGAATTTTACATTAATTTGTGTTTCAAGCTGATTTTAAGTGCCGAGTGGCTCTTCAACTGATCTTTATTTTTAGAGTCATAACGAGAAGTTTAAAATAAATCCTCCAACGCGTGCTTACGTATTTGCCAATAATACTAACTAGAATAAACAAACCAACTTTTGGTTTACTTAATTCACTCAATTTCTGATTTACGAGGCTTCGTCAAAAAGTTTTGTAATCAGCAAAATGAAATCTGGCAAACAAATTGTTGTATTTAAATTTTTGTGGTGAATATCGGTAATTTTTGAATAAATTACATTTTACGGAAACCTTTCTAATTTATTACAATCGTAACTTATAGCTTTCAGTGCAAACATAACAAAAATATTGTATTTCTACCTCATTTTTCATTTATAACGTCGGTTTTGTTTAATCTCGGTTCTTCGTCTTGTTTTTTTTTTTTCTAGAAAACTTTATTTTTCCTGTTCATCATTTTCAAATATAGTTAGATAGATGTCTAATCGAACAAAATTGGAATGTATCCAAAAAGTGAGGATATTCGTGTGAACAAACCTCGTATCCGAATAATACATTCGTATTATCTTCTTCGACCTCATTACCTTTTAATTGCACGTATCTAAAGAAATTAATTACTCTATCATTAAATTATGCAATTGGGTTGATTGATTGTTATCTGCTACTGCAATTTAAACTATGATTATGAAATCGTGATGGGCATTACTTTGCCGGTATGTGAGTAACATTGCAAGAATTTAAAATTTTTCAGAAGCAGGTACTACGTAACAATGATAATATTGATTAATCCTTTTTTTGAATTTCTTATTTACATACATTAAAAAATACTTGAGTGAAAGCGGAACGTCGACTTATGTAATAATTAACATAGCTAACACTAATTGACAGAATCGAACAAAGAAGAAAAGTTTAGTTTTAAAATTTTTAAAGATTTTTGGATCACTTCCTACCGCACTGCTTCCCTAAACAACCAGGTTAATTTGGTTACTTAATTTTGAAAAGCGTTTGGAAAAAACTTTCCATGTTGTGTCGTAATCGCTGGGTTTTTGAGAAGACGGATTGGGGGGTCCAAAATTTCAAGGTTTACCAAATAGAAAAATGGCATAACTGGTTTAATTGTTACTAAATAGAAAAATCAACGGAAGTTTGTAATCGATTTGGGAGCATTACTTAGAATGTTATTGATGTTACATAAGAAGTTGACTATATGGACCAAAGGAGTGAAAGTTTTAAGTAAGAAAATCTAGAAGACCACCAACTTCAATCACATAATATCGATACAGTCAACAATGTTGCGTTTAGTGGTGCTGATCTTTTTACAATTACAGCTGGCTCTTTGTTATTTAGATAAACGGCGTAAGTGCTTGTTATTGTTAATTTTGGTTCTTCATTTTATTTACGAGAGGATTTTAATTCAATTTTAGCCGATTACATCGACACGTGTTATATCAGCAAACCTGATTTCCAAAAATGTTCCACCACAACCGTCCAAAAATTATTTGATGCATTACCAAAAGGCATAGAAGAAATTGGACTCCAACCTTTAGATCCGCTCAAACTTCCTATTATCAAGGTAAAGTTTGAAAATTTAAGATTACTATAATGAAACGCGTGCGTCACGAATTTGCAGGATCAAAATAGATTTTTGTTTATTTCAAAATTTCGTCATAAGGTCCACAATTGAATGTTTTATGGTCCAAATAAAACCGTTAAAATTGCTAACAATATAAAAAAATTTGGCAAATTACGATTTTTGACGACATTTTTTTGCCAAAATATAAAAATCATAGTTTAAAAATATTTAAATATTATTTTAGTAACATCCCCTGTATATTTTTCAAGTGATTTTGGAATATTTTTGCCTTGAAAGCTTTTAACAAAAATTCCAAGATTTTTAGGATCGTTTTTAATTCATAAAAAAAATTTAATTTATTTCAAACTAGTAATTCAAAATTTTGTAAAAAGAAGTCAAATTTAAATTTATAGGTACGGTCCTGCTTTTTGAAAAATTTTGCTTGGAAATATAACAATTGAAATGTTTAAATTTTTATTAAATTGGTAGTTTAGTTTATTTCAGTTGCTAAGGCATTTATTTACGTTGCTAGGAAAGAAAGTAATACTTTACAGCCTGAGTCATTTAGGTTCGGTAAATTCAATTCAATACCAAAAAATTGATTTTTTATTTGACCATCTGGAAAACATGTCATTTTAGTTCGGTTTTTAGACCTTTGCCTTTAGGGCAGATAGAAAAAAATGTCCTTAGCAACGGGTGAAAATGTAGTTTTTGTGTTTTTTTTAATTTAAATTAATCAGTAAAAAAATTGAGTAGTTCCACGGGCAGAAAGTCACTTTGCAGCAGTCAGTAATCTGAATCGAGCTATAAAGTATCACTTTTTGTCCCTCAGTAAAGTAAATGAAACAAATTTTTTTCGGAATATTTTCTTTGCATTATATTGTGAAATAATTAAAAAAATTGATTAGTAGATGAATAGAACACTAGAAATTTGAATCATTTTGTGTTTCCACTGTACAATTAACGTGCTGACCCCTCCTCCTCTTTCGCACGGCCAGGATTTTTTTTTTATTTTTGTTTGTTACGCTAATTACATTTTTCAAATTTTTTTAAAATTTGCAATAAAAGTTTATAAAAAAATCTGCTAAAATTGATTTATTGAATGTTGGTATGAACGCTATTCTGACTATTTTCCCCGGAATGAGCGGTTGATAGCGCAAATCTCATTAATCCATTCATGCGTGTTCATAACGAATAAAGTCCCTCAATTTTAAAAATTATTCTTTAATTTGTCAATACAATAATTTTTAAACCAACTCGAAATATTCATTAGAAATCTCGTTTGAGTAATAGCGGTTGACTGGAATTCTAAATAGCGCCGCAGGCATTTTTTTTTTAAATTTTTTAAGGCTATTTAATTTTTACAGTGCGCTTATAGTAAATCTGCTTTTGCCTTGTAAAAAGAACTTTTTGAAACAAAGAAAGCCACTAGAACATTTTGCTCCAAAAAAGAGAGGGGGTAATTGTCTATTGCTGGAGGCTGCTCTTTTTTTTATAAAATTTTACTGACGACTGAACTGACCATATAATAATGGAAATTATATTATGCGTCAGGAGCGGATCCAGCAACTTTTTCAGGGGGGTGGGGTGCCAATTTCATAGATTGAAAAGAAAAATACAAAAATTACTAGCATTTTCCATACTTTTTCCAATAATTTTTATGTTTACTGAGCTATAATAATATGTACCTAATTTTTCCAAGAAGGGGGGCGATAGCTCTAATTCTCCCCCCCCCCTCCTTTGAAGCCGCCCTTAATATAAATATATCCTAATTTCACAATATCTTTAAATATTTTGTATATGACACTCTTTGTACTCGTATATTTAGTGTGAAGAATTTTGAAGAAATTGGTACGAAACCTGGGGGTCTGGGGGGATTTGTATTTCTAGTGCTTCTTGAACATCTGTAAAACGCAAGAAAAATAAGCAGCGTAGCTAGCGCTATGTACAGCCACTTATTGCAAGGCGCCTCTCCTTGTGTAAAATATTAAGAAATGGGAATAAAACCAGGGAGTCTGGGGGGTACGGAGTACCCTCCAGAACAAGAAAAAAAATTTGGATAATTTCGTTAATAAAATTCGATAATAAAAGTTAAGCCTTGAGTTAGCTTAGCTAACTAAACCTAGCTAGGTTAGCCTAATAGACAATCTATTTCGGTATAATATGTAAATTGCTTTTTTTTTTAAGTTTTCTCTTGTTCTGGAGGGTACTCCGTACCCCCCAGACCCCACGGTTTCACTACCATTTTTTTCTTTAAAGGTTAAAGTCAACAATTGATCTGCTTTGCAGAGTTCTTCAAATATAGCAAGCAGTAAACACTGACTAATCTGAATTACAATTGATGCTTTCTGAACTAAAGCTGGCAATAGTGTAGATTTATCAATGGATCTTGATCGGTGACGTAATTGTGATTGATTTGGATATTTATTATCAATCTAAAAATTGTTAAAGTGCGGCCGTTAGGCCGCATAGCCTAATCTATTTCAGTATAATATGTAAATTGCTTTTCTCAAAAAGTTTCCTCCTTTACTGGAGGGTACTCCGTACCCCCCAGACCCCCCGGTTTCACTAGCATTTCTTTATATTTTACACACGGCGAGGCGCCTTATAATAAATAGCTGTAACCTCCACCACCACATAGCATGCAAGGCTAACTACGTCACTGCTTATTTTTTTACAATTTAGAAATGTGCAAAAAGCAATAAAAATTTGATTCTTACAGAAACAATAATTATCATAATGGAATTTTCTCCGTTATGTGTCTACCACTGACGCACACGAATGGATGAATGAGATTCTCGCTAGTGACCGCTCACTCACTGATCACTTTATGTTCACTATGCATTCCATATGGATACGTTTTTAATACTATTTAACTTTGCCTATTTTTTTAAATAAATTTGTGGTCAGTTGGTAAGTGAAGTTAGCGGAAATCTTGTTAATCTACACAGGGACGTGCCCAACCAACTTTTTTCAGAGGGGAGCAATTCAAAATTTGCCAACTGAATTAATTAAAAATTGGAACATAAAAAATGCCAACTTAACCAACTTTTGAGTGATTTTGTCAACTTCCTAAAATATTGGAGGAGGGAAAATCTCCCCCTATCTCTCCCCTTGGGCACGTCTTTGAATCTACATGCGTGTCAGTGGTGGACAGTAAACACATCATAATGAATGAAATTGGTATAAACGTAGAGAGTAACGGCGCATGCGCGCACTGAACTGAATATACATTAATTGTAAGTTAAAACTCTGTCTTTCTGTTCGTAACGCTCTCTTTTTGCACTTCTGGTTGATCATTCCAATAAAAGTTGACCCCAAATAAATTTTATTTTAATTCAATTTAATTTATAAAAAAATTTGTTTTGTTTGAATGATTTAATTTAATAATTAATTTTTTAAATAAGATTTTGCAAGGAGCTGGTCCAGTGAACGTCAATGCATCGCTAACCAACGTCACCGTGGTTGGTTTTGGAAACAGCCAAATTTTGTTAAACACAGTCGATCCTGTAAAATATGACTTTTACACCAAACTCAGATTGCCAAAAATTAGAATCGAAGGAAATTACAACCTTTTGGGACGCATCTTGCTGATTCCTCTCAGAGGAAAAGGAAAATGTTGGTTCGAAGCCAGTATGTTATATTTTACGTTTTTGTAACGACTTCCGAATTTACTGCTGATTTTTTCTTAATTTTTTAGAGGATTTAGACATCGTGGTAAACAGCGATGTGGATTTATATAACAAGGATTCCTTCAAGTTCTACAACGTTACTGGGGTCCATGTGAAATACAACATCGGTGGTCTGAAACTTTATATGGGCAACTTATTCGATGGTATCAAAGCTTTAGGTGAGTGAGTTTGGGTAAAGTTTGGAACAATCAAACCTCCATTTTTTTACAGAAGAAACAACCAACACCTACTTGAACGCAAATTGGAGGCCAGTTTCAGAATCTCTTTACCCAATTTTGGTAAAAACAATCGAAGACATAATGTTGCGTATCCTTCAAAAAGTCTTCCATAACATTCCCGCCGATTTCTTCGTAGGGGATTTCCCCGATATTTAGTTTTATTAAAATTGTTGTTTTATTATTAAGTCTTAAGCAAATCTGTAAATTTATATTTTTTTAAAAAAATTAAAAATTGTTTTATAATTTTGTAAACAATTTTCAGAGTTTTTTGAACCACTATGCCCGCATTTCTTCTTGTTTACGTTCGTCGTTCAAATTTTGCTAAAAATAAAATCGGTTAACATATTTTTACAAAATTAGTCAAGTTGACACACTTTCCGCTTCTACCTACAATAAATTCGCCAATCTCAAAAATTATAAATAACCCTTTTGCTCAATCATGATTCACAAGATTTTGAAATTTTTCTCCACGTCATTATTGTTATTGTAAATTTTAAACAAAGAAAACGTTGTTTATAAATTTACCTAAAGTATAAAATTTTTATGTTCGGTGTATAATTTGGAATCCCAATATAAAAAAAAATGTTATTTTTTTGAAAAGCAAGACAAAACATGGTTTTATAAAATTTAAATTCTACAAAATTTGTTTTAGAATTAACACAAAAATAATCAAAAAGCACCTACTTGCCACAAAGGTCTCGAAGGTCCAGGCATTGTCGTTTTGAAAATCACAAAATTTGAAATTACACTTTTTTCGGGCGATTCACCTCGAATGTTTCAGCGATTTCGGTTAACTAGGAATATTTTCAGGATTAGGTGGCTCTTATAGCTTCTGCCACGTATTTGCCATTACGCAAGGTCATATATCACAATAGCATGTGAAAATTGTTTATTTTCAAAAATGTAATGTAATTCGGGAACGCAATCCGCTTTATTATGTTTCAGGTTATTTTATTTTTGAGTTTATTGCTCTTGAACTTGCGTGGTTTGGAATGAAAATCAAACCGGAAAATTTGCTTATCTGTTCCAATGTTGTGCCTAAAAATTTTTAATTGCAAAATATACGGGAAGAGAAATTATTTATTAGAACAATTTTGATGTTCAGACAATTGGGGACAAATGGGGGAAATTCATAATATTTGGAAAATTATGCAGTGTTAATATTAGAACCCTGTGACGTGGTTCCAATTCCACGTAAAATGCAAGTCTTATGTAGGGGAAATAATCTCTCTAATCAGAATTATTGGCCAACAGAAGAAGTAAGTATGTTATATTTTGGCTCATAATTATCCGGTTACTTTTAATTTAGAAAGAAAGTGAAGGGAGTCTAAATTTATGCTTCAAAAGGGACCCCAAATTTCTTAGTTGCGCTACTCCCCAGCGTTAAGTCTTTAGCCCATGCTTCATACATACCAAAGAAAAAAGTAAATATGCATGTTATTTATATGCATTTATGATTTGCTATTTCTCACCTCCGCTTCGGCGGAATCTGTCATCAATAACCATGATTTTACAAAAATTGTGTTATTGATGGATATAAATAATCTGCCAAGTAAGCCCACAGTTTTTCGTATTGTGAATATTTTTGAAAGTCATAGCTCAGTTTTGAATAATAGGATGAATCTTCCATAGTTACTCATGTAACTGCCAATTTACCAGTGACAGCTGCCAACCAAACAAATATAGCTACAAATTAAAATTGTGTACCTGTAATTAACACACCTACTTATTATAAAATTTACGTAAGTGATTCCGAAGGCCGAATAACCACATTAGTCACAAAAGATTTTTAAATTTTTTTGTAGAAATTAAATTTCTTATAAAAAAAAAGTCCGCGACGGCGTATTTAAAGTTTAAGGTCCTGGGTACGACCTTAAACTGCATCCATTTTCCATCGCGAAAGGAACAACCGCAATCATCTAATACTAATAGGATCCTTCTTAATCATTACTAAAATAGCAAGTGATTATTCTGATATATAGGTGGGGCATTCCACACCAAATCGACCACTTTTGAACCCGACCCCTTTTGATTTTCCTGAAATTTTTACATATTATACTATCTCACCAAAAACAGTTCTGTGAATTTTTTCAAAATTTTTTATTCAACCCAAAAAGAGTTACGAATTTTTAGAAAAACTGATGTTGTTTTTCTTCAAACGATCGTAACTATGTCAAAAATTGACTAATCGGAACGTTTTTTTTTTGTTTTTGTTTGTCTTTAAACGTACTTTTCAGGAATAAATACAAAAAAATATTCAAACTTGGATTCTACAAAATTTTTCATTTTTTCGGAGAAAATCATTGATTTTTCAAATTTCGACACTTTTGATTTTTGATTTTTTTATTTCAAAAAAAACTCTGATTTATTCTGCGTATAACAACGCAAACCCCATAATGGGCCGACATTTCTTTCTATTTTTTTTGTTTAATTAAAAAATATTTTGTTTCATTTTTACGCAAAAAATGTTTTTCATTTTTTTGGGTAAACTTTTTTTGGGTTGAGTAAAAAAAAATTTTTTTATAATGACATCTGATGGATTCATTTTATTTTGATGAAATTTAGTGCGCATATTTAAAAATTATATCTTATTTTATTTAACCTCTTGCCCCCCCCCCCCTCCTCCAGGTCTAAAATAACAATTTTGTTATTTATTTCCTATTTGGAAAGATTGCAAATTAATAAAATCAGTATCAGAATATACACTATGTTGGTCTTTGTGTCCGGGGGGTTTGGGGGGTATGGAATTCCCCCCAATCATCGATGGAGTTACGGATTTGGATTGCAAAGTGCGAAATATAGATTTTAACTAAATTAGCTAGCATCCCCAAAATTTGTAAATGTCCTCGACTATAAAAATAATAATGACTGTGAAAAATTAATTCAACATAATAACTTGCTAGAAATCTCTCCCACCGTGTCATTTATAGGCGCGTCTCTAAATGGTTCATTAATTTATTACGACCCAAAAACGTTTTCCTCCATTCCTCCATTCAAGTAAATCCAAGAACCAGAAAATCATAGCAATCGCGCACTAGATGCAACACAAGCTTCTAATATAATAATTTGCTAGTAATCTGCTCCTGTGTCATTTGTAGAAGCACCAGTGATTGAATCGTATAATTACGAATCTAAAATGTTCACGACCTGCAAAATAGGAACCCGATTTGATTTGTTATAATCTTTTCCAAGTGACACCGAAGGCCTAAAACCCACATCAGTTAAGAGGGATCTAGTAGAGATAGCATGAAACTATATCGTACTTTCGTACTCTGTTGCACTTATGATGCAAGATGGCTGAACCAACCTTTACGCATAAAATATTACCGATGAGGGCGCTGCAAAAGATGGAAAATGGCTGCCTAAAACAGGATGGAATTAGCTGGCAAATCAGTTATGCGGTATTTACCTTAGACCATTTAAACTTATAGACACGCCCTTTCCTATCTCTCCTTGAATAGAAACTGAAGCAAACATGTGTGACGTCACTGGTGGGGTTGTATCGAGATTTTTATTAACGGTAAACGGTATACTAAAATAAACTATTTTTTTCATTTATAGTTGGTATTTACAGGTATATTTTAGCATTTACCCCACCATTGACGTCACTTATGTTTGCTTCACTGCTTGAAAATCAAGGCGTGTCTATAAGTTTAAATGGTCTATGCTATGGTATGGTATTGGCTGTCAGACTGCTTACGGCATCCATTACTGTACTTGCAATTTCAGCCGCTAGACGGAGTTTTGTTAATATTTTTCGCCTATTTCGTTGAATATTTTAAAATATATAGCGGTAAAGAAAACAACATTTTTATCGGTAATTTTTAAATTGCTTTAAATTTTAAAGTATGCAATAAAATCGCTTGATCTTTCTTTGCCGCCGAATGGTGGTATTGTATTTGGTTAAAGGCAGTTAGAATCATTTATTCTGGTCTGGTGCGAAGCACCAGGGCTGTTGCCCCATATCTTCGCAGACTTGAAGAGTAAGGTTGCGGGCTTGCCCGCAACGTTACGTCGGATGATTTTTATTGAGGCGTACTTCTGAAAATTAGCGCGAAGCTAAGTCCTGGCTGTGTTAACCTGTGGGAGGCAGTTAGAAGCAGTTCTTCATAGCTAATATATAAATATTGCTAATACCTTAGACCAGGCCGCATGTGGCCCGCCTACAAGTTCACTGCGGCCCGCGCCCGCCAGCTCATTACCTTTTTTTTGTAATGCGACTTGCACCGCGGCTGTTTAAAATTACCTTTTCTTTTTTTTTGGTAATGCGGTGACCCTCGGCCTGTGCGTAATCCCGTTGATTTTTCAATCAACGGTAATACTTAATGTGGCCCTTGGTGGTAAACGAGTTTGACATGCCTGCCTTAAACCATTTAAACTTATAGACACGCCTTAATTTTCAAGCAGTGAAGCAAACATAAGTGACGTCACTGGTGGGGTAAATGCTAAGATATACCTGTAAATACCTTAGACCATTTAAACTTATAGACACGCCTTGATTTTCAAGCAGTGAAGCAAACATAAATGACGTCACTGGTGGGGTAAATGCTAAGATATACTTGTAAATACCAACTATAAATGAAGAAAATACTTTATTTTAGTATACCGTTAATATAAATCTCGATAAAACCCCACCAGTGACATCACACATGTTTGCTTCAATTTCTATTCAAGGAGAGATAGGAAAGGGCGTGTCTATAAGTTTAAATGGTCTAAGGCTAATACATAGCAAAAAAAATATTGTGTATTTGTTTTCGTACGGTACATACATTGTACTCATGAACGGCATGCCCCGAAATAGAGATGAGCCAACCTGCAATTTTACTGGAGCGGTGACAAGAGGTGACTGCTTTAGTCATGTCACGGTGACAAATAGCAGTGATTTTTTGGAGCAGTTAGCCTTGATACGCCCCTGGCTTAATTTGAATTTGGCGCTTGCAGTTCTGTCTTCACCGGTTGTGCCAACCTGAACAACCTGAAATGGGGTATATTTAGCATAGGCTTTGGATTTAGCTAATTCAGTTTATAGTGCAAATCGGTGAAAGCAGAAATTGTAAGTACTACATTATTGTTTTGTTATTGTTATTTATTATTTATTATTGTTATTTGTTAGAAAATTTCAACCCGTACTTACGAAATAAATATTAGCGATCACAAGCCGTAATTTATTTTTTAAGTTCGAAATATTCCCGCCTCATCGACTTCGCAACACTTTAGATTACTCTTATCTTATCTATCTTATCTTATCTAAAATGCTTATCGTTATCAAAGTAGGGCCGAAATTAGTAGTTTTTTATTTACGGAAAGAAGTTACTATTTTTTTAAATCCATTGTGTATTTTTTCAGACCTACGTCGGGCTTTATAAATTATCCTATTAGTAAATGACTAAACAGATTAAGGCTGTTCTCTCGCAACCACTTTTTTATTTACAATTTTCTGACTTTATTTTTGAAAATAACTAGTTAAAATTTTTACAGTATGTCTGAAATCTTATTTACAATATTATGTCGAAGCGCTTTTATCGCGAATAAATAAATCGCGAAAAAAAAATTTTTTTTTGCAATTTAAAAAAAAAATTTGCTTTGACATAATATTAAAAATAACGTTTTAGATATACTGTAAAAATTTGAACAAGTTATTTTCAAAAATAAAGTCAGAAAATTGTAAATAAAATTAACGCTAAATGCGCGTATCTCTTGCATTCGTGATTTTATTTTTTATTGTACGTTTTTGGTCAGCTACTGTTATTGTACACCAGGCGTCGGCAACCTATGGCACGCGTGCCAGGCTTGGCACGCGATGGGGTTCTGAATGGCACTCTACAAATAATCAGGGATATATATTAGTATATAATAATAGGGAAATAGAATTAAGGCGGCACCCTGAATCATATTGGTAGAGTGGCTTGGCACACCACAGCTAAAAGGTTGCCGACCCCTGTTGTACACTAAATAGTCCATTTTCTATTTAGAATTGAATTTTCATTCTAATAAGTGAGAACTTCATATTTTTAAATTTTATTTAAAAAATTTAAATTTTAGTATTCTTAAATTTCTCGTGACAAAATTTCACTGCTATTTAGCTGCGAGTGGAGCAGATCGTGACTGTGACAGCCGAGTCAGTTCTACCCCGAAATCAATTTATGCTTTTTATCAAACAAATGCTTCTGAATTAAAATAATCCGTGGAATCTCGTTAATCCATTCATGCGCTGAAGATTCCGTGGACTGATTTCTCTTTAGTCTCAATATAAAAGTATTAAATGTGAAATTTAGTTGTAAAGTTCTGATTGGGTTGGAAGCTTAAGCGCAAAAAAAATTCAGTGATATACAGACAGACAGACAGGCATTTCTTGATTCTCGGTCTCTTTCAACACGTGAGACCTCAAGGAATGTAAATCGGTCAAAATTTGAAGACAATACTAAAAATAAATATTGCAAAACGTAGTTGTCCACTTCTGCGATGCATTTATTTTAATTTCATAGTTACTTTTCAGTAAAGTTAATCATTTCAGATATTTTGTTGTTTAATGTTTACTTTCATCGCCACAAGAATTTGATTTGTTCAATAATTATTTGATGGAGAAACTTTTAAAAATATTGTAAATAATTTTCAAAAAACATTGGCAGCGGTGGGATTCGAACCCACGCCTCCGAGGAGACTGGTGCCTTAAACCAGCGCCTTAGACCGCTCGGCCACGCTACCCGATTAAAGTTAAAATTGATCACCACGAGAGTTTTTCGGATGCTGTAACCCACTTTTTCTGGTATCACGAAAATCATACATTGCTGAAAATATCAGAACTTTTCATATATTTTTACAAAAGACTCAGATTGACCACATCCTTGGAGGGGGGAGACGATGAGGTCGATCTTACCTTCGATAAGAATTTGGATGATTACCTATCTTCATCTTTCCGTTAGATAGAATCTGGTCATCCCCGATTTCATAAAACTTTTAACGAGCTGTTAAAACTAATTAACGGATACTTACTTTCTATTGGTTAGTTAAATTTAACGTTTTGCTTCAAGTGTTATGAAACCGGGCATTAGTATGATAATGTAAAAGCAGACGAAACACAGTTTAGTATATAAAATCAATGCCAGAAGTGCAGAGTGATTTTAGGCTAATTGCCTATTTAGATCAGATGATCAATTTTATGATCATTCCGCCCTGTACAATGACACCCTTACAGAAAAGGGAATGTGAAATGCAAAACACAGTGGATCATGGAGTCGGTTTTACAAATCTTTCTAACGTTCGCGGACACCTTTTCCAAGATTTCGTCGATTCGCTTCCCTGCAGCGCCAACCTTAAAGTTTCACATAACTATGTATTACAAAAATATTAGAAAAGATTGGCAAATCAGTCGACGAATAAATAGGTAGGTACAAATAATATCAATCATAAGTAAGTTTTTGGAGATCTTGAGGGGGGGGGAGGGGAATTGAGAGGTTTACGAATCTTTACTTTCTAAAACAGACTAAAGTCTGGAGATAAATATTATTTAGGTATGTTATTGCAACATTATCGTCCAGCCTTGACTTAATGTAAATTCATTTTAATTTAAATTTAAAATTCATTAAAAATAACTAATTCTTCGAGAAACCGTTAAAAACAAGATTTTTTTAAGTATTGATAGCATAGCCATAGGTCATCTTGAAAAGTTAAAATAATTTTTTTTTAAATTAGATTGCAAATTTTATTAAGATTTCATTATTATTACGTTTTTAAAACCATAATTCTGTCTACATAAATTAAATAGGAGCAGTTCGATAAAATTACAAATTTTCGAATTTAAATAAATTTTTGAATCACAATTTCAAGGGCTCATTTTGTGTTATCAATGAACGTGAACTGATATCGATGACAGACAGAGAAATGAACGAAAAGCGAGATGAAGAGTGTATTGAGAAGCTATCGGTTCCTATTCCGATCAATGTCCATACCGATCGGAGGGTAAGCTTGTCCTGATTTGGAGTAACAGGAAATCAGAAATAAGCAGAAGCTTCGTATTGAATCGATAGCGCTCCCTCTCTCTCACGCGTATCAATTATTCAATAAAATCATTATGCAAATTTGCAATTCAAATTATGTAAATACTCTTAAAAAAATTTTAATTAAGTAAAGATAATTGCATTTTTTGGCAAAATTTAATTGCTCGTTAAACGAGTTAAATTTTGTTGACGCTCCAACAACTTTAGTGCTTATTAAAAATACTTTCTCATTATTCGGTCACTTATTGAATAACATAAATTATTGTGGTAATTTAAAAATTAAAAAATAAATTATTTCAACCGTTAATAGCACTAACGGTGCAAAATCGTCTTAATTTAGTCAGTTTTTCGAATATCTGGTAGCGTGGCCGAGCGGTCTAAGGCGCTGGTTTAAGGCACCAGTCTCCTCGGAGGCGTGGGTTCGAATCCCACCGCTGCCAACTTTTTTTATGTAAATATTGCTCATAGTTTGCCCGAAATTTTCATTATCTACATTGAATGTAGAATTGAATGTTTTTTTTTCTTAGTTCGGTGAATATTTTTTTGTTTGCTTTAAATATTTTGGGTTGAATAACTTTTTTTTTGTTTGCCCAACAGGCGACTGGGAAATACGAACTTACAATTATTGACAAATAACTGAAAAAAATTAAAATTAATTAATAAAACCTCACAAGACGATTATCAGTTTGTCCGAGGTTGTCAAATTAAATTGTAATAAATAAAAAGATGTCAATAAGTTGTCAGATATTTTGTCAAATAACTGACAAATAAAATAAGGGGTGATCTCCCTAATATTTTAAGAAGTTTGCAAAATCACTCAAAAGTTGGTCAAGTTGGCAATTTTTAATTAATTCAGTTGAAAAATTTGGAATTACTCCCCCCTAAAAAAAGTTGGTTGGGCACGTCCCTGCTGACAAATAATTGACAGCTAACAATTAATTGACAAAAAAATGACAAGTACGTAACTGACAAAAACTGAAAAAATAAATTACTTCTTATTTACAAATTATTGTAAATTTTGTTTGTTTGTTTATGAGACGGATATTATGACAAGCCGGTATTTTTAAGATATTTCAATATTTTTTATATCAGATATTTTCTTACTATTGACAATATTGACAAATAGCTGATACGAAAAATCTTTGTACTTCCTGTTCTTGCCTTAGCCGCTGTTGTCCGATAGGTTGCCGATAGGGCGTCATTGCCTTCTGGTCCAATATAATAATTTGATATAATACTGACAAACAATTGACAATATCATACAAATAACTGACAAATATTGACAAATAACTGACAATAAATAACAAGTAACTGACAAAATCCGATAAAATAAATGACTCATTATTAAAAAATTATTGTATTCTTAAATAATTTAATAATAAGATATTCTGCTATTCACAAACAACAAATGTAGCCCCCTAGGGTACTGCAAATGAACTATTTTTTAATAATAAATTATACTCATATCTTTTTTGATAATGAATATAAAAAAGTTTTTACAAAAAATGTTTTTGTATGTCGAATTTGACAGGGGGGGGGGGCAGATTATTGCGGATGCAAGGAAATACTGTGGTTCCTTGAAAATAAAGTTGCTATCCATAGTTCAATGAGCGGATTTTATATTGTAGATTATACGATGAATTAATTTACATTAAAAATTCTTGTATAAGCTATTCAAAAATCAAGACAAACCACTTAAAAATGTTGTACTTTTATGAATATCTAATATTACCTTTACTACTGTTAGTTAGTTTCAGTTGGTATCGATGTTTTTGATAAATGAAGAGACTTTTGAAGTCGATAAAACTGTTATTTTTGAAAAACGTAAGTTTTTAAACAAAATTTATTTATCATTTTCTTCTAAAGTCACCTTTTTTGATTTTTGAATTTTTCTATCAAAAATCTACCGGGAAATTAGCGGCCGGCCGACGGCTCAAAAATGCAATTGTCACGGCCTAAAACAGCGCCGCAGGCAAAAATTTTTTTATTAACGGTCCACGGTCCTTGACCGACGGCCCATCGGGAAATTTCTTGGTAGACCGGTAGGCCCATCCGCCCCTGTTACTAGTAATGTAATAATTAATTTTTAAACTGACGCGCATGAATGGTTTAACAAAATTCCGCTACCGAGTGCTAATTTACTAATCACAAATTTGTTTTAAAAAAAACAATGTTTCAAACGTATCCGTACAAATTACATATTGAAGCATTTTTGTGTTGTCTCGCGTTTTTGACAAGCATTAGCACATCCCAAGTAATTTTATTTTTAACAATTTAAGTTTGTACCAAAATAGATCCATGTAGGTATTACCTAATTAATTCATTTTGAATCATTTCAAAATATTCATTATTAACAACACGATCTTAACTTGTTCAATTCACTGCATTTCAAGCAGAGAAAACTTTCTCCAAGCGCCCCCCCCCTCCTCACAAGCATGAGCTCGGTAGCATTTGCTACTTCTGCTAGTGGTGGGAATCTTGTTAATCCACTTATGTGCGTCAGTCGTGGATGCATAACGGGTAAGAGCCTATCTGAGATAATAAAAAAAGAAATTGATATTTAATAGTTTTTTGATTCATTTACATAAAATTTTAGTTTTGGAAAGATTTTTATGTAGGTGAATAATTAATGTTTTTTATTATACTCTACTATTCATGGACAAAACGTGACGTTCGATATGAACTTCCTTGACATTTTGTTTTGAGGGTCACGAAATGTTTGTACGCCACTGGTTTTTAAAATGTCATATGATAACCAGCAAATTGTCAAACTTGTCAAATCAAAATATTGTGAGGTTGAAATGCGATTAATCAAAATATAATTTAGGTGATAAATATTACGGTACGTAAAAAAATATTAGTCGGTTTTTGTAAACAATAATTACAATGTTTTCAATTTCCTTGTTTGATAATTTTGCAACATATTTCTACGTTACGTCGTATCATAATTAAGGTCAAAAATGACACGAGTGTTAATTAATATTATTGTTGCAGTGATTTATCCCTGATGCTTTGGCTCGGCGTGATTAAAATGCTAATGACTGACTGTTTTGAAAATAAGGTGATACAGTTACTTTTCGGTATATTTTTTGCAATAGTCGGTGAGTTATCGAAAGTTTCTTGTTTTGAGCTCTTTTGAGTGTTTTCCTGGTTTTAGTGTATTTTGCGTGGTGCAGCACCAACGTGACTCAACGAACAAATTATCCTACTATATTTTTAGTTAACAGGCACAGTCGAAGACGGAATCGCTCTCGACTGACTACTCACATTCAGAGTACTTCGATTGTGGAAGGTAAACATAAAATTTTATATTATACAAGAAAATATTAGGTTTCCAAGTTTTACTCTTAATTAGTGAAAGTGCTCAAGAGGGTGTGGTGGGAACAAAACTGTAAACAACGCATTTAAAATGCTTTTGTAAGAAATTGTTAGATAAGATAAGAATAGCAAATGTGTAGATAATTTTTTTGTGTAATCCATGTGATTTTTAAAACACTAACCTGCAAAATGCAACAATTTAAAAAAAGAAAAAAATTAAATGAAACTTTTGACTTGTTAAGTTTATTATTTTCGTAAAAATATACACCGTAATTTTTAATCAAGTAATTAATTTATTTGTTTAATTGTTAGCAACACAAACAGGGGAGACGAGTGAGGCTAGTGAAAGTAACCAACCTAGTCAGGGTACTCAAAATTCAAGTAAACCTCCTGAAGCCAGTACTAGCAGTACCGACAATAGCGGTAGTACTGGTAGTCAAAATCAAATTGAAAACGAGGAAATTCAAACAATCTTTCAAATTATGGACGCAGATGCTAATGTGGTTAGGCTACGTCGTTTAGCTTATTATGAAAATAGAGAAGGTAAATAATCTAATCAGAAGGTTTTAATTATCCTATCTTACAATTTTTTTTTAGATAACACTAATACAGCGACTTCAAGTACGGAGGAGCGTGACGAAGTCTCGACAGAATCGAGCGAAGTTTCCGAAGAAGCTGTCAATCCCAATGAACCCATTATGGAGCATAATTATGCTTTACATGATCCGCAAGTAATAAATGATGAAGCTGCTCCTGAAACTGAAGAGGATGGATCAAAAATTAGAATTAAGTTAAAATTTCTTAACGACGACTTAAAACTTGTTGACGGGCGGTTGGACGAACGTCTAGGTGATTTTAAACGGTTTGTATTTGTTTATGTTGGTTTAATTTGAACTAAATGAAAGTGTGTATTGTACAGGAGGCATTTTAATGTTGAATATTCATCACACAAAATTGTGAAATTGATCTTTAACGGTCAGGTACTTCAGTCTGACTTGGATACCCTTGCGAGTTGTGGATTATTTGACAATTGTGTCGTCCATTGTTTGGTTCATCAGCCCCGAAATAGTACAAATGAGTCTGCTGGTGGTAGTGGAATTAATTTAGGTGCAGGTGGGGGAACGCCCTCTCACAACAGGAGATCTCAAAATGCAAGAGAGGAAGCAAGAGAGTGGGATTTGGGGAACGTGTTTTTTGGATTGATGAGCATTTTTTTGGGATCGGCGTGGTACTTTAGGTAAGTTGACTTCGATTTTTGATAGGATGTTTTTTATTTTTATTATCTCTTTAGATACGAATTTGCACATATGTACAATGTGACTGCAACTGTGGGATTAGTTTTTTTAACAGTGATGTTTACGATAATTCTAATTGCCATTTACCTACCCGAAAGTGAGAACGGACAGCCACGAGTGGTTACCTAATAAATATTTAAGTTGTTACGTTTTTTAATGCATCTTTGTTTTTATATCTTTATTTTCTTAAAATATTAGCTTGAAACTTGTAAATTATTTTAAATCATAGCTTAGCATATTACAAAATATATTTTATTTCTACATTCGCTGATGTTGACCTGAAAATTAGTTTCCGACTAAATGGGTCAACCAATACGTAATTTCTTCTTATGTGTTGTGTATATTTGCACAGGAATCTGCTAACTCAACAATTATCACTAGAGTGAGGGGTTAAAACACCTTTTCCTTTATCTCCAACTTAGGAGCGCTGGATTTTGGGATGATTCATCGTTTTTTACAGGTATATAATTCTGTATTATTCCATTGTTTTAACTTTTTTTTTAGCTTTTTTGTTTTGTTGACGTATAATTACATCAATTAGTTGATATGCGAGAGTACTGTATTTATTAGAATGTGCTCACTTTCTCCCTTTTTCTTTCAGTTTTTAGTAATTTTTTGAACTACTACAATCAAGGGCCATTTAGTATTTATATTTTTTGGGAGGCTGAAGGAAAGCATGCAATGATACATTGAAGGATATATAAAGCATTCCACTTCACAATCCAATTTCAACACATTTTAGATGATATAATATGCAATATGGGATATTAATAGTACACATTTTATACCCTCATTTGTTAATATTTACAAAATCTTAAAATTTATTTGTTCTTTTTATCTATTTATATTTACATGTTTACTTTAGATTCTAGGACATGGAAAACACATTTAAAAATGTGATAAAATTAAGTATGTAGTACATAAAAACTTTTTCCATGTGGCTGGAGGGTACTCCGTACCCCCCGGTTTTATGTCCATTTCTACATGCATTTACACCTATGATCGTCATCAAAACTTTACTTTTTTATTTAAAGGGTAAGAATAATTTTGATTCGAGAAGGGGGGGGCACTTTTAAATTCAGAACCAGGATTCGAAACGCCGCTAATTCCGGTCTTTTAGTAAGGTTTTCCATTATCAATTTAATTTTTTGTTACGGATTTAATTTGCTTTTTAAAAATAGTTTGAAAGTTTAATTTAAAAAAAATATATATTAATTTGAAACTAACGTAAATTAGGTAAAGGGGGCTGGACATGTACTTATTTGAAATATCGAATTCAAGATAGTCTAGATCAGGGGTCGGCAAGACGGGGTCTTGGTCTGGCTCATTTTGGTGAATTTGCATAAAAAAAGCTCTTTTTTAGTGGTTTTTCTAAGAAGTGCGGCCCGCACTAATCATCACGGAAAATATTTGGCCTTATAACAAAAGGTTGCCGACCGCTGGTCTAGATGGTATGTTACGTATCTGAGATGATATTGGATAAGCTATGATAGTCGGGATTTGAAAGCAATAACAGAGCAGTCTAAGGGTAACACCCCTAAAAGCGTGGGGCTAATATTATCATCCACAAAGAGCGCCCCCGTTTTTATGGATTGAAACACAGCGCACTCTCATTGATTGTACCAACTTTAAATCATCTCTCTCTGGGATCGAGTTTTCAACTTTGACGAGATTCTGGTCCGGGGACGGGCCTTTCAGCTAGTTGATTATAAATTTATTACAAAATTTAACAAATAACCTAAGCTGCTGTGTTGTTTCAAAGTAAATATTGCAGTAATAAAGCGACAAGATTCTGTGTTAAATGGGACGTAAGGATTTGTAAAAAGGGAACAAAATGAGAAAGATTTCCGTAGTTGTGGGGAACGCAGTGAATAAGCGTAAATTCCGTAATATCGGAGATCGCAAAGGAAAATTGTATTACGGATGATAAAATAATTTTCGACAGTAAAGGACCGCCTAAGACTTTCTTGAGATGGATAACACTTTTAGTGGCGGGTTCTTGTTCAATAGGCTCGTGTTCGGGAATCATGGTAAGTTAATCTCTTGAGACCTGGGTACGGATGCAACAGAGACCACTTTTTGCATTTTTGTTGAACCTTAATATAATAACGTGGAATTCAAATCACGGCACAAGGAATCTGAGAATAGCGGGGAACAATGTTGCCAGATTGGGCGATTTATCACAAATTTGCAAAAATTTTAGTTCATTTGCGCTTAAATTTTTTTAAAAACCGCAATTTGGGCAATTTCTGAAAAATGAAGTTGCGGTTTATTGCGATAAATAAATCGACATTGAGATCTAATTTTAGTGAATTGCCATTAGATTTTACAGCTCAAAGAAAATTGAGTGACATAGGGAGCGGCAAAGCTCCTTCTCCGACAAAAAAAAATTAAAATAAAAGTTTGCTTTTTTAACGCTAGAGGCCCTACAGTCGAGCTTTTTCACTATTTCTCTAATAAGAAAGCGAGAAAATTTAACGTCAGCACCTCTAACGTTAAAAAAATGAACTTTTATCTAAAAGTTTTTAACTCTAGAGAACGCTTGAAAACTTGAGTTTTCTCGCTCCCTATAGAAACTCAATCTAAACAATTACTAAATATTCAGTAAAGGCAAGTTTTTGGTGGCAATATATCAAAAGATAGTTTCCACAATTGGCCAAAGGTTATTGACTGGCCAAGTGATGACGTCATTAATTGTGTAAACATTGGTTTGGATTCATTCAACCCCCCCCCCATAACATAAGTATTTCCAAAGAATTATAATTATTAAAAATATTATCATTATTATTTTCATCATAACCCCCCCCCCCCCCCCCCGCCCCACTGAGAGCAATCTTTAGTAACGGATCTTCTCGAATCCAATAATAGCTCATTTTCACACCAACAATTTAGGTATGTTTTTTCGATTTCATTTCAAAATGTACGAATCTCAAAATAATAACAGAACTGATCAAGTTATTAATAAATTTCAATTTTATTTTGGATTTTCGACATTGAATTTAAATTTTGGCGCCACTTGAGAAATATTTTGCGGTTTTGGGCGTTTTTTAGTTAAAACTTCGCGCCACAGATTTCTAAAATCTGACAACACTGGCGGGGAATTGAATTCACCTCTCATATAATTTTACTATTATAACAACTAAGTTGCTCCTGCTGTGCGACCTGAAGGCCGCATTGGAACTCGAACTTGGTTGTTGCGTATAGGAATCGAGAAAGCTGACGTTAGCGTTCTCTAGAATTAAATTGCATAAAAGAAGTTTATTTTTTAACGCAAGAAGCCCAAACTTTCTCGCTCCCTTATTGGAGAATTAGCGAGAAATCTCGATTGTAACGCTTCTAGCGTTAAAAAGTGAACTTTTTTATGGGGGAGGGAAACTTTCTCGCTTCCTGTAATCACAATAAGTAATATTTAGATCTGTTTATGACGCAATCAGAATTAGTTAGAACTTTTATTGCTAAACAACCATTAGATTTAGTGCGACCTTTAGGTCGCACAACCCATTTCAAGGTATTCATTGTGTGTAATTGGTTTTGGGTATGCGATGGATCAGTCTCACTTTACGGGGCGTCTCTTTTTCATTGTGTTAATGGAATACCTAGAGATTATACGCCAATGAGACCCGAAATATGGTAACTTACTACGCTTGATGAGTGCAATTTGATCGTTGGAATTGGCTACAGGGGCAAAATATCATTTCAACTATTCACTAACTGGCTGAAGTTTTCGTTAAGGTAACTGATGTCATTTTTCTTTTCGACCGTCTCATGGTGGGAACTTCAGCTTGCTTAAATTGTGCTATATGCTTACTGGATGTGTATATCAAATGCATATTTATGCATTCGCAATTATTGAATCTAAGTGTCTATTTTTGGTAAGGTCAGCTGGTGTTCGGGGTGAACCGAACGCTTTGGAAGGTTTCCATGGTAACCGCATCTCTTTCTTTTATGAATTGAATTGTAACCAACTTAAAATATTTCTTCATTCAGATTTCACGTTAAGCTGTAGATACTAAGGGATTCTAAAACAAAAATTTGAGGTCAAAATCGGGGAGGAGAATGCAAAAATCTCACCAAGGGGAAACGGGGAGTCGGCAAAAATCTCACATGAACATATTAATTTGAAGAGCTTTAAGCTCACGTGAGATTTTCACTGACTTCCTTTGGTGAGATTTTGTCAGACCCCCCCCCCCTTCATTTTGACCTCACTTGATTAATATACGTCCCCGTAGGATTCACAATGGTTGACATGAAAAGCAGCAAACGAGAATGTTTATGAACTGATCAAAGAAATGTTGAAATTTGAAAAATACATTTCAAAAAAATGTTGGGACAATTTACTTTCTAACACTGCTGTTCCTTTGAAGTAAAAATCTAATTTAAATTTTATGAATTCCAGCTGTGATGAAGTTTATCAAATTGGATGAAATTAATATTTTCTAAATGAATATTAACCATGATTAATTGAGTAGTCAGTCGGGTACTCATTTTTTGAGAGACCATTAAACCATACAAAGTTTGAAGAGAATAAACACAGGAATGCTTTTAAAATTATTTCTGGTTAATTTTGATTATTCGCTCTTTAGCAACGGCAATGCTCGTCGATTTGATTTACTTATTTTTAACTATTTCTAATTTTTCAAGGGCAAATAGTTAAAGCAAATTTGCAAGGATTTGAATAAAGAACGGGCCATAATGTTTTGATCTGCTAAAAAATGGGCTTTTTAATTTTGCCAATTTATGTTTATATGTACCGAATTAGTGTAAGATGTGTTGCATACCATTACACGCTTTTTGGAACTTTAATTTTTAAATTTCTTTTATTTTCCAGAAAACAATCATTTTTTTTAATAAAAATTTTTAGAAAATCAAAATTACAGAAAGCTTAAAAATATTTGATTCGGAAGCGAAATCTTCTGAGCGACAATGTCTCGCTTGATGTGAATAACATCATAAAGGGTTCTTTCTTGAATAGTCACTTTAAATTAAGTTAATACCCTCAATTTAAGCGACTGACAATCGTAACCCTTAAAGACATTTTAAATCATTTCCGTTTCGTTGTTAAGTCCCTTTTGGTTCTTGTAATATCATTTCCTGCTATTAGCGATGGCGTCTACAATGCACAACTCGTCCATGCGTTTTACACATCCTGTCTACTTAACTATGTGAAAATAAATACATTTTTTTGTGCTTGTACATATTTATTTATAAATATCTATCATTGTTCACGATAATTATAACTTTCGTCATTTATTCTTGCAATTTACCTACCTAATTGCCCCTATTCCACTTTTTATTATTTAAAATTGATTAGGTATTCGTCTAAGTGCCCGCAATTTCATAATTGAAAATTTTGCAACAACTTAATTTTTGAATCTCGAGATGGAAGATAAAAACCCACTTTTGTCTAATTACAGGTTTTAATTGGCCACCTGAAGAAAAACGGTAAAGGTGCACCTTAGCTTTGGAGAATTACGTAATGCTTGATTTGGTTTTATCTTTTTGCGCATTTCGTGTTTAAAATTCCATTCTATCGCGCTTGGTACGAATAAATTCCAAACCTTCATCTAAATTAACCTTGAAATATTGTCCTTGCATAACAATAACAATACCACGATATTTACCAATGACGTAAGTTAACAATGTAAACTATCGAAATTGCTGCTGATCAGTACCTAAGTACATTTTTTGTTACAAATATACGTACGTACGTTAATTAAAGCGATTACCTTTGTTAATAAGAACTTTTTGCGAGGAGAATAATTCGACGACTATGAATTCCACCCTCATCAGAGGGTTTGCACCGACCATGGGTGCAAGGGTTTCAAAACGGAACGGTTTTTATCTTAAAAATCCTTATTAAATGTCCTTCTAGTAAGGTGCTAATTTTTCCAAATGTTTTTGATGGTGTCCCAAAGATCGATATTGAATTTTTAAGCGAAAAATAAAACCGCTCCGCAGTTTTCCGCTCCCTAGCTTATCTGTGCTGAGCCTTCTGGTCACACAATAGAAATAATTGAGGACCAATAAATACTTGTGAAAGCGAAAAATGTGTAAAAGTCCTAGGGGAAGTGTGGATAAAACGGGATATCTGATGTGATGGCATCCTTTCAATATTGGCGGTATTTATTCGAACTAATGATAAGTAGATAAGTTGGTTCCACATTTACGAGTGAACAGACGACCATAGCGCTACTATAACAATGGCGTGTCATTAGTCTCTGGCTGGTCATTCGAGTGCATTCGGTCGCGGTAGGAGGTCGATATTTGTGAGTAAGAACTTTTTTTTGTAATAATATATTATTATGATAATAAGCTTCCCAAATATGATTCACTTTTGACGTTAATTTTAAAATAGGAAATGCGTAAATTGAACTAGTTTTACAATGTTGCACTTTTGAAAAAAAAGTGGGACACAAAAAATGTAGTAATCACAGTGGTAATTACCACTAATAATTTATAGCATGGCAATAATACCATCGATAGAACGGGGAATGCCAAGAAACGCGTAAGGATCAAGTCTCCCTCTTCTGTGGGACATTTGATCCCCAACCGTGGGAGACATGATCTTATCTTATTTTAGATATTAAAAACTAATATAAAAAACTACATTTGCTTTTTTGTTATTACAACATAATTCAATATTTTTATAATCCATTCTAATAAAATCTCAGATCTGTCTGTCTGTTAGTAATGCAAAATGCAAAAACGAAAATTTCAAATTCTTTGCAGAATTCTTTTGGTAGCCATATCAGCTTTATTTACAGACCGATTATTATTATTAATTTTTTAGTAATAGATTTAAATTAAACTGTTTTGAAAAATAATAACATGATTTTTAGTTTCATCAAAATGGATTTTAAATTATAGATGTTCTAGTAATCGAATATAATTTAATTCTAATGAAATCATTTAAATTTTGTCTTACTGTACATCATGGCAGTGTGACCATGAAATTTGATACCAAGGAGGACCATGAGGTAAAATAAAGTGGATAATTTTTTTTTCTTAATAATATCATAAAAACTGTGTTTTTCTAGGTACAAGTTTATAAATTTTTGAGTAACGAATACCGACATTTTCCGCCGGAAAAACTTTTCAGTACGTTTTCAAGTCAATTTAAAAAATGCGATTGACTCAACCGTAACAATAATGGAAACTTGACAAGTTTGGTATAATTTCTGGTACCTAATAAAAATGTATCTAATTTTTTTCATTTTCAGGATGACGGAAAACACTGCAATTTTCTCACTGACGGTGATGAAGTAGGTATTTTCCTCCACTACCATATCCAAAGAATTCAAAATTGGATAACAATTTTAATCATGGATGGTCTGGAATTTTTACCCCTTCTCTCAAATGTGTTTATCCAAATTTTGTTAGACATAAAATATAAACTATAAATTTTACTTGTACTTACAAGAAAAGAAACTGTTCTTTTATTCATCCAATTTTTCTTGATTTTTCAGTCTTTTGAAGGAAATAATCAATTCAAAAATTTACTAACTTTGTTGGAATTTTGGAAGCAATAACAGTGGATAAAATGTAATTTACATAGATAAAAATGTAAAAGTTAACTAATTTATTATCACTTTTCTTGTGGGGGTTGGAGTAACCCATAGCATCGTACATGGGCATCCATTGGGGGGGGGGGGGGGGAAAAGGCTCTTGGCTACTTAAATTTTTTTTAGACATTTAATATTTCACCAGCCCAAGTTTTTAAAATTTTTTAAAATATTGCCGTTTTAAATGATTAAAATTCTTTTATAATAAATTTTTTTTTTATTTTGCCCTCCCCTGAAAATGATCTTATGGATGCCCATCGCATCGCACAGTTTTAAGCAGCCTCCAAACAATGAAAAAGATGAAGAAATTTTGAATCGTGAAAGAGGGCCATGTGTAAAAAGAAAAGAAATTGGTGTGAAACCGGGGGGTCTGGGGGGTACGGAGTACCCTCCAGTGCCGGGAAAATATTTTGAAGGAAAAATACAAAAAAAACATACATACACATTTTTAAATTTATTTTTTTCTTTTTTAGAGTGTTAGCCCCCCCCTCCCCCCCAAATGACGTTGGAAACACCTAATCTGCTTTAAAAGACTGTCAGAAGATGATAGCGTTGTTACATTTGTTAAACAAAAATCTTGGTGTTTTTGTCGTTACTTGAGCAATTTATTGAGAATTGAAATTGAATAGCGCCATCTATTGGAGTACGTTAGGTGTTTTCGGAGCCAACAATGGAATTGCCTTAAATCTGCAGTGCCGTAACTAGGCAAATGCACCCTCACAGGGCTCACTTGTTATATTTGGCTTATTTTTCCAAACCTGATTACTAATTGGCAATATTGAATACAAGCACGTGTGACGTCATGTGTGGGCTTCTATCAAGAAATGCCAGAAGCCTTGACGCAATCGTAATTTGTTCGTGCATTTATTATCAATTTAAAAATTGTTTTAGTGCGGCCTGATGGCCGCACAGACTGGGCAATCTTTTTCGGTATTATGTTGGTTGCTTTGCTCAAAAAGTTTTTTCCGGTCAGGGGTGAACAAAATACATTTGTATTTTGAATTGAAAATAAAAATGAAACACACAATAACTTTGAATTTTTTGAAAACATTTGTCTTTATTTTGGCACATTAATGCCATCCCCGGAGTATTTTGTTTTATTTTCATTTCATTTTTAAGTTAAATTTAGTTGGAGAAATTCAACAAAATATCTAAAATATTCCTGGATGACCCTGTACACCCTTAATCTTTCGCTACCATCGACAATTTCATCGATTTCTTGTTGCGTCAATTCATAAGTTCAAAACTTTCTATAACTTGAAATTACTCCGATGTATTACTTTTAAATTGACCGAATTGTGAAAATATATGAATTAATTAATGGAAGAAAGAATTTAAACAATTTTTCAACTTTCTTGAAAATGAAGCTGCTACGCCATTGTAATCGCAAGTCGTTCCATTTCACATGACCATTTACTTTCATACCATCAAAAAATTTTAAATTAATTGTTTTAATTATTTCGCTCCATTTGTTTGAGCATAAGGAAACTTTTTAATTGTAATTGTATCATCGTTGTGTGTTTTTATTTATAGGAACTTGAAACCGCACGCTTTTTTATTTAACGTGAATAATTTATTGCGGAGAAATGGAAGAGATAGAAGCTTTGGTCTAAAAGTAGACACGAACCCCTAAAATGGTTCGTATAATCTTTTATCAGTTCTGAAACATCTCATTAGTTTTAGTTAAACTTATCATCGCATTGAAATATGAGACTTGAGGCAGCTGCTTAAGAAATTGAAATTGGATGTTGTAAATCAGTTGTCAAGTGGGTATGGAAATAAAACTCCTGTATTTCTACCTAGCACATCATACAAAACCGTAACATTTTTTAAATTTTTGCCAACATTTTCAGTTGCTACTCGGTCATTCACATTTTCCCTAATTGGGTCTTACTAATTTAATCGTTCATATACTTAAATGTGTGAAGGTAGAATTTTATCCTTTAGATTAGAGGTTTGTAAAGTACACAATCTAAAATTATGGTAATTAAAACTTTGTTTTAATCTGTTTCGTTTAATTGGATCAAGGAAAAATTCAAATTTGTACTACTGCAATACCGACGCAGCCTTAGGTTAATTTTATAATGTAAATAATTACAAAATTTTACCGATTTCGAAGTTTTTAAATTAACCGTGACGCAGAATGTTTACCAATTTCAATGTTAACATTTTAAATATTTAAACTTTGATGAAAACGTAAAAAATTAATGGCAGATGACGTCAGCGAAATGTACGAGGCACATCAAAAAATTTTTTTTTTAAATTTTGGAAGTAAATAATTCTAAAATCAACGGTCATGGTAGGATAACTGATGGACTCAAGCAAGACTCAATTCACATATATTTAACGCCCAGTGTTACCTCGCAAAATAAACCAATCTGCCAAATTTGATGATGATAATAATAATTAAAATTTGTTAATCATTCAGCTTTAAAGTGAAATGTTACAAGGTCACATCCAGAACCGTCACATCCGACGTTTTGACCAACAATTTTCCAGAGTACCGGAGTTGTTAATGGCCATAAACTGAATCATTTGTAAATAATGAGGGTATCAGTGGCACGAAATGTTTTTTATATCAATTCAAAAATTTTTCCCGAGTTTCCATAGTCTGTAACGATTTAGGATTATAATTTTAATTTTGGATTCCCTGCATGTTTTTCACTTTTTGACTTTAGATTGTAAAGTTATTATCGTTTGCAAAAGATAAATTTGTAATTCTAATAACAATTAAACGTCTATATTTATTTAACTTATTAAACAAAAGATAATTCCGTTCCTCCTCCGGTCCCCTTTTCTTCCGATGCATCATTGGAATTTGCTTATTTTGCAACATCTTTGCGTGTTTTCTACAACGTAGAATTTCAAATTAACTAATTATTTCCTTATTTGTAATTGGATGTATTTACACTGTACGATCTCCTATCTCTTCATTCATGAAAATTTACTAGAAATAACACGGCGATTCCATCAAAGAATAAATGAATCCAAATTTCAATTTTAAACTTTTGGAGAAGAAGATTTTGACCCTTCACTTCACTTCGGATTAATAGAAAATACAACACTTTTTAATGACCTTCATTCTTCCTCCTCGATGTTGCAATCATATCGTAGGTTTCATGACCCAAATTCTTGTAGATAGTATCGACACAGCCAACAAACCCAATATTTTATGTTATTTGGAAACTTCAAATTTATCTTTATTGATTAGATAAGGAGTCCCCGTGTGCTATGGGAAGTGAGATTCCCATTTTTCTGTGTTCACTAACACAAAAATGTAGGACAAATTTCCTGTGCAGACTAATCACTGTGGTCAAGTTTTTCGACTTCGATCAATGGTGCAGAAAATTATTTTATTAGACCCTCAGCCTTGGTTAATTGTTGTTTTTTTTTTAAGTTTCTGTCCACCTAATAATACACTTTTTGTTCAAACAAGAACAAATTTGGATGGTGCAGTATTCCAAATTGGATCACAATAAAAAGGAAATTTAACTTTTTATCACAATTCATTGGATCGAATGGCAGCCAGGCCAGAATACAATGAACTCTTATATAATTACGCTCGTAATTCAGAAAGAATGAATGGAATTTTATTTGTTTTTGTGTTTACTTATTTATTAGCGATATGGAGGAATGCGTTAATTTAAAATTTAAATTTTTATTGCCTATTGTACAAAATTATTATTTATTTTGATTTTTTAAAAACTTTGACCCACTTCCATAATTCTTCAAGTTTGTTGTGAATTTTTAAAAATAAACAGGAATTTATTTATTATTATTTATGCATCAGAAAGTAGAAAAAGCGAATTTACAGCGGGGGGGGGGGTATAATAACAACCTTTAATTTTTATAAATTTCTTAAATGCAGTTGAATAAACTTGTGCGTTTTATTTTTTCGTTCGATTAAAACCGCCAAGTGCGGTTTACCACCATACTTTGAGATAAACGAGAATCTGACGCATTTTGATAAATTATTTTTTTTCCCAATATATGAAGTTGGAAGATTTAAATTCTTTGCCATATTCAGTGCAACGACTTCATTATTTACTACATCCTGTACAATAAAACAGCGTCCTTCTTGTTTATCTCAACTATGCACGTCAACCCACAAGTTTTTTAATCACAAATCGAAAAAAAGCTCAATTGGCTGTAACGAAGTGTAATATAATGGGGGCAGACAGGAGCGCCTTGTTTCAATTTGTAAGACCCTTTTCATATGGATAATAATTTCTTAATTGTCTTGTCGCTAGTTAAATAAAAAAGCAATTATGAAAGTGTATCTCGGTCTAGCAACCCTATCAAACAATCATCGAATAGTTTTTTGCGCTAACCACTGCTCCATACAAGAGCGAACATTTTCGTACTTTATATTATGAAAACGCACATATAAACTTTCGACAATTTAAGGGGCAATAAACTCCGATAATTATGTAACTCCCTTGTGAACCGCAAGTCGCACCCTTGTATAAATCAGGTCGACATGACATAGCAAGCCTATCCCTTTTCTGGGGTCGTATTTTCCAATTTTCCGACGGAATTGTATAGCCTTCCGACTTAAATCAACAATATAATATCTGCTACTTTAATAACTCCGTTTTCTATTAACTAAAAAATGTTAAAAATTTTTATTTTGCCATGCAGTGGTTCGAATTTCTGTGATATTAAAATCCAATTGAGCTGTGTAAATAATTGGTATTTTTAAACGTTCCAATTATAAAATAGTTGGCTTAGTGCTAATAATTGTTTAAATTTAGTTGTTTTCAAGGTTTAACGATTTTTGGAAGATGTGGGGATACCGGATTCTAACGGTCGCAAAAACACCTCCTATATTATACCTACCAATTCCAATATATGGTTGCATTCACTTAATTTGACTTTCATTGCAGCAATTACGAATGCAAATTTACGATCGGTAAAAATTATGCTAATATTTGACTCATTTCTCTTCATAATTCCGTAAACACCGCACCAACTCCTGTAATTATTACATAATACCTACTCCACATTACACGTGTCACAATTGATCTTTTAATTTTAACTCTTCAATCAGGAACAACAAAAATAAGAGGAAGGAAAAACTAAGCCAACTCTGCCAGGGCCGAACTGGCGTCAACTTGCTAGTGACTAAGCGAGAAGCTTATAATCCGATGGTCCTGGACAAGACCTAAAACTGTATCCGTTGTTCTTCGTAAAACGAACAAGCCGACAAACGCCATTTTCTAGTAGAACTATTCTTGACCATTACTGAGATGGCAAGTGATACCGTGGTTCAAATTCCACGTTAAACTGTAACAAATCAAAGTTGAATAATTTTTGTTAACCAACTTACTTTTTTTTCTACAATTTTTATAATTAGAATCCACAAATACCTCGATGGCTCTCGACACTAAATGTAAAAGCTAGTCGCCTTCGAAGATCAGGGAGAGATCGAGCTAATAGTGTCTTTGGATTAACATTGGTTCTTACTGTACCCAGGCGCGTAGGAGCCTCTAAAATATTGAGAGGGCCAATAGTGGAATATCACTGCACCAACTGACAACCAAGTGCACGTAGCATCAACTGAATGAGACAACTGGGCAGTTTTTACCTGAAAAATCCAAACTTTACAATCGATTATTATTATACAATATAATTCTTCGGTACAGGGTTATCGTCCTGGAATCAAAGATGTAAAAAAATTAAGTATGAATGCTAATTATTTTTTTTCAAAATTTAATTCTTCTTACCCCTCCCCCTCTCCGACTTCCTTGCTTTCTGATTATCTTTCAGGTCAGATTTCTTCAGGAGCAAACTACATAATGGGTGACTAACCTCGCAAGACCTCCATAACATGTGAAAAAACGGTTGTTAAACCGGGGGGTCTGGGGGGTATGGAATACCCCCCCAGCATATGGTAGAAAGGACATTGATAAAGAGGCAAATTAAATTCTTGAGAAGACATTTTTTTCTTAATTACGACTGGGGGTATTCCATACCCCATACCCCCATATTCCATACCCCCCAGACTCTAATTCCACCCCAGGAATCTAAACTACATAATAGTTACTTAATTTTATCTAATTTTTAAGTGTATTTTCTATATTTTAGTGTAGGTTAAGTTCCCTAGCTTATGTTGTGTCTTAATTCTGTGCGCCCATATCTTGCGTTGCCGAGCAACACAACGTTAACGTTTTTTGACTATAAAGACCTGATTAAATTCTTTGTTAATAAAAACCGTCCATTGTAACCTCTCATTTTTACAATTTTGAGCTGTTTCTTACGGATATCAAAAGTATATTTTGACTTCATTTTGTCAAGTGTGCGATGAGACGAAGAAAACGTATGTAAAAAAATTTCTAGTTTAAAATATTTAGTTTCCATGATGTAACTTTAGCTTATTGTAACTTTTGGTTTTTTAACGTAAAATTTCATTTTTTTTTATCTACATTTTAACGTGCATTAATTACTGGGTTATTAGCACTTCACCACAGCCTGTAGATGTCCACTGGAAGGTCGAGCTAAGAAATTCTGTGAGGTTCGCGATTTGAACCCAGAATTTCCGCTCTGTAACTCAAGCAGCGGTCACATCACTCCACGACTGTGGTTAAAATTTCATTTTAATATTGATGATTTTGAATTTTTTTTTTTTTTTATTTCTATAGTTAACAAGTTTTGTTTTTGCAATCCTGTGATCATTTTTGCAGAGAAATTGAAAAGAAAGGTCGCCGTTATCAAGGGAACAGTGAAATGATAAAAAATGATGTCTTGCTTTTCTCGTACAAAAATTTAATTACAATTCAAAAATTAAAGACGCCCATGAGTATATTAACAAGAATCTAGTTATTTTTAAGTTTTTAATATAAAAACTAAAAAAATTCGTTTTCTCCCCTAATTCTAGTGAGATGCACCGAGGATCCCGTCATTGTAAGGTAATTTGGGACTCAAAGGTAAAAAATAAATTAACACTTTAAGACATTTTTTCGGCATCCAGGAGGTCCACTTTACATAATCTGAATTTCGTTTACAGGACCTAAAAATCGGGGGAAGGGGGGGAGCAATGGTCACTTTGCTCCTACTCGTCTGCCCATAATCATTTCCGCTGGCAATTTTCGTATCTGGTCAGTATTGAAATGCAAATGGGTCTGAAATTAGCAGCAGATAACTCAAAATTTTTCCGTTACCTATTAGGTACCTAATTACTTTTGAGAAAGTAAAATTTCCAAATTTGAATAAAGCGCAAAATACGTAACGACTTCACCAATTATGCCCATCCTACGTGCTATGTGGCAATTAAACTTTACACCTTGAAGCCTGAGTGATTCAAAATGTAGTTGTTAATTGTTGTCAGCAAATTATTTTTTCTGTGAAATAATTTATTGTGAGATTATCGTGGATTAGGAGAAATTTTTTCTATGAATCAACAAGTTCAGTAGTTGTTGGTAATTGACCTGCGAAAGTAAAAGTAGCATTTCGTGTGAAATGTGGAATTTGTTTATTAATTACTTCACATTCACGAAACTTTAAAGCAGATGTCTCACGATTTTTGTGATTGGATTTATCGAGTTTGGCATTTGAAACGTGATTCATCCGTTTGAATAAATCGGGGTTTCAGTATCAGTTTCCTTAAATGATTGAAATTTTAAACTGCTCGATGATCCAATCCGCGCTCCTTGAACTTTTCACCTTGGTTTTCATAATAAAAACAAAATTTAATCTGTCGCTGCCCTTCAGCTTTCAGGACAGACGTTATGTTTTTGTGAATGATGCAGCAGTTGTTTTTGTGAGGTATTAAGGTTGAGCCCGACACCTGTACGAATATTAAAAATTCTGATGTGCCTACATACGAAGGTGGTTCAACGACAAAAAAAGTTTTGGAAGAAACAAAATTTTTAGAGCCGATCCTTTCCTTTGCGTTCTCTCGAAAATGACTACTGTCGAGTTGATTTATGATTTTGTTTGGAAGCAGCTGATGAGTTCACGCAGCGCTAAATTTAGAACCCAAAAAACGAAATCGACCAAAAAATTAGCAGGAGCGGAAAAAAAATTTGGGGTGCGACGACTTTGCCTTATACCAAATGAACACAATACATAATTATTATGCAATAATAAATTTTGGGATGCAAATTAACGTTACATAAATAAAAATTTAAATATGAAACATAAACGAACAGGATGTTTCAATTTATTCATACATCAAGTTTCGTACTTGTGTCTATCAAAAACGTAGGTGTACAACCATTTTTCTCATTTATTAATTACAACAATTTTTACTCGGGTCTGGTAATTCTGTATAACTAAAAACTACAATTAAATATGTAATTATGGTTGCACACACAAATACTTCCCACGCTTTTTTTCATTGTTTACATGGGAAATTTCATGGCACCGTGTAATTGTGCGTTATATCTTTGGGAATATTTCTTGGGAAAAGGTAATCTTCTGAACTTGAGTTCTTTCTCCTAATCGTCTTCGAAATTTTTTAACGTAAAAATACTATAAAAATATTAACCATGATGAACAACGAAAGAACAGTGGCGAAACAACATTATTTAATTTAGATTTAATTTTCTCCTGATAAAAAGAGTTTTCCAAAAAAATTTGTTGTTCAACAAAAGACGTAATTTTTAATTTGTGTCATGATTATTTAGCTAATTTTAATTCAGAAAAATGTAAAGGGGCACCGAATTTATGCTGCGGAAGGCTCACGACCTCCGCCCCCCCCCCGTGATAGGGTCTGATTACATAAATATACACTAAACTCTGTTGAGAATTAAAATCCGAAAAGTTATGTAGTAAATGTAAAACATGTGAAATGTATAATAATTATTATTCGTTAATATTTTGGTTATAGGTACAATAACATCGCGTCTAGACTAGTCAGTTTATTGCCCGATTATTATGACATGTTCTTTTTTTTGGTTTGTGCATTTTATGTCATTCTAAAATATTGATGTAGAAATTACAAGAGTATTTACTTAAATAGTTAGCAGTATATTTACTATAGTGAATAGCAATAGCTATATAGTATTTACTGTTCAAATAGCAATTACTTATATTTGGAAGCGTAGACTGGAGGAAGCTATAGCAGGCCTTAGCTCACTATGTAAAATGGAAAAAAGCATTTTAAAATTGTTATAAAATTAGTATTATGTAGGATACCTCAAAAAATTTTACCAGACGTGACTTCAAATCATTTCTTCACAGTTTTTAAAAAATATTCACTATTTTTACTTTTTTTACGATTTCACTTACAAAAATTTTAATTTTTGATAAATGTAAAAATTCAGTTAATAGAATTTTAAAAATTGTCAATGCATGTTGCTTGGAGCAAATATAGAGATGGGGAAAAAGGTAAAACAATCATTCATGCCACCCGCAAAAATTTTGCTTGCAGGAAATGTCCCACGACTGAAATGAGTTTGAAACTTCTGTACACGCAAAAAACATGAAAAATAAGGAATCTCGGAAATTCATTCATGCGCGTCAGCAGTTGCGTAACTACCGGTGTGCAAAAGCACACGTTCCGTGAACTCCTACAAAACACCGAGAATATTCAACAATTATGTTAGAGTGTAATTTTTTATAGAAGGCAGAGCTACGGCCATATATGTGTAGTAGACATACGTGAACATCGAGTCAGCACTACCTTCCACAAAAAATTATGCTATACACAAAACAAAAAATATTGGAGTAGAACGCCTGTTGCTCAGAAGAAATGTAGGCTGGTTAAAAATGGTCATTAAAAAAAAAATTTGGGAAAAAAGGCCAAAAAGTACAAAATGTGTAAAATATGGAATTGTTTTTATGTTTTGCACCGGTCGCACCGCCCTACGGCCGCGAATTTACTATACTAATTAGATATTATAGTAATTTGAAGGATCTATTAATTCTTCTTAAATATGCACAACTCAAATATTTACACTTTTTTTTCCAGTAATAACTAAGTGGCAACCAAGTTTATGATAGGGCCAGGGTCTGAGCCCAACTTTGGATTATTCAAAAATCGCCTAAGGCAGGGGTTCTCAACCTTTTTGCACCTGCGTACCAGTTGACTGTTTGAGAAATTTTGGCGTACTACCAGACTTAAATATTGTAATAAACGTAATATGTACTCTTCTGATAGAAGACACCACCGGGGGTTTGGGATTTTCCAGGGGGTTTGGGGGGTATTTTAAAAACTGGAGCTAGAATAGCGAGTTTTTAACGATTTTTTAAAGATTAAAATTTTAAATATCAACATTAGGAGTAATGGAACTTATCTTCACTCTTGCACACATTACTCACGCGTACCACCTAAAACGTTCCCGCGTACCACCAGTGGTACGTGTACCACCGGTTGAGAACCCATGGCCTAAGGAGTTAATGAAACAACAAGACGACAAATTTGATTTCTGAACTGTCATTCTGTTGTTTAGTTCGGGCTGGGGGGTATTCCATACCCCCCAGACCCCCCGGTTCTTGAAAGAAATTGTTGAAAAAAATTTATTTAATTTTGTCTTTTTTTCCATATTCTTGGATTACTTACAAATTTTCTACTAAGGTATTTTTGATTTACAAATGCAATTTTTGAAAATATAGCTACAAAGTTTTTCATTATTTAAGAAGTTAAATTGATTCTGATTGGGAGGGATCTTTCGGTTGTAGGTTTGTATTTGGGACGCTGAAATGCAAATTTTACGATGAATTCTGAATAAGCAAATAGTAAATAAGAGAATTAACTATGACGGAAGGCCTTAAATCTACCAGTTTTTTCAAAAATCGATTTTCATAGCAATTTTCAAGTTCAGTTGCTTGGGATTGGTGAATCAATGCATTCTATTGACAGTCCGTGTAGTTTGAACTAGTCTTAGCTTTGCGCAGAGCGGCGATAACCTCATTCATCAAAGGTTGATTATTGCCTTCGCGCGGGTCAACACTCTACTTTGAAGTGCGATGTGGTTCTAAGCCAACTCAAAGTATATACATACTCTCAAACTTCCATGCGAAGCTCCAAGATGTTAAAAGAGGTGATGGAGGCAATGCCTCTACCAAACTCTGTAAACGAAAAGATGCTATGCTATAGCGGCGATAACCGGAGCGACACTTGCATTGGGATGCTTTAGCAGTGTACTTCGAGCGAAAATCATGGTTTTCAATAGTAAATGTGCAGGAAAAATTCCTTCCTTGCACAACCACCGTTCTTCACGCTAACGAGTTTCACCCCTCAAAGATCCACCTTTTTCCTTAATCCACGGGCCTAGGGGTATTTTTATAACGAGTATCGTTTTCATCAAAATGGCCCGAAGCGCCCGAAAACCACCATGGCACGAGGAGGATCCACGCGAAAAAGTAATAACCGTTCGTTAAATTTTAGCAACCCTTTTCTTAAGTAATTTTGGTCTTAAAAAGGAGAACGTATTCCTACCATAGCGTACGAGTTACTGATAAATTTATCGACAGCTATACTCTTATATATAGGAACACACGTACCGACAACTGAATGACTTGATTCAATAATCACGAGCGATTTACCTTAAAATTTATTGTGAAAATCGAGCTTTTCTAAATTCGATTTTTGAAAAAATAGGTGCATTTAAGGCATTCTGTCATAATTCTCTTATTTAAAATATACTCTTTCAGAATACATCGAGGTTTCAATCGTAAAATTTGTATTTTATCGTCCCAAATACAAATCTTTCTCCATGAAACTGATTGTGTCACGAATCCAAGGATGAATCTAGCCAAAGTTTAGAAAAGGGATTAAAAAATTTCTTTTTGAAAATCAGAATGTTTAAAAAATTCAGATATATTTTTGAAATTTCAAGCAATTTGAGTTGATTTAACCATTTTTTGAGAATTTTGAAAATTAGAGGAGATAATGATCCCCCCCTCTCGTATCCCTATTTGCACAGATCGAGGATTATGCACATATTTAGACACGTGTTTTTATTATTTAATTAATTAGTTAAATTTTCTAAAAATTTGGTTAAAATGTTTTAATTTATCGTTGCTCATAAAATTGGTAGTGACGGATATATGGGGATATAATCCTCCCCCCCCCCTGAGAAGGTAAATATTTTAAAATATTATCACAGAAATTGTAAAATATGGACTAAGCTACAACTTAAATTCCTTCCTTAAACTTAAACTGCTTTTCTTGACTTAATCCTGCATCCGCCACTGGCAGTGACAATTTGTGATTTAATATTAAACTAAATATTGAGAGAGAAACCTGAACGGTCTATAACTTAGTACCTGATATTTAATTATGAGTTATTAAGAGGTCAGGTGCCGCTCGTACCGCCTCGGTGATGAGTTATTATTTATGTAGTTGTTCGGTCTTCGGCCTCAGAGAATGGAGATCCTTACTAATTTTACTTTTCAAAAACTAAACTGGGAATTGGCATAGGCATATACATGGTCCAAGGTATAAAACATCTACAGCCTTAGAAAGCTATCCCAGAATTCTGCAAGCTTGCTGTTGCACTATGCGCCTATGCAAAGGCAACAAAATTGCTCTTCATTGGTTGCCAAATCATGAGGAAATTGAGGGTAATCTAGATCTAGATCCAGCTTCAAAGTATCCACGACTGAACCCGAGTCATTTTGTTGTGTATCCAAAACATACAGGAGGCTGGAAATCTAAAACTGAGAAGCGGAGAGCAAGAAAACTCTCTGGCATAATACACCATGACAAAGACAGCCGTAGCAGTTTATAGAGTACTCAACTGCAGAGGCTAAGAAGTTTCTTCTTTTATCAAAGAAGGAAATTGGACTCATGCGGTTGCTTGCCTGACATTGCCCAATGAGATATCACCTCAAAAATTGCAACTGGAAGGCAATGACAGGTGCAGACTCTGAAGCTGTAACGCCTTAGCTCGAATTGGGCTAAAATATTTGGAACTGACACAACTGACACCCAATGAGGTGAAAAGAAAATCTCTCAGGGGCATTCTATGTTTTGCTAGCAAAATTGAAATCCTGCCTAATTAAAAGAGTTAAAAGCAAAAGATCAAAACTGGTCGTAGTTCTCAAATGCTCAGAACTACAATACAATTTTACCTTACCTCTCTATAGCGTCACAGATAAGATATTATCAAATTTTGATTATGATTTTCCATTATGATTATAAATTAGTTTATTATATACTATTAAATATTAAATGTTGATAATGTAAACTAATAATTAAATTAAATATTAGATTGCGATAATTTAATTAAGCATAAATAGTAATTAAAAATGTATTTCACTTCTATTATTGTTCTATGGTTTTGATTGCAATGGTAGCTTACAACTGCGTCTATTATATAAATAAACGGGGGGGGGGGGGACTTACTAAAATAATAAAAAATGAATTAGTAAAACCGGATTGTAAAAAATATAAAAATAACATAACAAATTAGTGTAACTCCACTGATTTGTTGAGAGTCCCCCCCCCCCACTGTAAGACCTTAAATAATTTAGTTTAACACCTTACTTAAGGACCTATAGTTTCAAGAAAAATTAACACTCTTATTTACAGACAGCAACAAAAAGCTTTTTTTTTTGTTATAGACTAGCGAATTTGGTTTCTAGTTTCTACAGCCTACGCTTTACGGCAGAGATCGGGAACCTTTTGTTGTACGAGGGCCAAATATCTTACGTGAGGAATGAGGATTAGTGCGGGTCGCACTTTTTGGAAAATCCATTAATTATTTTCTATATAGCTTTGTACTGAGGCTCGTTGTCTTGTTAGACAAGACTTTGGCTTGTTCGACCTAACGAATGTTTTCTATTGGTTTGTTAAATTTAACTAACATTTTGTTAAATCAATCGCTCACTTGACACGTCTGTGCTTACTCAATTTTAGTTATGAAAATTAAGTTCCCCAATATTATTGTTATTACCTCTTTAGCTTGTAAAACGCACAATAAAACACCCAATAAATTTAGCATAAGTAGACGTGGTTACAACAGCGTGAAATTTTTTCGAAATTAAGATCGAGATAATTAAAACGGATTACACTTTGATGGGAACTGTTTCACTTGGAAGCCACGCTGAAACCAATTAAGCGGCGTCCCTCAAGAAAGTAAACTTGGACCGGTCTTTTTTACCATTTAAACTTTTTCCGCCGTAATTAATCTTATCGATTGATCAGTTTTTTTAACAGACCGAACGCTCCAATTTGAACCGAATTAATTATAAAATTTTAATTAATTCAAGGTTTACATTACAATTTATTTTATCTTATTAGAACGTAGGCGCTGTTTGAACAAATAAATTGCATTTCCTTCGGAGATTACGGCAATCAATAAAGAGTCAAACGGTCTTTGCTCTTTTGGTTTAAAATTAGATCAATATTAATGTATTCTTATTTTTAAAATGCGAAATAAATAATTGAGAAAGTTATTTATTATACCACTAACTTTTGAAAATATTTATTTTCTTCAGATACCTAATCAAAATTTTTATCGCACGATTGTATTATAATGTGATTGTATGTAGATATGTACATATATATTTTGAAATGAAAGTCTGGCAAGGCGAACTAATATATCATACAATATCATATTATAATATGTGATATTCACTTTCAATGTTAATCGATCGATTTTGAGATTAGTGACCTCCAGTTTTTGCATGTAGTGCAGGTACCTACGTAATATTTTAACATTTGAAAGTAAACTTTGTGTAAAAACGAAAGGAAGTCGATCGACAAAGATCAAATTCCAAATTTGTTCTTTCCGTTCATTTTTTCCAATTTGTCTTGTTTCTTGTTTTGCAGAGATGATAAAGATAATTTTGAATTTTATTTTAATTATTTAATTGCTACTTTGTGCAAGGAGCGTTCACCTTTTACACCTTGTTTATTATGGCATAGCGTGTTAGATTTCTTGTTTGATTTTTCTTCTATCAGACAAAGCCAATTTATTACAAAATGATAAAAATTTTCTTACTGGAATCTAAAATATGCGTGTGTTCGTTCGTTAGTGGTGCCGTTAGTTATTTACGCTTATTTTTGTCAAATTTTACCGTTTCCTTCGAGTACAGGTATGGGTACCTTTCAACAGGTAAATTTGCAAATAAACTTTTTTCAATTCAGTCACGCACTTTTGAGTTCTCTGAAGTATTTTTATTCGCAATAATTTTTTCTCAGAAAGTATCGTAAAAGTTTGGTTGCAGTTTAAACTCTGTTAGTCTGTTTATTGTAGGTATAACATTTTATTTTAATTGAACACAAAAATTAAATTTTTTAGACAGGTAAAATTAACAAAGGAATGAAAGGGTTTAGAATTTGTCGATGTCCTTTCTCGAGAATTTCATTCACCTTTTCGTTGCAATCTCCAAGTTTTGTATTCACAATGAGAATCTTGAAGGAAAAGTTCATTTGAATTGAAAATCTTGTTAATCTATTCGTGCGCGTCATTAATTTTAGTATAATTCTAATATAAAAATCATAATGAAAAGAAAACAATATAAATATTGTTCTGTGTGCGGCATTCGGTCTCCCGAAGTTAAGAAATAAAATTAATTATCGTTGCGATTTCCTGTTTTCTTTCCTATTGATCCATTTTTGATTTTAGAATGGAACCAGGGTTGTTCTCTTCCTATACTGTCTGCAAAAAAAAAAATTATTAATAGCAAACAACCCAGCCAAACGTCTAGCCGTTCGACGTCTTCCCGAATCATTACCAATATCGGTCGATAATAATCCGGTTCGAAAGACCATGTAGATTCATAATATCACTCCAAAATCCAATTTCTCGCTTGATGCAACAAAACTACAAACAAAATATTCAGGTCAACTTACAATAATATGTAATTATTTTCGTAAGTTTAATTTTTTTTTATTTTGCAAGAATTTCAAGATAAGAAGGCAATCTTTAAATTATTTAACGTTTTCATGGTAATTATCCAGTTGTTTTAGTAGTTGCTGGGTTATTATTTATGAATTCAGAATCACGTGAATAAATTTAAAAATTTAAAAGCTACTTTAGTTTTGCGATTTAAATTTTTGATCATTAAAATTCTATTTAGAAAACTCGGCTTGAGTTTTTGCATTAAAAGCAAATTTATTAGACAAGTTTTATTTTCTAAAATCATTCAGCTATCAAACTTTTTTATGGCATCTAATAATTTACAATATTTTGATTATGGATGCCTCGATCCATAAATTTCGCGTCTTTTTCTAACGATTTTAATTCGACTTTTGGTTGATAGGTACACATCAGGCCACATTTTTCGGAGAATCATGACGAAAAACGGAAACCACTGCTATCGTAGTGTTTGATTTATTTTTCAAAAACCATCATTATTTTATCGATCATTCTATCACCGGACAATGGAACAAAGTGCAACTATTTATTATCAGAACGACTAACCACGAAAGCATCAAGAAGCCATAGTCTGATGTTTGTACTTGATTCTAATTTTAGTTATCATCTTTTTAATGAAATTTTCATGAATCACCGTATACTTTGCACAAACTAAAAATAAAATGACTGCAAACGTAAATTATTGCAAGTTTCCACGTGTTTTTCTCTTCTTGTTTCTTGTCCCATGCTCATCACATTTTTACTTTTTTGCCGTCAAATTAGTGTAAAGATGCTCAAGTCCAAAAGTGTTAGTCGCGTTAACTTGTCATGTGATGAACTCATTAGTCTTTTTATCTCGCAAAAAGGTCTAGAGGTTATAAAAATAACATTAATTACTCGCATTCCATTTGACTCATCAGACTTTTTTGCAGTGAGCTTACAACAACGTCCATTCATTATTGTTGTTCAAAAGACCATGGTGTATATTTGATTCGATTTGGTGGATTAGTATGCTGCAAAAATACGGAAGAGGCGGCGTCCGTGACCAATTTTCAATAAAAGGAAGTTGTATCACCTTCTTACCAATTACGCGTTGTGCTTCCTTATTCCTTCAAATCCAAGCGAACGCTTATCATGTGGGTAATAAATTACGTAAATAAACTTATGGCATTTTATTTAAATTGGATTAATGAGTAAAGCGATTGGATTGGAGATGAATCATCAAATCCATTTCGAGTGGCAACCAATTTTGAATTTTTTTTTAACGCCTTTGATTATTATATAAGGGGGCTATCGTCATGAATTTACTGTTAACTAACTATGTGATTATAAATAGAAACCCACAACTAAATTCTTAGCCAAGATTTGTATTTGTATTTGATACAGTTGATCTACCGCGCGGGTGTCCTGGGTGCTCGTGTACTCGCGAGTTGTCGACCTTTCCCACCCAAACATTAAACGTGACCCGCATTTGCTCACATGCCTCTTTAAATCCAGAACCGCACTTACCGTATTTTTCGCAAAATTAGGTGAATTTTAGTTTTCTCTAAAAAGAGTTATACTTGGTTTAGTTTTCGGTGGCCGCTTGTTAACTTGTATTGGCGCGCTAAAAAAACATTTTTAAGCACTTAATAAAACAATCATATACTGGAGTCGTCTTAACCCATTATCCAGATGCTAATCGTGAATTGTATCAGCAGATTGAGATAACAAAATAATCACCCACTTATACCGTCAAGTGTGAACGCAATTACTAGCAAATCGGGACCTGTTAACAGTGGCGGATTATCGCACAGGCGCATGAAGCGCGCGCTTGGGGCCTCCAAATTTTAGGGGGCCTCAAAATTTGTTTATTTAATAAAAAAATTCAAATTTTTGTGTAACATTTAAAATTCTCTACAAAAATGGTACTTAATTAAATATAAAACATTTATAAATTGGTATATATGTAAGTACATACTTAGTTCAATCTTTGTGTTCGGCTTATTACCGTTTATAAGTTATTAAAGATTATTCATTTGTTGCGTATTCTTAGAAGGTACTATAAGTGTAAGGGCCTATTGTTACCCAAGTAAGTTACCAGGTAAAAGAAAATACCTCGTGTAATTGTCAGGTATATTGGAGGGACAGAACCAAAGTGGTCAGACAAGTTGGAATAAAAATAATCAATAATCAATAAAAATAATAGGTTCTACAGTAAATTTTAATTTTAATTCTTTTAGTTTGTAATTTTTTTATATTGGTAATTCCACCTGTTCTTATGAAAAGTATATAAATAAACTACTGGTAATGAAAATCAGAACAAAAGAGCGAGAGAAAAAATTATATTATTATTATCATATCACGAGCCCCACAAAATTATATTTTATCATGAAAAAAAGGTTTCAGAGTGGATGTGAAAAACGTAAAATTCAAAAAGAAAGAGAAAAATGTGCCATGCAACAACGTAATTCTCTAGCAACATTTCTTGTACCTTTAAATTCAGGAACAAACGACAGTAATATTCCTGATGTATTGCTTGAAGACGATAATATGATAGAAGAAAATGAGATTTCTAATATGGAAACTGAAATCAGTTCAAAAGAAATTGAAAATCAGGAAGGTCCAGGAAGAGAAACAAATACTGCCAAAGAAATACGTCAAAATAACGAAGGGCAGATTGAAGATTGGGAAGATGAAGCTCGTGGTGATGATGGAGAAAGAACGAAATCTGACATCGTTAATTCTTTAACTGATATTGCTTTATGGCCAAATCATTTATCAGATGAAATGATTCAATATTGTATTTTAAACAAACCGATCAATATAGGTGAAATTTCAGCTCTTAAAGTTGAATATTCCGATAGAAATCGAATTTATCATAGAAATATTTCGGATTCAAACTTTTACTGTCTGAAGGCGAACGGTAAAAAAGAATATCGCGAATGGCTTATATTTTCTGAAACCAGCAAATGTGTATACTGTTATGTGTGCAAGATTTTCTGTAAATCACAAATAAAATTTATAACAGGATTCAACGATTGGAGAAATTTAAACAGAAGTTTAAAAGAACACGAATCTTCTCCAGATCATTTCAAGTCAATGTTAACACTAAAAAACCGTTTAAAAATTTCTGGACGAATTGACACGCACTTAGAAAAACAGATTGAGACAGAACAGAACTATTGGAGAAAAGTTTTAAAACGTATAATTGCAACTGTAAAATTATTAGCAAGTTTGGGAATAGCATTTCGTGGACATAGGGAGGGTGCGGACTCAAATCGTAAAGGAAACTTTTTAAGTTGCATACACTATCTCGCAGAATTTGACGAATTTTTGGAAAATCACCTAAAAACATTGAATAATTCAGGCAAAGGCAATGTCAATTATTTATCACATACTGTGTACGATGAGTTTATAAGATTGATGGGAAGCGAAGTAAAAAAATTTCTAATTGAGGAAGTACAAGAAGCAATATATTTTTCAATAATTGTTGATTCGACTCCCGATATTACACATGTGGACCAATTAGCATTTATTTTAAGAATTGTTGATAAAAACGGAGATATAAAGGAACGATTTTTTGAATTTGTTCAAATCGAGAACCACGATTCCGCATATTTAGAAAGCATTGTTCTAGACACCCTGAAAAAATTGACTATTGATATTAAAAACTGTAGAGGCCAAACTTACGACAATGCTGCCAATATGAGTGGTAAATATAATGGCTTACAAGCTAGATTGAAAGAACACTCGAAAACAGCTACATTTGTACCATGCACAAGCCACACTTTGAATTTAATAGGGAACTGTGCTGCAGAGTCTTGTTCAGGAGCATTGCATTACTTTGATTTCGTTCAAAAATTATATGTGTATTTTTCATCATCCACTCGAAGATGGAATATTTTTATAAGTAATTTGCCAAACAATAAGTCCAAAGTTGTCAAAAGAATAAGTGACACCAGGTGGTCAGCCAGATCTGATGCAGTATCTGCTTTAAGAGCTAATTACAAAAATATTCAGACAACACTAACTGAAATAAGTACAAATGCACATGAAAAACCTATGGGTAAATTGGAAGTAACTAAATTGTTAGAATATTTTAAAGAATACGAAATTGCGTTGTTAACGGTTTTATGGGACATATTGTTAGAGCGAATAAATAAAACCAGTAAGTCATTACAAAATGTGGATTCCAATTTATTACAAGGATCAACTCTTTTAAAGTCTCTTGCCGCATTTGTAATGGACATGCGAAATTCATTTGATCGTGTTGAAGAAGAAGCTAAGTTATTAACCGACAATTGGAATTATAAGGAGATCAGAATAAGAAAAAGAAAGCGTCAATTTGATGAAGATGAAACTGCCGACAACGACACCATATTGACAGGAAAAAAATCTTTTATGGTGAACATACACAACGTAATTTGCGACGCACTTATAACCGAAATCAATTCTAGATGCACAGTTTACGACCAGGTCATGTATGATTTTCAACTTTTTCTAAATCATAATTTGGATAAAGATGCATTTGAGGAATGCATCAAAAGAATAACGACGAAGTATGAAAGTGATATTGATAGTAGATACTTTCAAGAAGAAGTTATTCATTTCCTTAAGTATGCTAAGGAAGAAAATAAATCAAATCCGGTCGAAATGTACAAACTTATTTTAAATGGTTTACAATCCACTTTTCCCAACGTAGAAACCATTTTAAAAATTTTTCTTACCATACCCATATGCAATGCAACAGCCGAACGTTCTTTTTCGGTGTTGAAAAGAGTGAAAAACTATTTACGCAATTCTTTGGGTAATTTACATTTAACAGATTTATCCCTAATGTTTATCGAAAATGACGTAGTACAATCTTTAAATTATGATAGTTTAATTGATAAATTTTCAAAACTGAAAGCTCGAAAAGTAAAACTGTAATAAATTACGTGATATCACTAAATAAAAATTTTATTTAATTTTAATGCCAAAATGTATATAATTTTATTTTTTATAAATTTGTTATTTTTTTATTTACGTTTTTGTTGTACGATAATTTTATGTTATTTAAATTATTACTTGTTTTTTAATAAGATCATTTTCAGAGGGGGGGGGGGCAAAATAAAAAAATTTTAATCATTTCAAACCGAAAGTTTTAGAAAATTGTAAAAACTTGAGCTGGTGAAATATTAAAGTTTAAAAAAAAATTAAGGAGCCGGGGGGGGGGCACCTGACCCTTCTGCCTCCCCCCAATGGACGCCCATGGTAAAAAACATGCACGTAGAATAAAAATATTTGGAGGGGGCCTCAAAATTGAATTGCGCTTGGGGCCTCTCAACTGCTAAATCCGCCACTGCCTGTTAATACGTATTTTGTCAAGTTCACAAATTTTTGTTAAAAAATTTGTTATTATATTTCACTCTTATAAGTCACCATAAATTAGGAGTTAGAATTTATCAATTTTAGAGGATTTTTCCTGATATTTGTATATCGATGACGCGCATGAATGGATTAACGAGATTCTGGCGCCCAAATCATGGGGGCTCAAATAGAGGTGCGGTTTTTCTACGATTTTTTCAAACCGGAGCAAGAACTTGACATCGACGTTTTTTTCTTTCAGTATTTGAGTTTAAAGATTTCAAAAAACTCACGAAACAAAAAATATACTAAGGAATTGTCGTGAACTTGGCTCCTCCTTGAATTACCGCTCGGAGCGTAATCTGTGTAAAGTTTTTCGTTTTAGTTCCCAATTTATGCTTTTTGTATCCGTTTTAGCCGCCCCTAATACGGCCGCCCGTGAGCGGAGCACACATGAACCCCTGGATCTATAGGCTTGTTCGAATCAAATAACCAGGTAAAATAACAAACTTTACTCTTAAAACTACGGAGTTTCATCATTAAAGTTTGACTTGCAATTTTCAAAAATCGCCTGTGGCTATATTTTTATAAAAAGTTTAAAAAGTTTCTGGCACTTCAGCTCCCCCCCCCCCCCCAAATTGAAAGGCTAACTTCGCCACTGAAAATAGCAAAACCAAGAAACTGCGCTTCCATAGAGCCAGCAAGCAATCATTTCACGAGTATTGCCCGGAATGCCCGGTAATTTGTCGGCCTGCATTTGCATTGTTTTCGTTGTAAACATCGTTGATTTGGCCAATACAAGCGGCGGCCATTTTGTTGGCATGCAATTCCGATATGTATCTAACTTCATGCGTTACGTACAGATCTGAGGTTTTATTAACATGATTACAACATACTAACAGTGCGTTCCACTTAAGCCCATGGGCGACCGCGGCGTGGTCCTATGGTTTTTTGATTGGACTAAAAATCGAACGCGGTTATTTGATTGGACTGACGATCGACCGTGGTCGTCGTGGGCTTTAAGTGGAACGCACCCTAAACTAGGTCGTCCTACATTTATCGAGGTAATTTCATAATCCAACAAAATTACGTCTTTAAAATTGACGACACAAGAAAAAAGAAATTAATTCCAATTTTGTAAAGAATGTCGAAATCTTAATATTGGAGATCGATCCGATAATTTACCTTTTCATTCTCAAGTTTTTCACAAAAAATCATCGAACCTAAAATGAGCCATCGTAAGCCGCAAATGTTTTAAGTGCGGTCCTGTCCATCTCCCCACTGGGAGTTTTAGCGAATTACATCGGAATTACCGCGTTTCGGGTTCCGTTGTTACAATTGTTTTAGTGGTCGATGGTTTAAATACGCGTTCGCGTAACAAAAAGAGTGAAATTATCGAAAAGGGATTTGATAAAGATAAATATTCGATGTATTTCGTGGTCGGCCATCACGAACGTGTATCACCGTCCTTATCTATTGTATGCTTTTTGCACTCCCTTCCATAACAAACGCAGAATGGCGCTGTCACCGTGGCAGTTGCGTTTTAGATCTCGTTGAAGTGTGAATATTGTTTTATTTAAATACGAAAGTGTCGGTTATTTTTATATTATGAAATTGTAGTGGTCTTGTGTATATATCGAATAGTGAAAAAATCTAATTAAACAAATGCGTCGCCCGCTTTTTCAATCAACAATATGCGCATATAACGAACGGTTTTACATGTCCTGAATTTTCACGTTTTACAATGATGGTATGTAGAAAGCGTTAAAGTGTTGCAGTTTATTAACATTTACTGTACACAAATTTAATACTATGGAATATATCGCCACCTTATCGTTCAGTCTGTAATGTTTTTGTGTGTCAACAGTTTTAATTTTTATTCCAAGGCACACCCTATTATTGTGTGGTGAAACCTGTTGACTAAATTAATAAAATTGTGTTGTACCAATTTCAGATCCACAATGAGTAATTATTGTAAACATGAGTGAGTTAGGTGAAATTGCCCGGTTGGGGCCTTTACGCTCCGACATGAGCCAGGCCAAGCGACACAAGATTCTGGCCTGTCGGGACAGTGTTCCTTCGGTCCACGGAAGGCCCAACACCACCACACAAAACGTTCGAACCAGGCTTGGAAATCATCAAAGGAATTTAAGTCTTGATTTTAGGTGAGAATTTTAGCTCGACTTAATATTCTACTTGCTTAATTGACGTGACTTAAAATTAACCCACCTGGAAGTTGTTCATGTAATTATAGCGTAATTAGTTTGTAATTATTCTATGTTGTGTTTTCAAATTGCCTGATAGTGTATCATATGTATATGTTCAAAGGTCAAATTTAAAGACCAAAACTAAACCTTGTACCCCAATTTGTTTACTTTTAATTTCCTTATTCAATTTTTTTTTTTTTTTAGTTCAATTCCACTTTCTTTATTTATTACTTTCCACCAATGCAATTATTTAACACTATTAGAAATTTTGCATTCCTAATTATATTATTTTCTAATCCTACATAACAATCGGTTGCAAATATATTATTGTTTTTACTGAAGGAAATCTCGAGTGCCCTGTTATCTGATATTATTATTCATTATCACATAAAACTTATTCTCTAATCTCACAAAGTTTAGTTTCATTGCAGTAAACGGTTGTGTTTGTTTTTACTCCACATTTTTGGAATATTTCACATTCTTCTGTTTTTCAATTCCATTTCAATGCATAATCATATTTGTTTGGTAAACAGGATGTCTGGGTGAGTACCCAAAAAAATTACAAACATTCCAAAGTTATTTACACTTTTCAAAGTCCTCATAACCTGGATACCATGTTAGATCCAAATTTTGGCTGAAACCTGAAAGTGATGAATAATTCCCAATTTTCCCATTGTAATAAGTAAATAAATTAATGATAGGGTAATTCCGTTTTAGCGATAATTGGCATCCTTTTCTGATTAGATACTGAGACACTTCAGTCTTGTCAAAATTTCCTATCGTTTAGAAAAAGGGGAATTTAGTTTATTATACAATTTACGTTGATTTTTGTTAACCTGAAAAATACTGAATAGAACAGGGGCAGACTGATTGATTTTTACCCGCCAAAAATTAAAAGTTGACAAAAAAGTTTGCTTTGTCTTCTTCTTCAACTGTTCCAAGTGTAGAGTTCAAGCTTCATTTCAGAAAGCATCAATTTTTGTAAATCAGATTAACTAACTTTAACTCGGTATTCGACCTCGTACAACTCTCTAGATGGGCAGTGGTGAAGCAGGAAATATTGGCTAATCCGAACTGCAATTGATGTTTTCTGAATTAAAGGTTGAAATGGTGTAGATGTTTAAAATATCTTATAGACCAGGAATAGAACCACAATTTTGCGCTCCCTAGTCGACCGTTGTATGTTTTATGCCACCTTCTTGGTCACATTCCAATGCAAAATAACTAATATCATAGTTAGATCAAGAAATTTCGACAGAATGCCACGGCCAGCAAATATCTGGGACCTTATAGGTTGGCATCATGATGACCTTCGAGCTGTTCTAGTAAAAAAGAGACATAGTTGCTCGGCCTTCGGCCTCACCATACTAAACATAGATAAAATTGTTCGTTCGAAAAGTCAAGGGACTGTCAAATCTGGCGCAGTCGATTGAAGTTCGGTTACCATGAAAGAAAACTATGGATTAAATTGCACGGACTTCAAATATTCAAGGAAACCAAGTATGAAAAGAAATTCAAGCAACATTAAAAAAACATATTTCTAAAAGTTTGTCCTACGAAGACTCATGAATGGAACACAATCAATACGAAAAATTTTACAGATCGTTCTGAATTTCTGGGTCAACTATTTTCATATTTAATTTTGTTCCGCAGAAGAAGTTATCGGCGTTTCTCCCAAATTTTGTGTGATCTTAAATGTTAACGCTAGATGGCGTGATATTAGAAGAATTAGTTTACAATTTCTAGATCACCTGGAAAGCTGAAATTTTGCGCGGTTTTAGGTATGGCAACCTCTTTTTCAGCGTCTATTTCGATAATAATTAAATTTCAAGCTATTAATAGCCGACTACACGAATCCTAGTAAAACACGGCAAATATTAAATATTACAACTGTTAAAATAACACATGGAGATACCTAGATCGCCGCCAATGTGTGTATATAGGGCAGTCTCGTTGAGAGAAAACAAAGCTCAAGAGACGAGCGTGTTTTTGACTAATTATGACTGATGGATGGATACCGAAGCTGTCACTGTGCGGCGCCCAATTTGCTTTTATAATCATTTGATCTCGGTTTTTCCCAACACGGTCTGAATTCTAAACGGCAGACCTCGAACTGGATACTTCAGCATATCAACTAAATGTACAAATCAAAACTGTCCGTTTGGTAGTTTTATCATGTCCATACTGGAGTTCCGCAGGGGTTTAATCTGGGTCCTTTATTGTGCACTGTGTGAATGATCTGTTTTTAAGTTTGTCTTCTTTACAATCTACTATTTTGATATTGAATCAAAGGGGAAAGAAATAGTGTAAGAAGCTTTTCGGATTTCTATATCGAAAAGTATTCCATATTTCCCCAAGGTTTCTACTTTATGGTGATTTACTGGCGGCTTTTCGTTTAGATTCGTTAAAATTAAGAAGCTAACTTTCATATTATTTAATTTTGTATTGTCGAAAGGATATTTTGCGTCATTGCGTAGGCTGCAGATGTTACTTTCTATATACCTTGACAGATAATTTCATCCTATGGGAATTCATCCATAATGCCAATTTATAATGGCTTTTTTTTTGTTGTAACGAAGATCGATTTTTAAATGCGTCTCTCAAGACCTTCCTTTATGAAATTAGATCTCGCGTGTGTGATACACAGAGGAGCTGAGCTGCGTGCGTGTATTTTTTATACTTTGTTGTATCTATCGGTTTGATATAGTAAAATAAATTGTACCGAGTTGTGTATGATGGATCTGATTGTGTTGGAAATACATAAATGAACAATTATGGTATATTATACAGAATGTTTATTTGAAAAGCGTCCAACATTTAATATTGAGAGAACTAAAAGAGATGATCTAAAACAAACGGTGAGGGGGGAGTAGATAAGATTACAAATTTATCAACATCGTATGTTTGTCTACTCACCACTTCAACTTTTATTATTAATTTTCAATTGTCACTCGTGATTTATTAATCTTTTAATCATTTATTGGTATATAAATCAAGATGCGGTTTACTTGAGTTTTTAAAGTATCGTGCACGTAATAATAATATCAAATAGCACTCTACCTCTGGTGATATAACAGATTAAAGGTACGGGAAAGAAGGATACTAAAAGAGCGACTAGCAGAAGACCAGACTAAATCGATCATCTCAGATTCACCTAGAAACAGTCGAAAGAACTACAGGGAATTGATTCCATAGCGGAGACAGAGTTTGGTTATTCGTGGATTAGTTTAATAAAAAAAATACCTAGTTAGATCAAATTTTTAACAAATGCATCTAGCAAATATTTACAGTTAGTACAGAACATTAACCCTTAACAGTGTAAACATCAATAGGCTCAGCTGCAAAAGTAGCAGCAACTGTTGTGAGGGGATTGAAATTATCAATAATTTGAAAACGATTTATTTAATTGAAATTTTCTTTGTGTCCAAAATAACTGAACTAAATTATAATCTTTGGTCACAAAAACCTTTAAATCCCAAACGAGTTTACGATGACTTCCTTCATTAATTTTTTATAATAGGGCTATTATTTTGAGACGATAAACTCACTTTCTTAAAAGTTGAAGTGGAACAAATTGTCAAAGAAAACTTAAAACAAATCGTAATAAAATATGAACAATGACATCATTGACGAAAAGTTCACACTTTCTGAAGGTTAATACTGCATCAGCAGATTCTAATAATTTTGTTGTCATGGTAAAGAATTACTATTAGTTTTTTTTTTTTTAGGTCAATGGGAATTCTTTTGCCACCCATAGCTCAAGTAACGACTGTCTCCAACACTCACCTAACGATGCACCACAGGAATCGTAGTTTAGACTCGGCCCTCCAGCGCATCCCGGAAGTAGATGTAACTCCTAGTCCTGAGTGCGAAAACGTGAACACGATTTTGTCCTCCGATGGCCACACCACATGTACAGTTCCTTCTTCAAATACGAAAACTCAACGAGATGAGTTAGCTAGTCTTGGTTCGGACGATTCGGGCATATTGTGTGGTTCCGAAAGTGGAATTAACGATATTAGGACTTGTGATGAGCAGCTCTTGGTTAAAAATAAGAATCGAAGTCAGGAGAGTTTAGACTCCGGTGCGGATTCATGTGATGTGATCGAATTAATTACAAGTACAGCTAAATCGGAACGAGTGATTAGTGAAAGTGAAAATTTAAGTAGTAATTGTGAAGATGAAACGGATTACGGTGATGAGGTTTCAAGTGATAGTTCAAATAATATGCAGGGTTGTTCGAGTAACGATGATGAGATGGAAGCGAATAAATCGAGCAGTACTGGGTTGCTTCGATTGCTGGAGAGTAAAGTGTTTGACGTTTCGATGGCCATATATTATCTTTCTAAGAGCAAGGAATCAGGAGTTCAAAGTTACATTGCGAATAGGATGTTTAATTTCGATGATGTTCGAGTGGACTTTTATCTTCCTCAACTCGTTTGCATGTATGTCCAAATGCACGATGTTGCCGAGGTTATACATCCTTATCTTGTTCACAGGTGAGTTGAACATTTCTTGATTTATTCGGTTTTTGTTTGAGGTAACTGTGCATTTCGTTTTGGTCTCGTCATTTATAGGATTATGATTGATTTAGGTTTATATTAGCACACAAATTGTGCATCACACAGCGAAGCAAATGAATTATATCTGATGTAGGTTTCCATGGAAAAAAACGCTTTGTTGGCTTGACAGTAATGAGATTACAAACAATGTAACAAATTTAAATGTTTTTCTAGTGCTTAACATTAGTACTTCCATGATATTTAATAAAAAAACTAATTTAAACTGGTTTGTCTAAGCCAGTGCAAATATAAACAACAAATACTTTTTGTTATAAATCCCAAAGACTACAGAAAATATTCAAATCTTAAACGTTTTTGTTTATTTCAAATGTTACTTTGACATTATTATTACCGATAATTTTGAAATTAAATCAATTTCACAAGTTAATAAATTTATGCTACTTTATTGTGCGATTAATATTAATTTTTGTTGAGTTTAATTTAATTTAATTTCTTGTAAGGATATTATACTTCCTATTTCTTCATATTAATTCTATTTAGGTGAAATATGTTATTAATTTAAATTTATTTTAATTAATAATTTCACTTATTATTTAACTGAAGTATTAGTAAAGTTTTTCCTGAAAAAAGTTGGAACATAAAAATAATTAGGGTCCAATTTAAATTCCTAAGGCTCAAATAGACAATTCGGCCACAGTATTGGCTGAGATCCAGAAGAATTGTCTAGCCTGCTATTATTCTGGAAATTAGTCATACAAATTACTGAGAAATTCTATATTTTACTGCCGTGCAAATTTCTGTGGCAAATTTCAAAATTATTGGAATTTTTGGAAATAATTCAACACACGGTCCAGGACTTTTGTTTTTAAGCAGATAAGGCCCTTTTAAGCTTTTTGATACCATCAGTGTAATACGATTTATCAAACTCTTCAAGATATGCATTTGTTGTGTTCTTTAGAATTTGAGCTGAATTTCGTAACGCCGACCTTAATTTTAAGTTTGGAAACGGAAAATAATCGCAAAATTTAGCTGTTGCAATTCCTGAAGGGTGAGCTGGTGCATTGTCCTGATAAAACAGCACTTTTTTGTTTAAATGTGGATGTTTCCTCTTTAATTTCATCATTCAATCGATCCAATAACCACTTTTTCCTGTAATTGTTTTACATTTTTTTTAACACCCCAAAAAGCATCTCGCAGTTTTTTTAGGTTTTAACAAAATGGTTCTAGTCACCGAGACTTTTTGGTAAAATATTCTCATAAGTGTTATCCTAATCCGCGCAACGAGTACTCCTAGACCAGGATTATATCATTTTTCTTGTCGGTTTCCTTACAAAATGAATTTTTCTTGCAACTCGTAAATTTGTTGTTTTAGGTCGTTACAAATGAAATTACCTACATATGGAGAAGATAAAGAAAAGCACTAAGTATATACATTTTAATCAAGTAAATAATAATTCATGTAGAAGATAACCCAAACGTACGTAATTACGTAAAAGGACATTACTAATCCTTAATTACGGCTCGCGATTATTACAACGAACAAATATTGCACGGAATTAATTGAAGCGAGCGAGGAATTTCTTTCAAGTTTCGCCAGGCAACAGTCACTTTATCTAAAATTTGCTATGTTATCACTTCGTTTTTATTTTTACGATATTACGACCAAACTATTGATATTTTTAGACTCCTAATGAGATAATGTGGTCTGCAATAATTCGGTAGCAAACTGATGAGTTCCGATAGAAAGAGAGGTCGTTTGATGTTAATAGCTAAGTAATTGGAGCTTGGTAATTATTATATTATAATGGTGGAAATGCAAAAATTCACCTCCCAAAACGCACCCTTCTCATGTTGCGCTCAAACCTAATTTTGAGAACCGCCTAGTAAAACTTGACTTCTTTGATTTAAAATAATCTCATTTCTCTTTGTTGTGAAAATTGTATTTTACTCTTGGTCATTCACCCCATTCTCGATTTTCTTGTAGCTCGTTCTGCCGCGCAGGCCGTATGATAAAAAATTTTATTTAATCTTTTCGAATCCATTATTCCGACACTTTCGCTTTTCAGACGTAGTATGCACTTCATTTTAACTTAATTATTGTTACAAAAAATCCGTTGAATTTTTTAGTACGTACTAATATCAAAGAGAAATTATTTAGCAATTTTTAGTATCGTTTAAATGATTGTCCGGATGTTATTGTGATAAAAGAGTAATATTTTCGTGATAGTCGATTTATCGCGGAATTTTTGGGATGTTTTATTTCAACAAGGACTAAATTTTATCAACCGATTGGTCGTGACTGTATCCAATTAAGCTAATTTTAGCAACGATAATATCAGTTACGAAAAATCAATCCAACGTAATTTCGGAAATTGTAAAAAGAAATTCCGTTTAACAGTAAAAGTTTCTTTTTCGATAAAATCGCGATAACTTCTCTTTAGAAAACTTGACTTTATTTATGATCTGGTTATCTCAAAAAATATGTTGAAATCACCTAGAGTAAATCGTCGAACTTGGCGTCGGTTACCTCATAAAAACCACCTACTAGAAAAGCTAACGATGGATGGGGAAAATCTTTTAGCCGTTAGTGTCTCGGGTCCATTTCCCACACCTACTCTTCAAAACGTCATCGGACTTAAAACTTTCGTGAATAATAACTTAATATACCGATAATAAAATCGAAAAACCTTGACGTAGAAAATTCGCGTTTTTTCGGTCACGCCAAAATTCAGTTTAATATGCAGAATTGGGATTAAAATAAATAAATACACCTCGAGATACTTTGCAACTGACACGCAATTTTCTTTTACAATGTTAGCCTTTCAAAAGAAAATTCTCTTTTTCGATTAAGGAGTTTAGTTTTATGCATTAGAGTTTTCCGGGCATTTTCGTTCAGTTTCTGCATATAATAAACTTGTTATTTAGGCCAGACATTGAACTTTTCATTTTTTGAACGCGGATTTTCTATTTTTATTCTTTGTTCCATTTTTTTTTATATGTAATGGTTTCAGTTTTTCCATTTGGGAAATTGTTTTTAAGATACATTTTAGGTTTTCCCTTTTACCACAAATGACTTTTCGTATTTGACTTTATCATCAAAGAAAATGTTAACGTTTATTTATAGAAAACCAAACCTGGAGAGGGATTGTGCGTTTACCATGTACGAATTGTCTGATTGCAGCCGTTAAAATGAAACGGGAAAATAATTGTTAATTTAGAAATCTTGAGGGTTTATTAAGTTGATTGGTCACATCTTCCAGTAATAGAGATTACTCTTTGCAGGTCATCGACGTGTATAAAATGAAAGTTTTTTTTTAGTTTTTCGACAAACTGACCTGTCGTGAAATGCAGGGAATGTATTGCGTTTTCTTTTTAAAAAATTAAAAAAGTTATTATTAGGAGATGATACAAATTCTTTTCACAGTTAATGGTTTTGGCTAACAGATATTTACGAAATAGAATCGTGGGTTTCCCGCAAAAACGATAAAGATTTTTTACAAAATCGGTTAATATGAAATCTGTGTGGGTTATGGTGCTGAAGGCTCAAAATTTGATTGGAATAGAAAAGCTGTGGGAAATTTTTAAAATTTATTATTGACTATTTATCCCCATCCATCACTAGACCATAGCCAAGTAAAACAATTTATCCAACAATTTTGAAAATACAACGTAGTTGACCTATAATAGACTCGCATATAATGGACGAATTTTTAGATCAGACTTATATGTTATCAATCTACATCTACGGTTAAAACGAATTCCCACTTATAATGGACTAATCCTTTGAAGCCTATTATAAGCGAATTTTTACTGTAGAGTATATTGATTTTATATACCTACCATCATTTATTTAGAAATTAGTAATTTTATCAATAAATTTTGTGATAAATTATTTCAAGCTGTAAATTATAGGAATTATTTCGTTTAGGTTATACCTTTTTATAAAATTAAAAAGACTGATACGGGAAGGGTTATAGCAAACCACATTTATATATTAATGTTTTTGTAATAAAAGCGTTAATGTGCACTTAACTCAAAGGTCCTTTTAGAAAAAAAAGTTTTCTATTGGTTAACTTTTAGTTAAGTGGAAATTAATGTTTTTATTATGAAATCGTCCGTATATAAAATAATCAATTAAATTAGAAATATAAAATATGCATTTTTAGATTGCAACTTTTTCTTCAATTATGCTTATCTTTTTGATACAAAGGATACTTAAATTAACACTTAATAGTTACATGAATTACATAATTACAAATCACTAACATTTATGGTAGATTTCAAAAGCGATTATTAAAATTCAATCGCGGATTAACTACATCGATCTAATAGAAAACTTTCGTTTGAGCTAATATTTGGTTCAATATAGTTAATCAGTGATTAAGGTTTCTGAAATCGGTCATTAAAATGTGTTAAAATAAAGTTACATAGCTCCATCCTCGCCATCTGTAATTAAGTTCTGCAACTATTTAGGCTTTTGATCTCACAAAATATGGAAGTTATAGTTGACCTACATACATAAAATAAATAAGTAAATAAGTTTGAATCATAAAAAGAAAGGTAATAAAAACTAGAAAAATTGAAATAACACTGTGGATCTCGTTAATCCATTCATGCGCGTCACTATATATTTTTTAGCGTATGATATTCACTAATAAAAAAACTACCAATCAGTAAAAGTTCCATCAAAATTGATTCATTATTTTTCAGACTACTAAAATAATAACTCCGGTTTCCTTTTCTTTTCTGAATAAACGTGATAGATTATCTGAAAAAATTGTATCCTCTAATTTGTAATGTTTTCCATAAGTGAAACTTTTACTTACTTACCAAATGAAATTTTAAGGAAATAAAACTAAACTGCACTTTTTAACTTACATAATAATATTTTACAATTTCCTAATTATATTTGCAAGTCATCGCCGTTAAATAATAAAATTTCTATTCCGATTTTGAAAGAAAGTAAAACATCATCTTCCCTTCTTTTCTTGATGGATTACAATTTTAACATATTTACTATGTTTTGACCTCGTATTTTAATTCTGTCGGTTACAATTATCTAACAATCCTGAACTATGACGTAGTTTTTACTGAAATGCACAATTTCAATCACCACATTAAAAAAAGGCAAGGCCGTGAATATTTTCAAAAAACCATTGTAATTAATAATAATAATTTATTAATTAATTTTTTTTTTTTAATTTAGGTGTAGAAAATCGGTCGATTTCTCGTTGAAATGTGCCTGGTTATTGGATGCCTATAGTTCAAACGGAGCTGTGCCCTCAAAAAAGAAACCACACGGTGTTAAATTAAGGAATCTCATTCTTTCGGAAGAATTAAGGCCCAAGGACCAAAAAATTATGACAAGTTCGTTCAATAGCGATAAACTCATAGTACCTACCATCACGCCCTCCAAGAAGACACATCAAAGGTCGCAAAGCGACGCGTCCGCGTTGATAAGCAACGGATTGCGTCTCACCAACACGCCGAGTAATAGCAACAGCAAACTATGCTTAGGAGATTTGAGTTCCGGAAGGGCTTTCGACAATGGTTGCTTGTGTTTCGAAACTTGTCAGGGTGTAGTTAATGATCTCAGGGGACAAAAGACTGAATGTGCCTGTACGGTAAGTTTACCAACCAACATTTCCTCCTTTCAGATGATGAAAATTTTTGTTTTTTTACCTTTAGGCTCCAAGATTGAGTCCGGAATTAGAATTTATTAAAGCCCTAATTAATATTGGTAAAGTTTTAAGTTCCATTCCTACAAAGGAAGCCAAAACTACAAGACTGGTTGCCGAATTGACAACTTTAAATTTAAATCTTCCGGCTCGTGTTTGGTTACCGTTGGAAAACATAAAACCTCATTTAATTGTACGCATTCCACCCCAAGTATCAGCTGTACTTAATTCTAAAGATAAGGTAAATTTTACTTTTAAAACGAAAAAGATTTTGAATTATCTTTATTTTTTATTAACTTTATAGGCGCCTTATATTATTTATGTCGAAGTACTGGAAGTTAAGGATCTGTTACGGTCACCTGTACCTCAAAAAGTGATGAGTTCTTTACGCCATACAAAATCGGAAGAAAATTTGGGCGGTGACGCTACTTCTATTTCTGCTTTCAGTTTGTATAATGGTTTTGTGGACGACAATGATCCAGATTGGAGTCAAGAAGATGACGAAATAACGCAACAGGTAAGCTTTTTTTAACGTTTATGGTTTTTTTTATTGCGATTAGAGTAGCGAAGGCTACTGTCTATTTCTGTTTTATGGGGCTTCTGGAACGAAAATTGCGTAGAAACAAAAAATTGACCTCGCATGTTCACTATTTTATAACTTTCAAATGAAAATTTAATTTTTTAAACAAATTTGATGTTGCTTTTCGTTACATCTTGCTAAATAATTAAGTGCCGCAGGCGATTCATTTCCAAACAAAGTTTTATGCTGGAGCGATCTGAGAAAATAGAGAGTGGAAATTTACAATGTATTTGTAATTTTTTTATATCAGCAAACAATTTAATGGGAACATTTTATTACATTAACAATGCCCAATTATGACCATTCATAATTTTACAATTAAAAGTTTTAGCAAATAGAAAAGTCAGAATGGAAATTTTGCTACTTTCTTTAACAACATCAACATCAATAAAAATTATTGACTAAACCATTAACAGCTTGGTTCTTACAACTTTTTGAGTTAATATTTAGAATTTCATTAGAAATGAAACCTGCTAAGTTTTAAGTAGGTCAAGCAGCAGCAATAATGGTAATAATTGATTGCTAGTTTCACTTTTACTTCTTCATTAATTAATGCACCACATTTTTACCATTCTTTTGTAACTTCCATTCTAAAAATAAAATTTTAACATTTAAATTAGATAAATGCACTTGAAATTTAGTGAACTCTCCTATGGCTAGAATTTGTTAAATTTATAGACATGCTTGATCTTGAAAGATCGCCTGCGGCTCTTTTTTTATACTTATAAGTAATTGGTGCAGGTAATCGCGTTTGGGTTTCATAATAGGTAAGGTCACGTGACCCAAAATTATATAAAACACGATAGAGCCGGAGGTTCAGTTTTTTAAGGTTTACTAGTGTTTGCTAGCCAGGCGCTAATGGGTTTATTAAAACTGCTGATAAGTGACGGTGCTTTTCAGTACAGGTGGGATAAGGTTTCAAATTATCTGAACTATCAAGATAGTTGTGGACGACTTCTTTTTGGCACTGCGGATGTTTTCTCATCTTAATTTAATTATTTATTTTCATTAGTTAGTAGATAAACTATAAGGGTTCTGGATCATTTCGAATGTAATTACTTCAAAGTCCAATATGTCAAACACTTCACATGAATTGATGAAAAATTTATTGGTGAATTTTTTTTAGTATTGTCAGTTGAAGAAGATCAGGGATAGGGACACAATTTCACAATTGAGTCAGGAATCGAGCGATTCTCGCGAGCCTCCTCTTTATATTCAGGCAGGCGATATACGGCGACGATTGTCTGATTCCTTCCACGAAGGCAAAAACAAAGCTTTTACTCACGACCCCGAAGATCCGTCCGCTGCAGTGTTGAAAGAACCCTGGATGGTACGTAACATGTTTTTTTTGTATAAAAACAAAGAAATAATTCGAAAATATTAGGACAAAGAGAGACGAGTGAGGGACAGTTCGCCCTATGGTCACCTTTCGTCGTGGAACCTGCTATCGGTTATAGTCAAGTGCGGCGACGATCTTCGTCAAGAGCTCTTAGCGTCCCAGTTGCTACAAATGTTCAAAAAGATATGGGAGATTGAACGAGTTCCTTTGTGGATCCACCCTTACAAGTAAGTTGCGCTGTCGTTACCACAACAATTTTACAAAATTTTTGTTTGTAGAATTTTGTGTCTCTCTGATGACAGTGGTTTAATCGAAACGATCCTAAACGCTGTATCTTTACATCAAATCAAAAAACACAGTCAGCTCTCGTTATTGGAATATTTCACCAAGGAGTACGGCCAGCACAATTCAGAAGAATTTTTAACAGCTCAAAGAAATTTTGTACAAAGTTGCGCCGCTTATTGCCTCATCAGTTACCTCATCCAAGTCAAAGATAGGTAAGATTTAACGAAAAGAAATAAATTAGGAATCACCTAACCGTGGTTTTGTTTTTAGGCACAACGGAAATATTTTGTTGAACAGTGAAGGCCACATGATCCACATCGATTTTGGATTTATCTTGTCCACTTCTCCGCGAAATCTCGGCTTCGAGACGTCGCCGTTTAAGCTGACGCCCGAGTTTGTTGAGGTCATGGGCGGGATAGGTTCCGATATGTTCGAATACTTCAAAATTTTAATTTTACAAGGTTTGGTCGCCGCGAGGAAACATCAAGACATGATCATCCCTCTCGTGGAAATTATGATGTCAGGTGAGGTATTTTTAAAATTTTTTTACGGGTTATTCCTAGTCTAATCAACCAGATTTTAAAAGGATTTGAACCTTCATGACTCAGATTTTAATGATACCTTAATTTCTAATTTATTACCAAGATTTGTAAGTGTATTCTACCCTTGACTAAAGCAATGGTAAAACATTATATTCACAGTACAAAAAATTACCATCATAAACATAAAAGACCAGCACGCTGCTGCTGCTGCTGCTGCTGCTGCTGCTGCTGCTCCTCCAGCGTGTCATATTTTTAGGACACATAAAGCACTCTGATTGGTTGTTGGCATTAGTACCTTAGTACTAAGTACTTTAGGTACTAAGTACCTTAGTTTTTTTTAAGACACATAAAGCACTCTGATTGGTTGTTGGCCTTAGTACCTTAGTACTAAGTACTTTAGGTATTAAGTACCTTAGTACTCTAATCAGAAAAGGTTATATATATTTCTATATGGAGTAGTAAAGTAACTTTAAGTTGGTATGACCGACGATAACGACCAATCAGAGTGCGTTGTGTGTTCTAAAAAAAATGACAAGCTGCTACTGCTGTTGCTCCTCCAGCGTGTTATTTTTTAGAGAACACAACGCACTCTGATTGGTCGTTGGTCGTACCAGCTTAAAATCACCTACCCTGGGATCGAGTTGTACACCAATCAAGTTTTAAACCTTTGATATAATAAAATAAATAAGGTATGACAGATGCGAGTTCCACTTTAGTAATTTTTGCGCATGACGTCACGTGGTAAGTAAATACATGGTACAGTAAATAAATGAATCAGCTCAAAAACTAAACGTTGTACCAGTGTAATTCTTGGAGGCAATAACCTACTTTGAGCGCTTTAAATCACATATATAAAAGACCAGCACGCTGCTGCTGCTGCTCCTCCAGCGTGTCATTTTTTTATGACACATAAAGCACTCTGATTGGTTGTTGGCGTTGGTCGTACAGACTTAAAATTACCTTAGTACTCCAATCAGAAAAGGTTATATATATTTGTATATGGAGTGGTAAAGTAACTTTAAGTTGGTATGACCGACGACAACGACCAATCAGAGTGCGCTGTGTGTCCAAAAAAAATGACGCGCTTGAGGAGTAGCAGCAGTAGCAGCGTGTCATTTTTTTAAAACACACAACGCGCTCTGATTGGTAGTTGTCGTTTATCATGCCAGCTTAAAATCACCTCCCCTGGAATCGAGTTGCACACCAAGTAAATTTCAACTGGGATACTTATATATAAATTTTGTCTCGGTAAATGCGAGGATTATCCATCCAGAAAATTTAATATCAAACTTTTACATTTTCAATAAATGTATTTCACAATACTAAACGGCCAACACACGCTACTCCTCTACCTCCTCCTCCTTCAGCGTGTCATTTTTTTAAGACACACAACGCACTCTGATTGGTTGTTGTCGTCGTTGGCTTTTAGCAACTTAAAATCAACTCCCCTGGGATCGAGTTCCACACCAAACAAATTTCCAACGTTGGTGAGACGCCCGTTCGCGATTGAATCAACTATATAATCATTATTTTTGAACTTAAGAACGTTTGAACGTGAACAATTAAAATTGTCAGTAATAGGGATTTATTTTTTTTAATAAAGAATGTTAAAAGACAAATCTATCGGTTGAGCTTAGGTTAGTGTTGGTGTTTAAAAACAATTTTTTTTTAAATTAATATTTCTAAAATAGAAATTCACCGACTAGCTGCCCGTCCGTCGACGACCGACGACAACGACCAATCAGAGTGCGCTGTGTGTTCTAAAAAAAATTACACGTTGAAGCAGTAGCAGCGTGTTATTTTTTAAAAACACACAACGCGCTTTAATTGGTCGTTGTCGTTAATTATACAAACTTAAAATCACCTCCCCTGGAATCGAGTAGCACACCAATCAAGTTTTCAACCTTGATTTCAGGCGGTTCAGGCCCGTAGCCAGGGGGAAAGCACCTTGGGGCACGTGCCCCCCCCTTCCCGAAATGTTCAGAAAAATTTTTTTTTAAGTAAAGGAAAATTTGTTTAAATAATAAAAATTCTCGGAAGGGGAACCACCAAAAATTTAAATTTTTTAAGTGCCCCCCCCCCCAAATTAAATCCTAGCTACGGGCCTGCCGCGGTTAAACCAGCTATATTAATTAAATGATCCAATTTTTTACCAATTTAAAATCACCTCTCCTGGCATCGAGTTGCATACAAAGTAAGTTTCAACTAGGGTACTTATACAGGGTGGCCCTTTGAAAACGAAACAGACGGGATTGTGGCCAGCAGAATTTTTTTCTTGAACAATACAAAAACACGTCAATTTTATCATTGAGGGGGACAACTTTTGCGACTAATGTTACTTCCGTATTGTTTCATCCTTTTGAGTTGCGATGACAACCCCTAAAATGATAATAGGGATGATATGGCAAGTAACACTTCATTTGAAAGGTCTTGCTTCCCTAAATTCAGTTCTATAATTTTTTTAAAGTTTTATCAATTATTCAACAAAAAAATTGAAGCTGCAAAAATGCGAAATAAATCAGATATTTCAAGACATTTAAGAATAAAAGAAGGAAAAACGCTTGGCCAGGTCTTTTTCGTTTTCAAAAGGCCACCCTGTATATAAATTTTATCTTGGTTAATCCAAAGATTATCCATTAAGAAAATTTAATATTCGACTTTTACATTTTCAATAAATGTATTTTACAATAATAAACGGGCAGCACATACAACTTCTTAAGCGTGTCATATTTTTAAGACACACAATGCATTCGGAATGGTTGTTGTCGTTGGTTTTTAGCAACTTAAAATCTACTCCCCTGGGATCGAGTTACACACCAAACGAGTTTCCAACGTTGAGGACGTTTGAACGTGAACAATTAAAATTGTCAGTATTAGGGATTTATTTTTTTTAATGAAGATTGTAAAACAAGAAATCCATCGGTGGAGCTTATGTTAGTGTTGGTGTTTGAAAACCTTTTTTTTTAATTAATACCGCTAAAACAGAGATCCACCGGCTAGCTACCCGTCCTTGGACGGGCTTTTCAACTAGTACAAAATATTCAAGAAGGAAACAACGTAATAAATCAAGTAATTAAGCAATTGAATCTCATTAATTGGTCCATTGTAAACCAATTGTTGTTTTTTGATAAGTGAATCAGTGACTTGTCAAGCTGTCACTGAAATATGAGAGCTGTGCCCTTCCATCAGCCGGTAGGTTTTACAGGAACAATGCAATGGCGCGTTGAAATTTTTTATTGTTTTTAAATTGAATGTTATGTTTTTAAAATCTCAGTAGATTTATTTAATATGTTAAATTTATTATTGCTAGCTCGACATTATTATTATAAAAATATTCGCATTTTCAGGTGTTTTTTTTTAATGCATAGTTTTATTGTTGTTAACATGCAACATGCGATACTAAAAATTGTGTTATCTATTTATCAATAAATAATGCACAGTTATACAGGGTGTCAATTACAAGGTTGTAAAAATTACAAATTCCTTTTTTTATTTTGTAGTTTTTAAATTCACTAAATTTATTTAAAAATTATACAGTGTGTTCACGAAAAGTGGTAACAGTGAATAATTCTTAAATATTACTAGATACAAAAAAAAGTTTAAATAATTTTTTATTCAACTCCAAATTTTCTATTGGAGACTGACAAAGTATATTTTTTTATACTTCAAATTCAACCGGAATTAAACATAAAATTTTTTTTTCAAATGGCAACATGTCTTTTTTTTAACATTTTTGTAATCTACAATTTTTTCTCTATAAATACATATGAAATTTCCATAAGGTTACATAAGAAAAAATTGGAGAAAACACAAGATTTAAACAAACAATAATAATTTACTGATTATTTACACATAGGTATGTAGAGTGCCATGAAAAACAAAATATCACGACACCAAAAACACAACATTTCATTTATCTGATAAATTTTTCAAAATTGCCACCGTTTTGTTCAAGATATGATTCTAATTCTCGCAGAAGTTCTGGCGATTTGGTGATAATAATTGATAGGTGCTAAATTAATTTTGGTTTTTAATTTTTTAAATTTAAAGATAGATTTGCCTAAACTACCATTTTTAAATGACTCCATAGAAAGAGTCTAATGGTATCATATCATAATAATGGTGTTTTGTTTTTCATAGCACTCTACATACTTAATTAATAAATTATTATTGTTTGTTTAAATCTTGTGTTTTCTCGAATTTTTTCTTATATAATCTTATGAAAATTTGATATGTATTTATAGAGAAAAAATTGCAGATTACAAAAATGTTAAAAAAAAGACATGTTGCCATTTGAAAAAAAAATTTTATGTTTACTTCTGGTTGAATTTGAAGTATAAAAAAATATCATTTGACAGTTTCCAATAGAAAATTTGGAGTTGAATAAAAAACTATTTAAACTTTTTTTTTTGTATCTAGTAATATTTAAGAATTATTCACTGTTACCACTTTTCGTGAACACACTGTATAAATGGAATTATTCGTCAGAAATTTCCACACTACTTTAGTTTTATAATTTGTAATAACTAATAAATATTATCATCTTAATTTATTTTGGTTTATAATGCTATAGTACATTAATATCTAAAGTTATTAAAATCTGAGACTTTGGTTGATTTGATGGAATGATCGTGACGCGTTAACTCTCACAACTTTTACTTGGTAAAAAGACATATTTTATATAATTATTTTAAGAACGGGGTCGAAATGAAGTGAAGTCATTTTTGTCCTCATCAATTTTAGGTATCCAACTGCCTTGCTTCAAGTCGGGCGCAGCAACGATGCAAAACCTAAAGAATCGTTTCCATTTGAACATGACGGAAGAACAGTTGCAGTTGGAAGTGGACCGCATGGTGGAATGCAGCATCCATTCATTGTCAACGAAACTCTACGACGGTTTCCAGTACTTCACAAATGGAATATTATAACTGTGCGATATGTCGATAAATTGCGAATTTTAATGATTTTGCTTATAAAAATAAAATACTCATTTTGCCGAAAAGGTGAAACAAAGATGGTTTGGAAGGATGTGAAGGATTAGGTAGGAGACTTTTTTAAATAAATTGAAATGTGTGTAGTTAAAATGCTCAATGATTTAACACCATATTTTTTTTGTTATCTATTATTGGTGAACATAGTTTTGTCTTACGTGTACAGTGTTTTAATTTGTCTTTAATTAAAATGATGCCATCGATGAATTAATTTTTTAAGTTACTTGTGTAAATACATGTACAATAAAATAGTGTAAGTTATCGTTACATGGTTTTTAAATATTTCTATCTACGTTTTTGTGTTGTCTCCAACTACTTGAAAAATATTTTCCATTTTTCAGCGTAACTTTGCGTCTGCTAAGTTCCGATTTTATTTGTCTTACGGTGCATGTAACACAAGTAAAGTCGCTTTCTGAAAACCAATTAAAAGTGTACAATCATTCAAAGCGAAAATTATAAATGTTGTGTCTGTTGTTGTCCTCAAGTTAAATTGACAAAAACTCCAAACTAACGACTTAAATAGCTGGGTTTCTCGTCTCTTTTTTAACAATCGAATATTAAATAAATTTGTGTATTAGTAAAATTAAAACGTTAATAATTGATGATATTAATTTATGTCGTTGTTACAAAAGTTTTTATTCCTCGTTGTAAAATTGAATTATTTAAAAAAGGTTACCAGATCTGCAGAGTAATAGAAAGCAATTTAAAGAAAATTTCTGTTTTGCAGTAGGTAGAGGTAGTCGAGTTGACAATTTTGACTGAAAATTTTTGCAAAAAAGACTGAGATCGTTTACCTTGTGAGGTTTAAATAAACTCAAATCTAACGAAAGGGATTAAATAATTTAGGAAGTTAGCGCTTTTTTAAAATATTGGGCCAAAACATTGAACAACCTTTTATACTCAAACTACTGTTTATTCTTACTTAATTGTCGCTTTAATGAATTCATTTTCTAATTGATATTAACAATCTCCTAATAACTTATATTTATGTATGTATGTTTTATTATCAAATTTTAGTATAAATTATATATTTTATTATATTTATGATGATATGTATTGACTTTTTAAAAAATACCCATCAATAAAATATTTGAATCAACTTATTTTATCATAATTTCTAACAATTTTCAGTAGGCATTTGATGAGCTTCATCTACAGTGGTAAGTTATAAATAACAGGGTTACCATGAAGAATAATGAAAGGAGTTAAGGATGGCTAGTCTTTATTTCCAGATTTGGAGTACAAAAGTTCTTGCTTTCTTATTCAGTTGTTTGTGAAAAAGGTAAAATTAAAAAAGAAACAATTTTACTTTCATGTAAATTTATTGACTCTCGTCAGAATTCATAATTTAATAACAATATAATCAAATAATATAAAAAAACACAACTACTTCCAACACAAACAAATTTTTGTACATGATTTTTTATCACATTATTTCACAAAATAATCAGCCCCATTATTTTTCATAAGTACAAAAAGGGAAATACTAAAATAATGTAGATTTTCTCCACCTTGGGTGTAAAATTTACATCAATCGAAAAATTAATTTAAAATAATATAATATACTTAAAACAGTTGAACTTTTTTTTATTTTTCCTTATTGCAATCTCTTGTTTTTATTTAGAAAAATTGGTTTCGATGAAATGGGCGAAGAAATACCCCCACTCCTCTGGAACCTAACAAAATTTCCAATGAAAAACAAGACCAGAGAAATCGGTTTTACATCCGGAAAACCTGCATAATATTTCCAGGTATGATGTTTTCAAGTTTCTCAAAAATATAGTAAAGAGGTAGAGATATCCAGTGGAGGACCGATTTAGCAATACAGCCCATGGGTTCGGGATACTGGTGGGTTAACAAAGCCAAGAGCGCCGTAAACGAGCACAAACCCGCCGTAAATATAATAAAAAACGGCAGTTCCTTTTTAGGATAAACGGAAACTTCGTGGAATGCAGGTAGCAGTTCCTTGTCTGCACATTCCGTGCAAGTAGGGTAGGGGTAAAATAAGTGTCCACGTTCCAAAGGATACGGTAACATTCGGAAGGTGCCTTCCCAAGTGCAGTGAAGTAAGTTTAAAGCGCCTTCCATGTTTTTCCAGTGAGCCAAGTGGAAGAAAGAGTACGCTATGGCTTCCGAATCGCCTCGCTTTAAAACGTGCTCCGGTGGAAAAATATAGGCCTTCATTTCAAGCAAATATTTTGGAACGTGAGGGTTAAACTCCACTGCGCGATGGATGGCCTCGACGGCCGCCATTTCGGCAGTATTAAGTCCTCTCTTACTTGCCGAATCGGGCGAAAATTTATCGGCCACCAAGCGAGCTTTAAGTAACGCCGCCGTGTAACATATGGTCGCCGATTTCGGTAAAGAAATGTCGTCGTATTTAGCCAAAACGGCTTGAACATCGGCGTAAGCTTGGGCCTCCAAAAGCGCTTCTATTAAATTTTCGTGTATGTTTAATACGTTCATAATGGGGGGCACTTCCTTAGTTAAATCCCGGAACATTTTAATAGCTTCTTTTACTTTACCTAATTTTCGTGCACACATCGCCAGCCGTCGTTTTATGTAAATCAAAACGTTAGTGTCGCGTCGATGTTGCGCCTCCATTAACGTACCCTGATGCTGCAACTGCTGAGATTTTCGGTAATTCCCTTCGGCTACCTAAACAAAAAAAAAAAAGGTTAATTGGATGAAAAGGTCCAATTTTAAAATTAAGTACCTTGAGGCCCTGCTTTAAAATCTTTTCGGCTTCCGTTATGGTGGTGGCTTCTTCTTCAGCTATCAAAATGTAAGCAGCAGCACAATCGGGGTTAATCTCTAAAGCCTTATGAGCTGTATCGACACGCACCTGTGGGTTTCGTTCCCTCCACGCCGTTTGCATGATCTCATATTCTGCTTTACCTACATCGGCCTCACACGTAAAAAACGTTTGATGATCTTGAGCTGACAAATTCATGTCGTAGTAAGTCAGAGGTTCTTTTTGTGTAACCCAGTAAAATCTTTGATACTCGGCACCACGAAATAAATTTAACGGATTCCGCCATACTTTACACTCGGGCACGTTGGAAGACTGCCCGTTTCCATTTTCGGTGATGTCAGCCCCACCGATCCAGGGACTGATGTGGTTAAGAGAGAGTTGCTCGATGAAAGATGTACCATACTTGCGAAAATACCACCACTCGAATATCAAAATCAAACCTGATATTAACGAAGATGTTCCCGTTAAAGCCACATAAAATTTTGGGGTCAGGCTGCTGAAAAATATTGAAGCATCCAACATTATTGACAGACTGATAAGAAGTGAGGTTATGTACAACAGGCACAGCTAACTTTTGCTGTATCGATTTTTGTTGATTGCTGCCATTTCAAAAAAATACAATTTTAAGCTAAAATAATTTCGTCAAAACTGTAATAGACTAATATTAATATAGAATAATTTCATTTGTAATCAATATTTTGATTCCTATCCATAGGCGTAACTAGGCTCAATAGTTTCTGGGGGCTAAAAAATAGGCTATTTTTAACCCATTAACTCCTGATTTTCTACATAACATTTTTATCTATAGTGGAGATATTCCAGTAGGTAACAAGGAAAAACAAAAAAAAACTTCTAATTTACAAATTTCTTATATTTAGGAACTAGAATAGTTGTAATAACAAAAACATTTGTCTCCTTGTTGATAGATACACTGTTTGTGGACTGTTTGTGGCTTTGTGGACTGCGTTTGGAGATCGGTCAACGGTTGAGTCGATTCCAGTGGAAGAGTTGTTGAATTATCGGACATTGAATTATCGGACGTTGAATTATCTGACGTTAAATTACCTGACGTTGAATTACATGACCCTGAATTACCGCAATATATTCTTTTCATTTTTTCCGTACTTGGTTGAATTATCTCTTGTGTTGTTGACACCGGACTGGTTTCTTCTTTGCTTTTCTTCATCTTTCCAACTACCTCCCATCTGAAAGTTTTGTTGTTTTTTTGGAAGTCCAATTCGTCAAAATATGCCACCTCTTCAGGTTCTTGCACGTGCTTGCTGATGTCTTGAACTTCACTGCTTATGTTGTATTTATTATGAATGTCGTTTAATTGCAACAGTAAATTATTGCTGATCGTTAAATTGAGTTTCTCAAACAATTGGAACAATTTTTGGGTCAAATGATGATTCAACTTAAGTTCTGCTTCATCGGTTTTATAAATGTTTGAGTTATTCGAACTGGATTCTGTGGTACCCAGGTTTATTGATTCGATGTTTTGCCTTTTGTTCCGATTATTCCTGTCCAAATCAACTTTTTTACCATCACAAAGAGCCGGATACTCTTTTGAACTGCATCCACTGCAATTGGAACACGGAATTCCCGTCTTATAAATCGGATTCCCGACTACGTTTCCACTTGGTCCGTAATTACACACGAGGCGGTCCAAAATTCCAAAACCGTGAGTGGTCGAGTTGATAGCAAAAGAGGTGTGAGCGCAACCTATGTATTTGGTTTCAGCCCAAACGATTTGAGCAAAATTTCCGATGTGAGTATTCCAGTTGGTCGAACTAAAAATATGTTAGTAGAAAATGGGAATATTCTCAACTCTTTTTTTACCCCCGAAAACGGACGATATTTGTCAGGTCCACTTTTTTCTTTTCGTTGTACCAGTGCTTTACCATATCCGTAACAAATTTTTTAAAATCCGTAAGTGGTCGCATTCTGATGGTTTGAAAAATATTTTGACCGACTGCAAATCCATCTAGAAATCTTAAAGTTGTGAAACCAAAAGTTAAAAATATTTACCTAGTACCTGTAAGTTTGCATTCGTCGTGTTTGTTCTCTTCCAAAATTGAAACACACTGATCCGCCCATCTTTGAGCTATCGTCGCCAATTCTTGGTCCCACTGCTGAAAAGAAAACTCTTAGAATTACATTTCAGAAGAACTAATAGATACCAGTGCATGCACATTTGTTCCAGGTGGTAAAGACCGAAATTTTTTCCCTATTTCTCTTCCAGACGCGACTTTATTCCTAATTTCATTGTGCAATCCGACTATAAGATTTTGGATTTCTGGGGTTAGTTTTTTTGACGAATAATCAATACATTTGTTCGAAGGTCCTGCCTTGTATTTGCACATGGTGTGAGATTTATTTTCACATATCGCGCAGTAGTTGGTTTGAAGGGTAGGACTGATTAACGAAATTATTGCTCCACAAAATAATAAAATTTTTGACATATCCTGAGATGTGAAAGTTTAGCAGTCATTTTTTGACGTAATGAAAGGTTAAGGTGTGACTTTTAATGATTACAATATTTTTCTGAAGTGCTCGGTTGGATTCCGGACGATGCATAAATTTGGATCCATTCACGCAGAATATTCTTGGTGGCATGACCTAATGAGAAAGTGTGAAAATAGACTGGGTATTCCAAATTGTCAACAGATAAAAATTCTATTATGCTTAGGTCGTAGTTGTTCGGCCTTAGTTTTTTTTCAGGGAGATTGTGACACCTCGTGAATTGTATTGATTTACTAATTTAACCCGTTGATTGGTTTGAACCAACTAACATTGGTTTGTTCCAACCATCCAAGAAACCGACAATGTACTGTGGTAGGTTCTTGGGCGGTTGGAACAAACCTATGTGCTCCAACCGTCACTATTTTTAGGGTTTAGAGGATTACCAATTTTTATTTTCCAAATATACACGACAAAATGTCAAAAAATAGTATAAAATATAAATTGGGATTGATTTTATAGCATCCAGAACGAAGAATATAATTGCACCGACATTCACCATCGAACCAAAATCCTCGGACTGCTACTAATTTTTCTTTTGTGGCGATTATTGTCGTAACTGTTTCTGAAATATTTTCCGACGTAGCTACAGTTTCATTGGTTTGATTAAATGACTCTTTGCTTTCCATTCCTTCCTCAACATCTGAAAAAGGAGAAGATGTAGATACGCGAGAATTTTAACCATTAAACTGGGCAATTTTTGGTTTATATCAAAGATTTATGAGCTGTCAAGATGGAAAATGCTCCAACGTTACCTATTATTAGCGTTACCTCAGTAGCGCCATCTGAAAGTGGAGGAGAAAATTAGTAACGCCATCTATTACCGTTAGAAAAAGCACTACAAAAATTGATATAGTATTTTTCATCTTTGCTCTTGTATCTTTGCATAAATAAATCAAATTGGTTTATATTTTTTATTAAGCTTTCGAGCGCAAATGCGTCTCTTCATCAGAATGTTATACTCACGTTTTGTTGTAGCCATACACGTAATTTCCTGAGCGTTGCTAAAATCACTTCCATTGTTTCTCACTAATTTATAATCAGCATCTTCAGTACTTTTTGATTTCAAAGTAGTTATTTTATTATTGGTTATAGTAGCAGATCTACGAGGAATGGCTTCACTTTTACTCACGTTTATGTTAAATTTGTTACCCAAAACTATTAAATTAGGGACTAAATCACTATCGATGCTCAAATTTAACTTATTTAATAAATCGAACACCATCTTGATGGTTTCGCTTTGATATGCTTCTTTCGTTTCGTTCAATTTTATGTGGCGTTTAATCGGGCCAGTTTGAAATTTATCCCAATAGTTTGCTTTGTACTGAAACTTAACTTCGTCTGATGATATTTTTGGGTACTTCACTTCTGATAAAACTGGAATCACCGTGTAAATGTCTTCAAAGATATCTTAAAATTGAGATATGATATTATGATGATATATTGAACTGGAATAAAGAAAATGCAGGATCAACTCAGATCATAATATGTACTATATATTAAAAATTAACATTAAAAATATATTTGCGACATAATCTCTTAATTGGTTTTCATTCCATTCTAATTAATCCAATCATGCGCGTCAGTTTAGAGGGCCTAATTTTCACAAAACAATGCGGAAAACAAATTTGTTGTTACCTGAATCAAATTCATCTTCTAAGAGCGCACAGTTTACATAAAAAAACAATAAAATAAAAAATATCATATTTAAGTCGATCCGTCACTGCTGAAAACCTTTTTTGAAATTTAAAATGACGGTTAGGGGTAGTAGTTCATTAGCATATCCGTAGACCGAAAGTCACCGCAGTCGTAACCTTACCTTATTCAAACAGAGAAATGTCACATTTGTGAGTTAAAATTTACAAAAATACCGTCGTGTAATTTAAAAAAATGGCAGGAGACACGGACGCTGACATGAAAAGTGTCGGTTCGGGCACAATAAATATCGATTTCTATCGAAAATTGGTGCAAAATTATATAAACTTGGTATGTTGAAAGAAAAGTTAGGTTATGTTGATTTTTTTGTTTTTAAAATTACTTTTTAGCATGTTTATGATTCCGCGTTGTATTGGGCCGATAAAGTGGTCGCTTTGTCTTGCGGGAACCCTCGAGATATTTACTGGCTGGCCCAAAGTATGTACTTGTCGAAACAACTTCATCGGGCTGCACATCTTCTGCGATCCTACAGTCTCGATAAAGTAAGTGTTTGATTGCGAAAAGCAAACCATAAAACGTTTTTTTTTTTTTTAGACGAATATAATGTGTAATTATCTGACGGCGCGTTGTTTGTTCGAATCGAACGAATATACCGACGCTTTGGATGTTTTGCAGTTACCTAAAGTGGAAAATTTCCTTCTGGATATTTCTGTTTTGAACCCTAATTCAAATTTGATTCCCGACACGGAACTTTTTGACACACCAAAACAGGTACACTGATAATCTTCATTACATTTTGAATGTTGGTCAATTTTTTGTTTTTTTTTCAGAATGTTCAGTCATCTATTTTCTTGCTGAAGGGTAAAATTTTAGAAGCTTTGGATAATCAGGCCTTGGCATCGGAGTGTTTTAAGCGAGCCATACATGTTGATGTTTATTGTTTTGAAGCATTTGAGTCGATGATAAAGCATCAAATGTTGACATATGCAGAAGAGGAGGAACTGTTAAGTTCGCTTCCTATATCAGAACAGTGCAACAGTGAAGAGAGCGAAGTTTTGTATACTCTTTACAGAAATAAGTTGAAAAAGTATCATGCTTGTAAGTCGTTGGCTTTTATTGACAAGGTGAAAAAGGGACCTAGGAGTAACTCTTTGATGGTAACCGAAAATAATGCCAAAAATATTGAAAGCAAATCGAAAAATGAAAAGATGAACGTCGACTTGCCAGAACCAACCGCGGTAACCAAATTGAATAAAAGTTTAGATGTGATTGTTTCGAAAGCCGAACTGCTTTATTACAACTGCGACTACAATGAATGCTATAAGTTGACCGATAACATCCTGAAGCATGATCCATACCATATGTACTGTTTGCCCATTCACATCTCCTGCTTGGTCGAGTTGAAGATGGGAAACAGTAAGAATTTTGCTATAAAAACATTTTTCAGTTCTATTTCTATTTCTTTTAGAGTTATTTACTTTGGGCCACAACTTGGTTGATCTCTATCCAAATTTGGCCGTGTCCTGGTACGCAGTCGGTTGTTATTACTATGTAATTGGAAATCGCGAAAAGGCGAGGCAATATCTTTCAAAGTCATCATCATTGGATCGTTTGTTTGGCCCTGCTTGGTTAGCATTTGGTCATTCTTATGCCGTGGACAGCGAACATGACCAAGCCATGGCCGCCTACTTCAAATCGTCTCAGCTGATGAGAGGGTAAATTTTTGTTTATCAAATTGAGTTCTTAATTAAAAATCATTTTTTTAGTTGCCATTTACCCCTTCTATACATAGGATTGGAGTGTGGGCTAACAAACAATGTGCGACTTGCTGAAAAATTTTTCCAACAGGCGCAAAATATTGCTCCAGATGACCCTTTTGTAATGCACGAAATGGGAGTGGTCGCATTCTGCAATTTAGAGTAAGTTTCAATTTTTTTACACAATAAGGAGTCCAAATTTTTGTTTTTACTATTTAATAGAAGAAGATAATTTTCAAAATAAAATCACAATAAAACCTTGATCAACTGCTTTAATTTTAAAAATACAAATTAAGTATAATATATTATATAAAATGATTTCTTCTAAATAGTTATAATGGAGCAGAAAAACATTTCCTAAATGCTCTGGCTCGAATTAAGCTGATTAAGAAGGCAATAATCTCGGAACACTGGGAACCGTTGCTCAACAACCTAGGGCACACTTACAGAAAATTAAAAAGATATGACGACGCTTTAGAGTACCATCACCAGGTGAGACACCTTAATTTTGTGATTGACAAACAAAATTTTTGTTGTAGGCGTTAGTATTGAGTCCGCAGTCATCTAAAACCTTTTCCGCAATAGGATATATTCACTCAATTAAAGGTGATGTTGCAGAAGCAGTGGAATGGTTTCATAAAGCTCTAAGTTTAAAACGGGACGATATAGTTAGTGCAACAATGTTAAATTATGTAATCGAGCAGTTTGCAGATGAAGATCTTCCATTTCCAGGTAAATCATTTTTTCCTTGTTTACCTTACAATAATTAGAGTGTTTTAGGTGCACCAGATGAAATTCCTTCGTTTCCATCACGATTTTCGTCAGAAAATATAACTCAGGATAGCGAAGACCTTTTTTGCAGCAAACGAAATATTACAGCCATCGATATGAGCATAGAAGTCGATATGATGGATGATAGTGGAACCATTAAAGAATGAATTTTAGCAATTTAAGTGAATAGTAAATATAAGCGTTTTAATTAAGAATTCGATTTTTTAACCTTTTTCTAAGAACTCACAAATTAAGAAACCGCGTTAGGATTTTCTTATTTATTATCTTATTTTGAGCATTGTACGTTTTTGAATCAACACAAAGGTGAATTACATGTATCTAAAATATTAAATCTTACGTTTTTGTAAAATTCTGAAAAAATTTTCAGGTTCTTTTTGTCATTGCAAACGACGTATTTTAGTGTGTAGAAAGCAAAAATCCCATTTTTTGGTTCCGGAATCGCTGACAGGTCAATCCAAATCGCTTCCAAAGTTGAAAAATGAAAGATCAATTTTTAGAACATTAATCGACCATAAAAGTAAAAAATAAAATTTTCTTTAATTTTCATACCTACTGCAAAATAAAGCTCATCAGTCGAAATTTCTGGTCAAAATACCTTGGAATCAGTCAACAAAACCACGGTTTTTTGGGCCGAAAAAATGGGTTTGGTTTTTGTAAAATTTGCAAAATATTTCCTTGTCCTTTTTCTTATTGTATATGACGTATTTTCGTGCGTAGAATGCGAAAATCACGTTTTTAAGAAGCGTAATACGTGACAACTTGATTAAAAACGCAAAATCCGCAATAAAAGTAAAAAATTAAAAATGGATTGTTAAGACTTTAATCGACAGTAAAAGTTTAATTTTAATACTTACTGCAAAATAAACTACGTCAGACAAATTTTCTCGTCAAAATACATAAGAATCAGTCAAAAAAGATATTGTTTTCCAATATTTAATTTTTGGGGTAAAAAAAATTCAAAGGGGTTAATCTATCGTTTTTGTAATTTCGGACCAAAATTTCCAAGTCGAGTTAAACATTGTGCATGACGCATTTGGGTACGGAGAATCCAAAAATCCTATTTACAGCTTGCGGAATCGACTGGAAATCGCTCAAACGCCACGATAAAGGTAAAAAATTAAAAATGGATTGTTAAGACTTTAATCGACAGTAAAAGTTTAATTTTAATACTTACTGCAAAATAAACTACGTCAGACAAATTTTCTCGTCAAAATACATAAGAATCAGTCAAAAAAGCTATTGTTTTCCAATATTTAATTTTTGGGGTAAAAAAAATTCAAAGGGGTTAATCTATCGTTTTTGTAATTTCGGACCAAAATTTCCAAGTCGAGTTAAACATTGTGCATGACGCATTTGGGTACGGAGAATCCAAAAATCCTATTTACAGCTTGCGGAATCGACTGGAAATCGCTCAAACGCCACGATAAAGGTAAAAAATTAAAAATGGATTGTTAAGACTTTAATCGACGGTAACAGTTTAATTTCAATACTTACTGCAAAATAAACTACGTCAGGCGAATTTTCTCGTCAAAATACATAAGAATCAGTCAAAAAAGCTATTGTTTTCCAATATTTAATTTTTGGGGTAAAAAAAATTCAAAGGGGTTAATCTATCGTTTTTGTAATTTCGGACCAAAATTTCCAAGTCGAGTTAAACATTGTGCATGACGCATATGGGTACGGAGAATCCAAAAATCCTATTTACAGCTTGCGGAATCGACTGGAAATCGCTCAAACGCCACGATAAAAGTAAAAAATTAAAAATGGATTGTTAAGACTTTAATCGACGGTAAAAGTTTAATTTCAATACTTACTGCAAAATAAACTACGTCAGGCGAATTTTCTCGTCAAAATACATAAGAATCAGTCAAAAAAGCTATTGTTTTCCAATATTTAATTTTTGGGGTAAAAAAAATTCAAAGGGGTTAATCTATCGTTTTTGTAATTTCGGACCAAAATTTCCAAGTCGAGTTAAACATTGTGCATGACGCATTTGGGTACGGAGAATCCAAAAATCCTATTTACAGCTTGCGGAATCGACTGGAAATCGCTCAAACGCCACGATAAAAGTAAAAAATTAAAAATGGATTGTTAAGACTTTAATCGACGGTAAAAGTTTAATTTCAATACTTACTGCAAAATAAACTACGTCAGGCGAATTTTCTCGTCAAAATACATAAGAATCAGTCAAAAAAGCTATTGTTTTCCAATATTTAATTTTTGGGGTAAAAAAAATTCAAAGGGGTTAATCTATCGTTTTTGTAATTTCGGACCAAAATTTCCAAGTCGAGTTAAACATTGTGCATGACGCATTTGGGTACGGAGAATCCAAAAATCCTATTTACCGCTTGCGGAATCGACTGGAAATCGCTCAAACGCCACGATAAAGGTAAAAAATTAAAAATGGATTGTTAAGACTTTAATCGACAGTAAAAGTTTAATTTCAATACTTACTGCAAAATAAACTACGTCAGGCGAATTTTCTCGTCAAAATACATAAGAATCAGTCAAAAAAGCTATTGTTTTCCAATATTTAATTTTTGGGGTAAAAAAAATTCAAAGGGGTTAATCTATCGTTTTTGTAATTTCGGACCAAAATTTCCAAGTCGAGTTAAACATTGTGCATGACGCATTTGGGTACGGAGAATCCAAAAATCCTATTTACCGCTTGCGGAATCGACTGGAAATCGCTCAAACGCCACGATAAAGGTAAAAAATTAAAAATGGATTGTTAAGACTTTAATCGACAGTAAAAGTTTAATTTCAATACTTACTGCAAAATAAACTACGTCAGGCGAATTTTCTCGTCAAAATACATAAGAATCAGTCAAAAAAGCTATTGTTTTCCAATATTTAATTTTTGGGGTAAAAAAAATTCAAAGGGGTTAATCTATCGTTTTTGTAATTTCGGACCAAAATTTCCAAGTCGAGTTAAACATTGTGCATGACGCATTTGGGTACGGAGAATCCAAAAATCCTATTTACCGCTTGCGGAATCGACTGGAAATCGCTCAAACGCCACGATAAAGGTAAAAAATTAAAAATGGATTGTTAAGACTTTAATCGACAGTAAAAGTTTAATTTCAATACTTACTGCAAAATAAACTACGTCAGGCGAATTTTCTCGTCAAAATACATAAGAATCAGTCAAAAAAGCTATTGTTTTCCAATATTTAATTTTTGGGGTAAAAAAAATTCAAAGGGGTTAATCTATCGTTTTTGTAATTTCGGACCAAAATTTCCAAGTCGAGTTAAACATTGTGCATGACGCATTTGGGTACGGAGAATCCAAAAATCCTATTTACAGCTTGCGGAATCGACTGGAAATCGCTCAAACGCCACGATAAAAGTAAAAAATTAAAAATGGATTGTTAAGACTTTAATCGACGGTAAAAGTTTAATTTCAATACTTACTGCAAAATAAACTACGTCAGGCGAATTTTCTCGTCAAAATACATAAGAATCAGTCAAAAAAGCTATTGTTTTCCAATATTTAATTTTTGGGGTAAAAAAAATTCAAAGGGGTTAATCTATCGTTTTTGTAATTTCGGACCAAAATTTCCAAGTCGAGTTAAACATTGTGCATGACGCATTTGGGTACGGAGAATCCAAAAATCCTATTTACAGCTTGCGGAATCGACTGGAAATCGCTCAAACGCCACGATAAAGGTAAAAAATTAAAAATGGATTGTTAAGACTTTAATCGACGGTAAAAGTTTAATTTCAATACTTACTGCAAAATAAACTACGTCAGGCGAATTTTCTCGTCAAAATACATAAGAATCAGTCAAAAAAGCTATTGTTTTCCAATATTTAATTTTTGGGGTAAAAAAAATTCAAAGGGGTTAATCTATCGTTTTTGTAATTTCGGACCAAAATTTCCAAGTCGAGTTAAACATTGTGCATGACGCATTTGGGTACGGAGAATCCAAAAATCCTATTTACAGCTTGCGGAATCGACTGGAAATCGCTCAAACGCCACGATAAAGGTAAAAAATTAAAAATGGATTGTTAAGACTTTAATCGACGGTAAAAGTTTAATTTCAATACTTACTGCAAAATAAACTACGTCAGGCGAATTTTCTCGTCAAAATACATAAGAATCAGTCAAAAAAGCTATTGTTTTCCAATATTTAATTTTTGGGGTAAAAATAATTCAAAGGGGTTAATCTATCGTTTTTGTAATTTCGGACCAAAATTTCCAAGTCGAGTTAAACATTGTGCATGACGCATTTGGGTACGGAGAATCCAAAAATCCTATTTACAGCTTGCGGAATCGACTGGAAATCGCTCAAACGCCACGATAAAGGTAAAAAATTAAAAATGGATTGTTAAGACTTTAATCGACGGTAAAAGTTTAATTTCAATACTTACTGCAAAATAAACTACGTCAGGCGAATTTTCTCGTCAAAATACATAAGAATCAGTCAAAAAAGCTATTGTTTTCCAATATTTAATTTTTGGGGTAAAAATAATTCAAAGGGGTTAATCTATCGTTTTTGTAATTTCGGACCAAAATTTCCAAGTCGAGTTAAACATTGTGCATGACGCATTTGGGTACGGAGAATCCAAAAATCCTATTTACAGCTTGCGGAATCGACTGGAAATCGCTCAAACGCCACGATAAAGGTAAAAAATTAAAAATGGATTGTTAAGACTTTAATCGACGGTAAAAGTTTAATTTCAATACTTACTGCAAAATAAACTACGTCAGGCGAATTTTCTCGTCAAAATACATAAGAATCAGTCAAAAAAGCTATTGTTTTCCAATATTTAATTTTTGGGGTAAAAAAAATTCAAAGGGGTTAATCTATCGTTTTTGTAATTTCGGACCAAAATTTCCAAGTCGAGTTAAACATTGTGCATGACGCATTTGGGTACGGAGAATCCAAAAATCCTATTTACAGCTTGCGGAATCGACTGGAAATCGCTCAAACGCCACGATAAAGGTAAAAAATTAAAAATGGATTGTTAAGACTTTAATCGACGGTAAAAGTTTAATTTCAATACTTACTGCAAAATAAACTACGTCAGGCGAATTTTCTCGTCAAAATACATAAGAATCAGTCAAAAAAGCTATTGTTTTCCAATATTTAATTTTTGGGGTAAAAATAATTCAAAGGGGTTAATCTATCGTTTTTGTAATTTCGGACCAAAATTTCCAAGTCGAGTTAAACATTGTGCATGACGCATTTGGGTACGGAGAATCCAAAAATCCTATTTACAGCTTGCGGAATCGACTGGAAATCGCTCAAACGCCACGATAAAGGTAAAAAATTAAAAATGGATTGTTAAGACTTTAATCGACGGTAAAAGTTTAATTTCAATACTTACTGCAAAATAAACTACGTCAGGCGAATTTTCTCGTCAAAATACATAAGAATCAGTCAAAAAAGCTATTGTTTTCCAATATTTAATTTTTGGGGTAAAAAAAATTCAAAGGGGTTAATCTATCGTTTTTGTAATTTCGGACCAAAATTTCCAAGTCGAGTTAAACATTGTGCATGACGCATTTGGGTACGTAGAATCCAAAAATCCTATTTACAGCTTGCGGAATCGACTGGAAATCGCTCAAACGCCACGATAAAGGTAAAAAATTAAAAATGGATTGTTAAGACTTTAATCGACGGTAAAAGTTTAATTTCAATACTTACTGCAAAATAAACTACGTCAGGCGAATTTTCTCGTCAAAATACATAAGAATCAGTCAAAAAAGCTATTGTTTTCCAATATTTAATTTTTGGGGTAAAAAAAATTCAAAAAAAAAAAAAAAAAAAAAAAAAAAAATCTATCGTTTTTGTAATTTCGGACCAAAATTTCCAAGTCGAGTTAAACATTTTGCATGACGCATTTGGGTACGGAGAATCCAAAAATCCTATTTACAGCTTGCGGAATCGACTGGAAATCGCTCAAACGCCACGATAAAGGTAAAAAATTAAAAATGGATTGTTAAGACTTTAATCGACGGTAAAAGTTTAATTTCAATACTTACTGCAAAATAAACTACGTCAGGCGAATTTTCTCGTCAAAATACATAAGAATCAGTCAAAAAAGCTATTGTTTTCCAATATTTAATTTTTGGGGTAAAAAAAATTCAAAGGGGTTAATCTATCGTTTTTGTAATTTCGGACCAAAATTTCCAAGTCGAGTTAAACATTGTGCATGACGCATTTGGGTACGGAGAATCCAAAAATCCTATTTACAGCTTGCGGAATCGACTGGAAATCGCTCAAACGCCACGATAAAGGTAAAAAATTAAAAATCGATTGTTAAGACTTTAATCGACGGTAAAAGATTAATTTCAATACTTACTGCAAAATAAACTACGTCAGGCGAATTTTCTCGTCAAAATACATAAGAATCAGTCAAAAAAGCTATTGTTTTCCAATATTTAATTTTTGGGGTAAAAATAATTCAAAGGGGTTAATCTATCGTTTTTGTAATTTCGGACCAAAATTTCCAAGTCGAGTTAAACATTGTGCATGACGCATTTGGGTACGGAGAATCCAAAAATCCTATTTACAGCTTGCGGAATCGACTGGAAATCGCTCAAACGCCACGATAAAGGTAAAAAATTAAAAATGGATTGTTAAGACTTTAATCGACGGTAAAAGTTTAATTTCAATACTTACTGCAAAATAAACTACGTCAGGCGAATTTTCTCGTCAAAATACATAAGAATCAGTCAAAAAAGCTATTGTTTTCCAATATTTAATTTTTGGGGTAAAAAAAATTCAAAGGGGTTAATCTATCGTTTTTGTAATTTCGGACCAAAATTTCCAAGTCGAGTTAAACATTGTGCATGACGCATTTGGGTACGGAGAATCCAAAAATCCTATTTACAGCTTGCGGAATCGACTGGAAATCGCTCAAACGCCACGATAAAGGTAAAAAATTAAAAATGGATTGTTAAGACTTTAATCGACGGTAAAAGTTTAATTTCAATACTTACTGCAAAATAAACTACGTCAGGCGAATTTTCTCGTCAAAATACATAAGAATCAGTCAAAAAAGCTATTGTTTTCCAATATTTAATTTTTGGGGTAAAAAAAATTCAAAGGGGTTAATCTATCGTTTTTGTAATTTCGGACCAAAATTTCCAAGTCGAGTTAAACATTGTGCATGACGCATTTGGGTACGGAGAATCCAAAAATCCTATTTACAGCTTGCGGAATCGACTGGAAATCGCTCAAACGCCACGATAAAGGTAAAAAATTAAAAATGGATTGTTAAGACTTTAATCGACGGTAAAAGTTTAATTTCAATACTTACTGCAAAATAAACTACGTCAGGCGAATTTTCTCGTCAAAATACATAAGAATCAGTCAAAAAAGCTATTGTTTTCCAATATTTAATTTTTGGGGTAAAAAAAATTCAAAGGGGTTAATCTATCGTTTTTGTAATTTCGGACCAAAATTTCCAAGTCGAGTTAAACATTGTGCATGACGCATTTGGGTACGGAGAATCCAAAAATCCTATTTACAGCTTGCGGAATCGACTGGAAATCGCTCAAACGCCACGATAAAGGTAAAAAATTAAAAATGGATTGTTAAGACTTTAATCGACGGTAAAAGTTTAATTTCAATACTTACTGCAAAATAAACTACGTCAGGCGAATTTTCTCGTCAAAATACATAAGAATCAGTCAAAAAAGCTATTGTTTTCCAATATTTAATTTTTGGGGTAAAAAAAATTCAAAGGGGTTAATCTATCGTTTTTGTAATTTCGGACCAAAATTTCCAAGTCGAGTTAAACATTGTGCATGACGCATTTGGGTACGGAGAATCCAAAAATCCTATTTACAGCTTGCGGAATCGACTGGAAATCGCTCAAACGCCACGATAAAGGTAAAAAATTAAAAATGGATTGTTAAGACTTTAATCGACGGTAAAAGTTTAATTTCAATACTTACTGCAAAATAAACTACGTCAGGCGAATTTTCTCGTCAAAATACATAAGAATCAGTCAAAAAAGCTATTGTTTTCCAATATTTAATTTTTGGGGTAAAAAAAATTCAAAGGGGTTAATCTATCGTTTTTGTAATTTCGGACCAAAATTTCCAAGTCGAGTTAAACATTGTGCATGACGCATTTGGGTACGGAGAATCCAAAAATCCTATTTACAGCTTGCGGAATCGACTGGAAATCGCTCAAACGCCACGATAAAGGTAAAAAATTAAAAATGGATTGTTAAGACTTTAATCGACGGTAAAAGTTTAATTTCAATACTTACTGCAAAATAAACTACGTCAGGCGAATTTTCTCGTCAAAATACATAAGAATCAGTCAAAAAAGCTATTGTTTTCCAATATTTAATTTTTGGGGTAAAAAAAATTCAAAGGGGTTAATCTATCGTTTTTGTAATTTCGGACCAAAATTTCCAAGTCGAGTTAAACATTGTGCATGACGCATTTGGGTACGGAGAATCCAAAAATCCTATTTACAGCTTGCGGAATCGACTGGAAATCGCTCAAACGCCACGATAAAGGTAAAAAATTAAAAATCGATTGTTAAGACTTTAATCGACGGTAAAAGTTTAATTTCAATACTTACTGCAAAATAAACTACGTCAGGCGAATTTTCTCGTCAAAATACATAAGAATCAGTCAAAAAAGCTATTGTTTTCCAATATTTAATTTTTGGGGTAAAAAAAATTCAAAGGGGTTAATCTATCGTTTTTGTAATTTCGGACCAAAATTTCCAAGTCGAGTTAAACATTGTGCATGACGCATTTGGGTACGGAGAATCCAAAAATCCTATTTACAGCTTGCGGAATCGACTGGAAATCGCTCAAACGCCACGATAAAAGTAAAAAATTAAAAATGGATTGTTAAGACTTTAATCGACGGTAAAAGTTTAATTTCAATACTTACTGCAAAATAAACTACGTCAGGCGAATTTTCTCGTCAAAATACATAAGAATCAGTCAAAAAAGCTATTGTTTTCCAATATTTAATTTTTGGGGTAAAAAAAATTCAAAGGGGTTAATCTATCGTTTTTGTAATTTCGGACCAAAATTTCCAAGTCGAGTTAAACATTGTGCATGACGCATTTGGGTACGGAGAATCCAAAAATCCTATTTACAGCTTGCGGAATCGACTGGAAATCGCTCAAACGCCACGATAAAGGTAAAAAATTAAAAATGGATTGTTAAGACTTTAATCGACGGTAAAAGTTTAATTTCAATACTTACTGCAAAATAAACTACGTCAGGCGAATTTTCTCGTCAAAATACATAAGAATCAGTCAAAAAAGCTATTGTTTTCCAATATTTAATTTTTGGGGTAAAAAAAATTCAAAGGGGTTAATCTATCGTTTTTGTAATTTCGGACCAAAATTTCCAAGTCGAGTTAAACATTGTGCATGACGCATTTGGGTACGGAGAATCCAAAAATCCTATTTACAGCTTGCGGAATCGACTGGAAATCGCTCAAACGCCACGATAAAGGTAAAAAATTAAAAATGGATTGTTAAGACTTTAATCGACGGTAAAAGTTTAATTTCAATACTTACTGCAAAATAAACTACGTCAGGCGAATTTTCTCGTCAAAATACATAAGAATCAGTCAAAAAAGCTATTGTTTTCCAATATTTAATTTTTGGGGTAAAAATAATTCAAAGGGGTTAATCTATCGTTTTTGTAATTTCGGACCAAAATTTCCAAGTCGAGTTAAACATTGTGCATGACGCATTTGGGTACGGAGAATCCAAAAATCCTATTTACAGCTTGCGGAATCGACTGGAAATCGCTCAAACGCCACGATAAAGGTAAAAAATTAAAAATGGATTGTTAAGACTTTAATCGACGGTAAAAGTTTAATTTCAATACTTACTGCAAAATAAACTACGTCAGGCGAATTTTCTCGTCAAAATACATAAGAATCAGTCAAAAAAGCTATTGTTTTCCAATATTTAATTTTTGGGGTAAAAAAAATTCAAAGGGGTTAATCTATCGTTTTTGTAATTTCGGACCAAAATTTCCAAGTCGAGTTAAACATTGTGCATGACGCATTTGGGTACGGAGAATCCAAAAATCCTATTTACAGCTTGCGGAATCGACTGGAAATCGCTCAAACGCCACGATAAAGGTAAAAAATTAAAAATGGATTGTTAAGACTTTAATCGACGGTAAAAGTTTAATTTCAATACTTACTGCAAAATAAACTACGTCAGGCGAATTTTCTCGTCAAAATACATAAGAATCAGTCAAAAAAGCTATTGTTTTCCAATATTTAATTTTTGGGGTAAAAAAAATTCAAAGGGGTTAATCTATCGTTTTTGTAATTTCGGACCAAAATTTCCAAGTCGAGTTAAACATTGTGCATGACGCATTTGGGTACGGAGAATCCAAAAATCCTATTTACAGCTTGCGGAATCGACTGGAAATCGCTCAAACGCCACGATAAAGGTAAAAAATTAAAAATCGATTGTTAAGACTTTAATCGACGGTAAAAGTTTAATTTCAATACTTACTGCAAAATAAACTACGTCAGGCGAATTTTCTCGTCAAAATACATAAGAATCAGTCAAAAAAGCTATTGTTTTCCAATATTTAATTTTTGGGGTAAAAATAATTCAAAGGGGTTAATCTATCGTTTTTGTAATTTCGGACCAAAATTTCCAAGTCGAGTTAAACATTGTGCATGACGCATTTGGGTACGGAGAATCCAAAAATCCTATTTACAGCTTGCGGAATCGACTGGAAATCGCTCAAACGCCACGATAAAGGTAAAAAATTAAAAATGGATTGTTAAGACTTTAATCGACGGTAAAAGTTTAATTTCAATACTTACTGCAAAATAAACTACGTCAGGCGAATTTTCTCGTCAAAATACATAAGAATCAGTCAAAAAAGCTATTGTTTTCCAATATTTAATTTTTGGGGTAAAAAAAATTCAAAGGGGTTAATCTATCGTTTTTGTAATTTCGGACCAAAATTTCCAAGTCGAGTTAAACATTGTGCATGACGCATTTGGTTACGGAGAATCCAAAAATCCTATTTACAGCTTGCGGAATCGACTGGAAATCGCTCAAACGCCACGATAAAGGTAAAAAATTAAAAATGGATTGTTAAGACTTTAATCGACGGTAAAAGTTTAATTTCAATACTTACTGCAAAATAAACTACGTCAGGCGAATTTTCTCGTCAAAATACATAAGAATCAGTCAAAAAAGCTATTGTTTTCCAATATTTAATTTTTGGGGTAAAAAAAATTCAAAGGGGTTAATCTATCGTTTTTGTAATTTCGGACCAAAATTTCCAAGTCGAGTTAAACATTGTGCATGACGCATTTGGGTACGGAGAATCCAAAAATCCTATTTACCGCTTGCGGAATCGACTGGAAATCGCTCAAACGCCACGATAAAGGTAAAAAATTAAAAATGGATTGTTAAGACTTTAATCGACAGTAAAAGTTTAATTTCAATACTTACTGCAAAATAAACTACGTCAGGCGAATTTTCTCGTCAAAATACATAAGAATCAGTCAAAAAAGCTATTGTTTTCCAATATTTAATTTTTGGGGTAAAAATAATTCAAAGGGGTTAATCTATCGTTTTTGTAATTTCGGACCAAAATTTCCAAGTCGAGTTAAACATTGTGCATGACGCATTTGGGTACGGAGAATCCAAAAATCCTATTTACAGCTTGCGGAATCGACTGGAAATCGCTCAAACGCCACGATAAAGGTAAAAAATTAAAAATGGATTGTTAAGACTTTAATCGACGGTAAAAGTTTAATTTCAATACTTACTGCAAAATAAACTACGTCAGGCGAATTTTCTCGTCAAAATACATAAGAATCAGTCAAAAAAGCTATTGTTTTCCAATATTTAATTTTTGGGGTAAAAATAATTCAAAGGGGTTAATCTATCGTTTTTGTAATTTCGGACCAAAATTTCCAAGTCGAGTTAAACATTGTGCATGACGCATTTGGGTACGGAGAATCCAAAAATCCTATTTACAGCTTGCGGAATCGACTGGAAATCGCTCAAACGCCACGATAAAGGTAAAAAATTAAAAATGGATTGTTAAGACTTTAATCGACGGTAAAAGTTTAATTTCAATACTTACTGCAAAATAAACTACGTCAGGCGAATTTTCTCGTCAAAATACATAAGAATCAGTCAAAAAAGCTATTGTTTTCCAATATTTAATTTTTGGGGTAAAAAAAATTCAAAGGGGTTAATCTATCGTTTTTGTAATTTCGGACCAAAATTTCCAAGTCGAGTTAAACATTGTGCATGACGCATTTGGGTACGGAGAATCCAAAAATCCTATTTACAGCTTGCGGAATTGACTGGAAATCGCTCAAACGCCACGATAAAGGTAAAAAATTAAAAATGGATTGTTAAGACTTTAATCGACGGTAAAAGTTTAATTTCAATACTTACTGCAAAATAAACTACGTCAGGCGAATTTTCTCGTCAAAATACATAAGAATCAGTCAAAAAAGCTATTGTTTTCCAATATTTAATTTTTGGGGTAAAAATAATTCAAAGGGGTTAATCTATCGTTTTTGTAATTTCGGACCAAAATTTCCAAGTCGAGTTAAACATTGTGCATGACGCATTTGGGTACGGAGAATCCAAAAATCCTATTTACAGCTTGCGGAATCGACTGGAAATCGCTCAAACGCCACGATAAAGGTAAAAAATTAAAAATGGATTGTTAAGACTTTAATCGACGGTAAAAGTTTAATTTCAATACTTACTGCAAAATAAACTACGTCAGGCGAATTTTCTCGTCAAAATACATAAGAATCAGTCAAAAAAGCTATTGTTTTCCAATATTTAATTTTTGGGGTAAAAAAAATTCAAAGGGGTTAATCTATCATTTTTGTAATTTCGGACCAAAATTTCCAAGTCGAGTTAAACATTGTGCATGACGCATTTGGGTACGTAGAATCCAAAAATCCTATTTACAGCTTGCGGAATCGACTGGAAATCGCTCAAACGCCACGATAAAGGTAAAAAATTAAAAATGGATTGTTAAGACTTTAATCGACGGTAAAAGTTTAATTTCAATACTTACTGCAAAATAAACTACGTCAGGCGAATTTTCTCGTCAAAATACATAAGAATCAGTCAAAAAAGCTATTGTTTTCCAATATTTAATTTTTGGGGTAAAAAAAATTCAAAAAAAAAAAAAAAAAAAAAAAATCTATCGTTTTTGTAATTTCGGACCAAAATTTCCAAGTCGAGTTAAACATTGTGCATGACGCATTTGGGTACGGAGAATCCAAAAATCCTATTTACAGCTTGCGGAATCGACTGGAAATCGCTCAAACGCCACGATAAAGGTAAAAAATTAAAAATGGATTGTTAAGACTTTAATCGACGGTAAAAGTTTAATTTCAATACTTACTGCAAAATAAACTACGTCAGGCGAATTTTCTCGTCAAAATACATAAGAATCAGTCAAAAAAGCTATTGTTTTCCAATATTTAATTTTTGGGGTAAAAAAAATTCAAAGGGGTTAATCTATCGTTTTTGTAATTTCGGACCAAAATTTCCAAGTCGAGTTAAACATTGTGCATGACGCATTTGGGTACGGAGAATCCAAAAATCCTATTTACAGCTTGCGGAATCGACTGGAAATCGCTCAAACGCCACGATAAAGGTAAAAAATTAAAAATCGATTGTTAAGACTTTAATCGACGGTAAAAGTTTAATTTCAATACTTACTGCAAAATAAACTACGTCAGGCGAATTTTCTCGTCAAAATACATAAGAATCAGTCAAAAAAGCTATTGTTTTCCAATATTTAATTTTTGGGGTAAAAATAATTCAAAGGGGTTAATCTATCGTTTTTGTAATTTCGGACCAAAATTTCCAAGTCGAGTTAAACATTGTGCATGACGCATTTGGGTACGGAGAATCCAAAAATCCTATTTACAGCTTGCGGAATCGACTGGAAATCGCTCAAACGCCACGATAAAGGTAAAAAATTAAAAATGGATTGTTAAGACTTTAATCGACGGTAAAAGTTTAATTTCAATACTTACTGCAAAATAAACTACGTCAGGCGAATTTTCTCGTCAAAATACATAAGAATCAGTCAAAAAAGCTATTGTTTTCCAATATTTAATTTTTGGGGTAAAAAAAATTCAAAGGGGTTAATCTATCGTTTTTGTAATTTCGGACCAAAATTTCCAAGTCGAGTTAAACATTGTGCATGACGCAATAGGGTACGGAGAATCCAAAAATCCTATTTACAGCTTGCGGAATCGACTGGAAATCGCTCAAACGCCACGATAAAGGTAAAAAATTAAAAATGGATTGTTAAGACTTTAATCGACGGTAAAAGTTTAATTTCAATACTTACTGCAAAATAAACTACGTCAGGCGAATTTTCTCGTCAAAATACATAAGAATCAGTCAAAAAAGCTATTGTTTTCCAATATTTAATTTTTGGGGTAAAAAAAATTCAAAGGGGTTAATCTATCGTTTTTGTAATTTCGGACCAAAATTTCCAAGTCGAGTTAAACATTGTGCATGACGCATTTGGGTACGGAGAATCCAAAAATCCTATTTACAGCTTGCGGAATCGACTGGAAATCGCTCAAACGCCACGATAAAGGTAAAAAATTAAAAATGGATTGTTAAGACTTTAATCGACGGTAAAAGTTTAATTTCAATACTTACTGCAAAATAAACTACGTCAGGCGAATTTTCTCGTCAAAATACATAAGAATCAGTCAAAAAAGCTATTGTTTTCCAATATTTAATTTTTGGGGTAAAAAAAATTCAAAGGGGTTAATCTATCGTTTTTGTAATTTCGGACCAAAATTTCCAAGTCGAGTTAAACATTGTGCATGACGCATTTGGGTACGGAGAATCCAAAAATCCTATTTACAGCTTGCGGAATCGACTGGAAATCGCTCAAACGCCACGATAAAGGTAAAAAATTAAAAATGGATTGTTAAGACTTTAATCGACGGTAAAAGTTTAATTTCAATACTTACTGCAAAATAAACTACGTCAGGCGAATTTTCTCGTCAAAATACATAAGAATCAGTCAAAAAAGCTATTGTTTTCCAATATTTAATTTTTGGGGTAAAAAAAATTCAATCGTCATCGTTTTTGTAATTTCGGACCAAAATTTCCAAGTCGAGTTAAACATTGTGCATGACGCATTTGGGTACGGAGAATCCAAAAATCCTATTTACAGCTTGCGGAATCGACTGGAAATCGCTCAAACGCCACGATAAAGGTAAAAAATTAAAAATGGATTGTTAAGACTTTAATCGACGGTAAAAGTTTAATTTCAATACTTACTGCAAAATAAACTACGTCAGGCGAATTTTCTCGTCAAAATACATAAGAATCAGTCAAAAAAGCTATTGTTTTCCAATATTTAATTTTTGGGGTAAAAAAAATTCAAAGGGGTTAATCTATCGTTTTTGTAATTTCGGACCAAAATTTCCAAGTCGAGTTAAACATTGTGCATGACGCATTTGGGTACGGAGAATCCAAAAATCCTATTTACAGCTTGCGGAATCGACTGGAAATCGCTCAAACGCCACGATAAATGTAAAAAATTAAAAATGGATTGTTAAGACTTTAATCGACGGTAAAAGTTTAATTTCAATACTTACTGCAAAATAAACTACGTCAGGCGAATTTTCTCGTCAAAATACATAAGAATCAGTCAAAAAAGCTATTGTTTTCCAATATTTAATTTTTGGGGTAAAAAAAATTCAAAGGGGTTAATCTATCGTTTTTGTAATTTCGGACCAAAATTTCCAAGTCGAGTTAAACATTGTGCATGACGCATTTGGGTACGGAGAATCCAAAAATCCTATTTACAGCTTGCGGAATCGACTGGAAATCGCTCAAACGCCACGATAAAGGTAAAAAATTAAAAATGGATTGTTAAGACTTTAATCGACGGTAAAAGTTTAATTTCAATACTTACTGCAAAATAAACTACGTCAGGCGAATTTTCTCGTCAAAATACATAAGAATCAGTCAAAAAAGCTATTGTTTTCCAATATTTAATTTTTGGGGTAAAAATAATTCAAAGGGGTTAATCTATCGTTTTTGTAATTTCGGACCAAAATTTCCAAGTCGAGTTAAACATTGTGCATGACGCATTTGGGTACGGAGAATCCAAAAATCCTATTTACAGCTTGCGGAATCGACTGGAAATCGCTCAAACGCCACGATAAAGGTAAAAAATTAAAAATGGATTGTTAAGACTTTAATCGACGGTAAAAGTTTAATTTCAATACTTACTGCAAAATAAACTACGTCAGGCGAATTTTCTCGTCAAAATACATAAGAATCAGTCAAAAAAGCTATTGTTTTCCAATATTTAATTTTTGGGGTAAAAATAATTCAAAGGGGTTAATCTATCGTTTTTGTAATTTCGGACCAAAATTTCCAAGTCGAGTTAAACATTGTGCATGACGCATTTGGGTACGGAGAATCCAAAAATCCTATTTACAGCTTGCGGAATCGACTGGAAATCGCTCAAACGCCACGATAAAGGTAAAAAATTAAAAATGGATTGTTAAGACTTTAATCGACGGTAAAAGTTTAATTTCAATACTTACTGCAAAATAAACTACGTCAGGCGAATTTTCTCGTCAAAATACATAAGAATCAGTCAAAAAAGCTATTGTTTTCCAATATTTAATTTCTGGGGTAAAAATAATTCAAAGGGGTTAATCTATCGTTTTTGTAATTTCGGACCAAAATTTCCAAGTCGAGTTAAACATTGTGCATGACGCATTTGGGTACGGAGAATCCAAAAATCCTATTTACAGCTTGCGGAATCGACTGGAAATCGCTCAAACGCCACGATAAAGGTAAAAAATTAAAAATGGATTGTTAAGACTTTAATCGACGGTAAAAGTTTAATTTCAATACTTACTGCAAAATAAACTACGTCAGGCGAATTTTCTCGTCAAAATACATAAGAATCAGTCAAAAAAGCTATTGTTTTCCAATATTTAATTTTTGGGGTAAAAAAAATTCAAAGGGGTTAATCTATCGTTTTTGTAATTTCGGACCAAAATTTCCAAGTCGAGTTAAACATTGTGCATGACGCATTTGGGTACGGAGAATCCAAAAATCCTATTTACAGCTTGCGGAATCGACTGGAAATCGCTCAAACGCCACGATAAAGGTAAAAAATTAAAAATGGATTGTTAAGACTTTAATCGACGGTAAAAGTTTAATTTCAATACTTACTGCAAAATAAACTACGTCAGGCGAATTTTCTCGTCAAAATACATAAGAATCAGTCAAAAAAGCTATTGTTTTCCAATATTTAATTTTTGGGGTAAAAAAAATTCAAAGGGGTTAATCTATCGTTTTTGTAATTTCGGACCAAAATTTCCAAGTCGAGTTAAACATTGTGCATGACGCATTTGGGTACGGAGAATCCAAAAATCCTATTTACAGCTTGCGGAATCGACTGGAAATCGCTCAAACGCCACGATAAAGGTAAAAAATTAAAAATGGATTGTTAAGACTTTAATCGACGGTAAAAGTTTAATTTCAATACTTACTGCAAAATAAACTACGTCAGGCGAATTTTCTCGTCAAAATACATAAGAATCAGTCAAAAAAGCTATTGTTTTCCAATATTTAATTTTTGGGGTAAAAATAATTCAAAGGGGTTAATCTATCGTTTTTGTAATTTCGGACCAAAATTTCCAAGTCGAGTTAAACATTGTGCATGACGCATTTGGGTACGGAGAATCCAAAAATCCTATTTACAGCTTGCGGAATCGACTGGAAATCGCTCAAACGCCACGATAAAGGTAAAAAATTAAAAATGGATTGTTAAGACTTTAATCGACGGTAAAAGTTTAATTTCAATACTTACTGCAAAATAAACTACGTCAGGCGAATTTTCTCGTCAAAATACATAAGAATCAGTCAAAAAAGCTATTGTTTTCCAATATTTAATTTTTGGGGTAAAAAAAATTCAAAAAAAAAAAAAAAAAAAAAAAAAAAAATCTATCGTTTTTGTAATTTCGGACCAAAATTTCCAAGTCGAGTTAAACATTGTGCATGACGCATTTGGGTACGGAGAATCCAAAAATCCTATTTACAGCTTGCGGAATCGACTGGAAATCGCTCAAACGCCACGATAAAGGTAAAAAATTAAAAATGGATTGTTAAGACTTTAATCGACGGTAAAAGTTTAATTTCAATACTTACTGCAAAATAAACTACGTCAGGCGAATTTTCTCGTCAAAATACATAAGAATCAGTCAAAAAAGCTATTGTTTTCCAATATTTAATTTTTGGGGTAAAAATAATTCAAAGGGGTTAATCTATCGTTTTTGTAATTTCGGACCAAAATTTCCAAGTCGAGTTAAACATTGTGCATGACGCATTTGGGTACGGAGAATCCAAAAATCCTATTTACAGCTTGCGGAATCGACTGGAAATCGCTCAAACGCCACGATAAAGGTAAAAAATTAAAAATCGATTGTTAAGACTTTAATCGACGGTAAAAGTTTAATTTCAATACTTACTGCAAAATAAACTACGTCAGGCGAATTTTCTCGTCAAAATACATAAGAATCAGTCAAAAAAGCTATTGTTTTCCAATATTTAATTTTTGGGGTAAAAAAAATTCAAAGGGGTTAATCTATCGTTTTTGTAATTTCGGACCAAAATTTCCAAGTCGAGTTAAACATTGTGCATGACGCATTTGGGTACGGAGAATCCAAAAATCCTATTTACAGCTTGCGGAATCGACTGGAAATCGCTCAAACGCCACGATAAAGGTAAAAAATTAAAAATGGATTGTTAAGACTTTAATCGACGGTAAAAGTTTAATTTCAATACTTACTGCAAAATAAACTACGTCAGGCGAATTTTCTCGTCAAAATACATAAGAATCAGTCAAAAAAGCTATTGTTTTCCAATATTTAATTTTTGGGGTAAAAAAAATTCAAAGGGGTTAATCTATCGTTTTTGTAATTTCGGACCAAAATTTCCAAGTCGAGTTAAACATTGTGCATGACGCATTTGGGTACGGAGAATCCAAAAATCCTATTTACAGCTTGCGGAATCGACTGGAAATCGCTCAAACGCCACGATAAAGGTAAAAAATTAAAAATGGATTGTTAAGACTTTAATCGACGGTAAAAGTTTAATTTCAATACTTACTGCAAAATAAACTACGTCAGGCGAATTTTCTCGTCAAAATACATAAGAATCAGTCAAAAAAGCTATTGTTTTCCAATATTTAATTTTTGGGGTAAAAATAATTCAAAGGGGTTAATCTATCGTTTTTGTAATTTCGGACCAAAATTTCCAAGTCGAGTTAAACATTGTGCATGACGCATTTGGGTACGGAGAATCCAAAAATCCTATTTACAGCTTGCGGAATCGACTGGAAATCGCTCAAACGCCACGATAAAGGTAAAAAATTAAAAATGGATTGTTAAGACTTTAATCGACGGTAAAAGTTTAATTTCAATACTTACTGCAAAATAAACTACGTCAGGCGAATTTTCTCGTCAAAATACATAAGAATCAGTCAAAAAAGCTATTGTTTTCCAATATTTAATTTTTGGGGTAAAAAAAATTCAAAGGGGTTAATCTATCGTTTTTGTAATTTCGGACCAAAATTTCCAAGTCGAGTTAAACATTGTGCATGACGCATTTGGGTACGGAGAATCCAAAAATCCTATTTACAGCTTGCGGAATCGACTGGAAATCGCTCAAACGCCACGATAAAGGTAAAAAATTAAAAATGGATTGTTAAGACTTTAATCGACGGTAAAAGTTTAATTTCAATACTTACTGCAAAATAAACTACGTCAGGCGAATTTTCTCGTCAAAATACATAAGAATCAGTCAAAAAAGCTATTGTTTTCCAATATTTAATTTTTGGGGTAAAAAAAATTCAAAGGGGTTAATCTATCGTTTTTGTAATTTCGGACCAAAATTTCCAAGTCGAGTTAAACATTGTGCATGACGCATTTGGGTACGGAGAATCCAAAAATCCTATTTACAGCTTGCGGAATCGACTGGAAATCGCTCAAACGCCACGATAAAGGTAAAAAATTAAAAATGGATTGTTAAGACTTTAATCGACGGTAAAAGTTTAATTTCAATACTTACTGCAAAATAAACTACGTCAGGCGAATTTTCTCGTCAAAATACATAAGAATCAGTCAAAAAAGCTATTGTTTTCCAATATTTAATTTTTGGGGTAAAAAAAATTCAAAGGGGTTAATCTATCGTTTTTGTAATTTCGGACCAAAATTTCCAAGTCGAGTTAAACATTGTGCATGACGCATTTGGGTACGGAGAATCCAAAAATCCTATTTACAGCTTGCGGAATCGACTGGAAATCGCTCAAACGCCACGATAAAGGTAAAAAATTAAAAATGGATTGTTAAGACTTTAATCGACGGTAAAAGTTTAATTTCAATACTTACTGCAAAATAAACTACGTCAGGCGAATTTTCTCGTCAAAATACATAAGAATCAGTCAAAAAAGCTATTGTTTTCCAATATTTAATTTTTGGGGTAAAAAAAATTCAAAGGGGTTAATCTATCGTTTTTGTAATTTCGGACCAAAATTTCCAAGTCGAGTTAAACATTGTGCATGACGCATTTGGGTACGGAGAATCCAAAAATCCTATTTACAGCTTGCGGAATCGACTGGAAATCGCTCAAACGCCACGATAAAGGTAAAAAATTAAAAATGGATTGTTAAGACTTTAATCGACGGTAAAAGTTTAATTTCAATACTTACTGCAAAATAAACTACGTCAGGCGAATTTTCTCGTCAAAATACATAAGAATCAGTCAAAAAAGCTATTGTTTTCCAATATTTAATTTTTGGGGTAAAAAAAATTCAAAGGGGTTAATCTATCGTTTTTGTAATTTCGGACCAAAATTTCCAAGTCGAGTTAAACATTGTGCATGACGCATTTGGGTACGGAGAATCCAAAAATCCTATTTACAGCTTGCGGAATCGACTGGAAATCGCTCAAACGCCACGATAAAGGTAAAAAATTAAAAATGGATTGTTAAGACTTTAATCGACGGTAAAAGTTTAATTTCAATACTTACTGCAAAATAAACTACGTCAGGCGAATTTTCTCGTCAAAATACATAAGAATCAGTCAAAAAAGCTATTGTTTTCCAATATTTAATTTTTGGGGTAAAAATAATTCAAAGGGGTTAATCTATCGTTTTTGTAATTTCGGACCAAAATTTCCAAGTCGAGTTAAACATTGTGCATGACGCATTTGGGTACGGAGAATCCAAAAATCCTATTTACAGCTTGCGGAATCGACTGGAAATCGCTCAAACGCCACGATAAAGGTAAAAAATTAAAAATGGATTGTTAAGACTTTAATCGACGGTAAAAGTTTAATTTCAATACTTACTGCAAAATAAACTACGTCAGGCGAATTTTCTCGTCAAAATACATAAGAATCAGTCAAAAAACTATTGTTTTCCAATATTTAATTTTTGGGGTAAAAAAAATTCAAAGGGGTTAATCTATCGTTTTTGTAATTTCGAACCAAAATTTCCAAGTCGAGTTAAACATTGTGCATGACGCATTTGGGTACGGAGAATCCAAAAATCCTATTTACAGCTTGCGGAATCGACTGGAAATCGCTCAAACGCCACGATAAAGGTAAAAAATTAAAAATGGATTGTTAAGACTTTAATCGACGGTAAAAGTTTAATTTCAATACTTACTGCAAAATAAACTACGTCAGGCGAATTTTCTCGTCAAAATACATAAGAATCAGTCAAAAAAGCTATTGTTTTCCAATATTTAATTTTTGGGGTAAAAAAAATTCAAAGGGGTTAATCTATCGTTTTTGTAATTTCGGACCAAAATTTCCAAGTCGAGTTAAACATTGTGCATGACGCATTTGGGTACGGAGAATCCAAAAATCCTATTTACAGCTTCCGGAATCGACTGGAAATCGCTCAAACGCCACGATAAAGGTAAAAAATTAAAAATGGATTGTTAAGACTTTAATCGACAGTAAAAGTTTAATTTCAATACTTACTGCAAAATAAACTACGTCAGGCGAATTTTCTCGTCAAAATACATAAGAATCAGTCAAAAAAGCTATTGTTTTCCAATATTTAATTTTTGGGGTAAAAAAAATTCAAAGGGGTTAATCTATCGTTTTTGTAATTTCGGACCAAAATTTCCAAGTCGAGTTAAACATTGTGCATGACGCATTTGGGTACGGAGAATCCAAAAATCCTATTTACAGCTTGCGGAATCGACTGGAAATCGCTCAAACGCCACGATAAAGGTAAAAAATTAAAAATGGATTGTTAAGACTTTAATCGACGGTAAAAGTTTAATTTCAATACTTACTGCAAAATAAACTACGTCAGGCGAATTTTCTCGTCAAAATACATAAGAATCAGTCAAAAAAGCTATTGTTTTCCAATATTTAATTTTTGGGGTAAAAAAAATTCAAAGGGGTTAATCTATCGTTTTTGTAATTTCGGACCAAAATTTCCAAGTCGAGTTAAACATTGTGCATGACGCATTTGGGTACGGAGAATCCAAAAATCCTATTTACAGCTTGCGGAATCGACTGGAAATCGCTCAAACGCCACGATAAAGGTAAAAAATTAAAAATGGATTGTTAAGACTTTAATCGACGGTAAAAGTTTAATTTCAATACTTACTGCAAAATAAACTACGTCAGGCGAATTTTCTCGTCAAAATACATAAGAATCAGTCAAAAAAGCTATTGTTTTCCAATATTTAATTTTTGGGGTAAAAATAATTCAAAGGGGTTAATCTATCGTTTTTGTAATTTCGGACCAAAATTTCCAAGTCGAGTTAAACATTGTGCATGACGCATTTGGGTACGGAGAATCCAAAAATCCTATTTACAGCTTGCGGAATCGACTGGAAATCGCTCAAACGCCACGATAAAGGTAAAAAATTAAAAATGGATTGTTAAGACTTTAATCGACGGTAAAAGTTTAATTTCAATACTTACTGCAAAATAAACTACGTCAGGCGAATTTTCTCGTCAAAATACATAAGAATCAGTCAAAAAAGCTATTGTTTTCCAATATTTAATTTTTGGGGTAAAAAAAATTCAAAGGGGTTAATCTATCGTTTTTGTAATTTCGGACCAAAATTTCCAAGTCGAGTTAAACATTGTGCATGACGCATTTGGGTACGGAGAATCCAAAAATCCTATTTACAGCTTGCGGAATCGACTGGAAATCGCTCAAACGCCACGATAAAGGTAAAAAATTAAAAATGGATTGTTAAGACTTTAATCGACGGTAAAAGTTTAATTTCAATACTTACTGCAAAATAAACTACGTCAGGCGAATTTTCTCGTCAAAATACATAAGAATCAGTCAAAAAAGCTATTGTTTTCCAATATTTAATTTTTGGGGTAAAAAAAATTCAAAGGGGTTAATCTATCGTTTTTGTAATTTCGGACCAAAATTTCCAAGTCGAGTTAAACATTGTGCATGACGCATTTGGGTACGGAGAATCCAAAAATCCTATTTACAGCTTGCGGAATCGACTGGAAATCGCTCAAACGCCACGATAAAGGTAAAAAATTAAAAATGGATTGTTAAGACTTTAATCGACGGTAAAAGTTTAATTTCAATACTTACTGCAAAATAAACTACGTCAGGCGAATTTTCTCGTCAAAATACATAAGAATCAGTCAAAAAAGCTATTGTTTTCCAATATTTAATTTTTGGGGTAAAAAAAATTCAAAGGGGTTAATCTATCGTTTTTGTAATTTCGGACCAAAATTTCCAAGTCGAGTTAAACATTGTGCATGACGCATTTGGGTACGGAGAATCCAAAAATCCTATTTACAGCTTGCGGAATCGACTGGAAATCGCTCAAACGCCACGATAAAGGTAAAAAATTAAAAATGGATTGTTAAGACTTTAATCGACGGTAAAAGTTTAATTTCAATACTTACTGCAAAATAAACTACGTCAGGCGAATTTTCTCGTCAAAATACATAAGAATCAGTCAAAAAAGCTATTGTTTTCCAATATTTAATTTTTGGGGTAAAAATAATTCAAAGGGGTTAATCTATCGTTTTTGTAATTTCGGACCAAAATTTCCAAGTCGAGTTAAACATTGTGCATGACGCATTTGGGTACGGAGAATCCAAAAATCCTATTTACAGCTTGCGGAATCGACTGGAAATCGCTCAAACGCCACGATAAAGGTAAAAAATTAAAAATGGATTGTTAAGACTTTAATCGACGGTAAAAGTTTAATTTCAATACTTACTGCAAAATAAACTACGTCAGGCGAATTTTCTCGTCAAAATACATAAGAATCAGTCAAAAAACTATTGTTTTCCAATATTTAATTTTTGGGGTAAAAAAAATTCAAAGGGGTTAATCTATCGTTTTTGTAATTTCGAACCAAAATTTCCAAGTCGAGTTAAACATTGTGCATGACGCATTTGGGTACGGAGAATCCAAAAATCCTATTTACAGCTTGCGGAATCGACTGGAAATCGCTCAAACGCCACGATAAAGGTAAAAAATTAAAAATGGATTGTTAAGACTTTAATCGACGGTAAAAGTTTAATTTCAATACTTACTGCAAAATAAACTACGTCAGGCGAATTTTCTCGTCAAAATACATAAGAATCAGTCAAAAAAGCTATTGTTTTCCAATATTTAATTTTTGGGGTAAAAAAAATTCAAAGGGGTTAATCTATCGTTTTTGTAATTTCGGACCAAAATTTCCAAGTCGAGTTAAACATTGTGCATGACGCATTTGGGTACGGAGAATCCAAAAATCCTATTTACAGCTTCCGGAATCGACTGGAAATCGCTCAAACGCCACGATAAAGGTAAAAAATTAAAAATGGATTGTTAAGACTTTAATCGACAGTAAAAGTTTAATTTCAATACTTACTGCAAAATAAACTACGTCAGGCGAATTTTCTCGTCAAAATACATAAGAATCAGTCAAAAAAGCTATTGTTTTCCAATATTTAATTTTTGGGGTAAAAAAAATTCAAAGGGGTTAATCTATCGTTTTTGTAATTTCGGACCAAAATTTCCAAGTCGAGTTAAACATTGTGCATGACGCATTTGGGTACGGAGAATCCAAAAATCCTATTTACAGCTTGCGGAATCGACTGGAAATCGCTCAAACGCCACGATAAAGGTAAAAAATTAAAAATGGATTGTTAAGACTTTAATCGACGGTAAAAGTTTAATTTCAATACTTACTGCAAAATAAACTACGTCAGGCGAATTTTCTCGTCAAAATACATAAGAATCAGTCAAAAAAGCTATTGTTTTCCAATATTTAATTTTTGGGGTAAAAAAAATTCAAAGGGGTTAATCTATCGTTTTTGTAATTTCGGACCAAAATTTCCAAGTCGAGTTAAACATTGTGCATGACGCATTTGGGTACGGAGAATCCAAAAATCCTATTTACAGCTTGCGGAATCGACTGGAAATCGCTCAAACGCCACGATAAAGGTAAAAAATTAAAAATGGATTGTTAAGACTTTAATCGACGGTAAAAGTTTAATTTCAATACTTACTGCAAAATAAACTACGTCAGGCGAATTTTCTCGTCAAAATACATAAGAATCAGTCAAAAAAGCTATTGTTTTCCAATATTTAATTTTTGGGGTAAAAATAATTCAAAGGGGTTAATCTATCGTTTTTGTAATTTCGGACCAAAATTTCCAAGTCGAGTTAAACATTGTGCATGACGCATTTGGGTACGGAGAATCCAAAAATCCTATTTACAGCTTGCGGAATCGACTGGAAATCGCTCAAACGCCACGATAAAGGTAAAAAATTAAAAATGGATTGTTAAGACTTTAATCGACGGTAAAAGTTTAATTTCAATACTTACTGCAAAATAAACTACGTCAGGCGAATTTTCTCGTCAAAATACATAAGAATCAGTCAAAAAAGCTATTGTTTTCCAATATTTAATTTTTGGGGTAAAAAAAATTCAAAGGGGTTAATCTATCGTTTTTGTAATTTCGAACCAAAATTTCCAAGTCGAGTTAAACATTGTGCATGACGCATTTGGGTACGGAGAATCCAAAAATCCTATTTACAGCTTGCGGAATCGACTGGAAATCGCTCAAACGCCACGATAAAGGTAAAAAATTAAAAATGGATTGTTAAGACTTTAATGACGGTAAAAGTTTAATTTCAATACTTACTGCAAAATAAACTACGTCAGGCGAATTTTCTCGTCAAAATACATAAGAATCAGTCAAAAAAGCTATTGTTTTCCAATATTTAATTTTTGGGGTAAAAAAAATTCAAAGGGGTTAATCTATCGTTTTTGTAATTTCGGACCAAAATTTCCAAGTCGAGTTAAACATTGTGCATGACGCATTTGGGTACGGAGAATCCAAAAATCCTATTTACAGCTTCCGGAATCGACTGGAAATCGCTCAAACGCCACGATAAAGGTAAAAAATTAAAAATGGATTGTTAAGACTTTAATCGACAGTAAAAGTTTAATTTCAATACTTACTGCAAAATAAACTACGTCAGGCGAATTTTCTCGTCAAAATACATAAGAATCAGTCAAAAAAGCTATTGTTTTCCAATATTTAATTTTTGGGGTAAAAAAAATTCAAAGGGGTTAATCTATCGTTTTTGTAATTTCGGACCAAAATTTCCAAGTCGAGTTAAACATTGTGCATGACGCATTTGGGTACGGAGAATCCAAAAATCCTATTTACAGCTTGCGGAATCGACTGGAAATCGCTCAAACGCCACGATAAAGGTAAAAAATTAAAAATGGATTGTTAAGACTTTAATCGACGGTAAAAGTTTAATTTCAATACTTACTGCAAAATAAACTACGTCAGGCGAATTTTCTCGTCAAAATACATAAGAATCAGTCAAAAAAGCTATTGTTTTCCAATATTTAATTTTTGGGGTAAAAAAAATTCAAAGGGGTTAATCTATCGTTTTTGTAATTTCGGACCAAAATTTCCAAGTCGAGTTAAACATTGTGCATGACGCATTTGGGTACGGAGAATCCAAAAATCCTATTTACAGCTTGCGGAATCGACTGGAAATCGCTCAAACGCCACGATAAAGGTAAAAAATTAAAAATGGATTGTTAAGACTTTAATCGACGGTAAAAGTTTAATTTCAATACTTACTGCAAAATAAACTACGTCAGGCGAATTTTCTCGTCAAAATACATAAGAATCAGTCAAAAAAGCTATTGTTTTCCAATATTTAATTTTTGGGGTAAAAATAATTCAAAGGGGTTAATCTATCGTTTTTGTAATTTCGGACCAAAATTTCCAAGTCGAGTTAAACATTGTGCATGACGCATTTGGGTACGGAGAATCCAAAAATCCTATTTACAGCTTGCGGAATCGACTGGAAATCGCTCAAACGCCACGATAAAGGTAAAAAATTAAAAATGGATTGTTAAGACTTTAATCGACGGTAAAAGTTTAATTTCAATACTTACTGCAAAATAAACTACGTCAGGCGAATTTTCTCGTCAAAATACATAAGAATCAGTCAAAAAAGCTATTGTTTTCCAATATTTAATTTTTGGGGTAAAAATAATTCAAAGGGGTTAATCTATCGTTTTTGTAATTTCGGACCAAAATTTCCAAGTCGAGTTAAACATTGTGCATGACGCATTTGGGTACGGAGAATCCAAAAATCCTATTTACAGCTTGCGGAATCGACTGGAAATCGCTCAAACGCCACGATAAAGGTAAAAAATTAAAAATGGATTGTTAAGACTTTAATCGACGGTAAAAGTTTAATTTCAATACTTACTGCAAAATAAACTACGTCAGGCGAATTTTCTCGTCAAAATACATAAGAATCAGTCAAAAAAGCTATTGTTTTCCAATATTTAATTTTTGGGGTAAAAAAAATTCAAAAAAAAAAAAAAAAAAAAAAAAAAAATCTATCGTTTTTGTAATTTCGGACCAAAATTTCCAAGTCGAGTTAAACATTGTGCATGACGCATTTGGGTACGGAGAATCCAAAAATCCTATTTACAGCTTGCGGAATCGACTGGAAATCGCTCAAACGCCACGATAAAGGTAAAAAATTAAAAATGGATTGTTAAGACTTTAATCGACGGTAAAAGTTTAATTTCAATACTTACTGCAAAATAAACTACGTCAGGCGAATTTTCTCGTCAAAATACATAAGAATCAGTCAAAAAAGCTATTGTTTTCCAATATTTAATTTTTGGGGTAAAAATAATTCAAAGGGGTTAATCTATCGTTTTTGTAATTTCGGACCAAAATTTCCAAGTCGAGTTAAACATTGTGCATGACGCATTTGGGTACGGAGAATCCAAAAATCCTATTTACAGCTTGCGGAATCGACTGGAAATCGCTCAAACGCCACGATAAAGGTAAAAAATTAAAAATGGATTGTTAAGACTTTAATCGACGGTAAAAGTTTAATTTCAATACTTACTGCAAAATAAACTACGTCAGGCGAATTTTCTCGTCAAAATACATAAGAATCAGTCAAAAAAGCTATTGTTTTCCAATATTTAATTTTTGGGGTAAAAATAATTCAAAGGGGTTAATCTATCGTTTTTGTAATTTCGGACCAAAATTTCCAAGTCGAGTTAAACATTGTGCATGACGCATTTGGGTACGGAGAATCCAAAAATCCTATTTACAGCTTGCGGAATCGACTGGAAATCGCTCAAACGCCACGATAAAGGTAAAAAATTAAAAATGGATTGTTAAGACTTTAATCGACGGTAAAAGTTTAATTTCAATACTTACTGCAAAATAAACTACGTCAGGCGAATTTTCTCGTCAAAATACATAAGAATCAGTCAAAAAAGCTATTGTTTTCCAATATTTAATTTTTGGGGTAAAAATAATTCAAAGGGGTTAATCTATCGTTTTTGTAATTTCGGACCAAAATTTCCAAGTCGAGTTAAACATTGTGCATGACGCATTTGGGTACGGAGAATCCAAAAATCCTATTTACAGCTTGCGGAATCGACTGGAAATCGCTCAAACGCCACGATAAAGGTAAAAAATTAAAAATGGATTGTTAAGACTTTAATCGACGGTAAAAGTTTAATTTCAATACTTACTGCAAAATAAACTACGTCAGGCGAATTTTCTCGTCAAAATACATAAGAATCAGTCAAAAAAGCTATTGTTTTCCAATATTTAATTTTTGGGGTAAAAAAAATTCAAAGGGGTTAATCTATCGTTTTTGTAATTTCGAACCAAAATTTCCAAGTCGAGTTAAACATTGTGCATGACGCATTTGGGTACGGAGAATCCAAAAATCCTATTTACAGCTTGCGGAATCGACTGGAAATCGCTCAAACGCCACGATAAAGGTAAAAAATTAAAAATGGATTGTTAAGACTTTAATCGACGGTAAAAGTTTAATTTCAATACTTACTGCAAAATAAACTACGTCAGGCGAATTTTCTCGTCAAAATACATAAGAATCAGTCAAAAAAGCTATTGTTTTCCAATATTTAATTTTTGGGGTAAAAAAAATTCAAAGGGGTTAATCTATCGTTTTTGTAATTTCGGACCAAAATTTCCAAGTCGAGTTAAACATTGTGCATGACGCATTTGGGTACGGAGAATCCAAAAATCCTATTTACAGCTTGCGGAATCGACTGGAAATCGCTCAAACGCCACGATAAAGGTAAAAAATTAAAAATGGATTGTTAAGACTTTAATCGACGGTAAAAGTTTAATTTCAATACTTACTGCAAAATAAACTACGTCAGGCGAATTTTCTCGTCAAAATACATAAGAATCAGTCAAAAAAGCTATTGTTTTCCAATATTTAATTTTTGGGGTAAAAAAAATTCAAAGGGGTTAATCTATCGTTTTTGTAATTTCGGACCAAAATTTCCAAGTCGAGTTAAACATTGTGCATGACGCATTTGGGTACGGAGAATCCAAAAATCCTATTTACAGCTTGCGGAATCGACTGGAAATCGCTCAAACGCCACGATAAAGGTAAAAAATTAAAAATGGATTGTTAAGACTTTAATCGACGGTAAAAGTTTAATTTCAATACTTACTGCAAAATAAACTACGTCAGGCGAATTTTCTCGTCAAAATACATAAGAATCAGTCAAAAAAGCTATTGTTTTCCAATATTTAATTTTTGGGGTAAAAATAATTCAAAGGGGTTAATCTATCGTTTTTGTAATTTCGGACCAAAATTTCCAAGTCGAGTTAAACATTGTGCATGACGCATTTGGGTACGGAGAATCCAAAAATCCTATTTACAGCTTGCGGAATCGACTGGAAATCGCTCAAACGCCACGATAAAGGTAAAAAATTAAAAATGGATTGTTAAGACTTTAATCGACGGTAAAAGTTTAATTTCAATACTTACTGCAAAATAAACTACGTCAGGCGAATTTTCTCGTCAAAATACATAAGAATCAGTCAAAAAAGCTATTGTTTTCCAATATTTAATTTTTGGGGTAAAAATAATTCAAAGGGGTTAATCTATCGTTTTTGTAATTTCGGACCAAAATTTCCAAGTCGAGTTAAACATTGTGCATGACGCATTTGGGTACGGAGAATCCAAAAATCCTATTTACAGCTTGCGGAATCGACTGGAAATCGCTCAAACGCCACGATAAAGGTAAAAAATTAAAAATGGATTGTTAAGACTTTAATCGACGGTAAAAGTTTAATTTCAATACTTACTGCAAAATAAACTACGTCAGGCGAATTTTCTCGTCAAAATACATAAGAATCAGTCAAAAAAGCTATTGTTTTCCAATATTTAATTTTTGGGGTAAAAAAAATTCAAAGGGGTTAATCTATCGTTTTTGTAATTTCGAACCAAAATTTCCAAGTCGAGTTAAACATTGTGCATGACGCATTTGGGTACGGAGAATCCAAAAATCCTATTTACAGCTTGCGGAATCGACTGGAAATCGCTCAAACGCCACGATAAAGGTAAAAAATTAAAAATGGATTGTTAAGACTTTAATGACGGTAAAAGTTTAATTTCAATACTTACTGCAAAATAAACTACGTCAGGCGAATTTTCTCGTCAAAATACATAAGAATCAGTCAAAAAAGCTATTGTTTTCCAATATTTAATTTTTGGGGTAAAAAAAATTCAAAGGGGTTAATCTATCGTTTTTGTAATTTCGGACCAAAATTTCCAAGTCGAGTTAAACATTGTGCATGACGCATTTGGGTACGGAGAATCCAAAAATCCTATTTACAGCTTCCGGAATCGACTGGAAATCGCTCAAACGCCACGATAAAGGTAAAAAATTAAAAATGGATTGTTAAGACTTTAATCGACAGTAAAAGTTTAATTTCAATACTTACTGCAAAATAAACTACGTCAGGCGAATTTTCTCGTCAAAATACATAAGAATCAGTCAAAAAAGCTATTGTTTTCCAATATTTAATTTTTGGGGTAAAAAAAATTCAAAGGGGTTAATCTATCGTTTTTGTAATTTCGGACCAAAATTTCCAAGTCGAGTTAAACATTGTGCATGACGCATTTGGGTACGGAGAATCCAAAAATCCTATTTACAGCTTGCGGAATCGACTGGAAATCGCTCAAACGCCACGATAAAGGTAAAAAATTAAAAATGGATTGTTAAGACTTTAATCGACGGTAAAAGTTTAATTTCAATACTTACTGCAAAATAAACTACGTCAGGCGAATTTTCTCGTCAAAATACATAAGAATCAGTCAAAAAAGCTATTGTTTTCCAATATTTAATTTTTGGGGTAAAAAAAATTCAAAGGGGTTAATCTATCGTTTTTGTAATTTCGGACCAAAATTTCCAAGTCGAGTTAAACATTGTGCATGACGCATTTGGGTACGGAGAATCCAAAAATCCTATTTACAGCTTGCGGAATCGACTGGAAATCGCTCAAACGCCACGATAAAGGTAAAAAATTAAAAATGGATTGTTAAGACTTTAATCGACGGTAAAAGTTTAATTTCAATACTTACTGCAAAATAAACTACGTCAGGCGAATTTTCTCGTCAAAATACATAAGAATCAGTCAAAAAAGCTATTGTTTTCCAATATTTAATTTTTGGGGTAAAAATAATTCAAAGGGGTTAATCTATCGTTTTTGTAATTTCGGACCAAAATTTCCAAGTCGAGTTAAACATTGTGCATGACGCATTTGGGTACGGAGAATCCAAAAATCCTATTTACAGCTTGCGGAATCGACTGGAAATCGCTCAAACGCCACGATAAAGGTAAAAAATTAAAAATGGATTGTTAAGACTTTAATCGACGGTAAAAGTTTAATTTCAATACTTACTGCAAAATAAACTACGTCAGGCGAATTTTCTCGTCAAAATACATAAGAATCAGTCAAAAAAGCTATTGTTTTCCAATATTTAATTTTTGGGGTAAAAATAATTCAAAGGGGTTAATCTATCGTTTTTGTAATTTCGGACCAAAATTTCCAAGTCGAGTTAAACATTGTGCATGACGCATTTGGGTACGGAGAATCCAAAAATCCTATTTACAGCTTGCGGAATCGACTGGAAATCGCTCAAACGCCACGATAAAGGTAAAAAATTAAAAATGGATTGTTAAGACTTTAATCGACGGTAAAAGTTTAATTTCAATACTTACTGCAAAATAAACTACGTCAGGCGAATTTTCTCGTCAAAATACATAAGAATCAGTCAAAAAAGCTATTGTTTTCCAATATTTAATTTTTGGGGTAAAAAAAATTCAAAGGGGTTAATCTATCGTTTTTGTAATTTCGGACCAAAATTTCCAAGTCGAGTTAAACATTGTGCATGACGCATTTGGGTACGGAGAATCCAAAAATCCTATTTACAGCTTCCGGAATCGACTGGAAATCGCTCAAACGCCACGATAAAGGTAAAAAATTAAAAATGGATTGTTAAGACTTTAATCGACAGTAAAAGTTTAATTTCAATACTTACTGCAAAATAAACTACGTCAGGCGAATTTTCTCGTCAAAATACATAAGAATCAGTCAAAAAAGCTATTGTTTTCCAATATTTAATTTTTGGGGTAAAAAAAATTCAAAGGGGTTAATCTATCGTTTTTGTAATTTCGGACCAAAATTTCCAAGTCGAGTTAAACATTGTGCATGACGCATTTGGGTACGGAGAATCCAAAAATCCTATTTACAGCTTGCGGAATCGACTGGAAATCGCTCAAACGCCACGATAAAGGTAAAAAATTAAAAATGGATTGTTAAGACTTTAATCGACGGTAAAAGTTTAATTTCAATACTTACTGCAAAATAAACTACGTCAGGCGAATTTTCTCGTCAAAATACATAAGAATCAGTCAAAAAAGCTATTGTTTTCCAATATTTAATTTTTGGGGTAAAAAAAATTCAAAGGGGTTAATCTATCGTTTTTGTAATTTCGGACCAAAATTTCCAAGTCGAGTTAAACATTGTGCATGACGCATTTGGGTACGGAGAATCCAAAAATCCTATTTACAGCTTGCGGAATCGACTGGAAATCGCTCAAACGCCACGATAAAGGTAAAAAATTAAAAATGGATTGTTAAGACTTTAATCGACGGTAAAAGTTTAATTTCAATACTTACTGCAAAATAAACTACGTCAGGCGAATTTTCTCGTCAAAATACATAAGAATCAGTCAAAAAAGCTATTGTTTTCCAATATTTAATTTTTGGGGTAAAAAAAATTCAAAGGGGTTAATCTATCGTTTTTGTAATTTCGGACCAAAATTTCCAAGTCGAGTTAAACATTGTGCATGACGCATTTGGGTACGGAGAATCCAAAAATCCTATTTACAGCTTGCGGAATCGACTGGAAATCGCTCAAACGCCACGATAAAGGTAAAAAATTAAAAATGGATTGTTAAGACTTTAATCGACGGTAAAAGTTTAATTTCAATACTTACTGCAAAATAAACTACGTCAGGCGAATTTTCTCGTCAAAATACATAAGAATCAGTCAAAAAAGCTATTGTTTTCCAATATTTAATTTTTGGGGTAAAAATAATTCAAAGGGGTTAATCTATCGTTTTTGTAATTTCGGACCAAAATTTCCAAGTCGAGTTAAACATTGTGCATGACGCATTTGGGTACGGAGAATCCAAAAATCCTATTTACAGCTTGCGGAATCGACTGGAAATCGCTCAAACGCCACGATAAAGGTAAAAAATTAAAAATGGATTGTTAAGACTTTAATCGACGGTAAAAGTTTAATTTCAATACTTACTGCAAAATAAACTACGTCAGGCGAATTTTCTCGTCAAAATACATAAGAATCAGTCAAAAAAGCTATTGTTTTCCAATATTTAATTTTTGGGGTAAAAATAATTCAAAGGGGTTAATCTATCGTTTTTGTAATTTCGGACCAAAATTTCCAAGTCGAGTTAAACATTGTGCATGACGCATTTGGGTACGGAGAATCCAAAAATCCTATTTACAGCTTGCGGAATCGACTGGAAATCGCTCAAACGCCACGATAAAGGTAAAAAATTAAAAATGGATTGTTAAGACTTTAATCGACGGTAAAAGTTTAATTTCAATACTTACTGCAAAATAAACTACGTCAGGCGAATTTTCTCGTCAAAATACATAAGAATCAGTCAAAAAAGCTATTGTTTTCCAATATTTAATTTTTGGGGTAAAAATAATTCAAAGGGGTTAATCTATCGTTTTTGTAATTTCGAACCAAAATTTCCAAGTCGAGTTAAACATTGTGCATGACGCATTTGGGTACGGAGAATCCAAAAATCCTATTTACAGCTTGCGGAATCGACTGGAAATCGCTCAAACGCCACGATAAAGGTAAAAAATTAAAAATGGATTGTTAAGACTTTAATCGACGGTAAAAGTTTAATTTCAATACTTACTGCAAAATAAACTACGTCAGGCGAATTTTCTCGTCAAAATACATAAGAATCAGTCAAAAAAGCTATTGTTTTCCAATATTTAATTTTTGGGGTAAAAAAAATTCAAAGGGGTTAATCTATCGTTTTTGTAATTTCGGACCAAAATTTCCAAGTCGAGTTAAACATTGTGCATGACGCATTTGGGTACGGAGAATCCAAAAATCCTATTTACAGCTTCCGGAATCGACTGGAAATCGCTCAAACGCCACGATAAAGGTAAAAAATTAAAAATGGATTGTTAAGACTTTAATCGACAGTAAAAGTTTAATTTCAATACTTACTGCAAAATAAACTACGTCAGGCGAATTTTCTCGTCAAAATACATAAGAATCAGTCAAAAAAGCTATTGTTTTCCAATATTTAATTTTTGGGGTAAAAAAAATTCAAAGGGGTTAATCTATCGTTTTTGTAATTTCGGACCAAAATTTCCAAGTCGAGTTAAACATTGTGCATGACGCATTTGGGTACGGAGAATCCAAAAATCCTATTTACAGCTTGCGGAATCGACTGGAAATCGCTCAAACGCCACGATAAAGGTAAAAAATTAAAAATGGATTGTTAAGACTTTAATCGACAGTAAAAGTTTAATTTCAATACTTACTGCAAAATAAACTACGTCAGGCGAATTTTCTCGTCAAAATACATAAGAATCAGTCAAAAAAGCTATTGTTTTCCAATATTTAATTTTTGGGGTAAAAAAAATTCAAAGGGGTTAATCTATCGTTTTTGTAATTTCGGACCAAAATTTCCAAGTCGAGTTAAACATTGTGCATGACGCATTTGGGTACGGAGAATCCAAAAATCCTATTTACAGCTTGCGGAATCGACTGGAAATCGCTCAAACGCCACGATAAAGGTAAAAAATTAAAAATGGATTGTTAAGACTTTAATCGACGGTAAAAGTTTAATTTCAATACTTACTGCAAAATAAACTACGTCAGGCGAATTTTCTCGTCAAAATACATAAGAATCAGTCAAAAAAGCTATTGTTTTCCAATATTTAATTTTTGGGGTAAAAAAAATTCAAAGGGGTTAATCTATCGTTTTTGTAATTTCGGACCAAAATTTCCAAGTCGAGTTAAACATTGTGCATGACGCAATTGGGTACGGAGAATCCAAAAATCCTATTTACAGCTTGCGGAATCGACTGGAAATCGCTCAAACGCCACGATAAAGGTAAAAAATTAAAAATGGATTGTTAAGACTTTAATCGACAGTAAAAGTTTAATTTCAATACTTACTGCAAAATAAACTACGCCAGGCGAATTTTCTCGTCAAAATACATAAGAATCAGTCAAAAAAGCTATTGTTTTCCAATATTTAATTTTTGGGGTAAAAAAAATTCAAAGGGGTTAATCTATCGTTTTTGTAATTTCGGACCAAAATTTCCAAGTCGAGTTAAACATTGTGCATGACGCATTTGGGTACGGAGAATCCAAAAATCCTATTTACAGCTTGCGGAATCGACTGGAAATCGCTCAAACGCCACGATAAAGGTAAAAAATTAAAAATGGATTGTTAAGACTTTAATCGACTGTAAAAGTTTAATTTCAATACTTACTGCAAAATAAACTACGTCAGGCGAATTTTCTCGTCAAAATACATAAGAATCAGTCAAAAAAGCTATTGTTTTCCAATATTTAATTTTTGGGGTAAAAAAAATTCAAAGGGGTTAATCTATCGTTTTTGTAATTTCGGACCAAAATTTCCAAGTCGAGTTAAACATTGTGCATGACGCATTTGGGTACGGAGAATCCAAAAATCCTATTTACAGCTTGCGGAATCGACTGGAAATCGCTCAAACGCCACGATAAAGGTAAAAAATTAAAAATGGATTGTTAAGACTTTAATCGACGGTAAAAGTTTAATTTCAATACTTACTGCAAAATAAACTACGTCAGGCGAATTTTCTCGTCAAAATACATAAGAATCAGTCAAAAAAGCTATTGTTTTCCAATATTTAATTTTTGGGGTAAAAAAAATTCAAAGGGGTTAATCTATCGTTTTTGTAATTTCGGACCAAAATTTCCAAGTCGAGTTAAACATTGTGCATGACGCATTTGGGTACGGAGAATCCAAAAATCCTATTTACAGCTTGCGGAATCGACTGGAAATCGCTCAAACGCCACGATAAAGGTAAAAAATTAAAAATGGATTGTTAAGACTTTAATCGACGGTAAAAGTTTAATTTCAATACTTACTGCAAAATAAACTACGTCAGGCGAATTTTCTCGTCAAAATACATAAGAATCAGTCAAAAAAGCTATTGTTTTCCAATATTTAATTTTTGGGGTAAAAAAAATTCAAAGGGGTTAATCTATCGTTTTTGTAATTTCGGACCAAAATTTCCAAGTCGAGTTAAACATTGTGCATGACGCATTTGGGTACGGAGAATCCAAAATTCTATTTACAGCTTGCGGAATCGACTGGAAATCGCTCAAACGCCACGATAAAGGTAAAAAATTAAAAATGGATTGTTAAGACTTTAATCGACGGTAAAAGTTTAATTTCAATACTTACTGCAAAATAAACTACGTCAGGCGAATTTTCTCGTCAAAATACATAAGAATCAGTCAAAAAAGCTATTGTTTTCCAATATTTAATTTTTGGGGTAAAAAAAATTCAAAGGGGTTAATCTATCGTTTTTGTAATTTCGGACCAAAATTTCCAAGTCGAGTTAAACATTGTGCATGACGCATTTGGGTACGGAGAATCCAAAATTCTATTTACAGCTTGCGGAATCGACTGGAAATCGCTCAAACGCCACGATAAAGGTAAAAAATTAAAAATGGATTGTTAAGACTTTAATCGACGGTAAAAGTTTAATTTCAATACTTACTGCAAAATAAACTACGTCAGGCGAATTTTCTCGTCAAAATACATAAGAATCAGTCAAAAAAGCTATTGTTTTCCAATATTTAATTTTTGGGGTAAAAAAAATTCAAAGGGGTTAATCTATCGTTTTTGTAATTTCGGACCAAAATTTCCAAGTCGAGTTAAACATTGTGCATGACGCATTTGGGTACGGAGAATCCAAAAATCCTATTTACAGCTTGCGGAATCGACTGGAAATCGCTCAAACGCCACGATAAAGGTAAAAAATTAAAAATGGATTGTTAAGACTTTAATCGACGGTAAAAGTTTAATTTCAATACTTACTGCAAAATAAACTACGTCAGGCGAATTTTCTCGTCAAAATACATAAGAATCAGTCAAAAAAGCTATTGTTTTCCAATATTTAATTTTTGGGGTAAAAAAAATTCAAAGGGGTTAATCTATCGTTTTTGTAATTTCGGACCAAAATTTCCAAGTCGAGTTAAACATTGTGCATGACGCATTTGGGTACGGAGAATCCAAAATTCTATTTACAGCTTGCGGAATCGACTGGAAATCGCTCAAACGCCACGATAAAGGTAAAAAATTAAAAATGGATTGTTAAGACTTTAATCGACGGTAAAAGTTTAATTTCAATACTTACTGCAAAATAAACTACGTCAGGCGAATTTTCTCGTCAAAATACATAAGAATCAGTCAAAAAAGCTATTGTTTTCCAATATTTAATTTTTGGGGTAAAAAAAATTCAAAGGGGTTAATCTATCGTTTTTGTAATTTCGGACCAAAATTTCCAAGTCGAGTTAAACATTGTGCATGACGCATTTGGGTACGGAGAATCCAAAAATCCTATTTACAGCTTGCGGAATCGACTGGAAATCGCTCAAACGCCACGATAAAGGTAAAAAATTAAAAATGGATTGTTAAGACTTTAATCGACGGTAAAAGTTTAATTTCAATACTTACTGCAAAATAAACTACGTCAGGCGAATTTTCTCGTCAAAATACATAAGAATCAGTCAAAAAAGCTATTGTTTTCCAATATTTAATTTTTGGGGTAAAAAAAATTCAAAGGGGTTAATTTATCGTTTTTGTAATTTCGGACCAAAATTTCCAAGTCGAGTTAAACATTGTGCATGACGCATTTGGGTACGGAGAATCCAAAATTCTATTTACAGCTTGCGGAATCGACTGGAAATCGCTCAAACGCCACGATAAAGGTAAAAAATTAAAAATGGATTGTTAAGACTTTAATCGACGGTAAAAGTTTAATTTCAATACTTACTGCAAAATAAACTACGTCAGGCGAATTTTCTCGTCAAAATACATAAGAATCAGTCAAAAAAGCTATTGTTTTCCAATATTTAATTTTTGGGGTAAAAAAAATTCAAAGGGGTTAATCTATCGTTTTTGTAATTTCGGACCAAAATTTCCAAGTCGAGTTAAACATTGTGCATGACGCATTTGGGTACGGAGAATCCAAAAATCCTATTTACAGCTTGCGGAATCGACTGGAAATCGCTCAAACGCCACGATAAAGGTAAAAAATTAAAAATGGATTGTTAAGACTTTAATCGACGGTAAAAGTTTAATTTCAATACTTACTGCAAAATAAACTACGTCAGGCGAATTTTCTCGTCAAAATACATAAGAATCAGTCAAAAAAGCTATTGTTTTCCAATATTTAATTTTTGGGGTAAAAAAAATTCAAAGGGGTTAATCTATCGTTTTTGTAATTTCGGACCAAAATTTCCAAGTCGAGTTAAACATTGTGCATGACGCATTTGGGTACGGAGAATCCAAAATTCTATTTACAGCTTGCGGAATCGACTGGAAATCGCTCAAACGCCACGATAAAGGTAAAAAATTAAAAATGGATTGTTAAGACTTTAATCGACGGTAAAAGTTTAATTTCAATACTTACTGCAAAATAAACTACGTCAGGCGAATTTTCTCGTCAAAATACATAAGAATCAGTCAAAAAAGCTATTGTTTTCCAATATTTAATTTTTGGGGTAAAAAAAATTCAAAGGGGTTAATCTATCGTTTTTGTAATTTCGGACCAAAATTTCCAAGTCGAGTTAAACATTGTGCATGACGCATTTGGGTACGGAGAATCCAAAAATCCTATTTACAGCTTGCGGAATCGACTGGAAATCGCTCAAACGCCACGATAAAGGTCAAAAATTAAAAATCGATTGTTAAGACTTTAATCGACGGTAAAAGTTTAATTTCAATACTTACTGCAAAATAAACTACGTCAGGCGAATTTTCTCGTCAAAATACATAAGAATCAGTCAAAAAAGCTATTGTTTTCCAATATTTAATTTTTGGGGTAAAAAAAATTCAAATTGGTTAATCTATCGTTTTTGTAATTTCGGACCAAAATTTCCAAGTTGAGTTAAACATTGTGCATGACGCATTTGGGTACGGAGAATCCAAAAATCCTATTTACAGCTTGCGGAATCGACTGGAAATCGCTCAAACACCACGATAAAGGTAAAAAATTAAAAATGGATTGTTAAGACTTTAATCGACAGTAAAAGTTTAATTTCAATACTTACTGCAAAATAAACTACGCCAGGCGAATTTTCTCGTCAAAATACATAAGAATCAGTCAAAAAAGCTATTGTTTTCCAATATTTAATTTTTGGGGTAAAAAAAATTCAAAGGGGTTAATCTATCGTTTTTGTAATTTCGGACCAAAATTTCCAAGTCGAGTTAAACATTGTGCATTACGCATTTGGGTACGGAGAATCCAAAAATCCTATTTACAGCTTGCGGAATCGACTGGAAATCGCTCAAACGCCACGATAAAGGTAAAAAATTAAAAATGGATTGTTAAGACTTTAATCGACGGTAAAAGTTTAATTTCAATACTTACTGCAAAATAAACTACGTCAGGCGAATTTTCTCGTCAAAATACATAAGAATCAGTCAAAAAAGCTATTGTTTTCCAATATTTAATTTTTGGGGTAAAAAAAATTCAAAGGGGTTAATCTATCGTTTTTGTAATTTCGGACCAAAATTTCCAAGTCGAGTTAAACATTGTGCATGACGCATTTGGGTACGGAGAATCCAAAAATCCTATTTACAGCTTGCGGAATCGACTGGAAATCGCTCAAACGCCACGATAAAGGTAAAAAATTAAAAATCGATTGTTAAGACTTTAATCGACAGTAAAAGTTTAATTTCAATACTTACTGCAAAATAAACTACGTCAGGCGAATTTTCTCGTCAAAATACATAAGAATCAGTCAAAAAAGCTATTGTTTTCCAATATTTAATTTTTGGGGTAAAAAAAATTCAAAGGGGTTAATCTATCGTTTTTGTAATTTCGGACCAAAATTTCCAAGTCGAGTTAAACATTGTGCATGACGCATTTGGGTACGGAGAATCCAAAAATCCTATTTACAGCTTGCGGAATCGACTGGAAATCGCTCAAACGCCACGATAAAGGTAAAAAATTAAAAACCGATTGTTAAGACTTTAATCGACAGTAAAAGTTTAATTTCAATACTTACTGCAAAATAAACTACGTCAGGCGAATTTTCTCGTCAAAATACATAAGAATCAGTCAAAAAAGCTATTGTTTTCCAATATTTAATTTTTGGGGTAAAAAAAATTCAAAGGGGTTAATCTATCGTTTTTGTAATTTCGGACCAAAATTTCCAAGTCGAGTTAAACATTGTGCATAACGCATTTGGGTACGGAGAATCCAAAAATCCTATTTACAGCTTGCGGAATCGACTGGAAATCGCTCAAACGCCACGATAAAGGTAAAAAATTAAAAATGGATTGTTAAGACTTTAATCGACGGTAAAAGTTTAATTTCAATACTTACTGCAAAATAAACTACGTCAGGCGAATTTTCTCGTCAAAATACATAAGAATCAGTCAAAAAAGCTATTGTTTTCCAATATTTAATTTTTGGGGTAAAAAAAATTCAAAGGGGTTTTATCTATCGTTAATTAATCTATCGTTTTTGTAATTTCGGACCAAAATTTCCAAGTCGAGTTAAACATTGTGCATGACGCATTTGGGTACGGAGAATCCAAAAATCCTATTTACAGCTTGCGGAATCGACTGGAAATCGCTCAAACGCCACGATAAAGGTAAAAAATTAAAAATGGATTGTTAAGACTTTAATCGACAGTAAAAGTTTAATTTCAATACTTACTGCAAAATAAACTACGTCAGGCGAATTTTCTCGTCAAAATACATAAGAATCAGTCAAAAAAGCTATTGTTTTCCAATATTTAATTTTTGGGGTAAAAAAAATTCAAAGGGGTTAATCTATCGTTTTTGTAATTTCGGACCAAAATTTCCAAGTCGAGTTAAACATTGTGCATGACGCATTTGGGTACGGAGAATCCAAAAATCCTATTTACAGCTTGCGGAATCGACTGGAAATCGCTCAAACGCCACGATAAAGGTAAAAAATTAAAAATGGATTGTTAAGACTTTAATCGACGGTAAAAGTTTAATTTCAATACTTACTGCAAAATAAACTACGTCAGGCGAATTTTCTCGTCAAAATACATAAGAATCAGTCAAAAAAGCTATTGTTTTCCAATATTTAATTTTTGGGGTAAAAAAAATTCAAAGGGGTTAATCTATCGTTTTTGTAATTTCGGACCAAAATTTCCAAGTCGAGTTAAACATTGTGCATGACGCATTTGGGTACGGAGAATCCAAAAATCCTATTTACAGCTTGCGGAATCGACTGGAAATCGCTCAAACGCCACGATAAAGGTAAAAAATTAAAAATGGATTGTTAAGACTTTAATCGACGGTAAAAGTTTAATTTCAATACTTACTGCAAAATAAACTACGTCAGGCGAATTTTCTCGTCAAAATACATAAGAATCAGTCAAAAAAGCTATTGTTTTCCAATATTTAATTTTTGGGGTAAAAAAAATTCAAAGGGGTTAATCTATCGTTTTTGTAATTTCGGACCAAAATTTCCAAGTCGAGTTAAACATTGTGCATGACGCATTTGGGTACGGAGAATCCAAAAATCCTATTTACAGCTTGCGGAATCGACTGGAAATCGCTCAAACGCCACGATAAAGGTAAAAAATTAAAAATGGATTGTTAAGACTTTAATCGACGGTAAAAGTTTAATTTCAATACTTACTGCAAAATAAACTACGTCAGGCGAATTTTCTCGTCAAAATACATAAGAATCAGTCAAAAAAGCTATTGTTTTCCAATATTTAATTTTTGGGGTAAAAAAAATTCAAAGGGGTTAATCTATCGTTTTTGTAATTTCGGACCAAAATTTCCAAGTCGAGTTAAACATTGTGAATGACGCATTTGGGTACGGAGAATCCAAAAATCCTATTTACAGCTTGCGGAATCGACTGGAAATCGCTCAAACGCCACGATAAAGGTAAAAAATTAAAAATGGATTGTTAAGACTTTAATCGACGGTAAAAGTTTAATTTCAATACTTACTGCAAAATAAACTACGTCAGGCGAATTTTCTCGTCAAAATACATAAGAATCAGTCAAAAAAGCTATTGTTTTCCAATATTTAATTTTTGGGGTAAAAAAAATTCAAAGGGGTTAATCTATCGTTTTTGTAATTTCGGACCAAAATTTCCAAGTCGAGTTAAACATTGTGCATGACGCATTTGGGTACGGAGAATCCAAAAATCCTATTTACAGCTTGCGGAATCGACTGGAAATCGCTCAAACGCCACGATAAAGGTAAAAAATTAAAAATGGATTGTTAAGACTTTAATCGACGGTAAAAGTTTAATTTCAATACTTACTGCAAAATAAACTACGTCAGGCGAATTTTCTCGTCAAAATACATAAGAATCAGTCAAAAAAGCTATTGTTTTCCAATATTTAATTTTTGGGGTAAAAAAAATTCAAAGGGGTTAATCTATCGTTTTTGTAATTTCGGACCAAAATTTCCAAGTCGAGTTAAACATTGTGCATGACGCATTTGGGTACGGAGAATCCAAAAATCCTATTTACAGCTTGCGGAATCGACTGGAAATCGCTCAAACGCCACGATAAAGGTAAAAAATTAAAAACCGATTGTTAAGACTTTAATCGACGGTAAAAGTTTAATTTCAATACTTACTGCAAAATAAACTACGTCAGGCGAATTTTCTCGTCAAAATACATAAGAATCAGTCAAAAAAGCTATTGTTTTCCAATATTTAATTTTTGGGGTAAAAAAAATTCAAAGGGGTTAATCTATTGTTTTTGTAATTTCGGACCAAAATTTCCAAGTCGAGTTAAACATTGTGCATAACGCATTTGGGTACGGAGAATCCAAAAATCCTATTTACAGCTTGCGGAATCGACTGGAAATCGCTCAAACGCCACGATAAAGGTAAAAAATTAAAAATGGATTGTTAAGACTTTAATCGACGGTAAAAGTTTAATTTCAATACTTACTGCAAAATAAACTACGTCAGGCGAATTTTCTCGTCAAAATACATAAGAATCAGTCAAAAAAGCTATTGTTTTCCAATATTTAATTTTTGGGGTAAAAAAAATTCAAAGGGGTTAATCTATCGTTTTTGTAATTTCGGACCAAAATTTCCAAGTCGAGTTAAACATTGTGCATGACGCATTTGGGTACGGAGAATCCAAAAATCCTATTTACAGCTTGCGGAATCGACTGGAAATCGCTCAAACGCCACGATAAAGGTAAAAAATTAAAAATGGATTGTTAAGACTTTAATCGACGGTAAAAGTTTAATTTCAATACTTACTGCAAAATAAACTACGTCAGGCGAATTTTCTCGTCAAAATACATAAGAATCAGTCAAAAAAGCTATTGTTTTCCAATATTTAATTTTTGGGGTAAAAAAAATTCAAAGGGGTTAATCTATCGTTTTTGTAATTTCGGACCAAAATTTCCAAGTCGAGTTAAACATTGTGCATGACGCATTTGGGTACGGAGAATCCAAAAATCCTATTTACAGCTTGCGGAATCGACTGGAAATCGCTCAAACGCCACGATAAAGGTAAAAAATTAAAAATGGATTGTTAAGACTTTAATCGACGGTAAAAGTTTAATTTCAATACTTACTGCAAAATAAACTACGTCAGGCGAATTTTCTCGTCAAAATACATAAGAATCAGTCAAAAAAGCTATTGTTTTCCAATATTTAATTTTTGGGGTAAAAAAAATTCAAAGGGGTTAATCTATCGTTTTTGTAATTTCGGACCAAAATTTCCAAGTCGAGTTAAACATTGTGAATGACGCATTTGGGTACGGAGAATCCAAAAATCCTATTTACAGCTTGCGGAATCGACTGGAAATCGCTCAAACGCCACGATAAAGGTAAAAAATTAAAAATGGATTGTTAAGACTTTAATCGACGGTAAAAGTTTAATTTCAATACTTACTGCAAAATAAACTACGTCAGGCGAATTTTCTCGTCAAAATACATAAGAATCAGTCAAAAAAGCTATTGTTTTCCAATATTTAATTTTTGGGGTAAAAAAAATTCAAAGGGGTTAATCTATCGTTTTTGTAATTTCGGACCAAAATTTCCAAGTCGAGTTAAACATTGTGCATGACGCATTTGGGTACGGAGAATCCAAAAATCCTATTTACAGCTTGCGGAATCGACTGGAAATCGCTCAAACGCCACGATAAAGGTAAAAAATTAAAAATGGATTGTTAAGACTTTAATCGACGGTAAAAGTTTAATTTCAATACTTACTGCAAAATAAACTACGTCAGGCGAATTTTCTCGTCAAAATACATAAGAATCAGTCAAAAAAGCTATTGTTTTCCAATATTTAATTTTTGGGGTAAAAAAAATTCAAAGGGGTTAATCTATCGTTTTTGTAATTTCGGACCAAAATTTCCAAGTCGAGTTAAACATTGTGCATAACGCATTTGGGTACGGAGAATCCAAAAATCCTATTTACAGCTTGCGGAATCGACTGGAAATCGCTCAAACGCCACGATAAAGGTAAAAAATTAAAAATGGATTGTTAAGACTTTAATCGACAGTAAAAGTTTAATTTCAATACTTACTGCAAAATAAACTACGTCAGGCGAATTTTCTCGTCAAAATACATAAGAATCAGTCAAAAAAGCTATTGTTTTCCAATATTTAATTTTTGGGGTAAAAAAAATTCAAAGGGGTTAATCTATCGTTTTTGTAATTTCGGACCAAAATTTCCAAGTCGAGTTAAACATTGTGCATAACGCATTTGGGTACGGAGAATCCAAAAATCCTATTTACAGCTTGCGGAATCGACTGGAAATCGCTCAAACGCCACGATAAAGGTAAAAAATTAAAAATGGATTGTTAAGACTTTAATCGACAGTAAAAGTTTAATTTCAATACTTACTGCAAAATAAACTACGTCAGGCGAATTTTCTCGTCAAAATACATAAGAATCAGTCAAAAAAGCTATTGTTTTCCAATATTTAATTTTTGGGGTAAAAAAAATTCAAAGGGGTTAATCTATCGTTTTTGTAATTTCGGACCAAAATTTCCAAGTCGAGTTAAACATTGTGCATGACGCATTTGGGTACGGAGAATCCAAAAATCCTATTTACAGCTTGCGGAATCGACTGGAAATCGCTCAAACGCCACGATAAAGGTAAAAAATTAAAAATGGATTGTTAAGACTTTAATCGACGGTAAAAGTTTAATTTCAATACTTACTGCAAAATAAACTACGTCAGGCGAATTTTCTCGTCAAAATACATAAGAATCAGTCAAAAAAGCTATTGTTTTCCAATATTTAATTTTTGGGGTAAAAAAAATTCAAAGGGGTTAATCTATCGTTTTTGTAATTTCGGACCAAAATTTCCAAGTCGAGTTAAACATTGTGCATGACGCATTTGGGTACGGAGAATCCAAAAATCCTATTTACAGCTTGCGGAATCGACTGGAAATCGCTCAAACGCCACGATAAAGGTAAAAAATTAAAAATGGATTGTTAAGACTTTAATCGACGGTAAAAGTTTAATTTCAATACTTACTGCAAAATAAACTACGTCAGGCGAATTTTCTCGTCAAAATACATAAGAATCAGTCAAAAAAGCTATTGTTTTCCAATATTTAATTTTTGGGGTAAAAAAAATTCAAAGGGGTTAATCTATCGTTTTTGTAATTTCGGACCAAAATTTCCAAGTCGAGTTAAACATTGTGCATGACGCATTTGGGTACGGAGAATCCAAAAATCCTATTTACAGCTTGCGGAATCGACTGGAAATCGCTCAAACGCCACGATAAAGGTAAAAAATTAAAAATGGATTGTTAAGACTTTAATCGACGGTAAAAGTTTAATTTCAATACTTACTGCAAAATAAACTACGTCAGGCGAATTTTCTCGTCAAAATACATAAGAATCAGTCAAAAAAGCTATTGTTTTCCAATATTTAATTTTTGGGGTAAAAAAAATTCAAAGGGGTTAATCTATCGTTTTTGTAATTTCGGACCAAAATTTCCAAGTCGAGTTAAACATTGTGCATGACGCATTTGGGTACGGAGAATCCAAAAATCCTATTTACAGCTTGCGGAATCGACTGGAAATCGCTCAAACGCCACGATAAAGGTAAAAAATTAAAAATGGATTGTTAAGACTTTAATCGACGGTAAAAGTTTAATTTCAATACTTACTGCAAAATAAACTACGTCAGGCGAATTTTCTCGTCAAAATACATAAGAATCAGTCAAAAAAGCTATTGTTTTCCAATATTTAATTTTTGGGGTAAAAAAAATTCAAAGGGGTTAATCTATCGTTTTTGTAATTTCGGACCAAAATTTCCAAGTCGAGTTAAACATTGTGCATGACGCATTTGGGTACGGAGAATCCAAAAATCCTATTTACAGCTTGCGGAATCGACTGGAAATCGCTCAAACGCCACGATAAAGGTAAAAAATTAAAAATGGATTGTTAAGACTTTAATCGACGGTAAAAGTTTAATTTCAATACTTACTGCAAAATAAACTACGTCAGGCGAATTTTCTCGTCAAAATACATAAGAATCAGTCAAAAAAGCTATTGTTTTCCAATATTTAATTTTTGGGGTAAAAAAAATTCAAAGGGGTTAATCTATCGTTTTTGTAATTTCGGACCAAAATTTCCAAGTCGAGTTAAACATTGTGCATGACGCATTTGGGTACGGAGAATCCAAAAATCCTATTTACAGCTTGCGGAATCGACTGGAAATCGCTCAAACGCCACGATAAAGGTAAAAAATTAAAAATGGATTGTTAAGACTTTAATCGACGGTAAAAGTTTAATTTCAATACTTACTGCAAAATAAACTACGTCAGGCGAATTTTCTCGTCAAAATACATAAGAATCAGTCAAAAAAGCTATTGTTTTCCAATATTTAATTTTTGGGGTAAAAAAAATTCAAAGGGGTTAATCTATCGTTTTTGTAATTTCGGACCAAAATTTCCAAGTCGAGTTAAACATTGTGCATGACGCATTTGGGTACGGAGAATCCAAAAATCCTATTTACAGCTTGCGGAATCGACTGGAAATCGCTCAAACGCCACGATAAAGGTAAAAAATTAAAAATGGATTGTTAAGACTTTAATCGACGGTAAAAGTTTAATTTCAATACTTACTGCAAAATAAACTACGTCAGGCGAATTTTCTCGTCAAAATACATAAGAATCAGTCAAAAAAGCTATTGTTTTCCAATATTTAATTTTTGGGGTAAAAAAAATTCAAAGGGGTTAATCTATCGTTTTTGTAATTTCGGACCAAAATTTCCAAGTCGAGTTAAACATTGTGCATGACGCATTTGGGTACGGAGAATCCAAAAATCCTATTTACAGCTTGCGGAATCGACTGGAAATCGCTCAAACGCCACGATAAAGGTAAAAAATTAAAAATGGATTGTTAAGACTTTAATCGACGGTAAAAGTTTAATTTCAATACTTACTGCAAAATAAACTACGTCAGGCGAATTTTCTCGTCAAAATACATAAGAATCAGTCAAAAAAGCTATTGTTTTCCAATATTTAATTTTTGGGGTAAAAAAAATTCAAAGGGGTTAATCTATCGTTTTTGTAATTTCGGACCAAAATTTCCAAGTCGAGTTAAACATTGTGCATGACGCATTTGGGTACGGAGAATCCAAAAATCCTATTTACAGCTTGCGGAATCGACTGGAAATCGCTCAAACGCCACGATAAAGGTAAAAAATTAAAAATGGATTGTTAAGACTTTAATCGACGGTAAAAGTTTAATTTCAATACTTACTGCAAAATAAACTACGTCAGGCGAATTTTCTCGTCAAAATACATAAGAATCAGTCAAAAAAGCTATTGTTTTCCAATATTTAATTTTTGGGGTAAAAAAAATTCAAAGGGGTTAATCTATCGTTTTTGTAATTTCGGACCAAAATTTCCAAGTCGAGTTAAACATTGTGCATGACGCATTTGGGTACGGAGAATCCAAAAATCCTATTTACAGCTTGCGGAATCGACTGGAAATCGCTCAAACGCCACGATAAAGGTAAAAAATTAAAAACCGATTGTTAAGACTTTAATCGACGGTAAAAGTTTAATTTCAATACTTACTGCAAAATAAACTACGTCAGGCGAATTTTCTCGTCAAAATACATAAGAATCAGTCAAAAAAGCTATTGTTTTCCAATATTTAATTTTAGGGGTAAAAAAAATTCAAAGGGGTTAATCTATCGTTTTTGTAATTTCGGACCAAAATTTCCAAGTCGAGTTAAACATTGTGCATAACGCATTTGGGTACGGAGAATCCAAAAATCCTATTTACAGCTTGCGGAATCGACTGGAAATCGCTCAAACGCCACGATAAAGGTAAAAAATTAAAAATGGATTGTTAAGACTTTAATCGACGGTAAAAGTTTAATTTCAATACTTACTGCAAAATAAACTACGTCAGGCGAATTTTCTCGTCAAAATACATAAGAATCAGTCAAAAAAGCTATTGTTTTCCAATATTTAATTTTTGGGGTAAAAAAAATTCAAAGGGGTTTTATCTATCGTTAATTAATCTATCGTTTTTGTAATTTCGGACCAAAATTTCCAAGTCGAGTTAAACATTGTGCATGACGCATTTGGGTACGGAGAATCCAAAAATCCTATTTACAGCTTGCGGAATCGACTGGAAATCGCTCAAACGCCACGATAAAGGTAAAAAATTAAAAATGGATTGTTAAGACTTTAATCGACGGTAAAAGTTTAATTTCAATACTTACTGCAAAATAAACTACGTCAGGCGAATTTTCTCGTCAAAATACATAAGAATCAGTCAAAAAAGCTATTGTTTTCCAATATTTAATTTTTGGGGTAAAAAAAATTCAAAGGGGTTTTATCTATCGTTAATTAATCTATCGTTTTTGTAATTTCGGACCAAAATTTCCAAGTCGAGTTAAACATTGTGCATGACGCATTTGGGTACGGAGAATCCAAAAATCCTATTTACAGCTTGCGGAATCGACTGGAAATCGCTCAAACGCCACGATAAAGGTAAAAAATTAAAAATGGATTGTTAAGACTTTAATCGACAGTAAAAGTTTAATTTCAATACTTACTGCAAAATAAACTACGTCAGGCGAATTTTCTCGTCAAAATACATAAGAATCAGTCAAAAAAGCTATTGTTTTCCAATATTTAATTTTTGGGGTAAAAAAAATTCAAAGGGGTTAATCTATCGTTTTTGTAATTTCGGACCAAAATTTCCAAGTCGAGTTAAACATTGTGCATGACGCATTTGGGTACGGAGAATCCAAAAATCCTATTTACAGCTTGCGGAATCGACTGGAAATCGCTCAAACGCCACGATAAAGGTAAAAAATTAAAAATGGATTGTTAAGACTTTAATCGACGGTAAAAGTTTAATTTCAATACTTACTGCAAAATAAACTACGTCAGGCGAATTTTCTCGTCAAAATACATAAGAATCAGTCAAAAAAGCTATTGTTTTCCAATATTTAATTTTTGGGGTAAAAAAAATTCAAAGGGGTTAATCTATCGTTTTTGTAATTTCGGACCAAAATTTCCAAGTCGAGTTAAACATTGTGCATGACGCATTTGGGTACGGAGAATCCAAAAATCCTATTTACAGCTTGCGGAATCGACTGGAAATCGCTCAAACGCCACGATAAAGGTAAAAAATTAAAAACCGATTGTTAAGACTTTAATCGACGGTAAAAGTTTAATTTCAATACTTACTGCAAAATAAACTACGTCAGGCGAATTTTCTCGTCAAAATACATAAGAATCAGTCAAAAAAGCTATTGTTTTCCAATATTTAATTTTTGGGGTAAAAAAAATTCAAAGGGGTTAATCTATCGTTTTTGTAATTTCGGACCAAAATTTCCAAGTCGAGTTAAACATTGTGCATAACGCATTTGGGTACGGAGAATCCAAAAATCCTATTTACAGCTTGCGGAATCGACTGGAAATCGCTCAAACGCCACGATAAAGGTAAAAAATTAAAAATGGATTGTTAAGACTTTAATCGACGGTAAAAGTTTAATTTCAATACTTACTGCAAAATAAACTACGTCAGGCGAATTTTCTCGTCAAAATACATAAGAATCAGTCAAAAAAGCTATTGTTTTCCAATATTTAATTTTTGGGGTAAAAAAAATTCAAAGGGGTTTTATCTATCGTTAATTAATCTATCGTTTTTGTAATTTCGGACCAAAATTTCCAAGTCGAGTTAAACATTGTGCATGACGCATTTGGGTACGGAGAATCCAAAAATCCTATTTACAGCTTGCGGAATCGACTGGAAATCGCTCAAACGCCACGATAAAGGTAAAAAATTAAAAATGGATTGTTAAGACTTTAATCGACAGTAAAAGTTTAATTTCAATACTTACTGCAAAATAAACTACGTCAGGCGAATTTTCTCGTCAAAATACATAAGAATCAGTCAAAAAAGCTATTGTTTTCCAATATTTAATTTTTGGGGTAAAAAAAATTCAAAGGGGTTAATCTATCGTTTTTGTAATTTCGGACCAAAATTTCCAAGTCGAGTTAAACATTGTGCATGACGCATTTGGGTACGGAGAATCCAAAAATCCTATTTACAGCTTGCGGAATCGACTGGAAATCGCTCAAACGCCACGATAAAGGTAAAAAATTAAAAATGGATTGTTAAGACTTTAATCGACGGTAAAAGTTTAATTTCAATACTTACTGCAAAATAAACTACGTCAGGCGAATTTTCTCGTCAAAATACATAAGAATCAGTCAAAAAAGCTATTGTTTTCCAATATTTAATTTTTGGGGTAAAAAAAATTCAAAGGGGTTAATCTATCGTTTTTGTAATTTCGGACCAAAATTTCCAAGTCGAGTTAAACATTGTGCATGACGCATTTGGGTACGGAGAATCCAAAAATCCTATTTACAGCTTGCGGAATCGACTGGAAATCGCTCAAACGCCACGATAAAGGTAAAAAATTAAAAATGGATTGTTAAGACTTTAATCGACGGTAAAAGTTTAATTTCAATACTTACTGCAAAATCAACTACGTCAGGCGAATTTTCTCGTCAAAATACATAAGAATCAGTCAAAAAAGCTATTGTTTTCCAATATTTAATTTTTGGGGTAAAAAAAATTCAAAGGGGTTAATCTATCGTTTTTGTAATTTCGGACCAAAATTTCCAAGTCGAGTTAAACATTGTGAATGACGCATTTGGGTACGGAGAATCCAAAAATCCTATTTACAGCTTGCGGAATCGACTGGAAATCGCTCAAACGCCACGATAAAGGTAAAAAATTAAAAATGGATTGTTAAGACTTTAATCGACGGTAAAAGTTTAATTTCAATACTTACTGCAAAATAAACTACGTCAGGCGAATTTTCTCGTCAAAATACATAAGAATCAGTCAAAAAAGCTATTGTTTTCCAATATTTAATTTTTGGGGTAAAAAAAATTCAAAGGGGTTAATCTATCGTTTTTGTAATTTCGGACCAAAATTTCCAAGTCGAGTTAAACATTGTGCATGACGCATTTGGGTACGGAGAATCCAAAAATCCTATTTACAGCTTGCGGAATCGACTGGAAATCGCTCAAACGCCACGATAAAGGTAAAAAATTAAAAATGGATTGTTAAGACTTTAATCGACGGTAAAAGTTTAATTTCAATACTTACTGCAAAATAAACTACGTCAGGCGAATTTTCTCGTCAAAATACATAAGAATCAGTCAAAAAAGCTATTGTTTTCCAATATTTAATTTTTGGGGTAAAAAAAATTCAAAGGGGTTTTATCTATCGTTAATTAATCTATCGTTTTTGTAATTTCGGACCAAAATTTCCAAGTCGAGTTTAACATTGTGCATGACGCATTTGGGTACGGAGAATCCAAAAATCCTATTTACAGCTTGCGGAATCGACTGGAAATCGCTCAAACGCCACGATAAAGGTAAAAAATTAAAAATCGATTGTTAAGACTTTAATCGACGGTGAAAGTTTAATTTCAATACTTACTGCAAAATAAACTACGTCAGGCGAATTTTCTCGTCAAAATACATAAGAATCAGTCAAAAAAGCTATTGTTTTCCAATATTTAATTTTTGGGGTAAAAAAAATTCAAAGGGGTTAATCTATCGTTTTTGTAATTTCGGACCAAAATTTCCAAGTCGAGTTAAACATTGTGCATGACGCATTTGGGTACGGAGAATCCAAAAATCCAATTTACAGCTTGCGGAATCGACTGGAAATCGCTCAAACGCCACGATAAAGGTAAAAAATTAAAAACCGATTGTTAAGACTTTAATCGACGGTAAAAGTTTAATTTCAATACTTACTGCAAAATAAACTACGTCAGGCGAATTTTCTCGTCAAAATACATAAGAATCAGTCAAAAAAGCTATTGTTTTCCAATATTTAATTTTTGGGGTAAAAAAAATTCAAAGGGGTTTTATCTATCGTTAATTAATCTATCGTTTTTGTAATTTCGGACCAAAATTTCCAAGTCGAGTTAAACATTGTGCATGACGCATTTGGGTACGGAGAATCCAAAAATCCTATTTACAGCTTGCGGAATCGACTGGAAATCGCTCAAACGCCACGATAAAGGTAAAAAATTAAAAATGGATTGTTAAGACTTTAATCGACGGTGAAAGTTTAATTTCAATACTTACTGCAAAATAAACTACGTCAGGCGAATTTTCTCGTCAAAATACATAAGAATCAGTCAAAAAAGCTATTGTTTTCCAATATTTAATTTTTGGGGTAAAAAAAATTCAAAGGGGTTAATCTATCGTTTTTGTAATTTCGGACCAAAATTTCCAAGTCGAGTTAAACATTGTGCATGACGCATTTGGGTACGGAGAATCCAAAAATCCAATTTACAGCTTGCGGAATCGACTGGAAATCGCTCAAACGCCACGATAAAGGTAAAAAATTAAAAACCGATTGTTAAGACTTTAATCGACGGTAAAAGTTTAATTTCAATACTTACTGCAAAATAAACTACGTCAGGCGAATTTTCTCGTCAAAATACATAAGAATCAGTCAAAAAAGCTATTGTTTTCCAATATTTAATTTTTGGGGTAAAAAAAATTCAAAGGGGTTTTATCTATCGTTAATTAATCTATCGTTTTTGTAATTTCGGACCAAAATTTCCAAGTCGAGTTAAACATTGTGCATGACGCATTTGGGTACGGAGAATCCAAAAATCCTATTTACAGCTTGCGGAATCGACTGGAAATCGCTCAAACGCCACGATAAAGGTAAAAAATTAAAAATGGATTGTTAAGACTTTAATCGACAGTAAAAGTTTAATTTCAATACTTACTGCAAAATAAACTACGTCAGGCGAATTTTCTCGTCAAAATACATAAGAATCAGTCAAAAAAGCTATTGTTTTCCAATATTTAATTTTTGGGGTAAAAAAAATTCAAAGGGGTTAATCTATCGTTTTTGTAATTTCGGACCAAAATTTCCAAGTCGAGTTAAACATTGTGCATGACGCATTTGGGTACGGAGAATCCAAAAATCCTATTTACAGCTTGCGGAATCGACTGGAAATCGCTCAAACGCCACGATAAAGGTAAAAAATTAAAAATGGATTGTTAAGACTTTAATCGACGGTAAAAGTTTAATTTCAATACTTACTGCAAAATAAACTACGTCAGGCGAATTTTCTCGTCAAAATACATAAGAATCAGTCAAAAAAGCTATTGTTTTCCAATATTTAATTTTTGGGGTAAAAAAAATTCAAAGGGGTTAATCTATCGTTTTTGTAATTTCGGACCAAAATTTCCAAGTCGAGTTAAACATTGTGCATGACGCATTTGGGTACGGAGAATCCAAAAATCCTATTTACAGCTTGCGGAATCGACTGGAAATCGCTCAAACGCCACGATAAAGGTAAAAAATTAAAAATGGATTGTTAAGACTTTAATCGACGGTAAAAGTTTAATTTCAATACTTACTGCAAAATCAACTACGTCAGGCGAATTTTCTCGTCAAAATACATAAGAATCAGTCAAAAAAGCTATTGTTTTCCAATATTTAATTTTTGGGGTAAAAAAAATTCAAAGGGGTTAATCTATCGTTTTTGTAATTTCGGACCAAAATTTCCAAGTCGAGTTAAACATTGTGAATGACGCATTTGGGTACGGAGAATCCAAAAATCCTATTTACAGCTTGCGGAATCGACTGGAAATCGCTCAAACGCCACGATAAAGGTAAAAAATTAAAAATGGATTGTTAAGACTTTAATCGACGGTAAAAGTTTAATTTCAATACTTACTGCAAAATAAACTACGTCAGGCGAATTTTCTCGTCAAAATACATAAGAATCAGTCAAAAAAGCTATTGTTTTCCAATATTTAATTTTTGGGGTAAAAAAAATTCAAAGGGGTTAATCTATCGTTTTTGTAATTTCGGACCAAAATTTCCAAGTCGAGTTAAACATTGTGCATGACGCATTTGGGTACGGAGAATCCAAAAATCCTATTTACAGCTTGCGGAATCGACTGGAAATCGCTCAAACGCCACGATAAAGGTAAAAAATTAAAAATGGATTGTTAAGACTTTAATCGACGGTAAAAGTTTAATTTCAATACTTACTGCAAAATAAACTACGTCAGGCGAATTTTCTCGTCAAAATACATAAGAATCAGTCAAAAAAGCTATTGTTTTCCAATATTTAATTTTTGGGGTAAAAAAAATTCAAAGGGGTTTTATCTATCGTTAATTAATCTATCGTTTTTGTAATTTCGGACCAAAATTTCCAAGTCGAGTTTAACATTGTGCATGACGCATTTGGGTACGGAGAATCCAAAAATCCTATTTACAGCTTGCGGAATCGACTGGAAATCGCTCAAACGCCACGATAAAGGTAAAAAATTAAAAATCGATTGTTAAGACTTTAATCGACGGTGAAAGTTTAATTTCAATACTTACTGCAAAATAAACTACGTCAGGCGAATTTTCTCGTCAAAATACATAAGAATCAGTCAAAAAAGCTATTGTTTTCCAATATTTAATTTTTGGGGTAAAAAAAATTCAAAGGGGTTAATCTATCGTTTTTGTAATTTCGGACCAAAATTTCCAAGTCGAGTTAAACATTGTGCATGACGCATTTGGGTACGGAGAATCCAAAAATCCAATTTACAGCTTGCGGAATCGACTGGAAATCGCTCAAACGCCACGATAAAGGTAAAAAATTAAAAATGGATTGTTAAGACTTTAATCGACAGTAAAAGTTTAATTTCAATACTTACTGCAAAATAAACTACGTCAGGCGAATTTTCTCGTCAAAATACATAAGAATCAGTCAAAAAAGCTATTGTTTTCCAATATTTAATTTTTGGGGTAAAAAAAATTCAAAGGGGTTAATCTATCGTTTTTGTAATTTCGGACCAAAATTTCCAAGTCGAGTTAAACATTGTGCATGACGCATTTGGGTACGGAGAATCCAAAAATCCTATTTACAGCTTGCGGAATCGACTGGAAATCGCTCAAACGCCACGATAAAGGTAAAAAATTAAAAATGGATTGTTAAGACTTTAATCGACGGTAAAAGTTTAATTTCAATACTTACTGCAAAATAAACTACGTCAGGCGAATTTTCTCGTCAAAATACATAAGAATCAGTCAAAAAAGCTATTGTTTTCCAATATTTAATTTTTGGGGTAAAAAAAATTCAAAGGGGTTTTATCTATCGTTAATTAATCTATCGTTTTTGTAATTTCGGACCAAAATTTCCAAGTCGAGTTTAACATTGTGCATGACGCATTTGGGTACGGAGAATCCAAAAATCCTATTTACAGCTTGCGGAATCGACTGGAAATCGCTCAAACGCCACGATAAAGGTAAAAAATTAAAAATCGATTGTTAAGACTTTAATCGACGGTGAAAGTTTAATTTCAATACTTACTGCAAAATAAACTACGTCAGGCGAATTTTCTCGTCAAAATACATAAGAATCAGTCAAAAAAGCTATTGTTTTCCAATATTTAATTTTTGGGGTAAAAAAAATTCAAATTGGTTAATCTATCGTTTTTGTAATTTCGGACCAAAATTTCCAAGTTGAGTTAAACATTGTGCATGACGCATTTGGGTACGGAGAATCCAAAAATCCTATTTACAGCTTGCGGAATCGACTGGAAATCGCTCAAACACCACGATAAAGGTAAAAAATTAAAAATCGATTGTTAAGAATTTAATCTCAAAAAAGTTCGTCGAGTCGGGAAAATTGCAAAAGCAACAAACGCATTTGTGAGCTCAAAAAAATTGTCGACAATTTGAAATGTACTTGGGATATTGCATATGATAATTGGTTTGTCAGCAGATACAATTGTCAGCTGACCGAAAAAGTTGCCACTACCAACTTTTCACTATACGTAGCTACCTACTTATCTGTTTTTGGTAAAAACACACATGAGTGCTGTAATTTAGATGTGAGAGACAAACAGCAAGAAAATGTTAGGGTACAACATAGCAGGAAAAAGACAGGCATGAAAATTCTTAAAATACTTTTCTGCAGATTTTAAAAACTTCTTATTGGAAAAACACATTTTTGACAACTGGAACGGTGTTAGCTTGACTTATCTTAAAATATTTGGTGCAAACACAAGCACCTACGAAGTTGAAAAGAAAAGTTTTCAGGAGCATTCTATGCCTTTCTGGCAAGATTTAATTTCTGCAAACGTTATTAGAGAGGTTAAGAATAAAAGAACAACAACAGACGTAGTTTTGAAAGGTTCTCTCCGCCAGTTGACCTCTTAGTATAATAGTACCATGTTCTTGAAGTGCTCCTTGACAAATTTTAATCTTTTTCTTGTCATTGTAACTAAACCATGACCTCAATTTGCTACATGTCGATAAAATCCAGCAAAACGTATTTGCTCAAGTCCCAGATATTGAAATAATCCAAGTTTTTGATATTGTAACGTATTTTGATGAGATAATTCGATTGACTCACTCTGATTTGATGCATTTCATGGACGGTTCATGTTAAATTGCAATTCCGTAAAATAAACTTTATTTCCACTGATAGTAACAGTTTACATTTAAATTTAATCTAACCTAACATTTTCAGAGGATTTATCCACTAATGCACCTTCAGGTTTATTAACATCTTTTACCTTTTGTTTAAATTTTAAGAAAAATCTAATTTCATTTTGCATGTCTTGCTTAAACGAAGATTGATTCTTGTTCGACGCTTTGAAAATATAAGTAGCCGCCTCGCAAAGAGTTCCAAGCATACTGAATATTGTCCCAACTCCAAGGACAAAGAAAACCCCTCCAAGATTTTTTAAATCTAACGGTGTCGCTTCTGGTTGTCGTTTCTAAAAAAGTTACAAATTTGTCACAAAGTCAAAATTTTATATATTATAAACCTCGCAAGTTCCTCCTCCCCTTTTTTCTTTCCACCACTTCCTCTTTATTTTTTCAATCTCTCCAGATTCTTGCAGCTGGAGAATCGCCATACTTAAAATGTACCTGTACTGGGACACTAAAACAGAGGGTACTTGAAAATTCAAAAATTAAATTGAAATTTAAATTTTTACGTTTCTTCATCGCAATACCATAGCCTTTTTCATCAAGGACACTTCCAACTTGTTTAAGGTCGCAGTGTCTCTCTGTTACGTACTCGATCGTTGTAGATTCCATAAAAAACGCATAATTTTCTTTCTCGCATTTTTCTACACCTGCATCATTATCTGCCATCATAAATTCGGGATGCGAAGTCATATAATCTCGAATTTGAGGATAAACCGAAAAATTAGAATCCTAAAATTGACCCAATTCAAAACTGTTTTCAAAATGAAAGAGTAAAAGTCTTACCTTAAAGAAACTGTAAGTTGCTCCATTAATTTTAGATCCGTAACTGATATCTTTATGTTTCACCAACTCTTGAACGTCATTAAATGGTGTAACAAGTTCTTCCACCGTGAGAAATGCGGCTAAATTTGCAGTGTACGAAGAAACCATAACCAAGGTAAAAAACCACCACGCTCCGCTCGCCATTCGAGTCGAGATCCCTCTGAAATATCCGGTGACTGAAATGGTGTGAATTGAAAAACGAGCAATTCAGCAGCGACAACTTACAGTGGAGCAATTTCAGAACCTTGCTGCATTAGACTTCCCATCGTAAACCACAAAGCATTTTTAAAAGTGTACTGGTTGATGAGATAGTCGGGTTCTTCCAAACAAGGATATGGATTGGTCCATTCGCTTGGACTCAAACGTCCCATGATAAAAAAACACACGGAAACAAGAAAATATGTAACTCCTAACAAAATCCAGACTTCTGCATGGAATGGCGATGCGAAGGTGAACAAACTTGGAGGAGCGGGTTCGGGTTTTTTGTATAAAATGCTGATACCTTTAAATGTTGTTGTTTAAGTTTTTGATACTTTTAAAATCTTAAAACTTACCGAGCGTCATGAAAGGCATTGTGAAGTCTACGTCTCTTTCCCGTTCGAAGGAAATCGTTAAATCGGCAATTGCAAAATCTGCGTTCTAAAAGTTAGTGATTAACAAAAGTAAGATTTAAAAAAATGAGACTTACTCCTGCAATGACTTCCCCGATCATGCCATCCCACTTCTTAGTTTTTTTATTGTAGTTTCCGTTTGCTCCATTTTCTTGGATAATAAAGGTGTAATTGAATCCCAACATTTTTGCTAGTTGTTCGAAAAGATCCATTCCAAACCCTTCAAACTGATCGTTTCCTTGTAATTTTCCACTTACATTTTTTAGCATTCCGTAAGGAGGCGTCTAAAATATTTGAGAGAGTTAAAAATCCAAATTAAATTTAGAACTGCTTTACCAGGGCGGTAATCACTTTGAAAACCTTATTTTTCATAATATTTTCTTCTTCTATGTATTGGTTGCTGTCAGGTGGATCTCTGGTAATGGACAATCCATGTTCTACGTTCCAGTGTCCAACCTTTTTTAACCCATTTGTCGATAATTCGACAACGTCTATACTAAAATATCTTCTGACCCCAGTTTCTATGTCAAACTTTATGGTCCCAGTTAACCCTTTCAGGGTTTTCTGCAAACAAAAGTTAACCGATAGAATAAGCGAATTAACAGGTTATTTACGGCTTTCATGAAGTTAACGATGGTGGATCCTTTTTCCCAACTGCTGGATAAGTTGCAATAAAGCGGTTGAACATCCTTTTCTGAAATTTGAACTTCCTTCAGCGCCTCGTACAGTAAATAAGCTGCATCGATCATTAAAGCCGTGGAAGTTCTTAATTTTGAAGCATTTCTCTGAAAAGGATCAATTATACCTTTGTCTATTTTTAACTGGTGTAACATTTCGGATGCCTTGGTCACGTTTGGATTTTCGACGTCGATGAGACGCATCTAAAACGAACGAAATTAGGTTAAGATTTAATTAACTTTTGACTAGTACCCCTGTGATGTTCGTTCCTCCGTGTTGGAAAGGAAAGAGGTCGATGGTGTGGAGGTCCAAATTTAGGATTAAGAAGTAATAACCTTCGCTCATTATTCCGACTTGTTGAGCTTGTTTCAGAACTTCGTCTACGACTTCGAGGGAGCAATCAATAACGTAATATTTCTCGCCCGATCTTTTGATTTCCAACCACGTTTTTCGATAATCTCCGTTGGTATCTAATTGCCTCAAAGCTACGGTATATTCGGCGAAACTGTACATTCTCAATAACTCAGTTACACGAAATAAGCTGTCATCGTTCTCGTATAAAATTGTGAATCCTCTAAAGCCCCAGGATTTTATAATATCGACAAATCCTAGCGCCAAAACTGACGGATACGGGTGCAAATTGACTAAGTAACCGTTCGGTTTACGGTGGATGTCCCAGTGGGTTTCAAGGAGAGGAATGTCTTTTTCGTCACAAAGTGCTTTGATGTACGGAGTTGTGTGGGGCGAACGAGGCCCTATTAACCCTACGATTCCCTTCTCTACCAGAAAGCACACCCTCTTGTAGACGAGTAAAGTGTTAAATAAAGGAGAGTCAACCGAAAGAGGTTCTAAATGATATTTCATATCGTCCCCTTTTATCATTTCGATCGCTACTTCAAAAGCCAACTCTTCATTCTGATTAGATTGCTCAAACAATCCACCTAAAATGTCGCGAACCAAAATAGTTTTATTTACTACGTTTTCACTCGAGAAATGTTGTTTACTTATAAAAATTCTTACCGACAGTCAAATACTGATGTGTTCTTCCCAAAACGCACAAATAAAACAAAATATTAATTAAAGCACCCATCGATTAGGAAGAAGCTAAACCACATAATTATTTATATACGCCCGCACGTCTAACACATAAAAGATTTTATTTACCAAAGGCGGCCATTTAAAATTATATTTAGAAATATTTGGTGGTCTAAAAATATCGAAAACATAAAAGCTGTTTATAATTTAAAACAAATTGTATTTTGTTTAGACAAATAGAAGATGGATTGTTTTTATAAATATTTAATATAATTTTCAGATAATTTTGAACACACACGAGAATGGAAATATTTACACAATGTTTCAGATATGTAAAACCAAATGTATCCACATTCAAATTTCTCGATGTTTGGATAAATTTGGTTTCGACTTCTTTGATATTTGGACGATATTTAAGTAAAATGTAGAAGTAACTTTATTGGTAAAAATTTGTACGTACGAGAGTGGTTCATATCAAACGATGAAATATTTTTAAACTACTTCCGAATTCGTGCAAATTTTTACCAGTACAAATGCGAACATAATAGTAAAAATTGTAAAAATTCTAAAGTATTAACTATTATTAATATATTTACAAAATTCATTTATATTATTTACAGTTTTTTATAATTAATTGAAAATTATTCTAGAATTTGTTAGCAAGAGATATTTTATTATTAAAATATATCACCAATTAGTCTGGAGCGAAAGTTGACGAAACACATCGAAACACAATTTTTGGTAATAAATTGAGTACACTACAGTTTCATGTATTTTAAAAATAAAAATTTAAAAACTTTAACTTAGGGGTCCCTTGTCCATTACGAAACCATATGAAGGATATAGACCGAGTTGAGGGTAACGATTTTCGTCCTGGATTGAATTTGTACCGCTCGATTTCTCCTTTTTACGAATTGGTTTAGAAGACCCACGGCAACGCAGGACAAAACGTAATTCCGATGCCATTTCGCCACACAATGATGCCTAAAAAAGATAATTTCTTAAAATGCCACAAATTATCCATTTTATAAAATTTATTCTAATTTTGCTTTGTGAAAATTTTATTATGCAAATAAAAAAGTTTTGTTATTGGAATGGAACTCTTAGAAATTTTTATGGCATCATAAAGTTAAGAACAAAATTTTGATGAATTGTCAGTATACTTTATTTTCCAACAAAGTTTTGTATCACCACGATTAAGCGAAATAAAAAAATTTTTCTCTAAAGGGGGATACATACCTACGTGCTTCTATTTTATTAAGAACACGGGTTCTTTAAAAGAGAGATAGGTTTGTTGTGAGACAGAAAGCACGAGCGTCTGTATCCACCCAGCTAGAAAAATTTAGAAGACCATTAGCTTTTTTAAGAAAAAATCAGATTTAAAACTAAGTTAGCTTCCCAAAAAGTTAGTCTAGCCAATCAGTTCCTCGTTTCGGTGAGTACAAATCAATGTTAGCCTGAAGGTTATATTTTAGTTTATAAAAATTTGGAAGAAAACTTTTTGTGCTCTAGAAAATCCTTTTAGTTATTTAGGCATCAGCATTCAACAGCCATAAATTCATTGCTTGATCATCGCTCTTAAAATATTTTTACAGTTAAGGTAACTTTATTATACGTATAGCCGTAATGAAAACTAATGTTTTTGAAACTTGGAGGGGAAAAGGGGAGGAGTGCTTTAGCCACCTCAACTTTACATTGAGACGCTTTTTTTGAAACAAAAAAAGTTACAATTGTTTCATCCCTTAACGATATATTTAAAAGCTACCTATTGATTTGAAGTATTAGAAGCAGCTAGAGGTTGTGTTAATATAGTGCTTGAAGATTACTACGAGGTCATGGGAAAACGGAATAAATTATAATAATCCTGACCAGCAGTGTGGCGTAAAGCACGCATTAAAAACTCACTGTAAACCACATCTTTTCTGGTTTCTGATCGAGATAACATTTTTAAATAAAACTATAGGAGCAAATACTATTTAAAATTGTGTTAGAGAGGCTGGAGCACGAGGAGGTAACATTATATTCTTGTGAATTCATCATAATAATTTGCTAGAAAGCTGTCACTTACAGGAATGTCTGATGAGTTGGTTCATTTATTACCAACCAAGAAAGTGTACCAACCCAATACAAGTTTATGAACACTTGATTTGTCACAATCCCTTTAAATGAGACCGCAGGCCGCACAACTATGGCTCTAAATAAGTCGCTATCCCAATCTGAGAGACCAAAAACCCAAAAGCCTCACCAACTAATTCATGTAATTTCAAAAAAGTTATTTAAATAAATAGTCACTAATATCTAAAATGAGGTTGTTTGAGCTGTTAATTTTGAATATTTTGGAAAACAACAAGTAAGTAAATCAAATTCAAAAAAAAAAATATTTTTTTGTAGTTTGTAGTTTACTAAAAGCAAAATTTATGTATCAGGATACTAGAAACAAATGTTTTGGTTTAGTGTATCCAAAACTTTTCTTAACCTAAACAGCAATTTTACTTACACAAGTAAATCAAAAATAATTTTCCTGCAATTCTAAAATTCTGAAGTTTTGTATTTGATAGTAACGCACATAATGACATATTTTTTGATTTTATGGTTTTTGTAATAAAGCCTGCATTTTCAAAAATATTTAAAATTCCTGGTGGGGAAACCCTAAATTTATTCCAGCTGGCAGGTAACTTTCCGCTTATATTCCCGCATTTATGTTAAAATTAAGAAAAAGAGTTAACTAAACAGCGAGAATAAATGCCATAGCAACGAGAAAATGAGAGAATTCATCTCAGCAACGGAGAAAAAGTAGGGTGTTTACCCTACCAACGACTATTAAATAGTAATCCACTATAGCAATGAGAATAAATAGGTGGGATTTCATAGTTGAGCCTCTGCGGTCTTGCACCTATTGTCGCCAAGTAACAAAGCTCGGTCTACGGCATCGCAGTATTTTCTGATTTTTCTGAAAATTTACTGAATTTTTCCTGTCAAATAAATGGGTTTTACGCTGAAATGTCAGCATATCAATAGAGTAGAAACGACCAGGTTATTAAAGATTGTCAAGAGTTCTTGAAACATGAAAGAAAGTAAACGGTATTTCATACTCCCCCCTCCCCAGGGTCTTTCGTTTTAAGTTCTAATCGATTTAGAATAGATGCAATTTAATATAATCAATAGCATATCACACATTAAGTTGATCTTTGCGATCATCGGGGGGTTTGGGGGGTGTCAAATACCCCCAAGCAAAGACGAAGTTATGGGGTTTGAATTTGATAGACACACGAAAAATTTAAATGAACATTTCCACTTTGTATTCAATCATCCGTTAGTGCCATCATTTTTCTGTCCTCAGTTTCCATTCTTTTGGAATTTCTTTATTTTGACGTAGGCCCTCTTAGAGAACTTAGCCTATTTTTATTTCATCTATGCCATATTTCATTCTATAATTCATTCTATAATAAATTCTGTTAGTTTATCTTTTATCGTCCATTCTTTCTGTGTGCTCAAACCACACTTATGTACTTTGTACTTTGTAGTTCTATAGTTTCTCCAATGACCTCACTTCTCACCTTCTTCAAACATGATCTGCTAGCAACTTTTTTTTAATAGCCTATGACAGCGGTGGCGAACCTTTTTATGTACGAGTGCCAAAAATTTACAAACAGTATTAATCGAGTTGCTCCCGCGCCGAACACTTTTTAATAGGAAAATTAAAAAAAATTTAATAAAAGAATTAAAAAAAAATTTTATTTCACAATTGTATTTTTGAAAACTTTTCAAAAAAAACTAAAAACTACGAATTTAAAAAATCTACGTTGATCGTTTAAAAATGTACAATACGACTTAAAAAAAAAACTGTATTTACTCTTCCCTCCAGGGCCATAACAAGTGCTTATGGTAAGCGGTGTAATTTGAATAACATTACTCCCCCTCTCCGCTCAAAAATTTTTTTTAAATAAGTGCTATTTATTTATACAATATTAAAAGTATGGTTAAACCAAAACAAATCTATTCTAAAATGTGAATAAATTTGTGTAAAACCGGGGGGTCTGGGGGGTATGGAATACCCCCCAGCACAAGGAACTAACAAGGTAACTTTTCAAAATTAATAAAGAAGCCAATTTAATTCTTTAGTTAATATCTCTTCCTTATTTATAGCTGGGGGGTATCCATACCCCCCAGACCCCCCGGTTTCACGCCAGTCTTTTTAAATTATAAGAAATCTTTGCTAGATCTTCTAGAATGTGAATAAAGGGGCGTGAAACCAGGGGGTTTAGGGGGGTATTCCCCCCATGGAATTAATGAGATGAATTTTCTAAATTGTCGAAGACGATAAAAATAATGATAATTCTTGAGAAAACATTTTTTTACTTGCGGCTGGGGGGGAGGGGTTTCCATTTTTCTAATTGCTTTTTGTACCGTTTTGTATCATTCTGGCCAGTAAGGATTTTTAAAATCAGAGTACTGGATATCGCCTTACTTTCCAACAAAAGAAGCAAGAAAGCTAACATTAGCGTCCTTTAGAATTAAAAAATGTAATAAAAGAAGTTTACTAGCGCCTTTTAGCGTTAAAAAAGTGAACTTTTTTTAAGTGATCATTTGTCATGAACTTTTATCGTGGGGGACGAAAACTTTCTCGCTCCCTATTGCTTTTGCTTAGCCGTTTTTACACAGCTGAATGTATTCGACTATTGATATTATTTCACGTAACTTAATTTGTAGCGCGTATAAAATGATATCATTTGTAAATCGTTAACGTGCCATTAAAAATGGCACGCGTGCCATAGGTTCGCCACCGCTGGGCTATGATAATAATCTCTCTCTCAGATTCCTTCGTCCTACGAAAGTACATAGTGACATTTTTTCAAATGTTCTCTAGGCAAATTACACCTCGGTGGTTTGCCGTTGCCGTCCGAGTGAAAACGGTCAGAATAATATTTGTACTTTACCCGGAGTAGAACTGGGTTTTCTGTATTAGCAGTCTGTGCGCTTAATTGCTATGCTAACGACCGTTTCATGATAATAACACCAACTGCAAAATTCAAATCCAATATAATAGTATGCTAGAAATCTCCTCCTTCTTCATGTCATTTTTAGGTGATCATGTAATTCGGTACATTCAAAGAAAAAAAGTTAATTTACCTGAAAAAAGTATACGATTTAGAAAATATTTGCATGAATTTAATTTGTCACAATTCTGTCCGAGTACCTATCTACTATGGCCTACCCGTATGACCATATTCAACCTGTTTGAGGTAAAAGGCCGAACAACCACACCAATCAAGTACTACATAACTAAAGCAAACAGGAGGCGTTTATGTTACCTAATAGTTATCAGTAAATTTGGTAGATTGGATTAATTTGCGAGGTGATACTGGGTGTTAAATTAAATTTAATATAGCTTATGTCGCATTTTATATGTTTTCCAGTCCAGCAACACCACCTAAATTGTAAACTTCTTGTTTTTTGTTCCTATAAGGATGACGAGTCCCAAGATTATTATTATTGTGATCGTCGTGGTTGGTGAATGCTGATAGGTTGATGTAAGGACTACTGTAGTAAAATCTAAATTTTCGTCATTTTGAGAGAGGTGTTCTTATGTTTCTCTCGCTTAATTGCAAGTGGATTTTTGTCCTCACTTAGAAAGATTTTCTGACTGCTTTCTGTTAAAAACTTCTATGGTTCTTCCATGATTTGGAAGTTTTGAGATACAGCACAACAGAATTATTATTATTCTTTGGTTTCATTTGTAGAACTTTTTACTAGTGCAATCAACATTAAGAACCAAGAAATCATTGTCGGATATGGAGTGGTGAAATCTGAAAGGATTTCTAGATGTACTCTGAAACTTGAAAATAATTTAATATACCTACGTATATTTTACCCTAGAAGATAACTGTTATTATTTTTACTCGCAGTAACAAACATTAAGAAAGCGGAGAAGCTCTCGCGGGATTTCCAAATAAAGTAATTTCTTTCCACAAAAGAGCGTAACATTCAACTACTTGCTCTATTAAGATGAAGGAGAAGACAAATAAGCATCCAAACATATATTGCTTCCTCAAGTGAAATCGTTAAATAATTTGGTTAAACATGAAAGGATCAAAATTGTTAACAAAAGCTAACATCAAAGTGAAATTTAGATGTGATTTGCGAAAGATGGAAAGGTCTCTTTGAACCAAATATCTCATTTTCGTCAGTTTTTTTGAAATAACACGATACACCTAACGTCGATTTTATGTACCCCTCCACGAAAAGTGTTAATAATTGACGAAAAACTAATTAAAATTATTAAAATAATAAACAAAGTTCCATAAGCACTTAATTCTCGCGATTATAAACATTGCATTTATATAATATAAATTTGTTGGTGTTGAAATAAGATGCCAGAATAACTTTCTGCTTGTTTGGTTTAATTTTCTGTATGGACAAATTTTCCAAGCAATAAGTTATGATTACACTTACAAAACTCAATTTAAAACTTATTGTTTCACTTTACATTTTAATTTGCAAAGTAAACAATAAACAAAATGGGGATCATAATTTTCAAAAATTGTTGGTAAATTTTGCGTAAAAAAATTGTAAGTACCTAATCATAACAACCAATATTTTATCAGGACCCAAACCTCCCTCTTGTTGATTACTATCGACGCATTTCCATAGCTTTTTCCGAAGATACCTTTGAAATTGAGTCGGCAGTGTCATATCTTCTACTCTTCTCACTACTTACCTCCTATTTATCCAAAAATATTTACGAAAGCAAAAACAAAACAAACATAAATAGTTTTCTGTCAAACTTAAGGGTTACGTATGTTACAAAATCGTGTCGTGTATGAAAAATACAATTCGATCAGCTCATCAAACTTTTTGGAATCTCTGATCGAATTGCAGGTTACAATAATTTGTATTTTATTTAAATCTGCGCTACTCTAAGATGATCCTCTAATTTATTTATTTTACAAAAATATTTATTATAAGTGTCTTTTTTTATTTACAAAAGTAATAAAAATGGATTTTAATACTTGTGAAGCTGCAAAAATATTAAATTTAATTAAAAGTGATTTGGACTTAAAAGTTTATTGATCTAACTGTTCTACGAAGTTAATTTATAGCTACGTGTCGTGTAGAATGCTGCTCACCCGTTCTTCCACTGCCACTTTTCTAGATTTCCATACAAATTCACAAACGGCAATAACACAGGCTACCCCCATTCCACCCATGAGGACTACGAAGACACCCCCAATATTAGCAAGTCCCAGAGCATTTGCAGTGCTGCTTGTCTTAGTAGTCTCGTCCTAAAATTTAATTATTAGTTAAGTTATTGTTGGGTTAGTTACTAACGCTTTATAATTCTTGTAAGTTTAACTTCGTTGTTGAATTACAAATTATCAGTTTGGTGTGACAGGCTAAATTCTAAATAAGGCTTTTCGGGTAGGGTGAGTAAATTTCATTGTTTCCGCAGGCTGGCTCGGTTATTATTGAACTTACGAGGATTAAACACGTTCCAAGACAAATTTTTAACTACAGTTCGATTACCAAAACAGATTTGGGATATTGATTTTTGTTATCAAGTTATGAATTTAATAAAATTTTTTTAGTAATTCAAGAATAATCACGTAAATAACTTGTTCAAGATACTGCATTTTTTGAGGTACGAGAGAGGCGCCTTAAAAATCAACCGTTTTTTTACATAATCTATATATAATATGTCGTACTTTTTTACATAATAGTTTTACTCTATCAAATATATAGGGTAGATATGCTACATTATTTTTTTTAAATGGATGAGTTTTAGCAGAAAGTAAATTGAAAAAACGATTTTTCACATTCACAGTGCTCGTTTTATGATATTGATAAAAGAAATCCAATTGTTAGAAAAATGCAATAAATGTGCCGACCCTATCCGATTATCAACGATTTAATATAAATTTTTACTGAACCAACAAAGATAAATGTTAATATCATCAGTGTAACATTCCAAATGTCAGTTTTCAGCTTAACGTCAGTTGCTTAATAATTTTAATCATTAACACATATTTTAGTCATTTTGTTTTAAGGTAGTTTTGGAAATTACGTTGCATAATGCAACCTCTGGTACGCTACCTAAACTGTTGAACTGCCACTTTTTGTTCTCAATATGGCAGCGATGACTCACATTTATGTCCGTTGTTCCTTATAATGCTGTAATCTGAAGCCGTAAACAGTTTTAATGGAGAAATTTGTTTTAATTACTTTGGAGGTAACTCATAAATATTTCACGTCTCTTGGGACGAAATTTGACTTAAAGGATTTCAAATTTTAATGTCTATTTGTGAAATTTCATTCTCGAATCTAAAGAAGCCTCCGTAGGTCAAGGAGATAATTTCTTGAATTCGAAATCCTCTTAAATTATTGATTTGAGATAAAATAGTAGAGGTATTCACAGTGGCTCGTGTATTGGTGTTGTATTTATACACCATTGTAATATCCTAGCAACGTATAGTAATACACAACTTTATTTGGCGTTACTAGATAAATACAACGGTGTAAAAATACACGTCAGTGTGAATACCCCTATTATTTGGTATCTCAGTAAGAAATTCCATTTCACTCAGTTTGTAGGTTTTGCAAAATTCGGTTACCCCTCGCTTTTGCAGATTTTCTTAGAAAGTTTATAAATTATAATTTTTCACTTTTCGTCATTTAAGCACTAATATGCCTTGATAATAATATAAATTTTCTTTGGTACTTCTATTTCTTCACCGAGAAAGTTAAAAACTTTGGTATTGAATCAAATTTTATTTTCATTTGTATATTAATTTCAGCAATTTCGGCAGCCCAAAAGCAATGTAAATAGCTGAAAATTGGTTTACCTCTTTTCCAGTCCATTTATCTCTTTAACTCACCGCAAACCGGATCCCTGTATTATTTTTCTAAATTGAGAGTTCAGTCATCTGGTTTCATAAATTAGTGTAGAAACCCCTTAATTTTTTGCCGCTGGTAGGTGACTTTCCACTTTTCTTCTCGCTTTTAGCTTTTTTCCGCTACCTAAATAGCGGAAGTAAAAAAAGAGCTACACTAACAACGTGAAAAAGTTGGGAATTTACCCTAATAATGAGGATAAAATACTGGTCCATTCTAGCAATAAAAATAGAAAAAGTGAGACGACCTCACAGAAGAAATATTCATGATACATCACACTCCACAAAAAATAGCTCGGCCTGCGGCCTCGCACTTGCTTTCCCGCACAGAATTTATTTTTAATATTAAAAGTTAATATCCAAAATTGTTAAAATTCTCCTCTGATACATCGAAGAATTCCATACCCGTGACGAGACGGTCGGAGAGCAATGGTCAAGCGAGTTGACTACGAACGCTCAATACCCGGTTCGAATCCGGGTAAGTAACAACTTCTGGCCGTCTCGTTTGGTCCTCCAGGTTGGGAGTTCAACCGACGGGCTGGCTCCTCGTCGTAGGTAAAAAATGTAAAATGCTAAAAAAACCAAGCGTCAATTCGCAAGTTTGGTATAGTTTGGTATCGGACAACGTCGCACGACGTTTAAAACCGACTATATATATATATTTTTTTGAATAGTTACGATTTAATAAAATCAGTGATAGAGCATACACTAAGTTGGATTTTGCGACCGGGGGGTTTGGGGGGTATGGAATACTCCCCAAGCATAGAGAAAATTACGGGGTTTCAATTCGATAATTCGTCCTCAGATTTCCATTTTTTTTTACGTTCCATATGGAGCTTTATTATGTCATCTATGTTGTCTCTCTAGCTCCTATTCAATATCTGGATAATTTCTTTCTTTATCATCGTTTTGATTCTTGGCAGAAGCATCGTGACCATTAATTTTAATATTGAATGGTTCTCTTGGCAGATTACTCTCGGTGGTTTGCCATTGCCTTCGGAGAGGAGAGGGTCATAATAAAGTTAGATAAATTTTGTAGCCGGGTTGGGGATCGAATCTATGGCTTCTAGCCTAGAGTCTGGTCCTTAGCCCGTTCACTTAGCTCACCTCTCTATCTCGATAATAATTATCTTTTATTTATCTGGATGGTTCAGTTTTGTTTAGCATCACCAACATCGTATCAGTTTTGTTTGTCATTAAAAACATTTACGTTACCTGGTATCTGTTCGGTTAACCCTCTCATTAGGGGTTGCGGCTCAGAGGGAAGTTTTTGTTACACAATGCGTAAATTAACCATATTTATTCCATAAAATGATACTTTTAAAAGATAAACGTGAAAAATATAACTCCAATTAATTGATTTTCGTGTTTCTGATATTATTATTATCTATTTTGGTTTTGAAAATATTAAGGGTATTTTAATTTTTATTTTGAATAACCTGAAATTTTTCAATTATTCAGAATAAAAATCAATCCCTGCTGCGATGCACCAAACCGAACATTCACAATATTATCCAAGTTGAAATTTTATTCCAATTTAATTTGAACAGGGATGAATTTAGCACTCATAAAAAATAACATTACAAAAATAACAAGGCTGATTTGACAACCCATTCAATTTTTCATTTACTAATTTTTAAAAATTTTCTACACATCAAAGTGTTTTAATAACAAAATCCAATTTCAATTATTTTATGAAGTTTAACCGATATTCCAAATGTTTACAAGTGCAATAATTAATCATCCATTTACAATTTGCTTAATTGATAGCCAAATATTAATATTGTAAATTGGAAACGTTGTTGACCAAGAGCTAAGATAGGAAATTGCTATTATTTTGATAAACTGCAGGTTGTACAATTTAGTGGAAATTCCGAACGATGAAGTTTTGTGTATACAGGGAATTCCAAAATTGACTGATGATTTTTAAATTTAATCAAAGTAAGCGTCGTCGCCTCGCGTGACCATATCGAAAATTGAATTTTGCTAGTTGAAAAATGTTTGAGAAAAACAAGAAAAAAGTTCTACAAGTAAATGTAAAATGTAAAAAGGAGTAATTTAAATAATAATAAAAAAATTAGGACTTTATTACTTTCCCATTTTTTTTTCAAATTCTTATTCCGATTAACCTCATCACGACGCACTTCTATCAGAGCAAAAGATTGTTGTCATTTCTCTTTTGCTTTGTCATCGTCTTTTTAAAGCCAACCAGAAAAACTTCTCGACACTAATATACAGGTCCCGAACTTTAAGTCGAACTTTAATATAAATCTTTCCGTTTTCCGCGCGCAAAACAGGCACGTACTAATCGTAAATTTAATTTTTATTAACTAATAAAACATTTTTGACTTTTGAGTTAAAATATGAAAATGGAATAAAATTTTCAAAAACGAAAGCAGATACTTACAATGCAAGCACCTCCGCCTCTTTTCTCCTTCCACCACCTGGTTTTAAGTATGTGAATTTTTCCTTCCTCTTGCAACTTAAGAATGGCACCACTTATAGCCGTCCTAAACGGAGAGTCTAGAAAACAAGTAGTAATAATAGTGTGGCATTTCATTAAAATGCAAAAGTTTGTTTCTTACTATTAGGCATTGCGATACCGTATCCTTTGTTGTCTAACAGACCCCCTATCTGCGTGAGCTCGCACTTTCTTTCGATTACGTATTCTATTGTGGTCGACTCCATAAGATATGCGTAATTGCCTTTTCCTTTAATAACCCTCTCAACACCTTCGGTATTACTTGCAGTAAATACCGTAGGTCTCTGGGACTCCATAAACTTCCACATTCTCTCGTGCGTAGAAAAGTTCGAATCCTGAAAATAAACGTTAATGGAATCATAAGTAGATTAAGAGAGAATTGCAAGTAATTAAATTACCCTTCAACGAAATTAATGATAAAAAAGAATTTTTTAATTGTCAATTTATATTCTCACCCTAAAAAATGCCGCAGTAGAGCCACCTTTTAAAGCACCGTACTTAATCTTTGTTTGTTTTGCCAAATCTTCCGTACTTTCAATTGGGGAATCCATTCTTTCGACAGTAAGAAATGCAGCTAAATTTGCCGTATAAGAGGAGATCATTATGAGAGTGAAAAACCACCACATTCCCGCCACCATTCTTGTCGACACGGCCCTAAAAATATTACTTTATCACGATTTTTTTTTTATAATTTTTCACATTATTTGCTTAAAAATTTAAATCGCTCTAATTTTTTCTCGTATAAAGTGAAAGTGAATTTTGACTGAAAACCGACAACTTTATTTGGAAAAGTTGGAGACTTTAGAAAAGTTAACATTTTTGAAGTCTGAATTTGACGCTGAGTGATTTTAGGTAAGGCCCAAACTTTGAATCAAACTACAACAAATATTTACTTCTTAAGGGTAATCACAATCTTACATAGTAATTGGGCAAACGTTAAGGTTACTTTAAACTTGGGTCTGTAAACTTCATATGCATATAACATTAAAGGTTGATCAAAGCTGAAACTTAATTACCATAACGCACTTTAACTCTTGCAAGTGTAGGTAGTATTAGATGCCTTAGTGATTCTGACTAACTAAGACTAACTTATGAAATTATGTCGCAAAGTTGGCTGCATTAATATTTACTACTTTACTAAATTTTTACTTATACAACAAGATAAAACTCATCTTATTGTACTGTGCACCACCTACTTAGTGTGTTTTTTTCTTTGTAAAAAGTTAATAGAATGCTTTTACGAACTCCGTTCTTAAGTGATACTTAAAATTGGGTAAAATTTAGTTTGTTTACTTTTAAACTGTTTACAACAAAAGTGATTTGAGAAAATCTATAAACTTCTTCTGTAGATTACACTATCTGCGATATTAATTTTCAAAGCAAAAACCTGACTCGAGATAAGTTCTAGAAGCTTCTATTAAGTGTTAAAGTTTGTCGTTGATTAAAATAGACCAACTACTAAAAAGAGTTACTTCGTACAACTTTCAATTTTTTTCTTCTATTGTTCAGACATCTCAACTTGAGTATCGCTTTTGTAATTAATATTAAAGATTGAATTTTGGTACAATACAGAAAACTTTTAAGTGTTACTTTATGAAAGATAATTTTATGCTATCAAATCAAATACACTGCATTTTTAAATTTTAAGTAGTAGTCAAGGTTTCAGTGTAAGTAATGCAAAAATTACACAATTTTAAGTGTACCTTACGTATTTGTTTAGAAAAAGAAAAAGTAAGCAGTAATATATGAGACCCTTTAAGCGTCGCTTAAGGGTTGACACAATTACGTAAAATGTTGCTATGATTATTATTAAAAAAAAATTGTAAATAACTTTTAGAGGGTGATTCAGACAGAAATTGACCTGAAAAGGTGTAATTTGCGAAAAATGCCACTGTAAATTATGATTTTTAGTGCTATTTGCTTAGGATCGATCTGATATCTTCAATCCTATCTAAACAGTGGATACTCATGCGAAAAAGGGTTCGTTTGAAACACGACAGTACTTGTAAACCCTTGATACCATTAAGGATTTGCATTTTGAAGTAACACCTCACAGTACATTTTAAAAGACATTATAGACGAACTACATTTCTCAAAGTTTAACACCCGATTAACCGAATAAAGTTATTTTAGTCACATACAGGGTGGTCCGAGTCACCGCATTGGTTAAACTTGACAAAATTACATTTGCAAGTTTGTAGTTTGTATAATTATGTATTTTAATTGGGTTAAGTTGGTTGGTTTTATCAATTAAAATTTATAATAACAACCGATTGATTACTCGTAAACTCGATTTACCATTGATTATATACTTGAGAAAAACATTAGGGAACTCCTTCCCCCTTCCTAGTTGCACCACTGAAATAATTACTCACGAGGACTTTTAAAATAGTTATACAATAACAACTATGTTTGTTTTCTGCATGAAAGCCTTCTAGTTCTCCGTGATCGTGAATGATAAATATTTACTAAACGTATTTACAAGTAGACGTGTCTATGTTTGGAGTATGAAAACAAAATCTGACCTAAGGAACTAGGCAATTTCAAATGAAGGTGAGCACTCGGGTAATGTTTATTTACGTGACCACGATCTTGTTTACATAGATTTTACGGTGTAACTAGAACAGCAAAAGTTTGAAATTTTGAAACAGGAAATTGTCGCTTTGGAACTGAAAGTTTTTACTGAATATATTACTCTAGTTGTGATAATGTGATCAGGTTAATAAAATTATCGTAAAAATCACAATAGATTAAAACTAAAATTGGAGTCTCTAAAAATAGCAAAATTCCCCTTTACATTTTTTTTAAAGGTTATTTTTAGGTTATTTCAGGTTATTTTCAAGATTTTCTCTTATCTCCCACATTAGTTACGTTAATACTTGGAGACTATTGATTCGTTACGAAGAAACATATCTTAGTTGGCAATTTCGCACTCAGTAAATGGAGCGACTCGATTGAATTAGGCACTCGTCTGGAATTTGCATTATAGGTAATAAACTCTGCATATTATAATGAATTATTTGGTTCATCAAACTTCTAGATTCCACACTGCCTTTTACAAACTTTAAAATTTAAACTAAGAACAGAACTATATAGTACTTTACTAAAAAAAATTTTAGACTATTTTTTGTCTAGGAATTACTGAAAAGGAGAAATTGTCAAAAAATTGACTTTGAGCACCATTTTTCCAATATGGCGGAACGTGCGGCATCTTAGATCAGTTATTTTACTAGATGGTGGATTCCTATTCAAATAGCATTGTTGTCGTCAAGCCATTTTTCTTTGTTTACTTTCTATTTGTTTACAAAGTCCTTAGATCTGATTGGTGGAGAGAAACCAGGTAAATATAAACAAACTTGAAAGTACCAATCAGTTCCAGGGACTTTGTAAACAAATAGCAGGTAAACAATTAAAAACTGACTTCAATTTTAGTATCTGTATTCATCATCTAGTGTAATATAAGATCGATGAGCGGCATAACTACTGTCAGTGTAATTCTGCGCTTGGTTTCAAAATTCTGTCGAAAATCGCCTACGGTTTGGTTCATTTAAACTAATTCCAGTAAATTACGTTTATTGTTAATTTTAAAAGTCACGCTGTAAAATTTCCCATCCTGTATTGTGGATCAGAATAAATTTGCAATTTTAAGTAACCGAAACACTTAGGAATTCGTACTGCTTATCCAATTCCTTGAAATTAATAGTAGCGTTCGTAGGATACTAAATTTTAGTAAATTATTTTAATAAAATAATAAATTGTTGCTCTTAAAGTAGCGAATTTTCTACTTTTAGTTATTTAGTAAGTTATTTTCATTCCCTTCGCTAGTTTCCTGTCTTAATGAATATTATTGATTGCCTGCGAAGTCACCCAGTTCGGACTGCGGTTTTCGGTGGATATCTGCTTCACTAAACTTAACGCATCGATTTAAGCTTCCCTCTTAAGTGACAGACTTATGTACCTAATTTTTAGAAAGTATTACAATTACAGATAAATTTAAAGGTAGCATATACGTGTTAAACATTACCCGGGGGGGGGGACGTTAGTACTATCTTTCAGTTAATTTTAAGGCTACGCCGCCCCCTAGCGGTAATGTTTCTTATGAGACGCACATTAATCACTAATCAGTGTTGCCACTTTCAGTACATATGTACTTTTTCAGTACTTCTTAGCTTCAAATAAAAGTTAGTGCTACCTTGAAAAATTCAGTACCTTTTTACTTTGGCGACGCTATTTAGTACATCTATAGTACTTTTTTTCTATAAGAACACTGACAGATAATTTGAATTTTCTTCAAAATGGCACATGGTACTCCGATTTCATTGGCAATCCTGAATAGAATCTAGACAAAAGACAACCTTATCTAGATATTCTTTAGTTTTTTTTCTGTTGTTTACATAGAAAAGCAAGATTTGAGTTTATTCCATGGACGTTCATTTCAAAATTACTGTCAAATAGACAGTTGGAAGAGAAGGGAAAAGAATGCCAGATGGGAGAGAGAAGAAATGAAGCTCCGTAAGTGCTTTTCTACGGGATGCAATGTAGCGAAACACCGCAGGTGTTTTATCAAAAATGGAAGCACCGGAGGTGCTTCATCAGTCTGTGAAAATTCTACAGTCTTCGCAGTCGTCATTTTTACACCATATCTTACCGTGTTACAATAAATAGGAAATATCCTGGATATAGAAGCACAAGTTGAAATTTAGTTGATATGAAACTACTAAGCCATCGCCACTTCCAACAACAAAAGCAAAGTGAAATTTTTCAGAATGTTGCAACAGTCGATTCCTATGTTACCACAAATTTGTACTACAATTGTAACACAAAGTACTACAATTTGTAGTTGGATAAGAATCAGTAGGTATAAATTTGTAACGATCTTCCATTAAAGTTTTGTAGGTAAACTTTGTAGTAAATAATGACTAGTAATTGTACTACTACTAATTACTATAATTTGTACAAATATTTGCTACAAATTAAGAATTTCCACAATTTATAGTAATTACTTCAAATTTTATTCAGTATTATTATAACAAATCGACTATACGAAATTAAACAAATTTTCTCTATAAGTATTACAAAGCATTAATTGTAATTATCGCGGCAAGTATCGAAAGGGGGGGGGGGGTAAAAATAAATATAACGATCGGGGCTTCCCATATTAAACCGAAAAAACTGTAGATTAATGTCAGCAAAGTAACTAAAACGTGGCAAAAGTGGCGTAAGGCAAGGGTTCACAAATTTGAAGAGCAAAATTAGCTAAGGGTTTAGTTGCCCTAAAAATTAGAAATCGTACTTTAAAATGAGATAAAAATAAGTACTATTATGTAGGTTATGGTCATGAAAAAATTTTGCTCTGATCTGGAAGATATTTTTAAAAGTAAACAATCAGAAAACCGGGGGGTCTGGGGGGTATGGAATACCCTCCAGCCATTAAGAAAAAAGGTTTTTTCTAGAATTAAATTTGCGGCTTAATCAATTTTTAAAGTCAGTTTTATAGTTCCATATGCTGGAAAATATTCCATACCCCCCAGACCCCCCGGTTCTACGCCCATTTCTTTACATTTTGAAATATCTCATTGATTTGGTCACCCTAGAAAAAAAAATACTTAAAAATGAGATACAATTCAGTATTATGTAGTTGATATTCCTAAAAATATCTTACCCTGATATAGAGGGTACTTATAAAAGTAAAGAATCAAAAAACCGGGGTGTCTGGGAGGTCAGGTATGACAAAGAAAAATATTTTTTTTTTAGAATTAAATTTGTGTTGTTATCAATTTTGAAAAGCCTCCTCGTTACTTCTTTGTGCTGGGGGGTATTCCATACCCCCCAGACCCCCCGGTTTTACGCCCGTTTCCTTACATTTTAGGAGAGAAAGTCCAGACACCTTAGAAAATAGAAACAAATTTTGAAAATTCTATCAAATATATCTCATTGAAAAATTAGATAAAATTAAGTATTGTGTAGTTTATTTTCCTTATAAAATTTTTCTCTGACCTGGAGGATGGCAGGAGGGCAGCTGCTTTTTTAGTCCCCCTCCCCGCTCTTGGCCGTTTAAATTTTTTTGAAACATTTAATAAAACTGTGGAATATGTTAATAAAAAATAATTAAAAATAAATGTTTCCTTTTTTTGTGGATTTACGCTTTGAGAAAATTTGTATCGAATGGCTGCAGTAAAAATTTAACTTCAGTACTTTTTACCATCATTTAGTACTTTCCTAGTTTCCAAGAAATACCTTTTATATTTTAACTGTGACAACGCTGATGCTAGTTTGTAAGTTTCCAATGTGATATCTCAACATCTACTGAACCAAACGATTCAGAGGAACCTCCAATAGATTTTAGATAAATTTCCATTACTTTAATTAAAATCGCTTTTGTGACATTTTTCAATGATTTTTAAAGCTAAAAAACGTTTATTATACAACTACGTCTTCAATAATCTTCTAGACACAACAAATTAGTAACAATTCGTTTTCAAAACAAAATTTTAAGTTAGGGGAATTGTAAACCAACCAATAATTTTTCTTTTAAATTGTGAGTAAAAATTATTAAACATTTTCTTTGATTGCAAGTCTTTCTCAAATGTATAATCAATGGTTGTGCTAGAAATTAATGTTATTCAGGGTTTACACTTGAATGGGTGACCGCTCTGAGAGCAACATCGTCTTCGATGGGAAGATTTTAAAATCCCAACTCGACTCTAAAGTCATACTACAGTATAAAAAGTTTTTGTAAATTTGTATTATCTGATATTCCCTCGTATAGTGAAAAAAGTGTTAGAATAAATTGATAGTAGAATAAAAGTGTAGAAAAAGTAGATAAGTGAATAAAAATCTCTGATACAGCAAGACTAAAAGAAATGTTGATGATAATGGATGAAATAATTAAAATTGATTGAACACCACTTACTTGGGTGCAATACTGGAGCCTTGCTGCATCAGAGATCCAATTGTAAACCATAACGAGTTCATCAACGTAAATTGATTTTCCAATACGTCAGGATCGCTGTTGCACGGATGCGGGTTATCCCACTCGTAGGGACTGAATCTGTAAGCATAAGAGCAGCAATATAAATTAAACTAAACTTACTTTGGCAAAAAGTCACAGCCTTGCTGCATTAATGATCCAATAGCAAACCACATGCAGTTGAGTAATGTAAAGTGATTGTTTAACTGTTCCGGATTTGGGTCACAAGGATGAGGGTTTTGCCATTCGTAAGGAGTAAATCTATAACATATTTAGCAACAAAAAGGTTACGTAATTGAAACGAAGTGAGCTGAAAATTAAAATTACAAAGATTAATTGTTATAACAAACAGAAATAGGTAGGTAATTTCCCAATTTGATAGTTAGAAATTTTCTTCTAATATAAATTTGTTCTCCACTCGACCCTTGTCTGCATCCTTCGGGAAATAACAAAGACTCCAAACTTTGAACTAACACTTTAAGCAAATATTGAAGCGACAAAAACTTTTTCTTAAATAACTTTTTACCTTGCCAGAATGAAAAGCAGCACAGAAACGCCTAAATATGCGGTCGCCATGTAAATCCATACATCAAGCGAAAGAGGCGACAGGAAGGAAAAGAGATTAGGCGCTTGTTTGAAAGGCTTCCTGTACAAGATGCTTATTCCTAAATTCATAAAGGGCATCGTAAAGTCTACGGCTTGCTCTCTATCGTAAGTAATGGTTAAATCCGCGATAGCTAAATCAGCCTTCTGATCCAGTAATTCCTTGATCATTCCGTCCCACTCCTTAGTTTCTTTGTTAAACGAACCATAACGTCCGTCGGGTGCTAAACGAATTGTGTAATTAAAACCCAAAATTAGAGAAATTTGATGAATCAAATCGATTGCGTATCCTTCAAATTGTGCATTTCCTGTCAGTTTTTCACTCGCTTCCTTCCGCATGCAGTACGGATCGCTCTGCAAAAAAAAGGTTTCGAATTTAATACCTTCACCCGGATTGTGGATTTGGGATAATGCACAATTAATGTAAACAAACAGTGATATTGTACAAGTAATTAACTGCATACAAACAATAATTAATAAAGGATTATTTAATGCTCTATCGACAAATATGAACTTTTCATCAAACAAACTATTAAATGAAAATTGAAAAACATTATAAATAAAGAAAATTCAACAAGTTTAATGCTTTTTATGTTTTTAATAGACCGGATCTTGTATTAAAATTTTTAATTAAAATTTAATGAAAAAGAGTAATTTGGCTCACCCAAATTCAGTTTTTATATTTATTTTTTATTGCATCGTTTAAATAGAGCATTGTTGAAATAACCATCGATCAAATTATAACGATTTTTTTAGTTAGTAAATAAGGGCGCTACAGCTGCCAAAATTTTTTTAAAACTTTTGGCCTTTTTGAACTAAGGTCGAAAATCGGCAATTAAAAACTTTCAAAATGATTCCGTAACTTGTTTAACGCAGGCTTACATTTTCGAATTATTCCGAATTTGAAATCCTCGTAAAAGTAAATTAATTACCCTTCATAATGGCATTAAAATTTGCTAATTATATTTTCTATCGTTTACATTTTACAGGATTATGATGGAAGTTTTCGACAATATTACAAATTAAATGTCAAATACGTAGTAGGTAGTATATGAAGCTTTTCGAGTAATTATGTATTTTGAAAACGTTTACCAATAAATTTAATTTATAAAATCTTTTCTCGTAATTCGAAACATCAAATTATTTCTTGAATAGCTCTATAGATTTATTAGAAGCAAAGAGGAAGGTAAATTACGTAAAAAGGATATTAAGTGCTCTACGGTGTCTGCATTATACATTACACTAAGCCTTTCTAATACGAACTATAAATAACAAATGGGGGTTACGTAAAAGATTAACGATTGTTTGTTTAAAAAAAAAACTATGACCATTCGATTTTGCCATAACTGTCCCGATTTAACACGAATAACAGAAGAGTATTTATTTTAATTATCACGAGAAAAAGTGTAACTTTAAGTTTCGTTAATTAAAATTAATTCCTTTTCAAATGAAGTTGAAATCGAAACACAAAATTTCTTTACCTAGGCTCATAAATTTTAAAGCATTCCGACTTTAATTAGATGACAAAATTGTGGAAAGAAATTAAAAAGTTAAATTATTTAAAAACGGAACTCCTTGGAGGAATAAAAGCCGAATGTAAGGTAGGATGTTCTGAATTTAGTATATGGAAATTGTCATATAAATTTACATATCACTTAACTACTAATTTATAATGCAACATATTAATAATTATAAAACGAAGGATGTAACTTATGTAAATTAAGCGTAAAATTTTATGATGCGCAAGTGAAGCTCTGTAAATGGCAGTAAATTTCAGTCTCCATAAAACATTCGAAAATATCCAATCTATTCGAAATTTATTATATTTTAAATTTCAAATAATAGCCATTATAAACAATGCAGTGGTAATACTGTTATAATTTTGAAAATGGGAATTAAGTTTAACTACAATGAACGTCACCCAATGAAAACAAGTATTACATTATGTCCTATCTTTATGATAGTGTAAAAAGTGTCACACTAAGTAAATAGGAACAATGTTGATGTATTTAGTGAATAGGAAACTGGAGCTTCTACAAAATAAAACTAAATAAACATTACGGTAACACTAACAAGAAAAGCTTTGGAAATTACGGTCTAGAGAACTCACAATTTTTATATTTTTACTGCCATGAATATGAATAACAACTTTTGCTTTTTTTACAAAATTCAACAATAATAATTTTTGAGGTAATGAAAATTCAAAATCAAATTAAACAAACAAGTGGCGTGGCTCAAGTGCTTCTAGAGCTATTCGGTCTGGTGCTCAAATCGCTTTGAAGTCCTGATAATAATTACATTTCAATCGTTCGGTTTGAAGCTTTTTATTGCTTAAAACAGCTTTAGCTCCGCCTACTTCTGCAGCTTGAACCACATTTTGCATTTAGATAGTGTTCTGTGTGACAATTTTGAGCTTTAAAACTTAATCTTCTTAGTTTTCACCGTCACTGCTTAAAGAAAGTTAAAAAAAGAAAACTGAGAAAGAATTTCAATCCTTCAAAAAATTCTAAAAAAAAACTACAATTTTGCTTGATATTTGAGATATCGAGACGTGATTTAAGAGCTTAATTTGTTCCTTACTTCGTAGCTTAAATGAATGCAATTTTTCCTGTCGCCTTGACGATATTTAAAATTTTCTTTAGAAGCGACGTCTTCCAGGATGATCAGCATCCAGAAATTCTTTTTGTTACAACTGAGCTTTGAGCTTATCTCGCCATAGCAGCTCTGGTAGACGAAGCAGCCGTCGACGTTGAAATGGCAAATCATCGATTAGTTTGTAATGGCGCATTTTAGACCAGAAAAAGTTTGGGATTTCGGGTTCAAAAATTAAAATTGCTCTCCCCCCCCATAAAATAATCATATTTATCTAGAACAAAATGAGGACAACTTTTGACAAACAAGGTTTGTACTAAATTTTCCCGACTTTTCTATGACTAAAATTGGAAATTGGAACTTCAACTTCAAAAATTAAATAATGTGAACTAACTCAACTAAATAGTGGCGCACAAGATTTTAAATATCTGTCTACTCTGAGTAACATGCGTATGTTGTTTTTTGTGTTGTTTTTCTTCTTCTTCTTCATCGGCCGTTATACGTCCACTCCTGAACGTTAGGCCTCCCCTTTTAGACTCCCCCCCCGAATGAGGGGAGAGGGGGGTTTGCCCATAACTCACCACGTTGAGCAGACGGGTTGGCGAGTAGTCCGCAGATAAAGTTTGGATTTTTTAGATCACAGCAGAAATCTGACGCAACCAAGATTAGAACCGCGGTTTCCAGCTCTCTAGTCTATCCGTGTTTGATTTACGCCAGACTAGGTTCACCATAGATGATATATGATGATGATAGACATAATCATAGATGATTAGTGTCTTTAGATTCGCCCAACTGTATGGTTTTTATAATGTCTTGGCACCGGCCTAGATCAGCTTCTTCAAAAAGCATAAGGCAGTGCAAGCTAAACTGCAAATAACTTTGATTTTTGCCATTTTATATTCTTCAGGGGTCTGAAACGATGTTAACAGCAGAATATGAATTTTACTAATTATTAATAACTTCAAACCGTTGAGTCTTTATGATGTGAAGAAGGTCAAGGGACCTTCGTTCCCAATATATTCCTCGAAACCAATGATGCTAGACTTTTCTTTTCCGTCCGTGTCCATCAGGCAACTTCCATTTTTTTCATTCAAATTTCCATATTATTCTAGATATTAAGCTTCGACCTACCTTGCACAACTTTCGGACAATGGTTAGGCAGGGGTAAGTCAAACTGCAATTACTATGCTTATTCTAACTTAATGTGAACAATAATTTTTTTCTCAGTTTTGTAGGGAGAGGAAACGATGATAAAAATTATAAACAATTGATAAAATCTGTAGTGTCACATTTGGTGAAGAGAATATTGTGGTTTGTCTTAATTGATTTCATATTTTGTTACCAACTAAAACTAAATTTAATTGCATGAAAATGATTTTTCCATTACATCCCACTTGACGTAGCAATCACAGATGTTGCTCGGATGTCAGAGGTAATTACTTTAAGATATCTGATGCTTAACATAATTCGGTCTGCAATCATTTTAATCAACTGAAAACTTGATTTCACGGTAATCTTTAAAATTCCGTTCACTTTTTTTATATAGTTTAAAATATTTAAGGCCCCCCTCCTCCAACGTTAGAATTTTAATTCTGCTTTAATACAGTTGATCAACTTTCTAAACAATCGGTTTGATAATTAAGCAATTCCTTGAATATTAAGCTACAAAGCAGAATGTTAACATTTCCAGCAAGCTAATTAATAAAATAAAGAATAACTTTACTCCTTTGATTGATAAACGCATGCTTATTGATGCTACCATGGTAACGTGTGTGTGTATCTATTTACTTGTATATAAATTAGGAAACACAACATTTATGTATTGATGTCGATAAAATATCGATTGAATAGAAAGCATCCGATCATTGCCAGAGGAAATTTCGAAACTCATTCACTTCCTTATTTGAGCTTTAGTTTAATATAATTTTAGTTGAAGAGCACGTCGTTTGAATCTACCAAGTAGATATTTTCCACCAATGCGGATCTAAAAATAATTTGCAATTTATTATGCTAATTTGTAAGTATTTTCATCTTAACGAAAGCAAATTTTACCCCCATTAGCTTCCCTTTTAGATCCGCTACTGCTTCCTACACAGCATCAAAGAATGTTGCTATAGGAACAAGAAACAATAAGCTGCAAAGATAACTCACACAACAAAATGGCCAATAAAACTAATGCAAACGGGGGCCATTTTGTCGAGTAATTGCAACCTTTTTATTTTATTAAAAATCAGAACCGACCCCTGATTTTTTTGACACTTATTTTGCGGACGACCCTGATTGTTATTCCTTGTAGGTTAAAACGACTTATCTATAGATATATTTGTGTCTCTAAATTCAGGAAATTATGCATAAGTTCCAAAAGTATTTCCAAAATATTCAAGTTAAAACAAAATTTCCATTTAAAATTCGTTAACCACTTAATGTTTATTGACGCATCTAGACGTCCACTCCCACGCACATATCCTGCCGATGAAATTAATGTCTACTTTGCATCATTGTTTAACTTCTCAGCTGATTGAAACAAACCTAAGGTTATCATTAAATTGTGAACTCAAACGTTAAAATTTATAACATCCATTTAACCGTTTCAACATGCGGGCGACGGACGCTAAGATAAAGTTTTTTTGAATTTGTCATAAATTTTTGTAGATTTATTCTTCTCAAATCTTGAAAGTTGAAGTTTAAAATAAAAAAATCAAACTTTTGCCCTAGGGCGTAAAAGTAGTGCTTCCATTCCACAGCGTAAAAGTTATAATTTCGGATGAAAAAATAGTATTTTTTTAGTAAGGTTAAAGCGCAAGCGTAGGAAAATGCGTCAACGGTTCAAGCAAACTCATTTTATGAAATTTTAAATTCATCAGCTTTTAATCATCGTAAGCGATTAAATTTTGACGTTCAACAAATGAGACGGTAATGAAGATGCAATGCCGTCAACACGTTGCAATCTTGAAATTGTGCAGGATTGAAATATCATAATAAATCGTCTGTCAAAGTTCTTGAGTATTTTTATTTTGTCTTTGATTCATTTGCCTTCAAACTTATATTGATATACCAATAAAACTGGGTCAAATAAAGAAAAACTGACGGGTGACGGATGCATCCTAATTCGGCTAGAAAGTTAACTGAGCAGCAATAGCTTAGATGTGCTACCAAAATAAAAATATTTGCTTTTAATTCAAATAAATATTTATAGCGTTTCACAAATTTTTTGATCTAGTAATTTAAAAAATGTAAGTGTTCCAAAGCCACAAGACCGCATCACGATCGCATGTTCTTAACTATCGCCTGTCAACAGCAGTTTGTGCGTTTGGAATTTCAAATTATTTGTTTTTGCATCCATTCAGCAAATTTTCCAAGTAAGTGCTTTCATTTACTTACCAAAATTGTAGTGACAACGAAGGTTTTATTTTGTAGAATTTCGACAATTTGTGTGTAAACTTCTCCATAAGTTCTCGTAAAATTAACACCGGCACTGGCATTCCAAGTTCCAATTTTTTTAAGTCCTTCTCTACTTAATTCTACGATATCTAAAGTGAAGTCGCTCCGGAAACCTTGATGGTCGAACTTGATGACCCCAGTTAAACCTCGCATTTCCACCTAGAAACGGAAACAACTAAAGGTTAAATTGCTATTGGTTTCTAATTTAATTAATGTAATTAAAAATATAAAAGTACTAGTAACACAAAAATTGCTTTACAGGAGTGGCTTTAAGAATATTTTAACAAAATAATTGATACATTTTATTTTATCGAATGTGTATTTTCAGTTGCAGCCAATGCAGGGGCTAAGGAAGTTCCTCACATAACCTTAACCATATACGATTACAAAAACGCAGTGGGGTGTTGTGACCACCGATTGAATACAGAGCGGCGATTTACTAAAAATTGCAAAAAAATGGTGTTGTTGCGACAGTTTTAAATGAAAGAGAATTTGCCTGAGGTGATGTATGTACAAAGGGAACTGACGCAATCACTTCCAAATTGCAATTTTAATTTACCTCTTTTTTGTATTTCCACATGAAGTACGAAACACCTGTTCTGTTAATTACGGTTTCAATTAACAATATTATGTTATCCACGGAAACACATTTTTGAAATCCAAAAACAGAATAGAGATGCATTAACGACCGGGAATGGAGAGTACAATTTTTGATATTGGTCGTTAGCAAAAAGAATTATTTCTTAAACGGTTTAGAAAAATAATAAAGTGCACTTTTGGAAGTGTAAATAAGAGTATATAAAACAAAATAAACTTTTTCTCCTTTACAAATTGCTTGCTCACGTACTTGAACGTTCACACAAGCTTTAACGACGCTCGTAAAGCCCGTGGCTGTTTTCTTATGGTCAACCGAGTGATTGTAACAGCTTTAAAAGACTGAAAGATCTTCCCTTGGTATAAAATTAACTCTTCATAATTAAATAAAAAACGTGCAATTCAAGTTTTACTTTGACCAATTAAATAGCGCGCCGCCATATATCTTTGTACATACAACATTTTCCTTTGTGATTTTGATTATACTTTCAAATTTATTTTTAAACTACAAGTTAGCAGCAACTCAAAGGTCCCTAATTTTAAATAGTTGTTACTTTTTACCAGGACCGTCTTTCGAGAAACGCGCGCGCTTGAAATTTTAATCAAAGTAAAATTATTACATGCGCCGGTCATTTACGTTTTGGTTTATTACTAATTTGAAAGGGCTATTTTGAAATAATTACGTTAATTAACACCCTAATTTAAAATATTAACTGACATCGTGAAAATCTGCGCACGACAAAGGATGGCAATTATTAGTCATACAGCAATTTTAATAAAAGGATCAACGTAATGAAAATTAATGAAAAGAAGAATTTAATAATTTAAAGCCCCAAATTTTAAGTGTGACAAACTGTCTATATTATTAATCACGGATAATTAATAATAAAAATGTACTTACGGTAATTTTGTAAGTTTTCATAAAAAAATTAAAACTTAGTCGACTGAGAATTACGTACAAACTCTGATTTCTCCGATTGGTTCATCATTTAAATGACAGGTGATAGGTTAGTCACGAAATTTTACAAATCATAGAACAGTGGCGAAACAACATTAATTATATTTAGTATTTGGGTAATAAAATCACTGTTTTTGTTTGGCCTAATCAAAAAGATGATTTTTGCTAGGGCAGGACTTCAGGCGTTCCCTTCACTGCATGAGTAACAGAAAAGATCAGTCAAGCAAATTCAAAAAAATATTTAATGATTTGTTAGTTGGCACCTTCAAGTGCCATTAAAATAACTTAAAATGTATTAAAAGTTTACTTTCAAAAAGTTTAGTAAAATTAATCAAAACTCGATTTCGAATTTTATTTATCAACAAATTTTAATGTGAAAAGCAATAAAAGTTTCTCTCGTTATCGGAAAGTTTACGTTGGAGTTTTTTTGCTTTATTCAAATTACAGTTTTTCAAGCGAAATTCAATTAACTTCAATTTTATATGGAAATAATTTAATTTGGGCTTGTTATGTTAGGAAAATTAATCCATTAAATCATGTTAACGTAATATGAATATTAGGGTTATTTGATTTTTAAAAATTTAAAAATCCTTCAAAATATAATTAGTGAAATTGAAGTTTTTGTTCAGGTTCAAAAAAATCTGGATTGTAATGTAATATTATAAAATTTTCTGGTTTTGCCTCTAGAGGCTGAAATACTTAACCCATTTTGATGAAACTTTAAAATTAAATTAAAGTAAAAAACGAATGACTACCTACAAAAGTAATTAAATTTAAAAATACAATTTAATAAATAAAATTAAACACCAACTTGGTTTGGGGTAGGGGTATAGAATACCCCCCAAGAATAAAAGTAGTTGAGGGGTTTGGGTTTTCTAAGACCACGCAAAATCGTGAACGGTGAATTTGAAGACTTGTACGCAGTACACATAAGGCAATGCTCCATATCTTCTTCGTCTGGAGAGTTTGCAGATCAGCTGCAACAAATGTGTTATTTAATGAGGTGTTACCGCTGAGAAAAATAGAGTTAAGGCTCAGTCGGAGTGGTTGCACTCGTAAGAGTTTGACCGCTATTCGCTATTCGCGCTATTCATTTTTTTGTGAGACGGGGGTGTAAACCCTTAGCTGGCCTGTCTACTATTCCATCGAAGATCAGCTGGGCAAGAGGGCCAAATTAGAGCAATTTGTGTTTTACGGTGGGGTAGCTAAATGATAGCGACTTCAGATGATGAAGTCGGACAGTCGAATTTTTGGTTTTCTCCTGGTGTGAGGTGACCAAGACAATAAATTTGTTTGGCGTTTGGACGTCACTTGAAGCCAGAGATTTCCTTTTTTTAGAAGTTTCTAAGTATTTGTAGGTCGTTTATTAAAAAGTTCACAATAATTATCGATCGATCGTAACTAAAATTATAAGATATTTGCAATCGTAGAAATTACAATTCTAACAATTTGGCTAATACAATTTCATTCTGTCCATCTGTGCTCCCCATAGAAATTTAATAGGTATAGCAAGTCAGTCATTAAATTGTCTGTTGTTAATTGTCGGACCGTAAAGTTGTTTTTCTCTGTATTTCCGCGTAGGTCATTCTCCTGGTAGACGCGTTATTGACTAGCATCAGGCGTGTCCAGGATAGGATACCGCAGTGCTAGCGTTTTATTGTATCTCGATTTACATTTTAACTTGGTAGGGTGACATTTAAAAATAACAGGGTCGGCTAGACGGGGAATTACAGCGGATACAGGACATCCGAAGACCTCCGTTTTGGTTATGCTGTATTTTTAGAATCAGACAATTTTAATCTCCAGATAAATTCTAAACACTACAGATTATCAAGTTTAATGATAGAGATGACGTGCTTAATCAGTTAACAACGAAGTAGGTATTACAAACCACCAAACTCACTTGATTGAATATTGCATTACTCTAAGTTTATCCTGACTATGGTTACGTGATGAGCAATATCCAATCATTTCGCTTCGTGAAATTGCCACAAAAACCTCAATTTTTACATTATTTGGTCTAAATATAAAAACGTTGACATTAAAAATAGTTATTTTACGCACCATGGGTCGTAAGTGATGTTTTTTTAAATTTTGGACCGCATTCTATAGAACACATGGAACACCGGTAGTTTCGCCATAGATTGCAGTTTAATGTTTTAAAGTTTTTTTTCCAGTAAAATATAAAAATTTTTGTTTCCGCTGTTTAACTTGTTGCTTCAACTAAAATTTAGAAAATTCTGAGTTACAAAATGATAAACCAATCATTCTCAACTAAAAATTTCAGAAACTTGGTGAAAAATTTAGCTTCTTTCCAAGCTGTAACAGTAACAACAATCCAAAAACTACAGTACGAAAGAAAAAATAAATTTTTAAAATTACAAATTTATGAAGTGGGGAAAAATTGCAACTCTATCGATCAATTTGTACGTAAGTTCTTCGGAGGTAATTAACCTTTTTTCAACTTGTTTTTTAACCGAGTGCACGGCAAAAACAAAAATCATCAAACGAAATAAAGTAATTGTATAAAAGGTACAACAGAAAATATCAAAGCAATGAAATAAAATAATAGCGTTCTTAGCAAAACACGCCATTCGTTTTAAGTTTTCAAAAGAACAAAAAGAATTGCATTTTTTATTGTCGGTTGCTCTAAGGTTATATTAAGGACGACGTTAACAATTCTAAAACATATGAAAATCACAATAAAAGTCGCGAATTTTTGATATGTTGGAACTAATAAAAATGTTTTTTATTATAAAGCTTTTAGTAGGTAATAATTTTTGAATGACAATCAAATTCCCGCCGTAATTTTTGGCAGTGTGGTGAACTAATTTAGTTTGACTAAATAGGTGAATAGGATGATACTAAGAAAAAAAGAAACTCACAGGAACCTATGATAAACTGTAAGTCCTCTATGTGTCATAGCATTTCACTGATATAGGAAATGGTCAAAAGAGGCACCCAAAAGAAGAAAATGTACACAAATGAGGACGTATTAGTAACCAAGAAAACTACGTATCGTGATAATGGCTCCCCAGTTTCCCAGTCATTGTTTTATTTTGAATAATATGGCGTAACACCAAGAAATCGTAATTCGAAACAGCCCACGGCTGACAAGCCTTTATTACATAATCGTGACTTTGTTATCTATCGCTAACCTTTACCTTTTATCGTTGTATCTTGGCAATGTTTCAATCAGAACAAACTCCGCTGTTACTTACAGTGGCGGGGATTCACTTAAAAATCCTAAGCAGATCGAAAACCATTCAACCAGGATAATAAAAAATCGTAATTTCATTTAAAATAAACATTTATTTTAAATAATTAAAAAAATTAATCTTTTCTACCTGCATGAGATATTCCCAAATTAAACTTTTCCGTAAAATATTATGGTAGGTATATCATCTTCTCATAAATGATTATTTTTCCTAAAATTTCAAATTACTTTGGATAAAATTAGAAACACTCCACAAGGTTAATCAGTTGCGGTATCATGTTAGCTAACAACCAAGTTAAATACCACAAAATTTCAATTTGTAGTTTAATCCGAGCTTAAATTTGTATCGTACAACTTTTCAACTAAGAGGAAATTAATTTTATATTCCAATATAGAAGAATTTCCCACGTCTTGTTAATCCGGGATAAAATTTACATAATTTAAATGATCGATAACTTGAAAAAATAAATTTGTATTTGTTGTTTCGTAAGTTTAACCTACAGATGGCGCAATGGGGAATAATCTTGATGATAAAATGAAAAGGAGCTATGGGCCCTAGAGGATCCGCCCTTCCAAATCCATAAAAATCGCAATCAAAAATAAAATGTTTCTCATTTAATACAAAAAATTGTTTACATTTACTTTTTAACTTGACAATTTTATGCGGCTCCGTGGATGTACCATGCTGATTTTTAATTTATTACAGCCGCCATACTAAGCTGAATATTCTAGAATTATTAATAGTAAGGATAGTCAATTTTCAGCATATCATCTCAAGCTTGTGAATTTAGTAAAAATCCTGGAAGAAAGTGTAAATCCTTTAAAAACCATCAATTCAGCACAACGTAGGTATGCTAATGGGGTTGCATATGCTACAGTTGTCTTACTATTTTAAAATCCAATTTATTTGGAACTCCTTCAAGCAGCAAGCAACAGCAACAAATCAATTTTTGGTAATGAATGAAAGGTGAATGAAGAATTCCTACCGTAATAAATAAAACTTGAATTTTTTTGGATATCAAAATAAATTAGGTAGCTACCTAAAGGAATTTATTAAGATTGCTTACTGAAGCAGTACACTTTTCAAAAAATAAAAGCCTCTTATCTGATAATAAAAAATATATTGCTTGAATCTTTGAAGTAAATATCCGGAATAAGTTATATTAAAATAAAATGTAATTACAAAAATAAAAATAAATTGAAAAAAATATAACGTAAAAAGTTCAATATGACAGATTAGAAAATAGTAAAAAAAAGTAAATTTAAATTTAAAAACTTTTGAATTTTGTAAACTAAATGTGATTTTTTTTCAGCAAAACTGCAAGCTACTTCATCTGTGTCCGGGAAAAACTATTTTATAAAAGTAAGTTTTAAAAGATGACTTTGAAATTATCATTCGGCCTTTCTCTTTGAATTTCAAAGGCGAAACTACCGGTGTTCCATGTGTTCGGTAGAACGCCGTCCGGAAACTTCAAACATAAGTCGAAAAATTAAAATGAAAAAAAGAAAAGAACATATTATAATATTATTTATAAGTTAACTATTTGATGACAATATTTAAGTTCCTGTTAAATGTAATAAAATTTTATTGTAATGGAAAATTTCTATGCGAGTAGGACAATGCAAGAGAGCGGCTCAAATAAAAGCGATTTGTAAGGAAGAAATCCTTCTTAAACTATTGCAACCTGCTTAAGAATAAAACTCAAGCTGTAATCCTTTCTAAACGTCAGAAAAGTGTCCAAACGGGAATATGTTTCAATAGTAACCCTCGCCCTAACATCACCCACGCAGCTCTAAATCTACTTTTGAAGTGATATCTCTTCAGCAACCTGAGCTTCTCCTAATGTTTACCTTTTGTCTTATTTACTAAACCGTCTTGTTCGAAATTTGCAAATAAATTGAGTTTCACTATTTTACAAAAACTTCGTTCACCCTTAAATTAAAAGTGAGATAATATTTTAAAGTTGATATTCCACGTTGTTTTATAAAAATAAAAAAATCATTAAGCAAGTTTATGTGGAATTTTATCCCTTTTAAATTGAAACTAATAATTCACTAAGCCACCACCGAGTAAAAGCTTAATGTGTACCAATTTCAACAAAACACAAATGAGTGACGGCAATAAAAGTAATTAAACATTAAACTCACAATTTTCATGTAGTTAATGAGGCTGTATCCATGTGGCCAGGTATCTACAGCATCACAACTCAATGGTTTTATGTCGATTTGTTGGCTTGTGTCCAGATCGTGTAAAGCTTTTGCAAACAAATGCACAGCATCGTACATTAGGGCGGTTTCAGCCTGCAAAAGATAGTTATAGGTTTGAGTTAGAAAAACCAATTGCTGACAAAACAATTTTAAAGATCCACTCTACGTTTTACAAAAAAAACTTGCTCAAACTTACTTTCACGAAAGTATTGTTATCCTGTCGATCATTCCAAAGGAAAGCACAAAAAAATGCGAAAACAAATCTTCAATTAAAAACGAATCAAAAATAAATTTGAAATATTTCGTAACGAATAAAATTTTTAAGTATAATAGTAAAAACGTCGGTTATACCAGGATCGTGTGTTCTGCCTTTTTATTCCGAGGATCTGCAGCGTTAAAGCTCCAGTCTCTAACGATTTTCCTAACTTGAGGTCCTTCCGGATCCACTAAACGAAAAGCTGTGATGTTGGTTCCTCCGTACTTAAACTCCTCTAAGTCTACTCCGTGCAAATCCTGTAAAAAGTATAAAAGTAGAATACATTTTTTAAAGAAAATAATATGAAAAAGCGCAATATTTTGGGTATTGCGCTTCGCTGTTCACGTACACGGAAATCCTTTTAATAACACATTTCAATGACGCAAAAAAGTTACTTAAAAAATGTAGGCTTTATTTCGCATCTGAATTTTCCTAGTCGTTTAACAAGTAATAAAATTTTTTACAATAATTTGAAAATATCGCAATACTTTCAGCGGTGAAGTAGGGGCTCACTAAGCTGCTGAACCGGCGGTCTAAAAAGCAATAAATTGTTTTGTGGTGTAATCAGCAGGTGGCAGTGTAAAAGGTCGGAAATTGGTTGACAATAATGTGATACAAACAAATTTGCCGAGTAGCAGCTTAAAACAAATAGATAAACACTTGACCAATATGGTAAGCCACGAAGCGCTAAGTAAGCCGTATAGGCTTTAACCCAAATAGGAAAACTTGTAATTTGTTCAAAATAAACTTTGATTTTATAAATAACCGCTGAATGATTTTGTAATATTTTTTGACTAAAACGAATTGTTCCATTCTCACATCATAATAAGGGGACCTACAGTTTAACGTGGATTACGAACTGCTCTTCATCTGACTCTGATTAATTTAAGGTGGCGTTCGGTTTGGTATAAGCACACGCTACTGAAACTTGAAGTTAAGAAAATTCTGGTTAGATTAGAATTTAAACAAATAATGTTGCTTAAACTAGAATCTAAACAAATAGCTAAATTTATAAGGAATTCCGTAAGACGCGAAGTACTAAATAAGCTTTAATGTGGTTTAAAAAGCAACGGACCGAATTATTAATCTACGATTTGAAGAACAAATTTGGCGCTTAAATTGCAAAGCGGTGTAATAAATCGCAAAAAAACTAAATTGTTCACCATAAAACTTAAGAATAGTGGAACTAAAGAAGCATTTAGGGCATTTATAGTGTCACCTGGAGTAATAAAACCAGGACATTTGGTGCGTGAAAAACTTTAAGGCACTACATGGGACAACCCTTGAAAAATTTGTATTTCAAGTTATTCAACAGTATCGTGTAATTTTATAAACAGTCCGAACCTGCCAGAAAGGAGGGTGACTCAATTTTTAACTTCTCTGGGCCTCGCATTTAGTGCAGTCACTTAGCCTTTCGCCCTCAATCAGTACCACATTATTTTTGCCCTGGTTTGGATTCCACGTTAAGTTGTAAGCCACCACAGCTACCATTGACTTATAATTCTGTTTTGAAAGTTTATTTTTATTTTTAAATGATTTTTCCATTGATTGAACTATTTATTTTCGTAAGTTTTGTAAAGTGAAATATTACGCAACTGAGTTACCTAAAACTATTAATCAATACTCAGTTACACAAAGTAAATTAAAATACTAAATTCACTTTAAACTTACTAAATATATACTTGATAATAAAAACTTCATTTGTAGTACCTAACATTTAAATTTACATTTAATTATTCCCTGCTCAACTGAACATTGTACCAGCTACTCTCGCTGTTCGTGTAATACTGGTTTACAAAATCGTTCGTTTTATAAAGCAACACTATGAGTAATGATAATGAGTAAGTATCCCCTCCCATATCAGTCACAGTAGCAGTTACATTCGATTTAAATAATACTATCGTTTTAATCTTTTTTTGACTATATTTGTCACAATTAAACTTTAAAAAAATTAGCGTTTCATAACTGGTTACGTAAGAACCGATTACTTAATAAAGATTTACATATCAATATGGAGCAGCTACGTAAAGTAAAATATTACACAACTCCGTTGCGTAAAGTAATATTCACAAATCACAGTACTCCGTTATGTACAGTAAAATACAAAAGTTTAACTTTTAATCTAAACTTCAATTTGATATCTTTGATTGTTCTCAGTTTTTATAACTTTTTTATCATTAATATATAAAATTTTCTTTTTAAATCTATTCAAAATTATAATTTTGCTTTTGATTGGTTGGTTTATTTATTACCTAACAAAGTTCACAATTATATTAAGTGAGGCCGCAGGCCGAGCAATTGTGGTGTTCACGTTTGGTCACAAACAACTACAGAAATAACTAAATTATTTAAGAGATCAATTATTCTACTTAGGTAATGTTTATTATGATTTAGTTTCACAGCAAATATTGAAAAACTAAATAACTTTTTATTAATTAGCCCATTTTTATCAAATTTTTACGGTTTATGGATTAACATTCCTTGAGGGTCCACGAGTTGAAGAAGATCACACATCTATGCATTGCATACTTAGTAAACTACTGTCGTAACTCAAAAATTGTCACTTTTCACCCCAAGTCACATATGGCGCAACTAAGATCAAAAGTTTGGGAAAAATTTTTTGGAATTTTTTGAGGGGTTAATTTTGATTTTAGGGGGCATAGCACCCCTACCCTACATAGTTGTGCCTATGGTTGGCAAAAACTTGAGTAAAAAATCAGTTCTGTTGGTCTCTGTCAGCACGCCTGTGTGTCCGTATATTTTGTGTGCGTTTTGTTGCTCAAACAAGAAGAATTTTACAAAAAAATTTCAGATGTAGTACTCTTATATTGATCTTACAGCTGATTGGGGGGTATTCCATACTTCCTCCTCCCCCGACATTAGACTGCCAATATGTGCAACTTTGCCAAAAAATATTTCAAAAGTGGCGACTCCAACACGGCTTGAGTTGACAACCAATGAAGTTGTATTAAGAATGGTTGTAATCTATCAAAGTAAATCATAAACTGTATTGGTCTTCTTGACCGGGGGGTTTGGGGGGTATGGAATACCCCCAATGATACACGAAGTTGCAAAGTTTGAGTTTGCTGAGTATGGTGACTATCGTTTTATTTTTTTGCGATAAATTTAATTTCATGACTATTCTAGTGTAATTTTGTCTTTTTCTTCGGCCTTTATCTATCCACTCCTGATCCCGGTACTCAGCATTCGCTGTTGATCGCGTTTTAACCGTCTTTTTATTTATTTTTAAATTTTAAAATGGTTTTTAAAAATATTTCTTTTGCAGTTTCTAATATTAAAATTTAGCTACAGCAGTGGAGTGATGTGATCGCTGGTTGAGTATAGAGCGGAAATTCTGGGTTCAAATCGCGGATTGCACAGAATTTCTTGGCTCGGCCTTCCGGTGAACATCCACACTCTGTGGTGATCCCTGATGTTTGTGTCGACGTCATTACCGTAAATACGGCTGCGTCACACACGCAAAGCTAGCAAGATAGGTTAGTTAAGCAGGGAAAAGCCATGGGCCTTCTAGGCCTGTAGAGCTGTCATATATATAATATTAAAATTTACCTAAACTCAAATTTTTTATAAGCATACAATTAATTATGTTGTTGTGAAGATCCTTTCGTGATTATAACGAAATTACACATAAGAAAACATTAATATTTTAATTTTGAAAAAACGGAGGATCCTAATCAGTGAAAATTTAATAAATGTAACTTACTACAATTTCTTTTCCAATATAATTAAAATGTCGTCAGGCGTCAGCATAACCGAAGAACTTAATAAATGCAGATTAATTTGTAAAAAATAAAAAACAAGGAAAAGTAGGTTTAAAAAAATGATAACCAGAATAACTAATTATCAAAATAATGTTTTTTGAACCTAAAAATAATGAAAATTAATCTTAAATTTAATTCAAAGGATCCTGAAAACCATTAAATTTACTCAACCTTAAATATATAGTTAAAATTAACAACAATTGCAAATTATAACTTACTCGTTTGTTACGTTAATGTTAAGGTTGTGAATGCAGCTAAAAAAGTAATAATTAATTAAACTAATAAGTGGTTTGTTGTACCTACTAAATAATAAGTAGAATGACAATCACTAAAATAAACAAATAACTATATGATACCTAGCAACCTGGTAATTTGAAGAGAGTCCCAAAAACCCTAAATTCGGTAAAATTCACGTTCCGTTGAACGCTATCCAATTTTAAAAATACACAACCACATTTCCTTAATTTGACATTCAATTTAATTAAAAGGGGTCAATTTTACAGTATTAAAATTTAATGAAATGTATTGTTCAAAAATTTGTTTATGTTAAGGATAATTAATTAAGGATATGAACCGAGCATCTGGGTCTTAAAATATAATCACTTCATATTTTGTGCCAATGCACGAACGGCAAACATTTATTTTAGTAATGAGCCGTAATGTAGCTACTATAAAATTTTATCTCGTTTGTGGTCAAAATAAATTCGATTTTTATAACTTGAAATTTTTAAAGAAACCGAATTACATTTTATTGTAATGGTTGAAAATCATCTATTACATCATATGACAGGAATAAGCGTTACCCATTTCAATTTTCCTTTGATTCACTTTTTTATTTTCTTTGTCGTCTTATAATATTTATATTATGTAAAGAAGTTATTTGAATTTTTGAAAAAGTTGCTTTGGATGTCAAGCGTTTAATTACGCGTGTTCCGATTGGTGCAACGAATATAATAGTCTCAATTTTTGTTGTGTGATTTATGAGCTCAGGATAGCGTAATAGAAGGAAAAGTAAACTGAGATAAGTTATAAAATTAGTAAACATATCGATAAGATAACCTTTGATTTTCCATCCATTTATCGTGGTAATAATGTCGAGCAAGCACCAAGTATTGTCTAATGCCTAAACAACCACCTATCTTGCAATTAATAAAACGAAACAGGTACGTTTATCTTTGGTTAAAATACGCACTACCTAACGATATAAATTAAACAAACAATTTGAAACCTTTAACAATTAGACAAAGCAGAAAATTAAATCTAATTGTAACGTGTAAACAATATATTAATTAATTTAGTTCTTACAGTCGTATAACATGCGAATTCAATTCAAAACAAATATTAGTACCTACCTACATAAAATGCGTTCCTTTACAACAAAGTCTCTTTTGTCTAAGAGATAATTAAATATCGCTGGAATCGATCATGATCACTAAGAAAAGATCTAAACCTATTGAACAAACCAATATTAAATTACAAGGCAGTTATCTTCTCCAACAAAAATATCATTTCTCCAATTAAATGTCGTTTTAACACAAAAGAATAATTTTTCAACATGCTTTTCGTGTGAAAATAAGAATAAAACAAAATTTCTTCCCGATATTAGCGAGTATAACATTTAAAAATTAATAACGCTGGGGAATCACCGAACCTGGGTTTAACAAGTCAAAACTTAAAAAAATTAAATAATGAGAATGAATAAGGGTGAACTCTGAAACTTCAAGTACGAAAATCTAAAGAGCCGCAGATGATTTTTGATTCATTGTGCATATGAAAGGAAAACATTTGAATTTCTGTTCATATTTTATAAACATTACATCGACCTTATTTTTGGCTTTGGTTTGGGTAATCGCTTGACCTACAGTGACGTCTTCTTATCTCCTCATTTGTCACCTTTTGTTACAAGTGGCATTCTGCTGATTGACGACCCCATCACCATCGATATCCATTATAAAAATACAGTAGCAATTGGACTCGTCAAGGTTTTGCCATTTTTTTTTATCATACATCTAAGCATTTTTGTATTATTAGTGTGTGAAATTTGTAATTGGAAAATACTCAAAAATTTTATTACTGGGCCATTGAAACGAGAGGACTCTGGATGCATTCCAAGGGTAAACGAACAATTAAAATACTTTTGCATTTGATTGCATTTGGCTGCACAATTATTTTAATAGCATTCAAATTATTACCAACAAATAGTGCGTAGTTAACAACTTTAAAATACGACTGCCTTTAGCAAAATGCTGTAGTTGAATGTTCTAAACTTAAAGCATTTATGGTTCAATGAAATAAACAAATAAAATAATTATTAGTATACGTAATTAATTTTCATTATTGATGTAACTTATTCAGCGTTGCTGTCATCCCAATCCAACCAATCACAGAAGTTGTTTAGACTGCATAAGCAATGATAGTGACTACGTATCACTCAGAGTTCCCTGGCAACAACTATTTTCTGCAACTCCTCCAGGTTTCCATCCCAAGAAGTACCACATCAGGAGTTTCCAATATTCCGTACTCGCTGCTGACTTATTCAAAATCTACATGTTAAATCTGCAAATCAGAAGAAACTTATCTAAAGTCAACTACCAACAAGTTACGCCATTGAAGTTATCCAACACAAAGCTCTTGGTACCGTGACATCCGCAATCAAGCGGTCAATTCGCTAATCTAAAAGCTCGGTCAATACTGCACCAATAAGCACGTGAGACCCAAAGGCCTTCTAGACCCGCCACCACTCCCAACAAGAGATAATATCAGCAAATATAAATTATATTAGGACATCTTTCCTAGCATCTTCAAGCACGATGAAGAAGACGCCTAAGATAAACTCTCATAAGTAAAATCACAGCGTCGCGTTATTTTCCGAGGTAACACCTCGATAAGCATCACGTCAGCTGCAGTTCACTGCACATCACACAGACGAAGGATATAAAAGCCAATCAAGCACACAAGTTCTTCGTTCATGTTTTGAGCGGATCCCAATAACGTCTTTTGGCAGCTTTCCAAATTTCCAAATTTTGTTTTTTCCAGCGAAATACTGTGACAAGCAAAACAAGGATTTAAATTGTTAGTAATTAACTATTTTTTACACATTACATTTTAAAGCAGATTGATTCCATTAAAAATTAAAAACTCTTGTTGATGAAATGAAAATTAAATTGACCAAATGAAAATTCAATTACTGGTTATTTCGAACTTGTTCAAAAACCTATTTACAACTGCAGGTTGACCAAATCAATATTTTAGTCACTATTCACCCTCATCTTGACATGTTAAACGCTACACTAGCAAAAAAGAATTTTTCTTCAAAGTGGCACCCTTAAACTTGATAGTTTCACTATGTCATGCAGGATACGGAGTGTTGAAGTTATAGAAAACAGTGGCGGGTTGCGTTAAAGGGCACAGGAATACTTGCCCTCCTCTTCCAAACCAAAAGCTTTGTAATTTCGAGCAGTCTGTACGTCAGGTCCTCGGTGGATTGGAAAACGTCACGAACAGATACTAATAAATCCTATAATTAATTAAATCCATGTTAAGTTAATACCTCGCAAGGAAAATTAGTAAACATTTGTTAGTGTTCGGTTCCAAAATAAAATGAAAAAAATGTTGTTTATTTTAGAGTACATCTCTATCTGAAAAGTTATTAGACGACTGAGTACAGGTAAATATTTACAAAGTAAGATAAAACTTTTAAATTGTAGGATAAGGGTAATTAGCAATTTTTTTTATAGGTACTATTTATTTCAAAACGTTAAAATAAGCACGAAATATACGAGTATATTGGAATAAACACGATATCAATAACGTTAAAATATTGGATTATTAAAATCTTATCCATAACAAAAAATTTTCATCACAAAATAAAACTTGTAAATAAAAAAGGATATCGAGTTTGAAATTTACATGCGCCAAATTTTGGAAAAACTAAAAGCTTTACATGTTTTTATTTAAATTTTTTGTTAGAGATAGAAAAATCGACAATATGCGAGATGTAGTTTAAAACAATCTAAAAAATTAATTTTTGTTTTGTTCATAATTATTCTGTAGTTTTCCGTGCTGAACCTCATCCAACGCTTTCCATGATCGATAAAAATAGCGAACACAACCACAGATACATCGCGACACCGTTGATGCGTTTCTTTTGTTCTAAAACCAAATTGAATTTGTTCTTCAATAGTTTATTCACACTTTATGTATTTTTGTTGTACTTTTAATTTTATTAGAGGGTGCATTAGGTGTTCAGTCCTAACAGATTGACTATCTAACCAAAATTGATTTTCCTGAGCTATGTGGTGGCGCAAGTTCAAGTACATACGTTAATTGTGCAGCTCAAGTGGAGTCGCCCTATCGGTCAATTTTAATGTTAACTGGGTGTTTTTAAGCAGTAATGTGAAAACTTTAAAGAAGGTTGAAGAGAAATGGATTGATCTTTTTGCACAGAGCAATGGATGCAGTTTAAGGTCGTGCCCAGGACCAAATTGCTTGATTATTGTATTGGTGCCGATTTTAGTAGTGTTTACATCAAAGTTCTTGTCTTGTCTTGCTTAGGTAAGTAGCTCGCAAGAACCAATCAGACTAAAGTATTTTCTTTCTATCTTTGGTTCTTCCTAGCACGCAAAGCAAGACAAGAATGTGAACGCCTCTTTACTCCGACTTAAAGCTTCAGGTACTCCACATCTTCCGTAAAATTTGTTCGTGTGATATTTATTATTTTAATTAAAAAATATTTATTTTTATTATTCTTGAAAATTGTTACGATAATGTAAAAGCCATAGACTATAATTTTTTGGTTAAGAATTCAAAAATATTATTACAAAATTTTGGGAATATAAAGAGCAAAAACTGTAAATTGTGGCTGTGTGAATTGTGTATTTTTTATTAGCTCTCCTTATGTACAAAACAAATTGTATATTATCCAATTTTGAAATTTCAGTAGTTTCAGCTGCTATTCAAACTTTAGAAACCAATATTGGTTATAACAAGGTTGAAAAGCTAATCAAGCAAAGCAATAAGGCAAGGCAAAACAATATGAATTATCACAAGGAAAAAATCAAATTTTTAATAAACAATGTAAAATAAATATTATGAATGTTCACGTTTGTTATGTTTTAACAAACTTTTAACAAATTTGTTATTTAAATTTCTTTTAAGTTATTAACCCTCCGTCGGACGGCTGATACCTTTTAAATTTAATAAAATATATGTCATATTTATTTACAAAAAATTAAAAGTCCTGACAGGCATCACCCGTCCGTACTTTCTGTAGACATCTGAAAATTGAATATTTGCTTTTTACACAATTTTTTATGTAGTACATTCCAAAATGTTTATTTAGCTGCGATGCAGAGTTATTTTGTAAAATGTTAAGGTTTCTTAATGCCAAAATTAAAAAATTTGATTTTTCTATGGTTACCTCAATAAAATAAAATCAGATAAAATATTGTATGCAGCACGTGTAGAAATGCATGATTTATTGTAACTTGAATAACTATTAATGTTTTTGTAAAGATTTCAACAGACACGATAAGTTTAAATTTAGATTAAACTGTTGCACTTCGTCGAAGTCTTAACACGCTTATACTGTAACTTCCGAAAGGTTCATTATCGATGGGATTATAAACTGCAAAGTATTAGCTGTGATCAGTATGACAACAGCATATCCATTTTCAATCCCGAAAATGGTCAAGTTTGCAATTTCGGAAACTATGTGGTACAAGATTACTGCATTCTTATGATCGAACTGCATCCTGAAAAATAACAAAGTAACCGTCTAGGATTTCAAAGACAACACGGAGAACAAAGTTACACACTTCTAGTAAGAACGAGAAGTCTTTGTTTGGCAATAAAGTCTAAATTGAGTCACTTTTACGTTACCGAGGGGAACTCATGCGAGCAGTTGTAGTAAGAAACTCATTTATTATAAATTCGGCTTCTCATACAAGTAAGGAGGACTTTTATTTAACAAAGACATGGAGATTAAAATATTTTTTTATATTAAACCAACAACAAATTAGGGTATTCACAGAAAATTATTACAGCGCCCTCTACAGCCGGACAGATTTTTCATGCTCTACAAGTGGAATTATTTCCGGTGGTTGCTCCTCGAATCAAATTTATTCTCTTCGTCTAAACATACAAAATTAAACCTGAATACTCCAACCGACCCCAGTAAATTACATCGAATAACACAATAAACAAATACATGGTCAAGTAGCTTAAAATTTTAGTTTCAATAGTTACAATTGAATTGTATGGAACAACTTCCAGTCAAAGTCAACACTTGGTCAAAATTGGTTTTCCAATAAATATAAAATTAATTGAAACTTCTGCTAGTACCTACTAGAACCACCACCAAAAATAATGAATAAGCAAATCTGAATGTCGAGTGGCTTAAATCAACACAGTTCGATTTTGTAAATTTCACTTTGTTTTTTAAATTTTCATAATTCCAACAAATCTTCCAGAGATGTTTTTGCTTTTATGAGTTCTTAATAAAAAGCTTTTCGTTTTGTAATTTAATTTTAAAATGGAAAACTGTAATTAATTAGGTAGAAGAAGAATGTAGTCCTTTTTTTAATTTCTCAAAATTATTATTTAGCTTTCTTAATTAAAATAAAAGTAACGCTGTTACTTATTGTTTCAGGCTGAATAATAAGTTCATGAAAGAATTATTTTGCGACAGAAGAAGGTACTAACCAAACAAAAAACGCAAAAGAAATCAAGCACGTTGATCGGTCTACAGTGCTGCCATCTGTGCATTTTGTGAACTGTAAAATTTGTTGTTGAAGCAAGGGCGTCTGTAGAATTTTTCTTAGGTGGAGCAAAGCAAAAAATATTTAGAAATGAATCGTAAAATTAAAGTATGGTAGCTGTCGTAATTTTCCCCTCCTTTTCAGGATTCATAAGATAACCTAATGAACCTGTGGTTAATAGTAAACAAACTTTAGTCATTTACACATAATTAATTTTGGTAGTATTATAATAAGTATGTCTGAACGATTTCAAAACAGAAAGTGCATTAATTTGGTTTCTAATGACCGGTATTTGAAGTAGCCAGTGCTTGATGGAAACTCTTGTGTAATTAAACAACCGAGAGCACAATATCTGTATGCAACCGTGAATTTACCTTCAAGCTATAACGAGATTAAGCTCTAACTTGATCAACTGGGTAAATATTGTTCATTTTGTTGTGGGCTAATCTACTCAAGCAATATTCGGTCCTTTATAAAGAAAAAGAACATTTAGACGTTTATACCGAGTGTTCCGCTTTGGAACATACAGGATGTTCAACAAAACTTTTGAACTTAAGGCCGTTCTGTAATTATTTTTAGGTTAGCCAATTCTTGAACTTCATTTCTGCTGTCTGCTGTTTCAGCAGATTCATTTTGTTGTCGATAGTGACGTCCGATGCCACATGAATTCATTTCAGATGTTCTTGGTAAATTCTATGAAACGGAAAGTTTATCAATCATTCAATCAATAGCAACTCTCTTTTTCTATTTAGATTTATTAAATTACATTAATGCTTTTCAGTTCACTTTTCAATACCTACATTGATTAATTTTACTGTGTACATACAATTTATTTCTATTATGTTTAAAACCGGAAATTATTTTATTGAAAACAAATTGAATTTCTTTTATTTGTGAAAGTTCATTAAATTGACAACAAAATTTTATGCAAAAGGCTACAATAACAAAAATATCAACGATCAAACTTCAAAAGCATTGCTTTCTTCGAACGTTGCTTTCAAGCTCAATTGACTTGTAAGAATTAGAGAAAAAAAAATGAAATTTTACAATTTCCACAAACCTAATTTTATTAGCAATAAATAAGCTTTTATAATACAATAGCACTTTCTCGTAATAAATAAATATTTATATACCCACAAAGAAATACTCGAGGGAAATTAAAAATTTGGTTTGAATATTCATCTTTTTAATAACCTATTGAAAAAATCCTTAACGAATATTTTTTAAAGCAAATTTTTTACACAAAATTACGTTTCGTTTTACCCTTGTACATGTATTTGGCAAAAAATGAAAATCGCACTAAGAAAAATTTCACGGATTTACATATTTTCAAAAAAAAAGTTTTAATTAAAACGCAACATTTAAATTTTACCAGAAAATGCCATTATAATTTTTTATTTTTGCAATGCAAATTGAGTCAAAATATTTTGATAATTTAGTGAAATTATCGTATAATTAAACAGAGTAATTTCTAATTGCAATAGCAAGAAGTGCAATCGTTAAATTGAAAAATTGAGTAATTAAGTAGGGGAACTCGTGGGTATTTGTGCCAAAATTACTTATACCTAGTGAAGTCGGTCGAAATTATAATTGTGTCTTAAATGTATACGTAATTATTTAACCAATTAAGAGAAATGAAACGTCGTTTGAGCATTTAATTAACGTAATCAACACGAAAATGGGTTAAAATTGCTTAATTAGATTTATCTGAATGTATACCTACATTTCAGAAACATCAACAAGACTAATCAAAATATTTCTTAACGTAAAATATTTGAAACGTTTCAATTAAAACAGAAACAAAAAAAATTTAATTGAAATTCCAGGTAAAATAAATTCGTTAAAATTTAAATGCGACTTACTTAGTAGAAGTAACTCTTCTAAGGATCTAAGGCCCCTCATATAAGTTCCCCCTTAAATTTAAATTTCTTTGCAGTGTAAAGTATCGTTTCGCTTATTTTGTTACTCAAAAATTTAGATAGAGTTGTCTGAAGTGCACTTGAGAGAATAACTGTCTACTTACAGCTTAAGTCTGCTACTTCATTCAAATTTTGTCGAAAAAGAACCGTTATCGTAAAGGAAATGCCTTTTAAATAAATAAATAAAGAAATAAATCATCCAACCTTTTGCGACTGAATCACTCATTATACAGGAACAACATGCGTAGGTTTCCTCCTTTTACAACAACAAATTTTGTTAGGATCGGGAAACGTCAACCGTATATACTAGGCTGTAACAGCCGGAGAATAACCCAAAGTACATCCCCGGTTTTCAGGGGTTTTCATTTACCCATAGGAAAAATTAACGCTGCAAGCGCTCTCTATTTTATAGGAATACAAACGACGGAATAATGAAATGCCATTTCAGTTTAAATTGCAACATATGTAATAACTGAGCGTAATTTGGCGAAATGTTTCCAGCGCGACTAAAATAAATGCAAAATAATGGAAAAAGTTACTAAAAAGTTGAACATTTAAGTGTTTTTCCACTTTGAGTAAAATTAAACCGATCTATAATGAAATTGCAAAAACACTAATATTTTGCATTTATTATTTTCCAAAACAAAAGAACAAGTCTGGGTAGGTATCATTAGGGAATTGTATGGTTCGAATTTCAAACCGAACTGATCAATAGCTGATTAGATCTTGTTAGCTTTTCACGAAAACGGCGAACAGCGGTGTTCGAACATTAGATCAAATTTTGTATCAAAACGGAATTTAGTTGATACCACGCTTTGGAATGTCAATAAAATCCCAATAATCTCGATTTAACGAGAAGAAATTAAGTAGTCCGGTTAAGGCGCCTCTCTCGCAGCTTAAAATTCAGAGTTTGAACTTACTGCTTTAGTGTTATAGTTTTATGTTTTATCTAATTAATAATTTTAAAATTGTTATTAAAAGCACAGTCTTGACCTAAATTTCTAGAATTTTCAAAATCACAAACTGACCTTTCGGTTCTACAATCCATTTAGCGGTCACACCAAGCGCTTCACAAAATTATTTTATTTTAAAATTAGATTGTTAAACATTTCAAAAAAGAAAATCTTACAATTGCTTAATTAAATTGTTAATTAATGGAGTTTTACTTCGCATTCGTTTAAGATTGCGTTATTATAAGATAAAACGAATTCGTCACAATTTTAGGAAGAAATAATCAAAATTATCAACTAAGTTTAATCAAGTTTTCGATACTACAAAAGTCACGTAAAACTTTCCACGACGAAATTGTTTTTACTTTTTGAATTGGTTCAACCAGGCTCAACCAATTAAAATTGAAAACAATCATTTTTCGTACAAAAAAAACGTTAAAATATCATATGTATTTTAGCGTAGGTATTTATTATCAAAAGTATAAAATTTTAATTATTTTTCGCGTAAAAAATTAGTATGCATAATCGCAGGCCTAAAACGTAAACCCAAACAAATGGTAGTTAAGTTTGTTTAATTTTAGTCGGAAATTTGTCATATAACGAGGGTCTGACAGAAGAGGATACAAAGAGAAAATTGTAAAACTTCAAAAATAATTTTTACCAGAATATTTTAGATAAAGTAATAATAGAATGTTTCACGTAAAATTTTCCAAAAAATAATTTTTTAATGCAGTCCGGGAAATCTATAAGTATAGTCCTTGTCGGGGAACTTTGGTGCTACGTTTGCTTCTGCATAACAAAAATTGCTTTTGCAATTGATTGGTTTTGGATCCCGTAACACCTAAATTCAAGATGATTGAAACCCTACTATTATTTTATTAGTTTTTACTTCTAACTAAAAATAAGCAGCAAAATTTAAAACTAAATTAAATTGACGTGTTGTTAGCATTATGCGTGATCAGAGGCACAGCTAGAAGAAGCTGGAAAAAACCACTCGGTTTCACACTCATTTCTTAAAATTGCATTTCGCATTTTACTTTGGAATAGAATGAATAAAAATGTGTGATTCGATTTGCGTTGTTTTGACCAGGTGTATCACATTTTTTAAACCGTAATCCCGACGCATATTGAAACCTTGACATACTTAATTTTCTGTATAAAATGTAAAAGTTTTATATTTCTATTACTCGAGCCCTTTCAATATTGTAGGTTGCTCAGCTTTCCAGTTCTTGTCGCTCATGGTAACAAAAACTAACATTTTATATTTTTTTCCACACAATTTTTCATTTTGAAAGGGGAGGGGGTCCAAAAACAATTAGTTGTTCCAGTTCTTGCATTTTCTCTGTTGAAAGGTCCAATTTATGATTTAGTTATGAGGGGTGAAAATTTATATAATTTGAATTTTAATGGGGACCTTCAATTTGAAACGACGCCACTGCGATAAATTGGGAGATTTTGCGAGGTATTATATTATTAATTCTTTTTACTTTATAGTACCGAAACGCGTAACAAAATATAAACAATACAAAAATCGTATAGAATTATTTATTTAACTAAATTACCTTTGCTTATTGTTTTTTAAATAATTATACTTACTATTTTTGTTTATTTATGTATATTTCCAAAATATAAACTCAATTAGAGGAATGAGCTATTCATAATATTTTTTGTAAATTATTCAAAACTAAACAAAATTATATCAAAGTTTACTAAACATTTATAATTTTTTTTTTTATTAACATCCCAGGAATTTACAATCTGTACAAGACAATAAGTAAATAGTTTGACAAAATATAATATAATGACTTGTTAGGTATAATCTCAGTAGACATACCTTTAAAATATTAATTTACACAGTAAATTATTTATGAAGCCGGGTAACTAATTATAAATAAATTATTTAAATCTATTTGTAAGGTCCTGTGGTTTAAATCTTTTCAATCTACTCTTGGCGGTTTGTTTATTAATCAAGTTCACTGTTAGTTGATTTGGATGTGCACCAATCCTGTCTCTATACTTCGCACTATAAGCACCGATTTCTGTCTTCACCGATGGAATAGCAAGGTCCTTATTTATAACCTCATTTGGGACAAACCAGGGAGCGTTTACTATGTTTCTAAGAACTTTCGATTGAAACCTTTCGATTATTTCCAAATTAGAGTCGGATGCAGAGCCCCACAGTTGGATTCCATACGTCCAAATAGGTTTAATTATGGTTTTGTATACCAACAGTTTGCTTTCCAATGGGAGCTTAGATTTAGCACCAATAAGCCAGTACATTTTCTGGAATTGTATATTCAGTTGCTTCCTTTTGGTCCAGATGTGGGTTTTCCATGTTAGGCGACGATCTAAATGCATTCCCAAGTACTTTACTGTTTCTGTTTGTGGCACTTGTTTTTTATTCATGGTTACAGGGGGACATGTTTCATTTCGCAACGTGAAAGTTATATGTGCTGATTTGGCTTCGTTGACTTTAATTCTCCATTTTCTTAACCAGCGCAGTATTTTGTCTAGGTGTATTTGGAGAATTTCCGTAGCTAATATTGGGTTGGTATGAGATGCCATGATAGCCGTGTCATCCGCAAACGTAGCCGTGGTAGTTTGTTCCATTGTTGGGAGATCTGACGTAAACAGAAGATACAAAATTGGCCCTAGTACACTACCTTGCGGAACTCCTGATTTAATTGGATACATTTCTGAATATTCTTCTTGACATTTTACAATGAAATGTCTGTCACTAATATATGATTTAATAAGAAGGTAGAATTCATAAGGAAGTAGCTTCTTTACTTTATATAGAAGCCCCGGGTGCCAGACCTTATCAAACGCCTGTGACACATCTAAGAAAACCGCCGAACAGTATCTTTTCTGTTCCAAGTCTTTGTTGATTTGTTCGACAATCCTATGGACTTGTTCTACAGTTGAGTGTTGTTCTCTGAAGCCAAACTGATGATCTGGTATTATTTTTTTTGTTTGCAGGATTGTTCTCAGTCGTTTCATTATTAGTTTTTCTAATACCTTCGATATTACAGGAAGCAGACTAATAGGCCTGTAAGATGTAACCTCTTCTGGATTCTTTCCTGGTTTTGCTATCATAATTACTTGTGCCACCTTCCATTGTAGTGGGAAGTAACTAAGTCGTAGTACAGCATTAAACAATATGGTTAGCAATTTGATAGCTTTTTCGGGGAGTTCTTTCAAAACTGAACCAGTTATCAGATCGTAACCCGGCGCCTTATTATGGCCAAGATCTTTGAATATTATCTTCTGAACTTCTTTTAGTTTAAATTTCTTTATAGGAAGATCCATCTGAAGAGGCACATCCAGAAAGCTGTAGATTTCTTTTTCCTCCTCTTCTCCCAATTCTGAAGGAAAGGGTTCAAAGACTTTTTGTAGATGTTCCGCAAATCTTTGTGCTTTTTCTTTATTATTCTTTGCCCAGTTTCCACTTTCAAGTCGGATTGGTGGAATGTGTAATTGAGGTCGTTTAATCTTTCTTGTTGCCTTCCACAACGAGTACTCTGTGGCCTTAGTTGCGTTTAAGCTCTCCAGGTATTCCTGTATTGCTGCATTTTTTTCATCGTTGATAAGATTTTTTAATTCTTTTATAGATTTGTTAAACTTGGCTCTATCATGGGGTGATCTGGTTATTTGCCATATTTTCCGAAGTTTACGCTTCTCTGCAATTTTAATTTTTACAATCGTCGAGCATGTCTGATTTTTTCTAGATGTTTTGAATTTTGGGGTAGCTTCCCATGCCGCTTCCTGTATCGCCGAGGTGAAGTTCCCTACTGCTACTTCTAGTTCTTCTTTACTTTTTAGAGATACATCCAAACAAATGCGATTATTGAGAATATTTTTAAAATAATTCCAATCTGTTTTTTTAGTGTGGAGTGTTGGAGGCTTTTGTTTTTCTATTATCTGGTAGTCAAAAGTAACTATTATGGGGGAGTGATCGGAGGACAAATCCAAGCAAGATTCAGCTTTTATGTTACTTTCTGGTATTCCCTTAGTCACGCAGAAATCAATTAAATCAGGAATCTTTCTTCGATCAGAAGGCCAGTAGGTAGGTTCTCCAGTTGATGCTACTTGTAGGTTATTCTTTTGCAAGGCTAGGTATAATTGTCTACCTTTTGGGGAAGGGTTATTGGATCTCGAGCCCCACCATGGATGCTTAGCATTATAATCACCACCTGCGATGAATCTATTTCCAAGTTGTTGAAAGAATTGTGTAAACTGATGTTCTTTGATTGCATATTTAGGTGGGCAGTAAATAGCGGAAAGTGTTATTGATCCAATGCAGTCTTCAACGCTAATAGTGGTTGCTTGCATATATTCTTCCTTGAATGAGTCTTGCTGACTATGCTTAATTGACGACTTGATTATAATTGCAGTACCACCGTATGCAGCACCATCCGGGCGTTGTGTACTATATATATCATATCTTGGTATTTTTAGATAACTTTTTTCCGTAAAATGCGTTTCTGAGATCAGCATTACATCTATATTTTGGTTAATTAGAAAAGTTTTTAATTCTGGTACTCTTTGGACCAGTCCGTTGGCATTCCAGACTGCAATTCTTAATGAAGACACAATTATGGCATTTTGGAAATGAGGGCTGTAAGAAGGTTTAAAATAGTGTCCATTTTTCCCATTAAATCTATCAGCATATTTTCCAACTTATTGTTTGATTGCTGTACTGGAGCAGCAGGTTGTACAGTATTATTGGTTTGTTGTTGTGGGAGATTTGCACTTACTTTTTGCGCGAATGAAATTCCTGGTACAATATTAGCTTGTTGATTCATTTGATTAACATTAGTTTGGTTGTATTGCTTATTTCTAAGCGGAGGAAACATTTTTTGAATTAATAGTTTACGTACCATACATCCCTTGTAACAAGCAGGATGATTGCTATTACAATTACAACATTTCACTTGTGGGCTTCTTTCTTTCCTTGGACAATCTGTAGTTAAGTGCTTTTCTGCACACTTAACACAATTAGGAGTTTTGTGGCAAAAACTTTTGGTATGTCCATATGCTTGACATCTTGTACATTGAGGGATGTCTCTTTTTTTGTGTGGTTGTTCAAAGTTTATTGCAGAATTCATAAGGTGCTTTATTTTATAGATGTCTTTGTTATTTTCCTTAGCTTGCAGTTCTACTAGGAATAAAGGCATTGGTATTTTTGCACTACTCTGCATATTTGTAATTCTCAACACTTTGTGATTTTTAGCTTCGACTTCCTTTTTTATGTCTTCTATAAGTACTGATGGATGTAAATTGCGCAGCACCACTTTAAAGCTTCGATCTTGTTTTCTTTGGTATGTGTGAAACTCTGTGTTTTTCGTTTTTAGGGCTTCAATAACCGGCAAGTACTTTTCCGAGCAATTCAGTTGAATTTTAACCTGATTGTTATGTAAGGCTTTTATGGTGTACTTATCTTTCGCTATGTTGTTTAGAAGATCATATAGTGGACGTATATTTTCAACACCATTTACGAAGATAGGTGGTGATTTTATAATTTTTGTTGGTTCATTGATTTTATTTTCTTCCTGATTGTGGTTGCTTAGTGGATCAAACCGGTTTGAGGTAGTCACAGGGTTACCCAGCCAATAATCTTTGATAAATGTTTGGCGTTTTGCCCCAATATTTGTTTCTGGACTATTCCTTAATCGTTTTCTTCTGTTTTCTACATCATGCCAATCCTCGATCTGCTGAGGCTGCTGAGTGTCACTAACTTCAGTATTTATATTGGTGATGGTTTTGTTTGAGGTTAGGTTTTGTTCGACACATTTATGACATCCCCATTGATTAATTTCTTCGCTTCTGTTCAACTCGTTTAACGTATCTAATGTCATTTCGATACACTTTAAGTGATAGTTGGATTTACATTTCATCTTACATCGTATGCAATCCTCATATTTCGTTGTTACATTTCCGCACACACCACACGTCAACATCGCGCAGGGCTGAACTATAATTTCGATTAAGAATTATAATTTAAATTCCAAAATTTTTATTGCCGAAATATTTTGTTTAAATAATACTTAATTTTACATGTTGGTTGATCGTTTTTATTAAGTTTTGATTAGGTATGTTAAAAAACCTACCGTCGCTTCTTCTGGCCCTGCAACTTTTGCGCCGGCGGGACCTAAAAGTACCATTTTAAGCCCTTGCTACATAAATGGCTTTACACCTTACTTTATTTAGTTTTTTGAAAACAAATTTTGCAACGAAATTAAAAAATATCACTAATTTTTTATGAAATCTTTAATCCTGCTATAATTAATTGTGACATTCCAAACGTCAGTTTTTGGAAAGTTTAGTTTAAAAATTACGATATACCCTTTCTGCATACTCTGCAACTCTTTTTATCACATTTGCTTGTGAACTCACCTCACCGGTTCACCTCTGGTAGTTAAAGCTGCCTATCAACGTGTTTATATACAATTAATTATTGTCAATTCTAATGAGGATATTAGAATGCAACTTTTTTTTTATTTTATTATTTTTTATTTTAGTTTTTTTTTTTTTTATTTTTTTTTTCTATTTTTTTTTTTTTTTATTATTTTTATTTTCTATTTATATTCTATATATATTTATATCTATTTTTATTCTATTTTTAGTTTAGTTTTGACCACCTAATAACGAGGAAGCCCCGTGAATTTACCGCATGGTTTAAAATCTACCGTTAGATCTTCTCGAGTTTTATTTAGAGAGACTGCCATACCCTATGTTTTTTTTTTAGTTACCTTCACTGCTCGAAAGCGACCCCAGTTCAGGTAGTCAATCGGTAAGGTCCATTTTCCCAGCCCCCCCCCCTATTTTAATTTTTGGATCACTTTTTATGTCATTCGTTTGTGCATCGTTTGTGTACGTGTGTGCAATTATTTTTTTCGATTCGAAAGTGGGGGGGCTATCATGTCTGCAGCCCCACCCCTTACCATTTGTTTTTCGCGAATAACTTTGCGACCTCTCAGGCTTAAACGAAAATAATGGAAGCTCATTCAAGCTCAAACCATGCTCTAACGTTTGGCATAAAATTTATGTAAAAATTTGAAAGTGGGGAGCCACTGACATGCACCTTATGGTTTTCCAATATTTATTTTTTGGGGCAAAAAATATTCAAACGGGTTAATATACCAATTTTTTAAAATTCGACTAACATTTTCAAGTCGTTTTTGTGATTGTAGGCGACGCCTATGCATTACAATACGTCGCCTACAATCACTAAAACTGTGCTTGAAAATTTTAGTCGGATTTTACAAAAACGGTAGATAGAATTTTTTCATCCCAAAAAAACTATAGCCTTCTTCACGGATTCTTACTTATTTTGAAGAGAAAATTCGCTTGACGCAGTTTATTTTCCGCTAAGTATTAAAAATATAGTTTTACTGCCGATTTCGATAAAATCGAAATTTTAAAACACTAATTGAATAATATTTTTAAAATGAGCAAAAATCAAATTTGTTAATTTGTTGACTACATAGTTATAAACAATGTGTCAAAACAGCAAAAATCAATTACTGATATAGTCGGACTAATTAGTATAATTCAATTTCCCTGCGCGTAGATACGCAGGGAAGTGTTGTTTCGCTGACGATTTTCGGAAAATTAAAATATTTTCAGCGTATTCTTCAGTAGACCAGAATAAATTGCAATCTAGACACTATGGCAGTTGTTGCTCGGAGATTTATAAATATTTATTTGCTAAATAATTCACAAACTGTGAATTCACAAACGTATATTTACAGACGAGTGACACAAAAATTGATGCAAAAGTCAAAATGGAAGGGGGGGGCTGGAGAAATGGTCGCCGGTTATTCAATTGAAAATATTTCGCTAACCGTGCTTGCTCAAACAAAAATAATAAATGCACAAACGTACACAAACGATGCACAAACAATTGACACCAATTTTGACCCAAAATTCGCGATGAGGGGGGGGGCTGGCAGTTGTGAATGCACAAACAAAAAAAATAATTGCACAAACGTACACAAACGATGCACAAACAAATGACATAAAAAGTGATCCAAAAATCAAAATGGGGGGGGGGGCTGAGAAAATGGACCTCAATCGGTAGACCATCGAAGCAGCAACACAAAAACATTTACATTGAGAAATTTGATAAGTAAAAACATTTATATGCCTTATATTTTTTAATTGAAACTTAAGTAACCCTTAAATTTACAGCCATTGATCGTACAGCGGCTGCTTAAATATTTTGAGTTGCTTTTGGGTTTTTTGAATATTTTTTGTGATTCACAAATTACCTACTTGTGCAACACTTTGAATACCACGTTTAAAATCTAGTTTCATGATTACCTTTAGTAATTAAGGGTAGTCTCTCGGATTTATCCCAAATATAAAAACAAGTTATACAAAATTTAAATTATCATCATTAACTACACGTTGATTTAAATTATCTGGAACAAATTTCGAAACATTGTATTGGAAATTAATGTAGAGCTGGAAACTGTGGCTTAGCACAGAATTTCTGCCCCCGTGTAGTCTAACTAAAATTGTACGAAAATTTTTTTTTGCAAAACTAATTAATCAAATAATAGTGTGTTGACACAACAAAGTGAATTGTAATCTACTTTGCGAAGTAGTGAACAAACTAACAAAGGAAACAACATCCTCTAGAAACAAGTAAAGTTGAGCATGACAGTCAACTGCAAGCTTAACTTTCTAGAACTCTAACTAAAACAATTAAATGTTACTTAAAGGTAAATTAAATGAAAATTTTATATTTTTCGTGCCTGAAAACTTTGATCGTAAAACCAATAATTGCTTCATTTATTATGACATCCTCGAGCAAATGAATGTTTTATTAACTACGAAATGGGGATAATTATAACGTAAACGTTGATACTGGCGACATTTGTGATTTTAGCTTAATTAGCCTTCCATATTTATTTTTTACAAATAAAACAGGGAGATAATCTTTAATTCCTTCCTTAGGATGGAATGAATTCCAAAAAGACGGTTCGAGTAGTTTGCTCGTCATTGGCGTTATCAAGAAGGAGTTATAATTTACAAAAGTGCCAACTCAATATTTTATGTAGCAGTTTGTTCGAAATAACTTAAAACGCTTAAAATTCAGATCATGTTTGATGCAACTCGACTCGGAACTTTATTGTGACCGCTGTCAAAGTTCTGACACGTACACCATTTTACGGAAGGAAAACTTTACAACAACTTACCAGAGAGGTGATGAGATAGCTGTGGTAGTCACTCATCATACCAATTTGTTGGGCCTGCTTCAGAACATCGTAAATTTTCTCCGTTGAGCAGTCGAGTACAATATGGGATTCGGCCGAATTCTTGATTTGCTTTAGCAGTGGCCTAAAAATAAAAGAAACTTTATTATCAAAGTAATTTTATTATCGGTCTTTGCAACTTTTCTTGCACTTAAGTTTTATTCCCTTCCTTTTACGTGTTTTAATTAAACAAATACGTTCGCATTTCGACCAAAATTAAGTTAGCAGGCCAAGAATTTTGCTAGTTAATGCGTTGCCGCCGCTCCACTTTATTAATTTGAATTGATTTGTAAAAATTGAGGAAATTCTCCAAGGTGTGATTAATATTAGCGCAATGAAAAATTGATTCACTAAAAGCCAATTTGTCTTAATTTCGATAGAGAAGAACCGCGAAATGGCTCAAGTACCTATAAGAGGAAATGCGCGAACCGTTAATAAATTAGAATAAAATCATAATTTGGACAGTTTGGAAGAAGGCAGTTATAATAAACCTCAGAAATATGTCACACGGGAGTTGTTTGTGAAACTTTTAAACTGCTTTAGGAAATATTCCAAAACAAAGATGATATTTTTGGGATTTTAATCTTGTTTCGCTTTAGTTACCAAGATGCTGTGATTTATGTGGTGAACGTGAAAATAAAACAAAGTTCCCAAAATAAACTAATTTTCTCGTCGTCGGTCGCTAAGACACCGCTCGCTCTTAAGTACGTTACAGACCCAGTTAATTTTCCTGATATATTAATTTTTTTCAGTACCTACCACTTTCAAGTGCAGGTTTAAAAGTCGCCGAAGGCAAATTTTATGATTACTTTTTAATATTACATATTTTCATTTATTAAGATTTATAAACTTCGACAAAAAAAAGAAATAAAACGGATAATTAAACTCCAACATTTAAATATCTTTTAGCTCAATTAATTTATATTATGAAGCGACCCACACTAAAAACCGTTATAAAAAAATTAATTCAAAATGTAATTGCGTTTAAATTGTGATAAATTTACCTTTCGTCATTTGTAAGGTATAATGGACGGTAGGGCCAACAAGATCATGGAAACGTAAAAATCTGTTATATTTTTTTAAAATGAAAATCGTACGATTCTAATAACATCAAATTGATCTAACAAGGCTGTCAATGTCACACGTTTTTATTCCTCTTAAAGAGCCTTCCCTACCGTAGTACAATTTTCTTCTATCATTTTATGGATCTTTTTCTACCCATCATTGTTCTACGCTTCCGTTTTTCATATTTACAGATTCTGCTCAACAAACTGTAATTTCATCCTTACCAAAAAAAAAAAAAAATTCGTTGCTTAATGGAGAAATCATATTGGATACTCATCAAGTGAAGTTATTTACTCTCATCGATTAAACGGGTTAATATAGAAACTCGATAAAAATTTACAATATGTTATTTTCACATGAAAGCACTAACGCAATTAAAACACCCTAATCTCATCAAAAAACCTTTCTGTCAGTTGGCTGAAAATCTAGAATTTTACATAATTTCAAAAATTAAAACTTTTATTTTTAAAGGCGGAAAATTACTTTCCGAACCCAAGTAGTTGGATTCTTGTCGGATTGCTATTTAAAAATACTGAAATCTAAATTGAATATTTTAAATTTCGTTAATCTCTTCGTGAGCGTCATCACCAAATTAGAATAATTCTATAAACAATCCCAAAAAGGGAAACAGTTCATTAATCGGTACTTTGATTTTTCAGAATTTTTGAACAAAACAAAAAATTCTACCTGGAGGAGCGGTTAAAACTGGTCCTCCTTTGTCAAATATGAATTTTAAATTGATTTATCGATGATGCGGACATGGTAGCGTTGTCAAAATCGACTCTACGCCCCTCCGCTCCGTTTTGACTAACGCTGCACTATTTAATAATATCCCTGTCGGTTCAATAAGGGTTTTGTCTTGAAGAAAACTTCAAAGAAGAACCTCCATCAAGGTTTCTTCTGATTTCGTCTTAACTATCGGGCACCAGTTCTTTTCGTTTTTTTTGTTTCGAAAAGCGTTTTTTCTGTTTTTATTCTTAAATGTCTTGAAATATCAGATTTAATTCGCATTTTTGCAGCTTTAATTTTTTTGTTGAATAATTGATAAAACTTTAAAAAAATTATAGAACTGAATTCAGGGAAGCAAGACCTTTCAAATGAGGTGGTACTTGCCATATCATCCCTATTAACATTTTACGGGTTGTCATCGCAACGCGAAGGCATGAAACAATACGGGAGTGACAATAGTCGCAAAAGTTGTCCCCCTCGATGATAAAATTAACGTGGTTTTGCATTTCTTAAAAAAAATTCTGCTGGCCACAATCTTGTCTGTTTTGTTTTCAAAGGACCACCCTGTATTAAATAAGAGAACTTAAGAACAAGGGCTTTAAACTCACTAGTTTTTTCAAAAATTGAATTAAAAAAAGCACGATTTTCATAGCAAATTTCAAGCAAAAGTCGCTCGGGATTGGTGAATTAAGGCATTCTGTCGTCTGTCCGTGTGGATTGCACTAGTCTTAGCTTTGCGAGCAAAAAACTAGCAAAAAGGCGATAACCGGAGCGACATTTGCATTGGGATGCTTCAACAGTGCACTTAGAGCGAAAATCATGGTTTTCAATAGTAAATGTGCAGGAAAAATGGCTGAAAGCGCCCTCGCGCAGCGAGGAGTGCTTTCTGTCAATTTTTCCTTGCACAATCACTCTGCTTTTAGAATCCACGCAAACGAGTTTCACCCCTCAAAGATTCACCTTTTTCCTTAACCCACGGGCCTAGGGGTATTTTTATAATGAGTGTAGTTTTCATCAAAATGGCACGAGGAGAATTCACGCGGAAAAGTAATAACCCATCGTTAAAGTACAACACTCTTATGCATTACTCCACACTGACTGACGACAGAATGCCTAAATCAACCAATCACGGGCGACTGCATGTAATATTTGCTACAAAAATCTAGCTTTTTTAAATTCGATTTTTGAAAAAACTAGTGCTTTTAAAGTGGTCCTCCTTATCTAATTCTCTTATTTAATATATCATTTTTCAGAAATCAACGGGGTTTCAATCGCAAAATTGCTATTTTAGAATCGTACTTTCTTACCGAAGCCCAAAAGTTGTAGAACACTAAATTTACTAAAATTTGGTTGCTAAAGCAAACTTTTAAAACCAATATTAACCAAGATACAACCGATCAAAGTTTAAACAAGTTTTTCAAAATGTAAAAAAATAGCTGAAAAACGAAAGTTTTGCCTCTATAACTCTTTATTCTCATTATTTCAATGTTAATTATGTTCATCACTCATTAATGTCAACATTTTGAAGCATCTTGAAACATTCTTGACCACCCTCATCTCACCCCTCCTCCTCTCATTCCCCGAAACGTGAAAATTCCTTATTTTAATATAAGAAATGCTAATTAATGTGAAGCATCTTCATGTGGGAGGGGGAGCGGGAGGGAAGAGAGGAGGGTGGTCATAGATGCTTCAAGATGTTCATATTGATGAGTGATTAACATAATTAGCTAGGAAATGATGGTAATAAATAGTTATAGGGGCAAAACCTTCGTTTTTTTCTATTTTTTTACATTTACAGAAACTTTATCTAATTTTGTTTGACTGTGTCTTGGTTAATATTGATTCCAAAAATTTGCTTTACCTACCAAATTTTAGCAAATTTTTGGCTCTATAACGTTGTTATAAACTACAGTACTTAAAATTTACTCAGTTTACGAGATATAAGCAAAAAACTGAAAAAAGTCTAAAAATGTTGAGGTTTCTGCCCCCTAAGTTAGCACAGGATCTTTGAGGTCAAAAACTTAGGATTGACATCCTACAGTAACCCCAAACAACCGGTCAAAATTAAAAACTAGTTAAAAAAAGAATTGCAATCCATAAAAAAATAAAAAAAAAGTAAAAACCATCAGCGCAAAGTTTCAACAGGTAAACTTTTTACTTTTTAGTATAAGAAATTCAAAAAATTCAAAAACATCCAAATTCATTTACTATAACTGGGTTCCGAGGTGTAAACCTAATTGCACTGGACTATACCTAATGCAAAAATAACAATTTTCTTTAAAAGAAAGAAATTCAACCAATTTACCTAATGTAAATTCTGACAAAAGTTAGAGAAACTTTTATATTTACATACCAAAACGGATATACTGCCAAAACAACAAATTTTGGACAATATTTTTCCAATATGGCAGACTGAGCAAGAAAACTTCGTGTTAACTCTGTGTTGAGTGACCAATTATTTATTTATACTTTTTACTGTGCATTTGCACAATTCACTGTTTGGGATTAGCAGAACTAGAACCCAATTTATTAAACGACGCACCGTAACTATTCGTTACGAAACAAGGCAAGTTAGGAAGGATACCGCAAGCTTAATTTTATTTAGCGAAAATTAGCGCTAATCAGCTTTTATCAGAATATAAGATTACATATCTAAAATATATTATATACTTAAGGAAGAAATTGTATGTCGGAAAAGCTACAAAATTCGATTAAGCCATCGAATTACATGCGACACTGAGGAAACGTATTAAACGAAGAGCTTCTTTGTGTTTGTATTCAAAATAAAGGGAAAAGTTCATACGGGAGTTGCAGAATTTGCATAAGTTTTTTGTTATGTAAGCAGGTCTTCCAGTGAGACAAAAGTATCTTTTGCAAACTTTGAACCAAGTTTTATAATTTTATCGCTTTCGCAAATGAATACAACGAACAAACAACTTGTCTAATAAAATTACGTAACAGTTTCAAATAATTTCTTGTTCCTGCTTGAGCAAAAAAATCGTCAAATAGATTTTATTTCGAAATTTATTTACTCCCACGTTTTGAGTTTTTATCTTGGTGGTTAAATGTGTTTTTATGTAAAAGTTCACATCTAAAAAATTCATTTTAGACAGCCTTAAAAAGTAAATCAGAAAATATAAGGAGATATAAAAACTTTCAAGTTGAGAAAATCATCTGGTGTCTTGTGCTAGAAACAACTATTTACTAAAGCCCATCCTTTTTCAAATATTTTATTACCGCCACCGAATCTAATAAATTGTCAACAGTCTATGCCAAAAAAAGTTTTTAGGATATGAAACAAAACTTTTTTACAGCGTATAGTAAATTTTAACGACATAACAAAAAGTAAACAATAGGCAAACCTATAATCGTACGCTGGTGGAGTAAATAATCGAGTAATGGTATCATTTAAAATTTTTATAGTTTCTTTTTACTCGATTTCGCAGTACCCTCTTTTGCTAATTTTATCCGGATTCCACGTTAAACTGTAGGTACCACACTTATAGGGAGAGTCTCGTGGGAAATTTTCGTCTAAAAAGCCCACAGGTCACACGTAGGAGATGTATTAAATAAATAAATTTTAAAACAGTAACAGTTTGATGGCGCAGTCGGTAGGAACGATAAAACAATAAAATGAAAACGGCTACCCTAAGTACCTAATTAAAAGATCTGCAACGGGCAACTAATTAAAAAAGGGAAAGTTTTTGAGAAAGTCCGGTAGAAGTTAATCTATAAAATCACGTAAGTTCAGTGTTCGTTTATAGCTGCGTTCAGTTTCGTTGCTCCTGTAGCCGCTTTGTTTTCTAGTTTTCCAACAGCACGTACACCCGTTAAATACGTTGTAAAGAATAACAAAATGCACATAATACACACTTGTTTAATTAATTTCAAAAGCCATCCCCCTGTATAAATTTAATCCTTACAAGGTACTAAAAAGCGTAATAATATTTTTCATTATATTTTAAGAGCAATAAAAACTTTTAGTTTTACGAAGAACTCAAATATTTTAAAATGAAGTGCTGCGTTGTAACCCTGTAACTTGGGTTGTTTTCCACAAAGTGGAAATTAATTAAAAAGATGTTCTCGGCTAAATAATATTTCAGTTTAAATTTTTATTTTGTTATTCGCACGCACAAACACACTTCCTCATATATCCTTTCGGTAAAGCAGGGAAATGGTAAACAAAGACGCGGATATCCGTTTAAGTCCTGCGGGATCCAGAGTATTATTGATCTTAAACATCCTAGAGCTTCCTTCAATGCATCATTTAAGTATAAGCTTTGACTTGTTCAAACAGACGCCTTTCAATACCGAGTTTACTTAAACCAACGTAATAATCTAACGTGACAACATATAAAAGTTTTTCTCTTTTCCCGACCGAAAATATTAACCTAAAAAGTTATGTAGAAAATATGGAAGTATAAAATTAAACTGCCATTCCGACTTACGTCGCGTCTTTCTGAAATTGAAATAAAAAATAATGCGACTATAACAATGGCATTAGAAGGTGATTTTCCGCCATTATCTTAATCTTAGATAACTTTAAAATGCAGACCCCGACTTTATATAACAGTAAAATATTGGAAAAGAAAGATAATAGACATTTTTGAAAGTTTCTTCTATGCGTAAAAGTTCTCTTGGTGTCTTGGTAAAAGAATATAAATTGTAGAGTTGGCTACTACCCTGAAATTTAACGTTTATAGTCGAAGTAAGATCAAAACACTTTAAGAGGTGGAAATATGATATTCAATAAAACCAAATATTGTAATTATCCTAACTTAATTATGCCTTTCGGCATCATAATTATTATTATATTAATGATACATTTTCATCCATTTGATAATAATTTAGCGAAACGTTGAAGAAATACGTAATTTAATTATTATTTAGTCCACTACCCCAAAAAATCATTATGTTAATAATACAACGAGAACGCCATTATCGGAATTTCATTAATAAAATCTCCAGTAGGTACTAATATGAAATTTGCAAACTTTCCATAAAAAAATTAGGGTCCGCTCAGACGGGCAACTTGATAATTTTCCTGTCTAGTTTCTGGCCTTCCAAGGCATATAAAAAAATTTTTTTTATTGATTTGAATGAAAAATTTTATAAGCTAAAACTTTTATTCGAAGATTTTTTTTGTCTAAAATAATTAGGCAATTACGAAAAAAAAACATGATAATATTTTTAATTTATTAGGGTGGGCTTCTTTAAATTACTTTTTAAATTGCAAAGTATAATATTAATATTAAAAACCCTTAAAACACCGGATACTTCAACCAACTTTCTTATTTTGTATTAATTTTTGATTTTGTAAAATGGCCACATGCGGTGCTGACATTTCGTTTTATAAAATTACTTGATGATGTTCTCAAAAGAAGTGACATTAAAAAATTTCCTACAATTTCCTGCAATTTCCTACAAATTAAATTGCCATCAGTGCAACTGATAACTTTCACCGCAAGTGGTCACCTACATAATTATTTTCCTGACACGTACAACTTTTACGAATAGTAATAAGAACAGAAGTTACCATACCCTCGAAAATTAGTCGGACCAAAGTTCGCATTAGTTTTGGATTTTATGTATTTATAATATCAGCTACAATTTTGAAACAGGGAATAAGAATGATTTTACGTTTCTCAGATAATAAACTTTGTTATTGTAGTATTATTTGTGTTTACTCTCGCATGCCTCTATAAAATCGAACTAATTTCCTTGTTCAATAAATGAATCGATCGATCTTTCAGCTCCGTTTTGACCTTTCCAGCTTGGACGTCGGATTTATATTGTCATGATATGAATATCCCTGAGAGGAAAGGGGAGTTATTCTTTCTTTATATAGTTAAGGGTGTAATGAAGAGGAATTGGGTATATCTTGGGGTGAGATTGACCACTTAAAGTCGATACCGACAAGCACATAAATAGAAATTCCCAAAATCCTGGTAAAGTGGGAAAATGGACTATTGGATATAATATCGAAAAATGCAACGTTCAGGTGTCCAGGACAATTAGAAGTGGAGAGTCCCGAAAGGGCCAAAGTAGACGCTAATAAAGCATGGCGGATTCTAGCGACCAAGGGGTGACAAGAGAGAAGGTTACACTCGCTTACAGTGGAGCGGTGTTACATACGAGATTTTCTCTTCTCTTCAAACGCAATAAAAGTAGCCAACGTCAAATTTTTTTCAGGTTAAATAAATTATTTATTATTAGTACAATGCGCCAGGCATAGATCAAACTCAAAGAATCGAAACTTAAAGTTTTGGGTTATTGAAATTTTTGATTTGGCTAGTGAATTTTGTTTTAATAATTCATTTTAATTAATAGTGCACTTAAACTACCCAACCAATACAATACAAAATCAAATATATAAAGGGAAAATTTATTGAAGTGATATAATTTGTCCACCATTGACAGTAGGAATTTATTGACGCTTCACCGTAATTTCTCATTTCGAGTTTATTAATGCCTCATTATAAATATCATTTGCACTATAGGCAATTATTTTTTTATAATGAAAATATTGCTAATCATCACCTACTCTGCAAATTAAACACTAAACGTTCACTCAACATTTTGTTAGATATTTCACAAGATAAAACAAAGGAAAGCGAGAAAAGTAAGAACTGATAAAATAATTAAAGTTTTCCGTTAAGAATAGTAATAAAGAAGAGTTAAAAGTTGAAAATAAAATTTCAATGATGCTAACGGAACGAAAGTTAAAAGCAAATAACAGGAAGTTACATTATCGAATCTAGAATTTTATAAAAATAGGTAGTACCTTGAATATTTACAAAATTTAAATAATTGAAAACCGATAAGTCGAATGCATACCACATAAGAAAGTTAAAAGTTGTACTAAAACTCAAATTTACTGAACCATAAAAATAAAAAGTAAATTTTTTAACACAAATTGATACAAAAACTTTCCTGGAGAGTGAGTAGCAATCGTTTAACAAGTCTCGTATTTTATAAAATTCCCAGGAACTTTTTTCCTGCCATAATTTTGGATAAATCCTATTACTCCAACACTACAAAACTTTTGGTGGTTAAAATATGATGAATTTCCCAAAACATTACTAACAAATTAACGGGAAAGTAAATTAAACGTCGCACCCGTTTAACCGTCGAACTTAAATTGATTTCTAAAACCTTGGGAATTCTATAAAGTTAATATATTTGATATCGGCATCCAATAAGAGCAAAGTAAGTCAGCAAAATTGAAGTTTCTCAAGTACTATTCGTTTAAAATTTGCATCCAGTTGTGTATACTCTTATATTATGAAATCGCGCATCCTTATCCATCCAAATAAATTGATTATAAATATTAATTTTAAATTACTTTACCTAAATTGTACCTAATAAAATTGCATATTATTCATTTTTGCCATATTTAATCTCGAAGTGCTCTTTAATTTTTTCTGATGTCTTTTTTCTTTTTTGATAATCCTCAAGGAACCCGGCTCTCGACGCTGAATATAAGGGCTAGCCGACTTAAAATAATGTTTTTTACAAATAACTTCGTCCTGATAAGTTAAAGAATCGGCGTTTCTAGGTAACCTAAACTCACAGAAATATCAATTCAAAAGATCCGGTTCAAAAATGTTCAACATCCTTATATCCAAAAAACAGATGAGATAGTGAAATGCTTGGTAATCCACTCGACTATTATGTTGTACCTATTGCCTACGGCTCATTTTCGAATGAAATTTGATTTGTTCCCATTTAATACAAAACTTTAATGTTAGGCGTAATATGCATAGAATTTTGTAATTTGAAATGCTAGAAAGTGACTACATAATTTTGTGATATTTGAAACAATAAGTTTAAGCTTGTTTCGGATTCACAAATTTTCATTTGTAAGGCAATATGAGCAGCAAACTTGACGCGATATCAAATAAGATAATAGCAATGAAAATTCGTTTCTCTTAATTAAGGTTAATTAGGTACCTTATATTACATGATTTTCGTGAAAACTAGTAAAGTGGTTTTTTATCTAAATTACCCACGTGAGCTATTGTGTAACAAAGTAGCATCGTTACTTGAAAATTATGTAAAACAAAACCACGGTTTGATTATTTATGAAAAGTAACACAAGAAAAGCTGAAGCCTCCCTTTAGCTCAAGTACCACAAACATATCAGGAAACTTCAACCCTACGATAAACATTATCTCTTCAAAGACTTCTAGTTAGGCATATTTTGAATAAATTTCATAGCTACCTAACAACAGAATTTTACAATAAAATTTGACAAAACGGATATTTAACCCTTGAGTGGTAGCGCTGCGTAGTTCATAACACTGATTTGTTGTACAAATGATTCTATAAAAGTAAAGTTTACGTTTTATGCCAGCATAAAATAAAACAACATGGAATGCTTCCTGACGTTGCTTCTGCTTTCTTCCTCACTGAACATTCAACGTTTAATCAATTTAAGATCAAAAAGGTGCAAATGTTTGATGAGAAACGTTACGGTAGTAATGTCACAAGAAGTGGAAAATTTGCTTGAGCAAATTTATTTTATTTATTGTGTAATATTGAAAATCAATATTTGACAAGTACTTACAGTATTTAGGTAAATGTTGAACAAACTATTCGCATTAAGGGGTTGACAAACGGTAAACTAAAATGTGGTAAGTAATACCGACTAATAAGAGTCAGAGTGGTTTCGTGAGTAATGATAGGGGTGGTTTTGAATAATTTAAAGGCATACAATAAATTGTTTTGTTGGATACCTTGCAAGCAAGAATAATGACTGTAAATACGTACCTGTAATCGGGAGTCTCTCCCAACTGTCGCACCGTGATAGGAAATTCGTAAGGTCCGTGAGCTTTCAGCAATTCTTGAAGTCGTACCAAACCTTCGTTATTTTCATAGATGATCGTAAAAGATTTCCAACCCCATGCCCTAACCAAATCCACGTATGCCTGTAACACAAAGCGAACGAATTGTAAGGTCTGCATTCAAATTGCTTCCGGCTTTCTTTTGGTTGTAAAATAACGAAAACTTTTTCTTCTTTCAAAATTTCCGGTTTAGTAAAAGCTATAGAATGTTAAAAAAACATAAATACCAAAAAAACTGTTTTCCATAAATACATTTTTTTGAGAAATCTGCGTTATATTTTTCAGGAGGCAACGACCACCAGTCGTCGCCTGATTTCGAGTCAATATTGGGTGATTAATAGGGTAGATTGTAAATTACTTAATTAACGAGAAAGCTTCATGAAATTTTAATACCCAATTAATTTTATTTTAAACAAAAATTTCATTACTTTATTTAACATTTCACGTTCAAATGACCACCAAATTTTGTATTATATCACGTAACACGCAGAAAAATGACCAAAATTTGAAGCAGTTTACTATTTCGACCGATGCAAATTCAAAAATCGACTTTTATTATGAACTGTTTTAACATTTAATAAATTTACACTTTGCATCCTTAATCATAAATTACGTCGTTCTTGTGTTAATAACAGCATGATAAATTATTGACAATATAAACTGTGACAAGAACTTCAATAAATTTTTGTAATATTATTAAAATGATTGATGAATTCTTAATAGTTTTTTCTTGTAGATTAAACATATGCTCAAATTTATTAAAAAGAATTTAGGCGATCAAATGGGTTTTTGAAAAATTATTTTCTACCTTGAAATTTTTATTTAAAAGTTAATCGAGAATTTACTTCCCTCTCAAAAGGAGGTCACAATAGTTTCACGCGGAAACATTTAAATAATAATTATTAAATTGTCAATTTTAACAATATAAACTTCAGTTCGATATCGAATTTCTTCCGCTCGAGCTAATTTTCACTACGATTTGCTAAAATTATAATTGAATTCCAATGTGAGCGCACTAGGCCATCAAGTTATGAAACTATAATGCTTCCAAACTGTTATAATAATGGATAAGCAAGAATGGATGGAACTTGTTAAACTTGTAGAGGATAATTTATAGTTATTATACCTATCAGGTTATTATTATAGGAAGTATGGCATCTCAAACCAAACATTGTGTAATAAATTTCGTTCTTGAAAGAATTAAAAAACAAATAAGTTAAAAATGTCTGCAATTTCCGATATATCAAAAGGTAATCGATCTCCTCGATGATGTTCAGAACGGGGCTTCAACTAAATGCTAACAAAATTGTGAAAAAATGTAAATAATGGCAGAGTCTTACAGCAGAATTTTCTTATCCTTATTTTCAGAAAAATTTTGGATTATAAATAAATATGTCAACCCCCTCATTATTTACTATTTCTATTTAATTACCAAATAAAGCCACCTCTTATGATTTATACCCACTTTGACTCGTGCCATTATGCGATACATAACTAAAGAAAATAGTAAGAAGTTGCTCTAAATGTCAGCAAAGTTTTAGCAGGAGAGTCCATTGCAGTATTCTTACATTTGCAAGAGAAACTTAAGGAATACCCCGAGGATAGGATTTCATAACAAAGATTAACAAAAATAAAACTGTTTTTAACATAATTTCCATTTTTTTGGAGAAAGAGTGAGAGAATATTTCCATTTTCGTCTTTCATAACGAGTATAATTTTGAGTAAGAATTTTTGCAATTTTAATTTGCAAAATTACTAATGAAGCTGTTTTTTCGTCATGCTCATTAACATTTGAACAAATTTTTATTACAGGAAACAAATAAATTCAGAAGATTACTAATTAATATTCTTTTCAATTTTCAAAAATTAAATATTCAAAGTAATTTATAATTAGGAATAATTGCCTAATAAAGTAATATTATTGAAATAAAAACCAGAAAAAATAAAAGCAATTTAATCGGATTTGAGAACAACAATTCGATTTTTAATGTCTCGTATTTACTTCTAAAAGCTAAAAAAAAATATAAGAATTTTCAATGGATCCTTATAATTCGAGGCCATCCGACAAAGAATGTAATGATGAATTGAGTGAGCCCAAAAGAAATAAAATTCGCTAATTAAGTTTTGAGTTATTGTACGGTAAACTTAATTTTCATATTTTGTGAATTTAATTTTAAAATAATTCGTTTTTTGTAATAAAAAATTTATGATTTTATACTTCGATGTTAGTAAGCATAAAGCAAAAATAACAATCAATAATAATTTTTGTCAATGTTTTATATTAAAAAAAAAAGAAACAAATACCCCTTAAGACTTTAATATCATTTTAATATTTTTTTCGAATCAGAAACACATACAAAATATTACCATTCATTCTTATATTTGTTCAACTTCTTAATTATTATAAAGGACTCCAGGCTTTGAAGACCCACGTCTGAGTTGACAATCTCTCTCCATTCTTCCGTATTCTTTACCTTCTTCTTCCATTCGTTCACTCTCAATTTCTCAAATCGTTCTCCACTGCTGCTCTCCATCTGCTTTTGGCGGCCTTCCCACTCTTGTCTCTTAAGGATCATTTTAGGCATTATTTCCTTTGTCATTCTTTCCACGTGTTCCATCCGTCTTAACCTGTTTGCCTTTAATTTATAAAACTGTGGTCTATGTCCCAGTCAACATTTTTTATAAGTTTTTAATGTATAAGTAAAACTTATATAATTATTGTAACTTATACATGATATAAATATTATATAAGTAAAAATTTATAATATATATATGATTTTGGTTTATAAATAAATTTATATACAAACCTATGTAATTATTATATATTTTACAATATATAAAATATTATACACAAAAAACTATATAAATTATATATGCTTTCTTGAACACAATAAGTTTGTACTTTAAATTATGCAATAATTATAAATATTTCAATATATAAATATTATTATAATGCACAATTTAAAACTTTTACATATTTTTGGTACCACAGTAATTTTATATTTTAATTTATTTAATAATTGTAAATATTTAAATATATAAATATTATTATATTCCACAATTCAAAACTTTTACATATTTTTGGCACCACAGTAATTTTATATTTTAAATTATATAATAATTATAAATATTTAAATATATAAATATTATTATATTGCACAATTTAAATTTTTTTTCTATTTTTGATACCACAGTAATTTTATATTTTAAATTATATAATAATTACAAACATTTAAATATATAAATATTATTAAGTACATATCCAGTCCTTTATATAGTGATAGTTATTGCAATAATCCGTTGATACGGATAATCCGTTAATATAGATAATCGTACGGATTATCATAAATCAAATAACAAGAAGTTTATCCTACGGATTATCTATATTGAATAATATGAAAAACTATATAAGCAAAAACTTTGATAAGTTATAATCAAAAATCATAACATATTATAAACAAAAATATTATTAAAAGGCTGCAATCGATTCAAGACAGTAATCAACAAGAAGAAATATGTATATATTAGTGCAATTTACCGAATCCTACAGTGGAAGTTGTTCCACAGTTCTGGCTTAAAGACGGAATTTGCCCCTGGGACAATGGAAAACTGTGTCAAAATTTAATAAAAAAATTTCAGAATGAACTCTTAATGAAAATTAAATAACGAAAATTCAAGTGTTGATTTGGGAGTTGAATGTTTCTCGATCAAATCTTTGAAGGAGTTATCCGATTTCGAAGACAATTTAAAAATTGCTGATTTTAAAAATAATGTTGAAAGACGATTACGCTACACAGGAGGAATTACGGGGGATCAATGCATACGATTGACTTGGAAAATAATCATGACCAACGATCTCCAATATCTATGCAACTGGATTGGCCGAAATGGTAAAAGAGCTGTTAAAGATTCGCCTATAAATAATTTCGTCGAAGGAGTTGTTTTAAAACAATATGGCAACAGAATGACTCTAAAACAAATACAAACAACCACGAATGATTATTTGCAGCAATCGGATCAATGCATCAAAAAAATAAAATTTTATTTTTATAAAATAAATTTTTTTTGTTTATGTAACTTATTAGTTTTGTATTTTATTTAAAAGTTTATGTATGTTTATTGAAATTTTTGTAATTTTTTTAATATCATAATATTATTTTAATCAATAAATTATTTTATAAAATAAAATGGATTCATCTTAAAAATATATATATAATTTATTTAAACCATAAATTTATAATAAAATGGAAATTATACTTGGAAAAAACTTATATAATTTATTTAAACCATAAATTTATAATAAAATGGAAATTACACTTTTAAAAAACTTATATAATTTATTTAAACCATAAATTTTTAATAAAATGGAAACTATATTTATAAAAAACTTATATAATTTATTTATATCATAAATTTATAATTAATTTGAAATTATACTTGTAAAAAACTAATATAATTTATTTAAATCATAAATTTATAATAAATTGGAAACTATACTTCTAAAAAACTTATATAATTTATTTAAATCATAAATTTATAATAAAATCAAAATTATACTTGTAAAAAACTTATATAATTTATTTAAAGCATAAATTGATAATAAAATGGGAACTTTTATGTACTGAAACTTGGTAATAAAAAATTCCAATATGTTAAATAAAAAGTGTAACATACGTTTAAAATAATTTTAAAATGTTTTTAAAAGGAAAGTTACCATGTTTATAAGATTCGATATATAATTATTTTAAAAAAATTACAAAAAATGTTGACTGGGTGTATGACATTGTGTCAACTTATAATATTTTTAGTTCCAGAAAGTGTCTATACATTTTTGGTTTGTCTAAAAAATTGTGATCTGTTTGTCTTTAGTACTACTACGACTATGCCGGGTAATCCGTAAATCTTTATCAACTCCTCATTTGTTCTTCTTCTACGCCCCTCTAACGTGTTTACTCCGCCGAAAATTTTTCTTAGCATCCTCTATCTTTTTTTGATCAGCGGTGTTTAATGCCCATGTCTGGGATTCATACAAAATTGTCGGTCTGTATATGGGTCATTTGGCTTTTCTGGATATATTCGTGGATGATAAAATTTGTCTCATCGTCTTCTTCTGTTATCATTTCTGGGCAGTCTTCCTCTTCTCTCTCTTTCGTGTTGTTCTCTAGTCTCATTTATTTTGATTTGCTCTGATTTATCACTAGTTCAAGTTTACATGTGAGAGTTAAGTCTTTCTCTGCCTTTATCAAATTTGCTTTTATTGTTGCTAATAAGGTGATACCATCAGCATATGCCACTATTTGATGTTGGTTGTTGTATATCATTCCAGTTCACTATATTTTAGTTCTTCTTATCCTCACTTCTAATGCTATATTAAACAACAAAGCGGAGAGTAGGTCACTCTGCTTCAAACGGCTTGTAACTAGAACGTCTGTTGAAGTGTAGAAAGTTTTCTTCTTCAGTTAGTTACAATACACGAAGGTGTATTACCTTAACTAGCCTGTTTACCATTCCATAGCAGATCAGCGAGGTAAGTGATCCAAATTAGAGAAATTTGGGTTACAAAAGTAATAATAATTTCCCAACACAACAAATTATTTATAAAAATTACTATAAGAAAGTGTAGTATTGTCCGTGACAAATTGATTTGTTTATTAATCAAAAATATTTTTAGTGCGGCCTTTAGGCCGCACAGTCTAATCCCATCTAAGGGCGTCGGTAAAAAAGTACAATTCTAAAATAGCAATTTTACGATTAAAACCCCGTTGATTTCTGACAAAGGATATATTAAATAAGAGAATTAGAGGAAGACGAAGGCCTTAAAATCACTAGCTTTTTCAAAAATCAAATTTAAAAAATCTCGATTTTCACTGCAAATTTGAAAGTAAATCGCTCGTGATTAGTGAATCAAAACATTCAAGTGTCGCTCCGGTTATCGCCGCTCTGCGCAAAGCTAAGACCAGTTCAAACTACACGGACTGTCAATAGAATGCATTGAATCACCAATCCCGAGCGACTGAACTTGAAAATTGCTATGAAAATCGAGCTTTTTTAAATTCGATTTTTGAAAAAACTAGTGACTTTATGGCCCTCATCCTCCTCTAATTCTCTTATTTAATATATCCTTTTGCAGAATTCATCAAGGTTTTAATCGTAAAATTGCTATTTTAGGATCGTACTTTCTTACCTACAACCCAATCTAATTATAATAAAAAATAAGAAATGCCTGGATCAGTTTCTGGTCATTCTGTTTATGACCCTCTAATCCTGATGTGCCTGTGACGGTTTGTGGATGGTCTTTAATAGTCTACGGTAACGATTCTCACTTTGTTATGAAGGCTAAACAACGTTATAAATCACATACTAAGAGGTCGGTGTTTCCAAAGAGTTGCTTGACCAGAAGTCGACTATAAAATAAAAAATGAAATTACCTAGCTTAATGTAATATGGCAAGAACGGGGGAGGGGGTCCAAACAAACGTGACGTGATGTTTGAAATACTTCTATCAATTTTGTTTCTAGTTTTTAGATGATCATAAAACTAATCAATCATTGAGAGAGTGTCCAGATTTTGTGATTAATATTAATATTAAAATTAATGGGCAGAAGGAAGTCGAAAATGCTGAAATTTCCAGTAACGTATTTTATGGACAACTCCATTCGAATCGTGGACGCCTCCATCGATGCGCTGTAGAGTTAAGAATTGGTTCTATATTTAAGTCCAGTCAACAACAGTACAAAAAAAGTTAGGCTGCTTAGGTTGTGCAGCCTGAAGGTCGCACTTGAGCAATTTTTACGATAATATTGAATGAGCTAACCAATTTCGCTTGCGTGATCGATGCTTTTTACAGATAAATCTTTTTGCAACAAAGCATTCATTGCAACAACATTTTTATAACAAACGAAGTTCAAATCTTTGATCATTTTTCAAACATAACCGCGACATCTAGCGACGATTCTTTAAATACTACAAAAAGGGATTAATCTGCCAAAACCTTTACTAAACTGCATGGTAATATTTTAACCTGTAATTCTAAACTTTCGAAGCTATGACTTTTAGGTCTACAGACCTACCAAATAACTTTCTACTACCAATACGTACAACTTTACAGGTTATCAGCTCTGACCGCTAGATGCGCCACTTTTGAAATATTCCAATATTTTGCGAAGTTTACGTATTATAGTAGCAGCTTTATTTTGTGAACTAATGCAAACCAGAGGAGTTTATATAATAGAAAGGATTTATTTAATCAAAAGTGTTCCTATTTTGACATTTTCCAATTTTAATTCTCTTCAAAGTAATTTTAATCAATTAAAATATTTCTAATTTCTATGATTATTGAATAGTTCGCTAGTTTGGGTAGTCAGAGAACCGAGCTACTACAGTAATAGTCTAAAGTATTTGACCCTACTCCCTAACTATTACACAAAATTACCTGCAACAATTTAGAGCCTAAAATTTAACTCATCCCTATGAGAAAGGCAAAAAGCGTCAAATAATTCATTAAAACAATTACTTAGCAAACAGCTGAGCTACAGCTCAACAGAAAGAACTAAACAGCAAAGTAAAAAGCTGATATTTGTATGTTCCCTGTGGTAAAATTAAGTACTATTTAAGGATAACAGTTGAAATTGAAAACGCTATTTGAACCTCATTGGTTCATATGGCACATTGCCTGTGGCTGTAAGCGCGAGAAATAAATAATGCGCACAATTTACATAAGCTTACACAAAGTTGAATAACATTTAAAAACCGACTATATTGATATGATGTTGAATTACATTTTGTTGTTGAGTAATTCTATAACCCGACACTGTGAGAGGCACTTTGTATTTAATTTAATTGACATTAAAGCGGTCTATTTGTATGTTCCGCGAGCGGTAGGTGCTACACATGAGCGAAAAATGATAACGGTAATATTGATGGTTGCCTAACTTCTAAATTAATTTTCTGAGCCGTACATACTTCCCATATTAATTATGCCGTGGTTAGGGTTCCCCGTTAAACTATTCACCTCATTTATCCCGAGTTAAACTTCGAAACCTTTTACGGTATGAAATATTCTGAATATGTATTGACATATTAATGTACAGTAAGTTGCTCGAAATGGTACGTATGTGAAGTTATGTGCATCATATTCCGGGTGAGTGAGGTTGTACCGATTACATCTCGCATGGAAGTTATGATGTTCAAAATTTATTCTAAATTTAGTTGTAATTAAATTAAGGTAGAAAGGTCATCCGTAAATAAAACGCAATAAAAATATGCACGTAATTGCAATTTTACTCGCTAACGTAACAGGAGCAAATGGATTTTTATCGTTAATAATTACAAAATTAAATTAACTCATTACCATGAACTCGAAACCAATCCGTTCGAATAGGTGTAGGTCTTTTATTTGTCTTTGGACGAGCTGAGTTAAGTACCTAAGTAATTTGGTAGATTAGTTTTAATAGATGAAATCTGGACCCTTTCGTTCTGTGACCCAATCAGCGATACACCAAGCTATAATAGTAAAGTTAATTTTACATGCACGGATCCTCTCTGTGTACGCGATTAAATAGTACCAATTAATTAATCACGAACCAGGTTACCTTTCATTGTTTGACTTTTATTAATTATTTTTCGCCCATATTATTTTAATGAAGCTGTACAAACTTTTAACAGTATATCCAATTTCAAAGTTCAATTATTTAAAACATTGGAATGGATTTAGATAAAACCTATCCGCCTGTGCGCTATTTGTATGTTCAACCTTATTGACTACTCTAATTAACTTCGAAACTTCAAATTTCGTACTCAAATCATGTTTTTTCCAACAAAAATACAACAACTCTAAAGATGAAAGGTTTTGGGCACAAATGCGATTAAAATTTCAACATTTGTGAATTAAAGAACTCAGATATTTAATATTAATTTGTGAATGCAGTAAAGTTTGCTGTAATTTGACATCTAACAACAAGAAAACGCAATTTCGAATTAAATTTTCTTCTACAGCTACATTTTTCACGTTCGTACAAACGCGACATTTAAAAATTGTTTTCCACCGAATTAAATTTGTATCTATAAAAGCATACGAAAAAGTAAAAATAAAATTATTTACGGTAACAATAAAATCTAATCTAAATAAAATTATTCGATCGCATTCAAATGTAAATTTAAAAATTTTAAGACTTTTATGCAAACTTTTACATTTCCACAAACCAAAAGCATAAAGATTAAAATGAGAGCTTTTCAATTTTTCTTATACCTACTGTTGATTTTGGAATTATTTTTTAGCATAATAATTTACATTCTATATCGAATTTAACTAGATGCAAAGATACGTAAATTAAAAAGCAATCATTTCAATTTTTCATTTTTATTGTTACCTTCGACAAAGTCGTCGGATGGGGATATAAGTTAACGAGACAACTTTCACGACGCAGTCTATAATCCCATCGGGTTTCCAGGTGAGGAATTTCCATTGTATCGCATATTGACTGAACGTGACTTGCCGTATGAGCCGATTGGGGACCAAAAATTGCAGCTACGCCACTTCTTAACAGATGACACACTGGAAAAATAAAATTTTATTATTATTTCGTCGTTAAAAATTATGAATACTTGAAGAGTATATAACCCCGTTTGTGTATTATATTCACTAAAATAACTTCCGTGTTGCAGTAAGCAGTATAAACAACCTCTTTTTTTATAGTAGGTACTTAACAATGACACATTCTCGAATGATGTCTATATTGGAAATTGTGGTCGAAGGCGAACGGAGACTTTCCTATTATAATATTTGGTTTAAATGCAGAAGTTATTTAAGTAATTAAGCTTTACGAAACTTTGCATCAGCGTTCTTACATTTACAGGGTTGTTAATTGGTTGAAATCGGTTTAGTGATATCTAAAATAGCCTCTTGCACGGGTTACAATATATCATTTTGTTGAAGTCTGCAGTTCATAGTTATACAATTTTTTTGTTTGATTGCTAATGCAATTAAACATAAGATGAACTGCACCAGAAATTTTCTCTGTAAAATGCAATGATTTCCAGCAAAGCTTATAAATAATATGTTTATAGATAGACAGATTATCTCGTACCTCGAGCACCAGTAAGAGGAAATTAGTTCTTTACTTACGTTGATCAAATCAACAATTAACTTTTCGTATGTGGAAACTGCACAATTCTGCAAGCTTCCTACAGAATTATTTCTCCCTTTATTTAATTTATAATTTCAACAACTGAAACAACAGTAAATATCAAAAAATTAGTGCAAAAAATAGGTCCTGTTTCTTTGCTCTTTGCAAGATGGCGCTTGTTATACTCAAAATGGTTGATTTGAATGCCGCATTTGACTTAAAAAAAAGGTCAAATTAATAAAAACCTTTTGTCAGTTAGCGGTTGGTAATCCTTTTTTTTTAAATAAATGACGTAGCGTCTGGATGAGTTTAAAATATATTATATTACAAACTCAGCAAGATATCATTTTAACAATTTGTTTAGTTCAGTTTTAATTACGGTTTATATTTTTAGAACCAAGTTAGTTGGCGGATAGAAAATACAAGATTATTTTAACTATTGCAATCTGGAAAGTGTTATTTACTTTAAAAACTTTAATTTAATTGAAAATTAACTAAGCAAAAGTACTAACAATTATAAAATGTACAGGGTGTTTATAAACGAAGACTTATTTTTAAAATGTCAAACAACGTTTGGTTGTTTCGTGACTTACTAAAACCTCCGATACCACTTAGAGTTTGCCTAGAGCTTGGTATACTGATTTGGTTCTCAATCGATTATTCTGGGTGTTCATCAATTTAGCTCGTAACTCAAATCACGCAAAACTGGTCTAAACTAATCTTAGATCCAGCAGTTCATCCAAAGGTTGGATCATTTTGTGAAAAGTGGAGATGATGGTATATGCTCTTAGAAAACTGGGTCGGGGAGGAAAAGCATTTTTTCCAAAACTTGACCCTCAAGACAACTTCCAACTTATCAATTCTGAGTTTCCCCTTTTAAAATACCAGTAATTCTTGCAACTTTGAGCTTCATTGGAAAACTTCTTTCATTTAAGCATTTATTTATTACATACGAAAGTGGATTTGTTAACCCTTTTACAAATTTTTTCAATAAAACCGTATAAATCAACCATTTCTCTTGACTTCAAGCTTCTTACAATACCACGTACTTCGTCTGGTGCTGTTTCGCGTAAGAGCATAGAATTCGTACTATTCAGTTTCAAATTGTTCAATAATAATACTTCCGATTCTGCTATTGAAGCACTTAGGTTTAATTTATTTGTGATGTTTATAAAATATGAATTCAATTTATTATTCTGTAAACAAGCAGCTATCATATCCATTAAATTGATTTTTAATATTTACATTCATCAGTTGCCCTCTCAATTTTGTTTATTTTTGTCGCCCACCTTTCAACAAATTTTCCAATTATTTACTTTTACCTTCAATTTTATGTGGACTACGTCTAGAGCATTTTTAATGACTACTTCGGCTGTTTAAAAGTTTCGACTTGTTTCTTTAATTGTTTTTAAGGTTTTACTTCTGCACCTTATTTAGTAAATTATGTAAACGGTCATAGAAAATTTAAACCAAATCCGTAGTACTAATTAAATATATCTGTCTGTCTGTCTGTTTGTCTGTCATATACGACCAAAATTAATCGGCAATAATGTAATAAAAAAAGTAATTTAGTTTTATGATGTCACGTACGACTGAATTTTATAACCGTCAACGATGTAATAAAAACCAGTCTTTTAGTTTTTCTTAGTAGTATATAAAATAAATATACACAAGCCCTCACCACCCTCCCAATTTTTTGTTTAATTTCAATCCTTCCAAAATTTTCAGTTTTACACATTCAAATGTTTCGTTTAAATTTGAAAATATTTTTAGCCTCAGATATTTAAGTTTGTGGCAGCTTTAAACAAATTTTTGTTGAAACCAATAATTAGTGCTTGTATGAGTTTATGGTCAACTAAAAAATTACCTTCAATTTAGATACTTTTATAAAATCCAAAATTTACAAAACAAGATCGTGTTTGATTTTTTTACGCTCCGTAATGTCAACAAAAATCCATTAGAGGGCTCAACGAATTATAATAACCAAAACCCTCTGCGACTTTTGTGTAACGCAATCAATTGTAACAACAACAATTGAATGTAAAATAAAAAATTAAGAGGCCGAAAGCAATTGATTAGCTGCCAAATCTGTATTTTAAAATTTATATGTTTACAAGTGAACTAAAACCACATTCATAGTAATTGCCTACCATAGTCATCGCGTGATCATGTGAGATTGATAAAATTTGTGATCTTGCTGTTCTAAGAACTAAAGTTTCTCAAAAAATTGATATTTTTACACAATAATAGTTTTTTTTTTAATGTTTGTTATACCTGGTGTAGAGGGCTTTAACATACAAACAGAGGTTGGTAATCGTAATCCATTATATCAATATAATATTGTAAATAACCAAATAGACCTGGTTGTGCGGCCTGAAGGCCGCACTGGAGCTAGTGTAAGATCTATATTTAAACAAAGAAATTTTGTTAGCGTCAGAACTCGAAAGTTATGGACACAATTAACTTAACGTTTCTTATTAGGCCCGTAACTCGGTTTTTATTTTACAGAAATAAGGAAAACAAAAGTGAGAGGAAGGGAGGTCTACGAGAAACAATGTAAACCTAATAATATAAAATCAAATTTTATTTGAAATAATATTAATAATAAATAAATTTTAAAGAAATATTAATTTATTTTATTATCGATTACTGTCAATGTAAAATACTTATATCCTATTACCTCTTTAAAAAGGCTATTACTCACCATCAGATTTAGTAATCCGGTTCTATTGATTTCATATAATATTACTTCAATATTGCACCAATATTGAGCCAACATTGGGTACTACGTGGGAGAATTTTTTTTTTTAATTTTTAAGGTAAAATGATTTAAAATTTTGAGTTAAAGTAATATTTCAGATAGAAATTAATTTAATAAAACATAATTTTTAATAATTTGTCATTTTGAAAAACCGAAGGTTAATAATTTTGGAGAGGGGGGAAAATCGTACATCCGGTGCCTCTCTTTGGCCTGTTTTCCATTATAATTAGTTGAAAAGAGCACAGTAAACTTAGTAAGTAATATTGCTATCCATGGTGGATGCATGCACTTCTAATTTATAGCAACATAATATATTTATGTGAGGGTCTGACTGTCTGTTAGTAACGCAAGAAATCACGTACGATCTAAAGTTATGTTCATTAATGCTATAAAAAGAGTCGTTTATTTTGCAGTAATTTATATTAATATGAAACTTACTTATTTTCTCCCTTCCATTTTATGTTTTTAATGTGAGCGTTTTATCGCCCATCCTCTCACATTTCTTTTTTATATTTTGGCTTTTCTACCCTCAAATTTTCCTTTTATTTATATTATCATTTTGATGTGGAGTATGTACATACTACATCTCAAAGTGGTGTTAAGTGTACATTTTATTTCAACCCTTATTAGGACTGACTGCACCCCACTAACTATTGAAATTTCCTAAACTTTTTAAATAAATTCTACTTTATTAATTTTTGATGTAAAAAAATCCTCTATTATTCATTTAGTTTGACATGGTTTGATGAATCAAAATCATAATATTAGAATCCAGGACACTACGGGTTAAATTTTAAAGACTTAAAACATTTTTTCGTATACATTCTACTAGATCTGAACGTTTTCTAAGATTTTAGAATCTTAGATTATTTAATATTGGTACAAAAGGAAATTTTACGTTGCTGATGGTCACCTTGTCAACATAAAACTGGGAAAAAAATTGAACCAAATATACATAGTAAATAAGAAAAAAGGAGATGTCTTTAGCAGTAAAGGAAATTAAAAGAGGTCAAAATAAAGGAGAAAAAGCAAAGGGGGGAGCGGCGCTTAAAATTTAACAATTTAATCTCTTTATTGTTAAAATTTATGTTTTTCATAAAATTTTCTCGGAATTAAAATAGCATTTAATCACTCAAGTAGGTTTTTCTTTTAGTTTTTGCCTTTGCTCTTAATATAAAAAGCGACACTTTTTATTCATAAAATTTAAAACAAACAAAAAGTTTTGAATTTTTCAAAGTTAAATCGTTTAAAATGAACAGAAATCTGTGATAAAAAAAATGTTTGATTTTTCTAAAACCGACAATTCAATTTTAATATTGTAGTGATGTCACGTGATACTTTGTTAGCCGGCGGCTAAAAAAGTCAAATTGCAGATTTATTTATTTTCAAAATTAAATATTTAAATGCCGACTAAATTACTTTTTATGTGTTCATTATTTAATTTTCGAGTCCAAAATATTAGTATTTTAGGACTTCTAAACAAATTCATGTAAGTTTAGGAGAACTTTAAGACATTTCTATAATTTATTGAAATTTTAGGATTTTAAAAGGTAGAAAAAATCATTTAATATACCGAAATGTTTGTGTCGATGTAAATTGTCAAGGGAAGTCAGCGAAGTATATGTGTGTATGCGGTAGCAGACTGCGTTAACCTTAAAATTTAAGATCGGATTAAATTTTCAAATTTCTCTTCTTTTGTAAGAAAATGAAATTAAAAAACAGAATGAGCCTAAGGCAAATTCTGTATTCCACAAGTCCAATAAAAATCGACTTTCCAATGCGATTTTTACTTCAACCGTTCAGAAAATGGCAATTTTCCATTTGGTCAGCAAAAAAATCGTTAGTTTTCTAAGTCTAAGTCCGTTTAAACATTTTCCAACCTAAATTCTATAACGTTGCCATTTTTTTGCCAGTTTCTTAACTAAGTAGTACTCATTGCGACTTAAAGTTTAGCGTGCAATCCAAATCACAGTTTTATATTTCAGGACAACAACGTGTTACTTTTTTCGCAAAGAAGAATGGATGCAGTTTAATGTCGTACCCAGGACCTACTACGTCTCAACCTGAGAAAACCGATTTATTGATGATTACTGTAAATTTCTACAAGTAAGTAAATATTATGTCTTGTTGTCCTGCGGGTGGTCCTGCGGTGCACTAGATCGGAGTCCTATAACTTCTTCATCATATATAGGAATTAAACTGTATAATGTTGGTAAATTTGGAGTTTCATTTTTTCAAACTTTTTTTGGCTTGTGTCAAAAAAGCGATAAAATTAATTTAAATAACTACACCACAGCTTCCCGATGTTTTTTATTGCATTACATTCGATTGTTTTAATAATAATTATTCCGGTTAATGCAAGAAAGTAAATGCACCGCAAGTGATTTAATCTTTCACGTAATATCCCTATACATTTAATGACTTCTTTAACCACTTAAAAATGAAAGGAGAGTCGTCTGACCTTCCGGCAATAAAAGCAATACAAGTTTTTATTTGATGGAACCTCGTACGCGTATGTTTTAGAGCTTCGAATTAAGCAAGATTTTTATTTACAGTGTAAACAGCTTAATACAACCATTATCAAGTATTTTAAGTATACACTACAAGTATCGTATAATTTATATCTTCATGAAACGCCACTAAAATTTTACACGTGTTATGCTAAACATTTGACGTTAAATTTTATTTCAACGCCTCTATGAAGAAAATTGCGCTTTCACTAATTTAAAAATATGTACACTCGCACTTTTATGTGACGTGTCGCGTGTATTCCATTAAAAACATGCTTGAAATATTAAATTTTTTTATACAACTGAAAATAAAACTCAAGTTTCAATAAAGTTACAATAAAAGAAAAATTTATGGTTTTTCGATTCCTATTATGCTCTGTTGAAGAATGATAACAGAAAACGAATAAAAATATTATTTTAAAATAAAACAGTCCGTTTGGTCAATTAATATACGATTTAGTAAAATGGGACGGCCGTTGGAATAATTTACAATACTTTCACTATTTCATAAACAATTCATATTTTAAAAGCTTGTGCTTACTTTACAATTTGCATACATTTTGAAATCTTTGTGATGTTGAACTAGCATGTGTGACAAAATGGAAATTTATGCACTAAAAATAAAATAGACTCTGGAAGTGTATTCAACATTTTAGTTTTAAAATAAAAATTCAAAATGACAGTTGAACACTGAAATGTTTAAAGTGAGCTACAAAAGTAATATACGATTGCTTGTTATATGTCACAGATACGAACGAAGATCCTCATTTTAGGTTACTAGGGTTCTAAATCGATTTAAGCTTGACGCGTCAGGAACTTAAGATCCTCATAGCAAAGGCCAACTCATCACAGATTTCTAAAAGATTACATTACTCGGAGGTTTGATAAGAAATAAAAAATCAAAGAAAAAACAAGGAAGGGGAAAATTTGAGAAATTGAATGAAAAACTTGACGCAAAACCGATAAACTAAGCTTACAATAAACATTAAGGAAATCCTTAAGGATCAAAGCTCGTTATAACTTAGTATTTTGGTTTTTTTCTTTCTAAAGCGTCCTGCATGTTTTATAATATGTACGAAAGTTTTCCACCTTTGTTTTACATTCATATTGTCGGCGGAAAAGCAAACACGAAAACCGAGCAAGTTAAAAGTCAGCAACATAATTTACATCCACCCAGGAGTAATATAAGCTTCCGAGAAGATGAATTTTTTTACATTCCGTAGAAATCTAGATTGGAAGGAGACTTCATATATCAAAGTCGTTGCTTGTATGTGTCGGGGTCAACTCTCTAAATAGTCCAAATAGGAGTTGATAGAGCTATAAGCAAGTCAAATTCTGCTCCACATTAATCTCCCCAGTCAGCCTCCCCAAAAAAGCTACCTAATTTACAAGTTTATTTAAAATTGAAGAGATAACACTTCGCACTTGATGAAACAACAAGAAAATCTTTTGTGCTGCACATTAAATTGCCTGTTGGAAAATTTTCATTATGTCAATTATCTCAAGCAATTTTAACTTTAAAAAAACTTCGTCGTCTTACAAAGGAGGCAAAATTTAGATTAAATAAAGATAAATATTAAAAGTTTCCGAAATAAAGGATTATAGGGTAAAGTTGGACAACTTTATATTTAAAGTAGGGAGAACATTGAGAAAAAGATCGACTTTCTGGGGTGCAAAGTGCCTGATTAATAATTGCAAATGTCGGATCAACAGCCGGAATTATTTATGGATCCAACTACTATTCTTCCAATCTAACATCCACGTTATACTTTTCGCAAAAAATTTAAAATATTAAACAGTTTTTTTTCCGAAACATATGATCCTCGTTTGAATAAATCGCGCCTTTGAATATTTTACGCCTAGCTTAAATTTTAAAAGTAAAATCAAAATTTTGCCAAAAATTAGTTCATTGTTGTTCGTTCTTGTTTTCGTATGCCACGTCATTTCTGCAAGTGTTACACAGAAACATCATCACGTTTTTCTTTTTGGCATCGTGTTGGTAAACCGGGAAATCTTCTAGTGCTCCCTAGTTTCCCATATTCATCAAAATATTATATGCTAGAGAAAAAATAATGCGATTAGTTTTCGTTACGTTTTTTATCTCCGATTTTTATTCCCTACGATTTTCTACACAAAATTTAAACATTGAAAAATTATTTTTAATTAACCAAATTAGTATAATTGAAAAACTATTTATCCCAACTTTTTTATTTTGTAATTATCTACGAAGCAATACGTAAAATAGAAAAAGTGCAAATATAAACACTAAATTAAATTGAATTTCCCATAAAAAGTGTTCAGTACATATTTGTTTTACAATTCTCAATTTCTGAACTATTTCGACCGAAAAGATTGGATTTTTATAAATAACTCATCAGCATTTTAATTAGAACTGTAATTAAATTTCTATTACAAATAATTAACTGATTTTCCCGATTGTTTTACCTAAACTATGAATAAAATGTGAAAACTTTTCTAGCATAAAATTGTATTTTTATAGCAAATTTAGGTTGCGTTCGGTCTGACGCATGAACCGCTTGTTGGCTGCTTTTTGACCGTTCGGTTTGAAACATTTACTAGTAGTTTTCAACTTAACGTTCTAATTTTTTTTGTAAAGGTGCTAAAATAACATGTAATAATTTGTCTTAAAGTTAATACGCAAGTTTTGGTCATAAAATCAGATCAGCGCTTTTAATATTAATTTATTCAAATATTACAAATAAACATCAAAGACATTGCACGTAAACTAAATGTTATTGTTCAAGAAACTGTCGCAATTTCTTACTGGAAACTTTTTAATACCTCAACTTTGTTATGAAATGTAACAAAAATTGTGTTATTATTTATCCTTTTAGATGCATTGAACCTGAACGTAAATTAAATTAAAATGCTTTCATTATATTTGAAGAATATGAAAACAGGATATCCGGATTTAAATCAAGTCACGGTTCGTGTTTTCTTCGAAAGGATGAAGACTTTGCATAGTACTTTTGTTTATATTTAGAGTTATGTTAAAATGCACATTGATATTGTTGATAGTAAGTTATAAGTATGAGGATTTAGAAATCTTAAATGTAGTTTAGATATTATTTATAATTTAAAATAAATTCAATTTCTATTATGTAGGTATTTATTATTATAACCAACAATAGGAAGCAAAAACCACGAATCGATTTCTGGTCACACCAGAAAAATTGCTGTGACCAAAAGGGTCAAAATCGATCTATGCAAATAAATATAAATTATAAAATGTTTATTATTTAAACAACGTAAGCTTGAAATCCATCGAAAGGTTGCGTTCAGTCTGACGCTTAAATTACTTTGAGGTGCTGACGATTGCATTTTAATCATTTGGTTTCAGCTTTTACCGCTTACGAAAGCGCTAGCTTCGCCTATTTCTGAAACTCGAAGCGTTTTTTCAATTTAAGCCGTGTAGCAAAAGCGTAGCACTACAAAGAAAATATTATTAATTGTTATTGTTGTTTTTAAACTTTTTACTTTTATAAACAAATTATAAAACAATAAATCAAAAATTAAATTTCCAAAACTAAGAACCCAGAGCCACCTATGATATCCAATTAATCAAAAACTTCAATCGTCACTAGTAACTTAATTATCATTTATTCACTTAAATTATAATTTTGTAATAGGAGGGTGAAATAAAACTGGCACTCGGATGTCAACTACCCTTAACGCGTCCCTGAACGCGACTAATATAAGTTTATTATTCAAGAAATTTGCTTACTCGTTTTATTTTGTAAATAACTCACAAATGGTTACATTTGGAGCAAAACTGTGAAGACACTAAATTATAGACCGTAAAATTATTTACAATTTTATTCTTACTTATTTTTTCTACAAATTCAATCGTTTCCAAGTTATTTCCAATCTTTGCTCAATAAAATTGATTGAAAAATTAGTTACTTCTGGGTTAAGACAAAACCAATCGTTCGCTGCAAGTTCCGCAAAAATTCTTCTTAGAAATTTAATTATCTTTATTTTGTTTACATTCATTTTTCTATTTTGATACATCGTTCCGTAGATAATTGAGAAAAGCAAGAATCAAGAGAATCTCAGAGGTTTTTATGCTTTGCGCCATGTTTTCAGCAAATAACTCACAAACGGCTAGTTTATCGTCGAAAATATATAGAAGTGAAATTTTAGAGCGCGAAATAGTTTACATTTTCTTTTACTTGTATTTTTAACTAAAAAGAAGTCGTTTCTGAGTTATTTGCTTAAAACGGAATGATCAACATACATTTATTTCTAAAGCTGAATCCGCACGCACCAAACGGTTTATTTATTGTTGCCATGCTAAATGATGTAAAATGAACTAACTTTAAATATTAAATTAACATCAATATTTATAGGTACACATCGGCATATTTTCAAGTAATTATCATTAAACAATGACTAAAACATTTTCTCTGTAAACAACAAGAAAGGTTTTAATGAAATTTTGCGATAAAACAAATTTAATTAAAAAACGTTGATTATTAACGTTAAATCAACAACAATTTTGTCCGTTTTGCAAATAAAAAATCAATACAAACAAATCTCAATTTGACTAGCCAATCAAATGTAGAACATAAAAAGTCCTTACGTTATTTTTTTTTTAATATTATTGCAGAGTCAATATTTACCAATTTGTACAATATTTCAAGATTAATGAATAATAATTTGGGATTATTGAAGTGTTTGCTTTAAATTTAGCATTCAATGCAAAATTACGCATTAAATTCGACATGTTTACAGATATTTTTTTCTCTGAATCATGTAGGGGTTGTACCACACTTTCCTTTTAGGAGTGTAAGTTGCTGACCGGGTAATTCACTCAGATTGCTATTTCCCAGCTGCATTCTTTGAGATGGTGCAATTCGATGTGATTTCTGTCATCTGTCATTAATTGAAGGCTAGATGAAAGCATTCTGGTTTCCCTTGAGGCAGTTTTATTAGAGCACAATATTGAAGCAGTTACTCCCAGCGCCAGCGTTTGATTTTTTGTTAAGAGAACTTTTAAAATACTGACGAGTTTATATGTATTTTATTTTTAATTTTAAAAGTTCTGATTTACGGTAAAAAATTGCACTGCAAATTAATTATCTGTCAGTGATGCGCGGTATGGATTATCGAGATTTGCTATCTCATTAGTCATTACAATAGTTCACAAAGCAAAATTTGTTATTGATGGCTTTCAAAGAAGTTTAGATAAGCAAAAATAGTTTAAAATTATCTTGCAGTGCACGTAGAAAACGCCCATAAACCCAGCTTTAACAAAATATCTAATATATAAACCAATATTTAATTTTTCACTATAATATTCCAAAAATAGTTTATCCACTTAAAATAATTTGCTTGAGGTACTTTAAAGCTACTAGAAAATTCAAAGTAGCTTATATAAGCTTCAAACTACTTTTTCAGAAAAGTAATAGTTAATCTAGGTGGATAGATACTTTGTAGCTAAGCAACAACTAAGCTTCTCTGTATTAATTTCAACTATTGCCAAATTCTACTGACAATAGTATTTTATTTTACTAAAATCAGAATAATAGAAATGTAACCAAATAACTTGGTGTTCATAATAAAATTAACTATTGCTTTTACACCTTCTACATCTTTGTTGAAATCTTCTAAATATTTAAGACTTGCATCTTGAGTGTCTGACAACAAGAAGCTGTCTATGTTACAATATAATTGTTGCTCTACTAATAGGTAACAAGATTATAACTATACTTGGGAACTTGTGGTAAGCAAGTTAATGAAACATCTACTCGGAAGTGTTTTAATAGTAGCTCAGATTCCGAATTGCGTCACACTTCGAAAAGCATCACTTTTAGTTTGAGATGGGTATACTATTTTTTGTCTAAAAATAAAACGATAAAAGCAATAAACGATATTCTATATTGATTTTGGTCAAAATGGTCGCCGTTAGCTTTTATTGACGAGTCTCAATAGTTGACCAATGAAAACACTGCAAAAACTGTAGTTGAATAATAAATCTAGTTACTGCTGTACAGGATTTTGAACTTTCATAGTTGCAAATCTGCTTTGCCTTTTAGCCTACATCAGAGTATTCTAAAACGGCTAGTAATTCTGGTTACTAATGGGAAATACTCTGCAGCTGGCCTTGATTTACATTGACGAATGAATTCATAGTAGTTGTGGTTGGGTCATAAACTCTAGCTTTGCTATCCATCAGGAAGCACCACTGTAACTTTTGTACATTCATTCCGAATTCAGGTCACGTTGCAATCAACTTCGAGTCCAACTCTGTATAAAATTGGGGGGTATTCCATACCCCCCAAACCCCCCGGTTTCAAAAGTTAACATATGTAGTGTACTAATTGAATTTATTGCATCGCAACCGTATCAAATAGATATCCATGTCATTTCTTGTGGGCATCTGTTGGTTTGTTGATTTATTACCAACAAAGCACTTTATTAATCTACAAAAGGTTTGCCACCTATGAAGTAGACAGTTCCCCAAATGGAACCGCAATCAAACAACCATAGCTTTCACGTATGGTTGCCTTACTAATGAGCGAGACTAAAGATCAATATTATATTAAGATAATTTTTTTTAAGATATACTTTGATAAAATTTACTGCATTGTATAATATGTATTAAACTTTTGACTTAACTTCCATCCCCCCCCCCCCGGGGGGCCTTTAGGCTAAATACGATAACATGTTGATATATACATTTGGAACGGCTTCAATTTAATACAATCAATAAACTATCAAACACTATAATAACCTTGGGGACCGGGGGGTTTGGGGGGTATGGAATACCCCCCAATAATACATGGAGATAATGGAGGTTGAGTTATTTTAAAAACAAGTAAAATTAATGATACGTTTAACCTCACAATCCTTTATTTAAATTATTATTATACATATTTAAGGGGGAAGTCTACTGTGACAAGAGAAAAAACCGGCCGATTTTCCGAATTTTTTTTCTAACAAAATTGTTAATCAAAATGGTCGGTTCGATTGCGGACGAAGTCTTAGGGAGAAGGACCTCAACTGCATACTACCCTATCCCAAAAAAACACCATTCGCAAATGATAAACAATTGTTTATCATGAATGCTGTTACGATGCTCGGATTCAGGCGTGCCGACCAAGAAGAAGAACAATACCAATTTACAAACTTTAATTTGTTTAATATTGTACAATGTACAGGATAAATTGAGATACACCTCCGCCCCCCCCCCCCGATCGTTTTTAGCCATCGCGTGATTGATTTGTGAACGTAAAGGCCACAGTTGTTCAGTCTGTGGCCTTACTTGGCGACATTGTGATTTTGTATTTTTGTAATTTTGACTTTTGGTTCTGTCATATTCATATTTATCAAAGTTTGGCATTTCATCATGGATATATATAGAATTTAATAACGTTTACAATTCTCCAGGCTGATGACAACGTTCGCATAAAAATCAGCGATTCAAACGAAGATTATTTTCACTTGAATGGTTCTGTCAATCAGAAAAATTGCCGTATTTTGTAATCATAAAATCTAAAGTGATTCACGAGCAACTAATGCATCCTAAAAAATTAACTGTAGTATAGTGTGTATTTTTTGCTGGAGATGTAATTGGCCCATTCTATTTAAAAGCAAAACATTATTTTTGGAAGCTATTGGGAGATATTCACTTAAAAAAAAATGTGATTTCAAAATTGACTTTTCAAGGAAAAGTTTGATAAACAAAATCTCAAAAAATGGTTCCGTGAACTGGCCACTAAAATTTTGCGATCTATCATTGGTTATGCCAACAAAGCACGAACATTAAATGACCTAAATTGATTTATGATGGGCTGATTTTTGAAAAAAAATAATGGAAAATTGGGTTCAACGAATTTATTCATGCAAATACTCGCTCACGTGATAGACATTTGGACGTTCTTTTCGTCGTGTTTTTTCGTTTTTTTCAAATAATAAGAATTGCATTGATACCTTACTGATACTTCTAATGTAGTTATCAAACCGTGTAAGCCCAATATTCCACACCCCCAAACCCCCCGTCGTCAAATGCCAACATAATAAAGGTTCTACTATTGACTTTATTACATTACCACTATCCTAAAATAGCTATTTTCGATACTAGTTAGGAAAACTAAGATTTTTCCATTCGAGGCTGAGTTTTGCGCACGAGGCCGAAGGCCGAGTTCGTGAACATAAAGCCGAGAAAGCCGTAATTTCAGTGCGGAAAAGTAATTACTTTTCCGCACTGAAATTATTACTTTTCCAAACTAGTGCGGGAAAGTAGTGCTTTTCCAAACTCAATTGGATATCACAAAGTACCACTTTTCGAAACAGAATTAGACAAAGATATTAGTATATTATCTTCTGGTAAAGAGACCGGGGGGTCTGGGGGGTATGGAATACCCCCCAAGAACAGAAGGTTAATAATTGTACAATTTTTAAATGTACCGTATAAAATTATACCTAAATAATTTTTGTAAATTGTGACAAATCGGGATGCATCATTCCAAATCATGATGAGAAGCTTTCTAGCAAATTTTTATATTGAAAATTATATTTAATTTAAAAGTAGACTTTAATAAAAAGCGAACATTAAACTCTGTGCAGACTAATTTAACAATTTTATCTAAATCTATTCACGGTATTGATATGAAAGTTTGAAAAGTATTGAATATTTAACAATTTTAATGTATAAAAATACCTCAAAATTTCATTAAATTATAATACGTATTTTACAAACATACCTAATTGAATGTGGTTTAAAATTTAATTCTTTAAAAATTTTTTTACACAAAACAAAATCTGATATTAATTACTCGAATTTTAATGAAAATATTCAACAAAAATATCAAAATCTATTAGTTTGAGCTGTGCAACGTTAGACTTGTCTGGATTCAGAATGAAGAGAAACTACGGTCATCTTACAAGAGCCTCTTAAGTTGTGGTACGAAACTAAATTTCTTATCGGCTCTAACGTAGGTCGTTAGATTCTGAACTAATTTAGAAAAACTTGTTGATGATTATTTTAATGGCAGTTTCTCTTAGTTGGGTAATGGAGAAATAACAATAACAATTGTTTAAAATTTGTGATGTACTTAACAGCATTAAATCTGTCACGTTAGAATGTAGCACGTAGTAATTCGAACGTTCTATTCTTCCTAAGTTTCTCTACATCTGCTTGTTTCATATCCCAAATGAGCAAATAAATTTGATAAGTTGAATCACGGCATACCTTCTGAATTTCAAGTTTAAACTAGGGCCAAAATTAGTTCGGCGGATGTCTAACTACGATAACTTCTTCATGAAACGGTTTATGTAAATTAAGTTGCAAATTTATGTTATGTACTCCAGTGAAAAATTTGACCTAAACTGTTTACTTTATTTTACATCTAAAATCCACTTTATTTTAATAATTCCGAAATTTATTTAGCTCGAAATGTGAGGCCGTCACTCCAACACCATTTTGTTAGCAAATTCCATTTATTATCATTGCTCTATTAAACAAAAAACACAAAGGGATTATAAACGATCAACTTTTTTTTTTAATAAACAAATATCGCTTTTCGTGGGAATAAAAACGATAACTTTGTTTTGTTGACCTGCAAATGACAAGCTATTCGGACGAGACTTAGCAAATATGACAACTCGACAATTTTCACAATATGGAGTGAAATCCGCTTTACATCATTTGGCCCTCGCATCTCTTTAGGGAATATAAAATACTCCGTTAATAATATCCAGGATTTATTAACAAAAATTTCGCTCAAGATGAAAATTTGCAAAATTATCTCTACGCAGCAATGGACATAACCGCGTTCGATCTTGCAGGATAATAGTTAATGCAAGTAGCATGATGGAGCATGCGGGTCGGGTTGGTCAAAAAGGAATCCCTTTCATAATTTGTTTCCATTTCAGAAAATTAAATTTTTCCAACCACATCCAACAAAATTTATTTCTTGAAACGTTTTGAAGTCAAAGCGGCGATAGATAATTCTGTTGACTTATGTCTAAATTTTTTAAGAAATTGAAAAAGTTGGGTTGTTTAGGTAAGCGTAAGGATAGCATATCAAAATTGTAACATCAAACCCAAATGTATATTTCAAATTTCGGCTTTCTCGTTGATTTAATAATAAGCTTTTTAATATTTACATTATACCTAATAATAGAATTATTTTCAGCTCGTGAAGTTTACTAAATAATTAAATTAAATGATGGTTGAAAAAGATTTTTATATGTCCGACTACAATTTCCTTGAAAAATCAACTTTCAAAACAATAAAAAGTTTTCTGTTAAATTTAACAGACAAGCGCCCTAAAACTTATAAGTTTCCGGTGAGTGAACAACCAAAGAATCGAAACGGATGCGACTGAACATTGTATACTTATTTTCTGAAATTTCAACATTATGGATGCAATAAATACGTAGCTCAATAAATTTTTGCTATACATCGGAATAAATAATAAAGGAAAAGTGCAGCCGTAAATTTTGGTATTTTCACCTCGATTAATTTGTTGAAAAATTTGAAAACCGATTAAATCAAACTTTGTGAACTCCACCTGACTTCATGGTCGACGATTTTTGTCAATATCTCATTTTCCGGTGGTTGTACGGTAAAAATGGGTAAAAACAAAATTAATTGGAATAAAATTGTCTATAAAAATGTTCTTAGGAGCATTAATGTACGACAGGTGATTCAAAAGTTATACCCACAAAAAGGGCAAAATTTGATTTGACAAATTGCGCAAAAGTGTCCTATTTTGTAGCTGTAACTTCTAAACCATCCATCGTACCAAAAAATACCATTGTTACATTTTCATAGGAAATTTTATTTTCTTTAATATTGATAAGAAGTATTTTTGTTGTAAAACCAATGTAAAATGAGATATTTGTGAAAAACAACCAAAAAGTCAAACTAAAAGCGATCAAAGCAGTTTTCAGCTTTCTGAAATTTATTCGTATTGAAATCTTTCACCTGGCGCTCCCATTCAAACTTTTTCAACTGAAATAATCGATATCAAATGGAATACAATGAAAATTAAAATTAAATTAGAAACCGAATACTAATTTTTTGTAATTAATAATAAAAGTTGCTTTTATAGAGAGATAACTATCCGCCCCCCAACAAATAAAAGTTGTAGTAACATTCCAAATGCTAGTTTTTTGATAATAAACTAACGAACTGTTTAGTTTAGCGAAAATGCTAAGGATTTTCTCAACTTCTGAACCGCTTATACTGAAAAATTTAATTGTCTTTATATTATTGTCGAGGAGCATTTTTACTGACTGTAAAACTAATATAAAATAAAATATTGGTGAAAAACGACGACGTAGGAAAATCAATAAAATGTTTACACGATTTCAATTTGACAAGTGGAAGTTTATATTGTGAAAGCGAGTGAATAAATTGGAAGGGTAATATTAAAATTTTTAAGGGTAGACAATTATAAATTCTTTAAGCGTTAATGCTAACTTAATAGGCCTTTAGTAAGTTTATTCTAACATAACGCGCGCGCCATTAGAATTTGCAACCCTCATGTGGAATAATCATCAACATCAAATTAGAAGGCATGGGGGTACGTAACAGGCTTGAATAAATATTAATATGTGGAGAGGATCCATATCTATCGCAAGCGATACAGAAAATAGGGAAGCTTGAAGCTTAATGAGCTCATTAACTCGATTTCGCGGTTCCATCCACATTAACCTACAAAACGAACAGGCCATGGTTTTAGGAGAATGCCCGTCCGGAACTCGGCAGACTTGTAGTATGATATATTGCAGGAAGAGATCAAAGAAAATCGAGACAAGGAAGATCCAAGAAGTGATAATACGTAAGGGTGAACTCATTGTACTGTGGATATCATTGTTTAAAATGTCTTCAGCATTTCTCTTGAATGGAGCAATTTTAATACTATTTGCTGATACTGTTGTATCTTTCCTTGTATTGGGTAGTAAAAAACAGACAAGATTGCGTTAGAATGTTTATCTTATTTAGTACACACAAGGGCTCCTTGACTTACCGTGTTATAATATCCCACTAAATGTAAGAAAACGACGAGAAACCTTAAAAAGAAATTCTTTAGTAACCCAATTTCTTTTTTATGATATTATGCAGTAATTTTTTTGTGGCACACAAACGTTTAGCAATTCTAAAAATTAGACCAAATGATAATAACAAAAGAACCCGTGCTCTTGTACATTACACTCGTAAAAAGAAACTGTTTCTCTTTTTATTACGGAAGTATGTAGTTGTTTATTATAATTTTATTTAATTAGCTAAAGAAAGTTTTCAAATTTAAATTAGATGAGCGGAAATTGCGTCGCTAGTGTTTCAGTGGCGTCATCTACCAACACTAATGTGCTCTACAAAAACTACCCGCTCGTTTTATTTGCTTCCAATTTTTTAACCCCGCTGAAACATAATTGAACCTTTTGCCTTTGTGACACTCCAAATTGTAACTTAAGATCGTGTTTGATTTATAATTAATTTAGAAATCAAGCTCAACAAATCATTGACGCAGGATTATTTTACACCAAGTTGAGCGCAATCTAATCGAATTGCTTTAGATTTAATTACTGCATATTTGAGGTTTTTTGTAAAATCTATTCTACGTTTTACTTCGAAATTTCAGCATCGGAGATGGATGAAGTGTTTACCTAACTTGAAACAAAAGGTGCGCAAAAGTAGGTTAAAAGCTCGTATTTCTTACTATTCTGTACGTTATATGTTTTGAATTACATACTCGGTTTACAAAGGTTACAGATCATAAACAAAATATTTGAGCCGACCAATCAAAACAAGCAGACAAGATTTTTACAAACCTCATTGGCCAATAAAGCGATTACAGCGCCAGTCTCAATGATTTTTCATTCTGCTATTATACAACAAATTACAGTCCTCATTATGGAAAAATTTAAGAATGCAATTCCAACAAAGGAAAACATGTAATCCCCAACAATGCTGAATATTTATTATTGGCAGATATCGGCTTATTTTGAAAATAAGTGGAAATGTAGCAAAAGACAAGATTTTACAAAATAAAATGTAATTCCATCTAAATTTTAAATAATAAATGATGGCTATTTAGACAAGTTTGTTGTACAGCAAAATTGCGACCATTTATTTAGTCTGCAATTTTGCAGCAAGCAAAGCAAATGGATTTGTAAATAAAAATCAAAATAAACATTGTGTAGGAAAACCAAATAAATTACATTCTTAAAACTTTTGGATTGCATTAAGAATTTAAGTCATTACTTGGATTACAAATTTAAACATAAATTGTAAACAAAAGTGAAAAGATGTAATATATTAAATAATTTAATTGTGTACATACGTATTTAACTATAAGAAGGTACAACATACAAAATGTGTTTTCCTAATAAGAATATCGTGAATTTTCTCTTGCGAGATAAGAAAAATCGATTATTAACCTTACTTTTTAATTTTAAATTTAATTAAAGTAAATAAGAAAAATACGATTTTTAAAGAACAAAGCGATCAACTTAAATTACCCTAACCTAAAAACTCGGCAAAAGTTACATTCAAAGATCTTTGTAGTATATAAAAGCTAAAGGCATCAATTTGTACTAAGGCGGAACTCAATTTCTCGACGTAATTTCCGAAAAACGACAATAAATTATAAAAAAAGATATGAAGATCTTGAGTAAAAAGCTCATTTGCGTTTCAAACTATTCAGGTTTTATTTTAAATTATCCTGCAATTTAACTCTCTTAAGGGTATCAATTTTCCATTGCAATTATGCAACTTCGGAGACTTAATCGATTCCATTTTCCTTTTAAATAATTGTGAACGCTTAGTAAATGCCTGTGCTTATAGAAGCTGAAGATTTCAATCATTGAATATTTTATTTGTTTTTTTTTGCCTACTATTCTTCCAACAAGTGACTACAATGAGAGTTAGCAATGCAATGGAAGACGTTTATTAATCTTTTTATAAATAAATATAAGATATTCAAACAAAAAGCTTTGAAAAGTTTTAAAACAATAAAAATTAAATGGTGTCACCATTAAAGTACGTACGTACATACATCGCATTTTTTTGCACTTTAAGTATCATCATGGACAATTTGATGTTGTTCATAATTTTTATGGATAAGTTAAAACCACACGATTTTAATGGATTGATTTAGTTTTAGACTTGACCTGATTCAAAATTGGTTATAATAATTAGTAAGAGGAGAATTTTCTAAAGGTAATGAAATAATTTTTAGTTGGTTTTGATAACATTTTGATTATGTTAATTAGCGATTTTATATCAACAATGCAAGGTTAATTAAAATTCAAAATATGTCGTGTCACAGTTCGAAAAGCAATCTTTAATATTCTGCATTAAAATTGTTTAAATTTCAAGTATTTTGAGTTCGACAATAATTTTAATAATTTCAAAGAAACCAATGAAATTTTTCTATCAGTCTTTTCAACCAATGAAAGTCGTTATTTATAATTAAATTGTAAATTTAAATTGTTTCACCGACCTATTTAAAAAAAAAACAAACAGCGCCAGAGGCATTTTAAAACATGTGCAAATTTTTAAATAAATTTTTTATAATTTACAAAATATAATTATTAAATGGCTTCGAAATGTAATTGAATAATTTATTTTAAATACAAATAAATTACATTTTTATGAAATGTAATTACAATAATAACTTGTTAACAAAAAATTAAACCGACGAAAAAAGAAACTGAATGGCAAAAAATATACCATTTAACTGACCTCCTAAACTAATGTAAGTAACTAATTTTGAGTAGGCGTGAATGAGTTGGAATGTTATAGTTTATCGCTGTCAAAAATACTAAGCCGTAGAAAGGGAAATTTAAAACAAATGGGACGTCAAAACTAGATCCTAATAAAGGGAAACACCTGGTGCTTCCATTCATCTCTCCAATCAAACATTGCACATTAAGATGCAAATTATGTAGAACAAACCCAGAATATTACGGCAGTGATAACGCGGTGTGCAGAAACAAAATATGCACCCTTATTTTGTTCCTTTAACGATAGCACTTGCAGGTTTTCCCTCTACATCCACTGTGCCATTGAGGTCACTCATCTGTCATAATATTTTAAGTTTGCTTTAACTCTCTATTTATATTTAAAAATGTAACATGTAAAAATGAAAAGAACTCGAAAATGAAATTTTTTGGGTTAAACTTTATAATTTGACATTGAAAAAAAGTGATTCAGTTTTCGACTTCAAATTCTGACCGGGAGGGACTAAATTTATCTAAAAAAGTTTGCAAAAATCATAAAATTCTGGATTGGTCGTTTCATAAGGATCATTTATGCCTAATATTTTAATAATTGATAATGGTGCTAATTTGATTCTTTAAAATTCGCTTTATTGCTCATTTACAGCTAGAAGGCATTTCGTACCCCCTCAGACCCTCCGATTCCTAAGCGCACAACTTTATACCACCTGGGACAAACAATGAGGTTTACTAATTATAATCATAGCTTATTCAGAGGTCATAAACCCCTCATTTCAGGCCACTATGTGTAAAATGTGAAGAAATAGGTATGGGTCTAAGAAGAAACAGTAGAAAAGAAATACAACGAATTTTGAATATCAATAAGGACGGTAATAATTTAATTCTTGAAAAATCGTTGTCTTTTTGTTTACTTACAGTTGGGGGGTATTCCATACCCCCCAGACCCCCCGGTTCCCGATGAACATTTTTTTAGCAAAATCCTTACATGTCCAACTATAGATATTTATTGAGGTATACCCTACATACTCTGGACCGTATCATGATTAAATATGGGGTGCCCTTTTAGATCTTGTATATGTGACTCTGACCTAGTTAAAATGTGGCAAGCCCTACAGGGTCATGATTAGACTGTTATGGCGTTGGCGTTATGGGCTCTAGTAATTCCCAATCAAGTTTTGATCTGAAGAGCTTTATTTGAGTAGTCACGACTATAATATCATCTGATAGTTGTTAAATCAGGCATGCATCCGGTAACCGAATCCTAATGTCGCTCCACTAGGTCAACCGGATTTGAACCTTAACAATTTTGCATTACTTCCAGCATTCCATAATCCTGGCGTCATTCCAGTCTTAAACAATTTTTAGTCGGTGTGTATTTGATATTACGTGGTAGGTTAGGTCTTTCTAGACTCATCTAGCTGAGGTGAACAAGAGGTGGACTTCCACACAACGCAATTTTTGTCAGGACACGGTTGCTTCAACAGCTACTTGAAGCGCATGGGTATTAGAGACTCACCAAAGTGCCGGTATTGCAAGGACGACGACACCCCGGAGCATACCATGTTTGTGTGCGGAAAGTGAGCTGCGCAGAGAAATTCTTTTCACCTACAAATTAACAGAGTCCTAGAGGTCACAAATACAATACCTACTAGAAAACCATGAGTTATGGTCCCAGGTAACGGGCCTCATTGCATCCATCCTTAAGCAAAAGGAAAGGGACGAACGCAAAGAACAGAGTGAAGCACAACGACAAAACTAAGAAAAACAAAGTCCTGAAAAGGCAGAAACAAGAAGAATGAACATCTAAATGCGTCAAATCTGCGGTAGCGGCGATGAAATGTCTGACGACGGATACCACGCTAAAGCAGTCTCCAAAAACGGGAGAGGGGTTTTAGTGGGTCGCACTTTCATCTGGCTAACCCCACACTACCAACACGAGTTGTTGGTGTCTTGTTTAAGATTTCCCCTCTTCCGACGCAAAAAAACCCACCTAGCTACGCCCTCGAGAACACATAGTTTGAATTAAGTAAAAATTTTACCTATTTAATCTCAGAAGTTAACCACTAATTTAGACAGACAAATGTTGTCTTGTTGTTTTCTTGTGGAAGACGGGACCTTCCAGTACTTCTACAAAAAATTTTGAAAAAAAAAATGTAATTTATATCATCACAGTTTTTGAACTGCTACGTCCATTTGCTAGGATAAGCTAAGCTCCTCCTAACTTCTCCGTCTGGTTAACTCCCTGCTAAAATTTTATAGTGGCTGACGTGAGTTGATTTTAAATTGCTTGGTATCAAAGAAAATATTTCGGGAAACTTATTATTATTATTCAAATTGCAACTTTGAAAGTTTTGTTGTTTAGTTAATCAGAGAGATGAGCTTTTATATTTGATGTCTTCGTAACATTTTGAAGGTCTAATTGTTTATTTTTTATATTCTCTTGAGGTACGGTAACGTATGTAGTATACAAATACTTTTTCTCGTGAGATTACGAAAGTTAAGCAAGGCTGATAGCAGTTCGCATTTGGATAGGTTACAGGACAGACCATGTTTTCTTTTAATTACTTGCCACATAAGTACATGAGCAAAGAATCCAAGAAATCCTTGCTTTCTCCGCTATTCATGGTTACACTAGATTGGCGCCCAACGCAGGGGGAAAGTTATCAAATTTAAGCGACGCTTTTTTAAACAAATATTGAGGAAACTTAAAGTTTTCGAAAACTTTAGGGGTTTTTAGTTTGTGCATTCTTACGGTCCGAGCACGAAGTCTTCTTTTCTGATGCCAAATTAAAGGTTAATAGCAAAAAATTTTATTTTCTAATTCTTTTCACTTGAAAATACCTAATGAGGACTATGATGATACAATATTTGAATTAGGTACTACTTTTCTATGGAAAAAACTTATTTTGTTTCTTCGTAGAATAAGTGGAATTTATTAAATTGCAAGTTTTTTTTAAATTAAAAATGAAAACTTGAATAACCTCGAGTTTTTAATGGTGAAGCTGCGGCATTATTAAAGAAACTACACCTTGTCAGTTGCAGTGCAATTTTAAAATAGTAGATAACTTGGAATGACTTTGAACACTTACAAAAATGTAATTTATAACATTAAAAGTGTCATTCGAGGGTATTTGGATTCAATTAAATTAATAGAAACCGTCTTGAACTTTAATGGGTGAAAACTGCTGAAAGGGATAAAGAAACTGTAAAATTGCAATAAAATAAACCCATCACATAATTAAAACCCAACCGAACTCCCAATAACTGTAAAATCAATAGTTGATTCATAAAAAGCGAAGATAATTGAAACCTCTTTTTTATTTAAAGACGTTAACAAAAATTAGCTATCGAGTTAATGAAAATACAATGCTTCAGATTTGGAAAGAAAATCGATAACGAAATCAAATTGGCAATTTTGTAGTCGTCGACAGATACACAAATTTAAATTTAAATAATTTAAATCAAATCTACCTTATACCTACAAATTTTTTTAAATCAAAGTTGGATTTAGTGTTATTAAATCAGTGAGTGATATAAATTTAAATTTGTGGTAAAAGAAATACCACTCCGCTTTTATGTAAAGCGAAGTTAATAGAAATTTGAAGGTGGTTGGTAGTACTAACACACCATGTAGTAATTACTTTCAACAAATTTAATTACAAGTGGTTTTTGTAACAGTAAAAACGGGGAAGAACTAAAGGGTTGAACAATAAAGTCAGGTTCCTGAATTATGAGTCAATTACGGCAAAATAATTTGGAGAATAAATATTTCATCTCACTTGTGATGTTTATTAATATTTTACCAGTGCAAATTTTTACATAAATCCATAAAGTTCTTACGCCGCAAATCTTCTCTAATCTTACACACATTGTTAATCTACCCTTACTTTACGATCCCTGCTATCACAAAGCAGGTGTGAGTCTCCTTCAACATGTCGAAACCGTTTCAACAGTTACTGATTTACTCGGCATTTTCTCAAGCACGGTTCATTTTTTACCGCAATTCCAGGTTGCCTTTCACACTTCCTAAATGGGTTATTTTAACTGCACTCGCTTGATTTTTGTGCCCAAAACGTTTTTGCGAAACAAAATTTGAAAGGAAACGTTTTAGCGGAAATCGATTTCACTATATAGGTAGGTACTACATACATTATACGAAAACGCTTTTAAAATTTGAATTATTCAACTAATTAAATAAAATAGCAAAATCCGAACAAATATAGCCTGGTTTGTATTGAGGCAAAATCTGGTGAACCGCTTAAAGTTATAGTAAAAAATTGGCGCGTTGCCAGTTGTGCAGTTGTGGAATGTTACGTTATTTTTTTGTAATATAAAAGAACTTCTCCACTGGTACAACTTTTAAGTTATTACGATATCCTGACAGTTTTTAAAGAGAAATCGACTCCTTTCTTATTAAAAAATATGAGCTACGTGAATAATTGGATTCGTTTGTGATAGGCATTCGAAAATCAATAAATTTAAACGTTACCCCCTCACGGGTAGAATATTAATCCTGGCCTTATGGTTTGGTAAATGTAGGCGGAAGGATTATTAAAGTTGTATTAAAACAAATCCCATTAAATCTCGAAAATGCAAAGTTAACGCAAGCCAATAAAGATCTGCATTATTATAATATTCCAACTCGTGTTTAATGCATCCGATGGCGGGCGGCGATGTGTTTTGTTTAAATAATAAATTTTATTTTATGAACGAGAACATCTTTATTATTTATGAAAAAATTGCACGCTTTCGCTTGAAAATGATCTCGTTACATACAAGTTCACTATCGTTCATAATTTAATGGATCCGATCCATTTTCATAAAATAAAAGCATGTAATACAATATCTGCAGTATCATAATAAATCACTGACCTTTCTAATCTAGCCGAGGATATGTGGTTGAAAACGCACACGTTTGCCAACACAAAATCATAATTTATACTTTTATGGTTACCTTTTTTGGATGCGTGGAAGCTGTCCTGGGGAGACATTTTTTCAATTTGAGCGCTAAGTTTTGATCTTGGTAATATTGTCCTGTCGTTGTTGATTTTTTCCACCGCATATCTGAACGCTATCTCCTGCTTGTCGTCGGCAGGATGAAATAGACCACCTGAAAAGTTTCATAAAATTACATTCTGGAACCACAATTTTTATTTTTATAGAAAAGCTTCATTTTGAGAGTTAAAAAATGTTCTATACAGTGCTTAAGAGTACAAAATCCTGTTTGATGAGTCTTTTATTTTCTTAAAAAGAATGTAAAAGTTGCGTTATCTGTAACTGACATTAAGGATTTGCTAAATCCTATATTGCATAACAAATGGCTACAAACTTAGTGTTATTGTATCGCTCTCACTAAATTGTAACACAAAGATTTTCTGCAGTAAAAATGAATTACTAATTCCGACTAGATAATTATCATTAAGCTCGTAATTCAAAGCAGCTGTTTTTCAAAACTAAGCATTACAAAAAATGAAAAATACCCGCTTAAGCTCAAGCTTCTTATCAGGTTTTATGTTTTCATCTTTATTCGCACTTAAAAAGATTAAAATCAAATCTTTTTATGCTTTTATCAATGCATATTCTTTATCTTCTGTACATGAAACGAATTACATCAAACAAACAAACAAATTTACGGATCCATCATTTTTTCCAATTTGTTAGGGCAAATAATTTAAAGCCGATTTGCACATACCACCAACAAATTTATTATAAAATCTAATAAAAGTGAAACATTTTTGTTGCAATCAAGTGGACTTGTTCGGAATATAAATGGCTCTACTAGACTTTTAAATAAAAACATCACAATTTTATCATATTTGTCAGTGATAGATCTGGCCCCTTCTTGGGCGTCAAATGTAACGTCGCAATGTACGTTATGCAATTTATCATAATATGATTTTTAGTATTAGAAGGGCAACAATTCGTAAGTACTTTTAAACAGAAAGCCGCTATTATGAGAATTTCTAGGAGAAATTCGATTAATGTAAATTGTCCTTCACGTACCAATTCAATTCAATTTATTGATATTTAACTAACGGACTAAATTAAACTAAATATAAACAAGGAATTACAGTTTAACAAACATGGAGTTTGAACTATAGAATAAATAAATGTGGCTCTGGTGGGATTCAAACTCTGAACCCTTCGATCCAATAAAGTTAATCGAACTAAACTACATGTACTGCTATGGCGCAACGTCTTGTTGTAACGTCACTTTTGTTAGTCGCAATAATGGCTATCTTCCCCTGTCCATCGTGGATTTAATATTAAATAATTTTCAAAACCCCAATTTTTCTAAGAAATCCTTCAAAGAATAAAACCGACTCAATTAATAAACTTCTTTTCAAAATTGCCTCCCTCAAGAGTTCATTTTCATAGAAACTTGGCTTCTCGAATTATAAATTCAAAGCTGAAGAGGTATAAATAGCAGTAACTTTCTGATTTTACTAACCAGCAATACAACAATTTTAATTATACAAAACTTTTTACTTCTATAATTTTAAATAATATAATTTCATGAAGTATGAAAGTTCATTAGCTCTAAATGCTTTACCCCAACATACGCGTATAATATTAAAATTCGCTTTTATGATATCCTCGAACATAATGCTACTGCAGTTCAGCATTTTTAATTTAAAAATATTACAAAAATTCGCTACTTTGTAGTTAATTACCAAATAGTTGCAGCAAAAAAGATAACTTTTTAAAATAAAAGGTGAAAATAAATATTTCATGCTTTTTGCAGCTTTTTTATTGCTGAACTACCGTTTTAATTTTCTACAAATAAAACGAGAAATAAAATTAAAATAAAAAATAACTCATAATATTGTAAAGTGGATAAAAATATCAGGAAATTAAATCTGCTACAACTGCTAAATTTGTTTTAAAAAAAAATCGTGAAAGCTTGATCAAGTTGACCAATTTATTGGGCTTTAATAACCAATTCCACAAACAAGATCAGATAAGATTTAAACTGTGATGTCTCTCCTACTTTTATAAAAATTACTAGATCGGGTAGATTGTCAAAAATAATTCTTTATTTGGCAGATATTCAAAATTTGTCTGTCGTCCTGAGCAACCGGCAATCTTTTCTTTGAAAGAAAAGATAACACAAACATAATCTTCCCTTCCTGCACTCTTTTTACGAATTCACAAACATCCCTCACCCTTCGTAACTAAGAATAAAGGCTAGTCACCCCCTAAAAAATCTCCAAAACGTATTGGTTGTAACATTGTATCAAAAACTATTTTAAATTATCTCCCAAGGGTTGTAAAAATTTACAATTGATCGAGAAACTTTCGAATAACCACCTGTAGGTAGACGACTAGCAGGAGTTAGTTAATTTTGTCGACGACGCTTTTTCCATATTTTTATTTGTTCCATCAGCTATAGTGGAAGTACTTTATTATTTATGAAATTTTACTCAAACACCCCGATCATTTTATTTTAAATTATATGAATACATAAAATATTAAAGAAATTTTTACCTTATTTACTCATTTATTCATAATAAGCAAAGTGCGAATAATTTAATAAAAATTCTTACATTGCGTTGCGATGCTGATGGTGCGTTGCTCTCACCTTTATTACATGGAGCTTATAAGCAAACCATCACGATGCAGTAATTTACGAGGGTGGGTTTCATTCAAATAAGGGAAGTAAAAAATGGAAAAAGCATAAAAATGCTATTTGTAATATAAAGTAATTTTTCTGGCTTTTTCCTATTCGTGGTTCACTTAAACATTTATATTGTTTTCCTCAATTGTGAAAACTAATTTAAAATTCTTCCCTCTAATAAATATTAGTTTTTACAGCTCGGTTATCTTTCCTTCTACTGCTCTTTTCGACACTAAAAGGGTGCCAATAAAGATAAGAATTTGTGTTAATATGTTTAATTTTTTGTTACACGTTAGTGCAAGTGTGTGGAAAAAGTGCAAAGTAATGAAATTTTCTTTTCTTTGACTTCAGTTTGTTCTATGAAAAATTCATTCGCGTACGCTCTAATTAAGGGCGTGCCGGTTTTTGACCTTAATAATCATTATTTCAATATTTTGCATTTGAGAATTTGAATTAAGAAAACGCTGCAAAACAATTTTTTGATTCTTCTTGAATCTCGTTTTGAATTCGTTTGTGCAAATAATAGGGGAAATCAAATCACAAGGTAATGTTTCGGAATTTTACGCCATTATCAAGTAGATAGGTTTGAGCTGAAACGAAATTATTATTATGCTGTTATAGTTTCCAGTCTGCAAGCGCTGTTATTTATGTATCAACGATCTTAACCACAACCGTGTGATATGAACACAGAGGTTGTGCATTTTGCTATTTGTGTTAAACAGATCGTAGAATTTCGCTAGCAAGCCATAATTACTTGTACGCATTCTATAATTACACTTGTTAGTTACAGTTACCAAACGTTTGTTATGCTAACACGTGTCAACTACTCTGTTCATTAATATAATTAGCGGTGCGTGCTGCATTTTCATCATAAGAGCTGAATATACACCGAATATTCGAGATAAGGATATTTACATACATTTACCACACCGAATTAAATTCAAAAATTTCGTTACACGAGACGAGTCAACGAAATTTTATTGCACTCATGACGAGTCGCATGCAATGCTTTCCATAATTTCTCGTTTATGTGTAGATTTTTATGGGACCTTTCGATAAGCCACAAAAATAAAAGCTAACCTACCACGAAATGATTATTTAGATCCTTTAAGAGTTTAGTATTTACAAACTTTTCTGATCATCCGATAATACACGTTTTATAAACAAAACCCTGTCTTCTATCGGATTGACAAACTTTAATTTCCAATACTGAAACAACTCCAACAACTTTTATGTGTATAAAGTAAATAAATCACAACCGATTAAACAAAGATTCCAAAAACTTTCAGAGTATAAGTTACAACAATATTTTTCGAGAGGGTTCTATTATTGTGCCATATTGGGATAACTTTGATCTTATATATTTTTCAAAATCCAACGAAAATTATCTTTAATATTTCACTAAAACTTTCGGCCTTTTGCCTCACAGTACAAAAGTTTTGTACAATTTACATTAGTTAAATTTTCCATCCCTCTTCGTTCCTGTTTCATATTCGAAAAATGCAGAGACGGATTGGCAATATGGGCATATCCAATAAGATGAAAATAAAGTAGGAATTTAACACAACTGTACGTTCTTAGATGGAAATTTTAATTATTTACGCTTCATCTTCCGTTTGAAATTTTAAGCAGCATTGTGGGACATCCGCAACTTTTAAAGAAAAAAATTTAATACACAATTATTTTAAAGGCCTTCCCGTTTTAAATTACGAGTAACAAAAATTCGATAGCACTATATTATATGGAAAATGCAGATGACGCGCGGTATAGATTAACGAGATTGGTAAAAGAAATTTTGCAATTTAATTATCCATCCGATAAACATTTTCAAATTATTTAACTGGAAGGTATTGTAACTACACGAATATAACATAACAGAATTTCTAAAGGTTGTTTTTGTTCCCTTTGTACATTTTATCTGGAGAATAATGGTAGGTATATTATATAAGGAACCTAGAGCATTTTTAATCCCAAATGTGAAGTTTATTATCGCGAGAGATTAAGAAATTCTAGTACTACGGTATTAAATATTTTATATTATGCAGACTTAGTCAGTAACAAATTATAATATTAATTTATAAAAAAACCGTTATATATTTTTAACGTTTAAATACGACATCGTAAGAATAAACAAGAAATTTTAAAAATAATAACTTCAGCATGACAATGCTGTCCAAATAAATATTAGTTTGACGTTTATTTTCATTATAAACTTACACGTTGGCGTGAAAACGCTTTGTTTTGTTTTTACTTATGTATATCCCTTGTGAAATCGTTTCAAATCCCATCAGACTTAAAATTATATCGATGTTAGTCTTCCATAAAAGGAAGTAAAGTTGGTATTTAAGTCCCTCGAGTGTAACAAGTATAATATACTATATTACATAACAAGGGACTAAAGTGCAATTTTAATCCCGCTCGTTAAAGATTATGCACGAGGCGAAGCCGAGGAAAAATTATCACGCCGATGATTAAAACACTTTAAACTTTAAACAACTTGTTACATTTTTATTTAAGTGTCTCGGTTTTAAAATTGTTTTTGTAAAAAGAACTCAAATTTGCTGTTATATACCTAGGAGTACATACAGATTCAATCAGTCCATGCATTTTGAACTGACAAATTATTCTATAAATGAAAATGAGGTCCACACACTGAAAGCTACTAGAAACAATGCCTGGTCCCTATAAAAACGGAATGTTTGAAAATGAAGAAGCTGTCAACATAAAATTGTAAGTTCATTTCTACAATTTATCTCTGTCTCAGATTCCTTCGCCCTACGAAAAAACATATTGACATTTTTTGTCGTTTTTATTTGCGTTTGGTTAGGATTGGAACCGCGGTTTCCCGCTCTTTAGTCTATCAGTGTTTGATTTACGCCAGACTTCAAATGTTCTCTAGGCAAATTACACCTCGGTGGTTTGCCGTTGCCTTCCGAGTAGAGACGGTCAGAATAATATTTTACTTCGCTCGGAGTAGAACCGGGTTTTCTATTTTAGCAGTCTGTGCGCTTAATCGCTATGCTGACGACCGTCTCAATTCTACAATTTAAGTAGGTACATATTATTCTGTGATTTTCCGAATCAAAATTTGTATGACCATATCATGTGAACTGAATATCACAAGTCCTACTAAGTAAAAATTAAAAAAAAGGAAATTGCTACTTATTTTTTAAATATGTAAATAATTCTGCTTTTAAAGCCATTCGATGTAGCATCAAAACAGGGGTGTATCTTGCGTGTACAAGATTTTATTTTTTTAACTTATACTATGTATGGATGCTAATATGTAAAAAACAAAAATGCTAACACGGGAGATCTCGTGAAAACTTTTAGTCTTCAAAAAACCTCCAAATTTTAGGACTATTTTTTCTTTTCTGCCTATAACTCCTAAACGGTACATCCTAGTAAAAAAGTTACGCTATAACAAATTAAAGAGCATTAAATTCCACGTTGAATGAGTACAATCACCTAATAAGTTGGTCAAGGGATATAGTCAAAAAACTAGTAAAAGCTTTGTAAAAATCTGAGATAGAGTACTATAATGAGTCTGCAGCTTTTAAATGAGTACTCTAAGAGAACAAGTTATAAAATAAAAGTTGTATGTCGATGTCCGGCTGTATGTAATACAATCAGTATTAAAATTTTTAAATTTTAGCAAGAACACCTTTCCAAATTGGCAATCTCTCGATGTCCGAATTGTCGCATGAAGTTGCTCAGGAAAAGCTTTTGGCCAATTAAAGTCCTGAAAAGTCACTTCAAGGATTGTAACATTAGAGTAAATCAAACCCAAGAAAATGCTGACTAGCTTATTATTAACTCCCCCCAATTTTAAGATAAAATAACACAAAAATGTCGAAATAATTGGGGAAGACCTAGACCTCCTGTATTCGACAACATAATTTAAATTTAACCTATTTATATCCAACCACATTCACTTCACCCACAGGTTTAGTGGATGTAATATTTGCTATTTTTGACCAAGGAAAGATGAAGTTGAGCGGTATGATCAACCTTTCAAAAGAAGTTAAGGACATTTCTCGACGCTTTCTCAACCCATTCACCCAAAACATGATGAAATTGTTGAGGCTTTTGCACGTGATTTTGCAACCCTCTACACCGGCGATTCCACTAACGTAGTCTTGTTGAACTGCGTCACCCTACGTTTATACGAGCAGTGACCAAGAAAAAAGTGGACCTAGTAAAACTGCAATATGCCAATTGCCGGACGTCGGGAGATTGCCAATTTAAAGAGGTGTCCTTGCTCGAATTTAAAAATTTTAATACTGGTTGGATGAAAATTTTGATTCTCTAAAACTTTTATTTTTTGAGTTTTCTTCTTGAAGTCGTCATTTTCAAGTTGCAGACTCATATATAGAACTATATCTCAGTTTTTGACAAAGTTGGAAAAAATCATCGTTTTTTGACCGTGATTTTCATCCATACTATTTAACTAAATTATTAAATTATAGTACTTGTGCAACGCAGAATTTCAAAATCTTTAATTTGTTATGTCGTAACTTTTTTGCTAGGTTGCACCATTTATGAGTTTTAGGTGAAAAAACAAAAAAAGTTCTAAAATTTGGAAGTTTTTTTCAGGCCCCAAGTTGTCCTAAATTCACCCTTGTTAATATTTTTGTTTTATATGATTTTTTGATAATACTAAAGCGAGGATAACTCTGTAGGATAAACACCTGCACGAGTAGAAGCGGAGTAACTCATAGGCACCTTCATATGCCTATCGCCCGACGTCGGGAGATTGCCAATTTAGAGAGGTATACTTAACCGAATTTTAAAATATTTTATACTCAATAGATGCAGAATTTAAAGCTCTACAACTTTTATTTTATAACTTTTTTTCTTAGAGTACTTATTTAAAAGCTGCAGACTCATATATAGAACTCTATGTCAATTTTTTTCAAAGTTGGAAAAAATTCTTCGTTGTTTGACCGTTGTTTTTGGCCATACCACTTGACCAAATAATTAAGTGGTTAAACTCATTCAACGCAGAATTTAATGTTCTTTAATTTATTATATCATAACTTTTTTACTACGATGTACCGTTTAGGAGTTATAGACAGAAAAGAAAAGAAGTCTTAAAATTTTGAGGTTTTTTGAAGGCCAAAAGTTCTCCCGAGATCTCCCGTGTTAGAATTTTTTATTTTTACATGTTGGCACCCATATAATATGTAAGTTAAAAAAATAAAATCTTTCGTATATTTCGACTAGCCTATTTTATGTGACCCCTCTATTTGAACTCCTACTTTATTTCACTTTTATCTTGAAGAAAAAAGGCCGCTACTCCTTAAATTCTTTACATTTTTGGAAATAAATTAAAATGTTTTAAATAAAATAACATTGCATTGCATCGTTTGAAAAATGTAAAATATTTACTGCATATGTAATTTGATTATATTTGAAATTTGATTTATATAACCTATTTAAATTTGGTTAGTATATTTACAGTACCTACTATTTGATTTAAATTAGTTTACCCGTAAAATAAGTAAATAAATTACAGTTAATTTTAAAAATGGGTGAGTTATAGCTGAAAGTTAGAAAATTTTAAATAATTGTTCAGGCGCACTAACTAAATAATAAATTTTAATTTAAAATAATAATAAAAAGAATAAATAATGTGGCATACCTATCCCGGATTTTAAGGCTCGTTTTGTTTAAATTTTCATTCGGGATTATAAAACAACAAATCCGAACATTTCCTGTAATTGCAACTTCACCATAAAATAATATAAATAAACTAAAAACTGAACTGTATGGTTTTTTCTTTCAAGTTTAATATTAACCGTGATAAATTGAATAATCGATAAAATTTTCCCACCCCGTATTGTACTTACTTCTTTTATTGTTTTTATGACAAAAGAGCAATAAATAAATAAATACGCTTCTGTTTTCATTAATAGAATTGAAAACAATATAAATTCGTATTGAAACAATGGTTCGCGATAAATTTCTGAGCTTTTGAGAATAAAGAGGAACGGCCACATCAAGCGCACTTGTTCTTAAATTTATTAAAACTAAAATATTAAATTATTACATTATAACAACATCCAACTGAACAATGAACAAAGCTCTAAATTTTAAACTTGGTTTACTTATCCGAAATTTGCTTTATTTCGTGGTTACTATAAATCACGAACTCGTTATTGGCTATTCTCGAACGCTATAAAATTTATGAAAGTATAAAAAGGAATCGCCAGGATTCTTAAAATAGCAGAAATAAAATTTTGCAAGTTAAAAAATAAATTTTTTTCTTGATATTTTATTCATGAAACTATCTAAAAGAGAGAGAGATACGTAGAGTTTAATAAGTTATTTAGCATGGACCGGTAATCTGGGTGAGTTTGGTACGCAAGCACATACAACCTAATGTATGATTTATGTCCTGAAATTCACATCCTGAAAGTTTGCATAAAGAAGCTTTTAAGCGGAACTTGCATGTAACTGGTTGGATAGTATCATTAAGTTCAAAGTGAATTATTAATTTAGCACATAAAATAATCAACGTTAATAATTCAATAAATTCAATTTCCGTTTTTGTATACCCCACAATAACGAAATTTACTAATTAATTTTGAAATTCTAATTAAGCTCTTTTGTTTATTCTTTTTAATTCGTTAATTTTTAATTTCTTCAAATGAGATTAATTAATGTAGGTAATACATTTAATTAAAGCAAATTGGGGTTGTAGTTTCTTTTTACATTTTGTTTTTGAACTTGCAAGAGCTTGCAAAACTCAACTTTTGTTTGTAAGGGAAAGTTTTTCAATTAATTCACCTAAATAACACACCAATACTCAATTATTAAGTCAATTCAAGTCGAATGAAAAATTTTGTTACCTTGAAAGTTAAGCAGCACAAAGTTTGTTTTATCGCTCCCGGCCATACACGACACATTTTACGAATCTCATGTTTTGCTGTATTCAACATTATTAGGTCGTCATAAAGGTGGAATTTCCTGTTTTAAGTCTGGCGGATGCGTCTGACGCATACGCCGCCGTCAGATGCAAATAATAAGAAATTCCACTTTAAGTTGCTTTTGATGCACCGACAGACGAAAAAGTCATATTACATTCGGAATTCAAAAAAAAATATTGAAGGATTACTTCGCGAAAGCAAATTACTAGCACCAAAGTATTGATTTTGTATTACGACAAAGTCCAGACTCCATTCCAAAAAGTATCATATTAAAGTGTCGCAGCATATACAAACATCGTAAAACATAATTCTCCTCCTCTAATAGAATTACAAAATTAGTAAAATTTATTAAATTTTAAATAAAGTCATTTATGTAATGAGATGTTAGGTATTCCTGAAATTACTTTTCCGCCCCTCTTTCATCCAAACGAAATTTTTCTTTAATGAAGATATTTGAAATCGTTAGAAGGTTCTTTAGCGCTTAAGCAATCAAAATAAAAGTCATACTTACTTTAAGCGAAAATTAGATTTAAATTTGCTGCTACAATTATCCGAGTCCTTTTACTTCTACAGCATTATGTAGCTTTCTTTGTGAGATTACAACTTTATGTACAAAATAAGATCATTCGTTCAACAAATTAGCTTTTGTTAGGGTTTAAGCTGTAATAAAGTTATTCTCCAAGTCGTAAAGGTGTATTTTAATGCATTCAACGATCGTTTGATGAAAGTGTACATATTGCAAAATAATATAAAAGGAAACCAAAAACGTTTTAACGAGGTCCTTTCAAATTTTAATTACTCCCTCTCTGAGTGTACTTTGTATGGAGTGAGTTGATTTATATTTTCTTACACCAATGTAGTTCCGAGAAGATAAATTCTACGGTAATGCGTAGGTAATAAAACGAAATGGATTTAATAAATCGTCAATTATGTATGACTAGACTTCATATAAAACAAAATTATTATTGGTCTTCTTAAAATCTCGCAATAAAACAAGAGCTTTAAAAATGCATATGATAAATTTAAAATTTTACATTTTATATGTCAACTGGATACAAATTTATTTATGTCGTTTCAAGCTTTATAAATCATGAATATTTCTTACATTCCTTGAAAAGTAATTGTTTTATTTCCGCCAAATGTCGTTTATTTTGTAATTTTAAATTCAAAAATTGATTGAATGATAAATCCCTAGAAAAATCTAATGTCACTTGTTAACTTATTTGCACTAAGAGTTAGATTCCAGTGGTGTAGAAACAATGAGGGTCGGGTCGACCTGAATTTTTGAAATATTACAGTTGCAAATAATTTTTTATTAAAACTTGATCACCGCTTACACGATTTCAGGATAACGGGAGGTTCAGCTTCCTACTCTGCGTTTGTGATCCTGGATACAATTTCTTGTTACTTTGAAAAAACCATATCAAGCGTTCATAAATATGAAATTTGCTTTATCGCTCCCAGCTATACACGACAAACTTCATCTCTTTTTGAATGTGTGACAGGAATAATATTATATAATAGATAATATAATATTTTCTCCAGTTCGGTAGGTTCAGTGATGACAGGATGCTTCGTTCCCACTTCTACTTTTGTGTTATTTTAATCAAGGCATGGAAAAATAACTGAAGCATCAAATAGCATTAACCTTTATCAACGACATACTAATATTAACCTAAAATTAGCTCCAGAATTACTCGAAACTTTTGTACTACTATTGTAAATTTTACGAATCCGTAGAAAGAAAATCAGTAAAATTTGTTCTGGCAGGTAAGTCTTTGCAGATTTGCAAAGCTTCCCCAAATATCCAGACCACCATCATTTCTAGCTGATGGTGGTTATAAGTAATTTTATCGCACCCTGTATATAAATCAAACAAAATAATTAAATCAGCGGACAAATTATACGGTGCAATAACTGTCTGATGTGCTCCATTGAGCAAATTAGCCAATACATCTCAATCAAATTAACCAAATCATGCCGGAAACCCATCGAAATATTTAGTTTCTCTAACAGCAGACAGAACCCTTTGATTGCACTCTTTTATTTTTGCATTGCATTAAAATTTCCTTTTAAAAGCTGAAGCAATGTGGTAAATTCCTATTAAAGTTTTGTAAAGTTATGAAAATATAAAGTATTTCAGCTTTCCACTGGTTAATGACCCAACTGCTGAGTACTTGTGTAATATTTTTTAACAATTCTGCTACAATTTTTTTAAATCTTAATTATTTTAAACGTCAAACGATATTCCAGAAATAAGTCGTACAAAGGAAATTAATTAATTTCCAAATGATAGGAATAAAAAATTTAAATTAAACAATTTCGCATTTTTTCTTTACGTATTTGTGGCAAAAATTGTAATACTAAAATGAATTTATTTGCACTCAAAGAAAATAAACAAGCAAATTTAATTACATTTTTTTTTAGGTAATTTGGATCACAAGAATTTTGCGGCTATTTTCCTGGATTCCAAAGTTGAAAACCTTCAAATGGAACATTTTCGGCAATAAAATTTTATGCAATGCGATTATATTTTTAAAAGCTCCTTTAAAATGCATATCAAACGTACTTTATGCATAAGTAAGTGTTAAAACTTGAAAAAGCTCTTGCCTTATTCAAGTATCAATAAGATCAATATTGATGTAGTGGCTCTTAAATGTGTAAAAGCTTTGGGACGTTATTAAAACTTTCATGTATGCTTAAACACGTGGTTAAAAACGTCGTAAAATATTGTTATGGTTGGATGGTGGTAAATAATGTAATAAAGTAATCTTTTACAAAAATGTAAAATTTGATCAATTAATGGGTACTTAACGCATCCATCAATGATTTATTGGACGAGATATTACGATACATGTCATTGTCAATAAATTTTCAAATAAACTTGGCGGATTAAAAACACATTTATGCGACAAATTTACAAAAAGTTATTGTTTTCAAAAACAATTTGTAATCGAAAGCAGGACAAACTAGCCGATTAGAACTAACTGCGCTGAAAATTTTTAGTATTTCCGTAAGTGCCACCTAGGAACAGATGATAGAAATAGGCGAACTAAACCCACCCCTTAAAATTTTGAAATAAAAATAATACCTATTAATTTTACTGTCAGCAGAAGGAATAATTGAAATTTAATTGAATTATTATTTAATTGCTACCGTATCGATGTATAACGTTGTGTTAAGCATTTTAAGCAATAAATTACAACAGATTGAATTTGGGCCACTCTTTTTAATGTGGAACTCCAAGTAATAATGGCTTTGCTCCTAGTTGGCCGGACTTTGTAAAGCTAATAGGATTACTAACGGTTAATAGCTTTAGGCAACAAATGCACAAAGTGTCAGGTATTAGAAATCAAATTACTAAAGATTGATTCCTTACAATAAGTATTGGAAAGCTTTTGCCTTTAATTAAATTAGCAATTATATACGACTATTACTAAAGGAATAATTTAGGTTCCAAAACTTGAAAAAGATGTGGGGAAATATCAAGGCTTAAATTTGGATTTTATGTGGGGTTTCTAGCACAAACATCAAAGGATTTTAAAATCGTCTATTAAACAGTTTCAGATTATTATTGGCCAATCACCTTGGTGATCAAACCCCCCAGGTCCTTAGTCAGTCTGAAATTAATCCTTGTATCAAGGATCTTCGGAGCATTGGACGACTAAAAATGCTCGTCGGTTATCGCGCCGTAGGAGATTATTTAATAATTTTCAGTTCAGCTAGTTTCTATAGGGTCTCCCCTGGGTTAAACAAAAAACCCTAAATCTTCCATACAAAACTAATTACTGATACTAAACGAATCAGAAGTACTCCAGGTGTTGTTAATAAGGGATAAATTTATTTCTCCCCCGTACCGTACACAAAGAAACATATTAAAATTTCAAAACGCCCTAATTAAAAGTTAATTCTGTAGGTATAATTTGAACTTACCCCATTTAATACCGTTTGATCGAACCGAATCTGGGGATATTCCTGGTCAAATTATATCTCCATTTTTGTAAAACAAATGCACAGAGAGCCCGATGTTCACTAAACCACTACCGTATGTTTACTAAATGATAATGAACAACAAAACTCAACGTGTAACTAAAAAAATTTCCCACTTAGGGATCAGCTGATGATAACAACTGGTCATTGCATGACTAGTGTCAGAAACGCATTATTAATAGAAATTTAATTTATTCAAAAAAGTGCAATTTAGTAGGTACTTACATAAACATTGCACAATATGTCGACTCATCAAAACCAACTTTAGTCAAAATAAATTCATTGATCAAAATTTCAAATAGAAAAAAATTAAAATTTTATTAGTGTTCCAAAAAAACTGCGAGGTCGAAGGCCGAACAAATGCAGTTGTTATATATCAGAAGATTACAGCAGTTGTCAAAATGTTTTTACCAGCTAAGTAAGCAATAAAAAGTTCTAATTATTTTATAGACTTTTATTATACTTTATCCGATTGTTTTAAGTTGTTTATTTGAATTCTAATAAATCTTATATTAAAAATCTTTACAAGTACGGTAAACATAATTAAAATTAAAAGTGGTTTATAAGCTTGCGACAGTAATTTACTGCCTTTCTTTCGTTCTTATTTGTATTATAGATATTTTGTATTATTTGTTTCATTCAAGGTAGATCTGCCGCTAAACGAGCATAAAAAATTATTGTTAAGTTGATTAAGTACTAAGCTTAAATTGGGTCATTTTATTCGACGGGACAGGCAGTTTACAGAATAAGCCGAAGGCGAACAACCAATCGAGTCGTACCTAGAAAAATTATTTTTAAAAAGTCTTTAAATTCATTTTTTGCACAGTAATAAGGTCGCAAAAGTGTTCAAAATTATTTCTTTGTTGTACTTATTTAGGTAATTTAAATTCGAGTAGAGGATTAATTTCAAAAATCCATCAATTCATTGATGAGGTGAAATAAAGTCGAATTGTTATAAATTTTCTTGAATCAACAGTAATATAAATTTTAGTTGGTTTATCGAGATTTTACTGTATTTTCAATTTCGGAAACAAATGGACAATTTTGCAGATTTGCAATAAAGATGCACTAAAACTGAAAGAAAAAATCTTTTGCAGACATGACATTTCGAGATAAGATTAAACTAAAAGATAAAACCTCTAATGCTGCAGTTTTCTAAAAACAAAGTGGCAACTTTTTGATAAAATCCGACGAAAATTATAAAATTGAAAACAAACTAATAAGATTAGAATTAAATACATAAAAATTAAATGCTTTTTGTATGTAATTAAACATAAACTTTTGAACACTCAAAACCGAATTAATTCTTCATTAGTACATTTTCAAGATAAACAAACAAGAAGCAACAAAACAATTATAGCAAATTGTATTTTAACAAAGTCTTTACATACAAATTACACACGTTTAATTTAAATTTTATGCAAATTCGTGTTTTTCTACAACGTTGGGCAAAATTACAAAGACTTAGTAAAAACACCACTAAAATTTTTCAGAAAATAAAAAATTTTTTTAGTCATAAAGTGACCTTCAGAAAACCAAGCTTTGTTGAGTTTACAAAACTGCGGTCACTCCAGGCTGGGCTTTGGAGCAGCTAATAATTAAACCGAAGTACTTAGCCAAACAATCAAATTTTGCGGTGAGATGATTTTGTTTTATAATAAAATTGCAGCATTATAATTAATATCAAGTGCCTCATTTATATTAAACGTTTACTAATTTTTGAGTGGGCAAAAACTTAATTTCAGTTTTTGTTTATAAAGGGAAAACCTTATAAATATTTAATGTACGCCATTTTAATTATTTTGACGATGTGATTTTTCATCTTTAAATCATTTAATTTATATGATGGCTTTATTGGGTATAAATTTGCTTGTAAACCCATGTAAATTCTAACTATCACCATTAAAAAAAAAATTACTAGATACCTTGAGCTCACTGCAAACCTCATCTTAGGCCGATAAATTAGGGGTAGTAAATAAATTTAAAATGATAATCGGATTTCAATTTTCTTTCCTGCAAATTATATTATTTTCTAAAAGCTTTAATTTGAGATATCAGAATAGCTGGGGTGACTTTTAAAATCACAAAGTTGAAATGAAGGGATGAAATACATAATGTTGATAATTGTGTAGTCTCTTCCTTCGCTCTAAATGCATAAATTGGGTTGACTTGTTACTGCTTAAATTAAATACCTCCTTTTGTTCAGGAAATGTATAAAATGATCGCTTTTAAATAAGCTCATATTGTTATCACTTTTAACATTAACGCTGTAATTTATTTTTGGAGGTTTACTTCCGTGTATTTCCCATATTTGTTATTAATAAAATTCTTTTAACAAATTAAATAACATATAGTTAGTAAGCGTTCATTAAATCTTGACTCTCTAAGATTGAATCGTTCGATCTTGGTTGGAGATATAAACAATAATGTACAATTATATTGAAATATTTGTCCTAACAAAACATGACGAATGGAAAATTCTAGTTATAAAACACTTTTACATTTTCTGAAAGTTTGTAGGTCAAGGAAACTAAGAACGTTATTAATTAAATTTGAATTACAATTCGCATCAGTAAATATTTGCATTTTGACAAACGGGAAACTTTGAGAAATATAATATAATATTTAACGTGTAATACACCATTAAAATTATTAATAAGGTTAACAATATTTGAATTACACTTTTAATTTGAAAGAAAAATATCCAACTGAAATCAGATAAATTAAAATAAATTTTTATAATGTAGTATAGTGTCCCATTTAAAATGATAATGACAGAAAAAACAGGAAATTCAAATCGTGAATGGAGGTTGCACTGTATAGTACCTATTTAAAAATAATTAAACTTTTATTCCTTTCATAATCGATAACATTTTTGTACGTTTTTCCCTGATGATACGTAAAGCTTTAAGCAAATTTTTTATTTATACTTATTTAAAAAATACGTAATTACAAAGGACCTAAAAAAAATAAAGCTTCAATGGGATTTGAGTAACAGGGACTACAAAGAAAACGTTGTTAAACAAATTTTCAGTTGGAATTACAAAAGAAAAAAGAAAATTTAAAAACAACGATAATTATAAGACGTGCTAACAATGAAATACGAAAATTGTAATGAAGATTAATCTTACCTATTTTTATTACATCTGGAAGTGGAGTAGCAATATTAAGAAAGAAAATCGTAGAAAGCAACTGTAGTTTCCACTGCATCTCAGTCTCATCTGAAAGAAAAATTACCATTATTTTCTACACGTTACACGAACATACTTGATCATGTCACAATTTCAAAAGAATTAAAGTACATAAAGGAGTAACAAACAGTAAAAAATTAATAAGTTTCTAAAATTTAAGTTTCCAGAGTAAATTTCATCTTGAGAAGTTAAATATTTTAAAAAGGAAAACTTTTGAAAGAACTTCATCCGACTTTTTTTATTGAGCATCATCAATTTTTTTTATTCTCTTAAGATTAGTTTTACTAAAAGCTTACTGTTGTCATTAGGTCAAAAAAATATAATAGCTCAACGAAGTCATCTTTCTAGAACAAAACTTTGATTATTTTTTTGTTGTTGTTGTCGTACACAAATATCAATCAATACATGACCAAACAAAATTTGCAGTTGCTATAGCTTTTCCAGATTGTGTATTTTAAAATAAAAAATAATTCGTGGGTAACAATAATAGTTAATCATTGTTAAATCGCTTATTAAATAATATTCTTGAAAAGCCATTGTGGTTCACCCCAAAAAATTAGTTTGTACGCATTTGCAGAGCTTTTGAGTTTTGACAAAAGTTTTGCCAACAAAAGATATTATATGCTTAATAAAATTTTTATTAAATCTGCGCAGTCATATTGCCCCTTCAATGTACGATACATATACGGACCCAAAAAACAAAACAATTTTAATATAAAATTTCTGCTTATTACAAGTTTCACAAAATCTTCGATAGATGATTTATATTCTTAACGTAACTTTAAAAATATAAGTCATCTGTTACAAAGCTTTTAATCAAATTTATGAAAAAATGATTGATAACTTAATTTTACATTTTGGCATAAGTGAATTGATTTCATAAAAAAGTTCATTTTACAGCACCATTATCGATTTTTCATTTTTTACGTGTTTGCCTTGCGTAGTAATATCAAAATTTAGGTGAATTAACCGCGCTTTTAATTTATTGTTCGGCACGAAATTTTTTTATTCAAATTTCGATCGCTTTAAAAATGGAAGGACTGTTTTTTGCAATAAACAAGCCAGAGAGTATTAAATTTATCTTTCACAGTCAAAAAGCACTTCTCGTTTTGTCCAGTGTTCCATCGTCTTCCAGCGAACGATTCAGAAATATCTATTCCACTACACAAGAGAAACTCTCAGTTTTATCGTCCTTTTTATCGCTGAGTTAGTAGAAAATCATATTTAATGCTTTTTCGATCTCTCGGAGTCTGCCCATAGGTAGAACGTACAAATTTGACACGAACGCTGTCATTTTCACGTATGAGTGACATTTACTGCCTTACTATTCGATACAACTACCAAAAATTGAGTGTTCTCAATTCAATTACCACTTTATTTTATAAACCTTAAATGTTTTATCATTTTTTAAAAATACGAGCAGGTTTTTACTTATCGTCAAAAATTTTACTACTATTTGGAAAAGTTTGGATTAAGAAATTAATGCTGCACGTAGGGAACACGGGGTAGGTTGGAACAGTTTACTAATTTCAGCTAATAACCGTAGAAACAACAAAAACGAGTGAATGGCATCGATCGTTCTTATGTATTGTGCGGGTCAACTGTAAAATATTTTTAAAAACATGGAAAAGCTTTTTCGTTTATCCTAAGAACTCGAGTATTTTTTTTTTTTAATTTTAAATTTCAAACGATTTCGTTAGTATTAAAATTTATCAAGTTATTGTTTACAATATTATTATTCTAAAAAAATACATTAATAATTTATTTTAGAAGAGTAGTTATGGTAAGTGATGTAAAAATAAATATTTTTAGGCCAATATATCACATATCATACATAAAAATGATATCTTTTAGAGTTCTGTTGTAGCCATCCAACCCTTAAAAATTCAATTACCCTTCAGTACCACCACAGCATATAAACGCAATTTTTAACTTAACAAAAACCTTACGTACTACATAATATAGCATTTTTGGGATAAAAAATACCCTAACCTAATTTATAATTTTTTCATAGTTTTCTTTGGGTAGATATAGAAATAACATAGTTATGTAAAATTTCATAAATCCCTTTTGATGACGGAACTTTAAATAATATTATAAAATATTTTTTGTAAGCTATAGGGCAAAATCGCAAAGTAGTAAACTATTTTTGCTTTCAAGAAAACTGTTTATATAAGCCGAATAAAGCTAAAAGGGATTTCAATTTTTTCGATCTTATAAAAAGATTTTATAATATAATACACACAAAAAAGTTATATAAACATTTAATTTTACTAAATATAGCCAAACCTAAATATAAATCTGCCGATAATTCCTTTAAGAAAGATAAATAAAAAGAATTTGAAAAATTATGACATTCAGAAAGTACGTGAATTTTTTTCAAAAAAAAAACGACGCAATTGATTACCTAACATTCTTCAATTTGAAATCTATCAAAGTGGGTAATAATCCGAGATATAATTGAGGATAACTCTGCAAGACTAAATTACAAACGAGCAATTTTTACTTATTAAAAAATGTTAAGTTTTCAAATTGTAAATAGTGACTTTTTTAGGGACTTATCCTCCTTTAAATGCTAGTGAGACCGCTAGTAGCCAAGAAGTTACTTCACGGTTTAACGTCTTTGGTAGCAAGGTCTTAATCTTTCTTTAAATTCTAGTGAAACCGCTAGCGCAGCCAATACCAAAAGCCAAAAGTTATTACAGTTATATAATTCCAACTCTTCAAAGATTGGGTTGGAGAACTCCACTGCGCTTGGTTTTTCAGGAATTAAACCTTCAATTTATAACATTCACCTAAGCATGATATGCTTTTTACAAACTTTTCTTTTGAGGGATTAAAATAATGGAAGAGTGAGTTAACTAAAAATTTCGTTAAACAAGAAATCCAATTTTAATATTTTTTATTAAATCCCATGCTATGTAGGTACTAACCAAAACTTACTAATAATTCAAAATGGTAGAGCGCAAAATTCTCTTAAAAATAGATTTTTTGATGGATCGGAAATTTCAGATGAACGATAAATTCCGAGTAAACAATTAAAGATTTACGTAGCTGTTTTTGGTGAATATTCCAATAATAATAAAAAATTTCTGTATCTAATTGCTTATTTCTTAAGCTGTAATCCACTGAAAACTTCATCATCAATCTCAAATTTTGAAAACAATTATATTAATTCAATTACTACCTTTTTGTGTTACAAAGTGATGGATTTAAAAAAAAAATTGTAAAAAACCCGACAGCTTACACAGAACTAATTTTCACGTTTGTTTGCTGGATAAACTATTTTTTACTACAATTTCAAAAGATTAACACTGACAAGAAAACTGAATTTTTTAATTAAAAATGTAATTATTCTTGAGTAGGAGTTAATAAGTTGTGTAATATTAAATAACAAATTTGAAAATAATCTTAAGCAAGGTGGCAGGTGTTAGTCAACCGATGGCAAAAGGAAACTGGAAAATCTGCTAGATTATAATTCCTTTACTAATGAATCGTCTTAATGCTCCTGGAATAATAATATTCCGGCTGCTTTAAAACTAAGAGAAAATATAAACCTTGTCTTGGCAAATTTACCTTTAATTATGACAAATTTTATTGTCCACGTCACAAAAATTAAAATATCCTAATTAAGCTGAAAAAGTTTTAACCCAATCCTTATAGCTTTTACAGTCTACAATAACAATGAAATTAATTACTGCAAATTAAACGCAAACAAAAATTTTCGACAAGGGATAAAAATGTCTACTGCATTTAAAATTTAACTTTTTACTCAAAAATTAATTTTAATCTAAAAATGAGTCTTTCGTTGGCTGTTTCATATTTTATGGTAGAAAAATGTTGGAAGTGTCAATTTCTATAATTAAAAAGTTTACTTTTTTATAACTTTCAACTAATTTAATTTTATTTTCAGCTCGAGACTTGGGCGAAATAGAATAAAAAATTCGTTGATCAAGTATATTTCAATAAATTTATATTTATATCCTGAAAGCTTTTCTTAAGATCATAAAATTTGTCCCAATTCTATTAAGCTTTGATATAAATTGCTGAAATGGTAGATAACAAGCATTTTGCAAAAACACTTTTCTTCGGTATAAATAGAAGTTCTGCCTTTTCAACTTCCAACTTCACTTGCTTAGCTGTTTTTTGGATAAGAAATTTAAAGGGTTAACAAATGAGAACAATCCTTTTTAAGAAATTATTGTTCAACGGGGGTTGTATTTTTTGTCCTAAATTTTATAATTTAGTATCTATTGTTTGCAGGAAAATACATAGTAGGTCAATTTGAGATTACATGGATCGAATCTCAAGTTCCAACCGAACCTGGTCAGGGTTCCTTGTCCACTAAAAAAATTAAAAACTTATGGTTACACCTGGAGAGCCTGGAAACTCAAGGACCTTTATTTTCTTGCTATCTGTAAATTAGACCTCGTTATTCTGATCTGGAGGATATGTAGATAGAAATTTTTAGCAAAAATATTGAACCTTAACATAATTATTCGCGTTATACAAAAAGAACATCGCGTTCAGATGTTTCGTTCCCTTCAGCTAGTAAAATATTCTATTTCAAAGGCAGACTCGAACAAACTTTAATAAAACAATAACAAAACTCCATTATTTTACACTAATGAATATCTGATAGAAAAACATAAGCCGCAGGGTAATTAGAACTCTTTACCTGCCTGTCGCAAAGAATCTATAAATGTACCGCTGGCATTTTTGAAATGGTTAAAAAAAACGTCAATTTAACGAAGCGTAACTAACACTACGTTTCTATTAACTTTCCCTTGAGAAACCATTGGATGTACTGGCAGACTTGGGAATCCAACTCAAAATCTTACCATCGTAGTCAGGTGACTACTGACTCGTTGACTATCTTTAACCCTACGGCTTTAAGTGCTCTCCGATGCACAGGGACAGTCCCTTCCGATTTTATCCGAAAACTGTAGTATTTATTTGCAGTCGTTGTCCGCCTGCTCATCTTTTAGTTTTATTGAATTATCTATTGTTTCGGCCTTTTTACAGTTATTTCTAGAAAACCAGAATAAAAGAAAATAACCAGATGTGCATGTGACCCTGGCCGTTATGTCAATGGCAACAATTCATCAAACCAAGGAAACCGACAGCTTTACGTGCCCTGCGAAGCAAGAAGACTATCATAGAAATTGTTACTTTTAATGGATTTGCATCTATAAGTAGATTGCTAGGCTTGCCTTTCAGATGTGCCTGTACCCTGGTTTTTATGTTAATGATGGCAATTCACTAACCTAGAAGAACCTGATTAAAAAAAGACGTTTTAGCTTTCCCAACTTTTAAAGCCGGTACCTCGCATTTTCAACCGATCGCATTAGCTGCAAGGCAATGAGCGCCAATTTTTATTTTTTCAATAACAATAATTTGAATTTAAAACTTGTTTGATTTAAGAATTCAGGTTTGATTAGAGTGCATTAACGCAGGAAGGTAAATCTTGTTCAGTTTAACATACCCTCAGTAAACATTGGGTGTATCAACCTGGCTCATAGGATCTTGTTTACTATTGTACTATCCTGTGGATTTAGGACACTATCTGACAATATTTATCTAATCTTTAAAAAACTCATTTGTCCTGTTCATTATAGGTATTTCGTTAATTTAAAGAATACGATTAATCGAGAGTAAAAATAATAATTAGACGGAAATTTCCGAGTGGTTAAAATGCCGTCAATAATTTTGACCTTGAAGCTCAGTTTGTTGCAAACATGTGGAATTTTCATTCAAGTATTTTATGAATGCCAAAATGATGTAATTCCAACCAATCAACGTCAACATTCTTGGTAATTCGCGCAGTCATTATCTAAATAATTTGTTCCCTGTGACAACATTATCGTATCAAGAAGTTTGACGTTTATTGGTTAAAACATTCAAAATGCTCAAATATTATTGGTTTATAAGACCATTTTTACACATAAAATACGTAAACAAAATTGAAACTTTGTCTTTACTTTAGTCTGTATAATAAATATACTATTCGCCCCTGATCGTAAATGTATCTATTCAAAATAAACACTAAAAAAATTAATGGACAAGACACGAGTTAAGAATTTCATAACACTATAAATACATTTAATGTAGTTTTCCGATCGATAAGATCGAAACATGTAGTATGTCGTTAGAATTTACTGGTCGTGACTTCTAAATTTTTAAACTTTTCTACGTTTAAAACTCAACTTACTTTAGTTCTGCTTTCTTTATTTTGTATTGAATCGAACATCGTGCACAATGAGCTAGCTATAGGTACTTTAAAATTTAAGTTTCAAAGGAAATTGACGTACCGCACCGCATGTGCTTGCTCGATCAACTGACTATGTTAAAAGCGACTTCTTATTAAAAATTAAGTTTCATCGTTAAGTTTACCTCGACAAACGGCCAGCATTGCATTTTGTTGCATGCAATCAACATCATCCCTTAAAATAAGACGTTGTACACTACGAAAGTTCACCCTCATCAGCAAATCTATTATTCATTTTATTGCAAATTGCATCATCCTTTACAAGCTGAAGAAAAGTGAAATCAACAAGGTTTTTCTATGTGTACGGTAATTTTAGGGGTAAAATATCTCCAAGTATCAACAACACCTTATTGTAAAATTAGATTGTGTAAACTCACGAAAAAAATTGTTTTCTCTCGACAAGTTAGTAAATTGCGCTATTTTTGGTATTCAGAAGTTGTATTAGGTAGTCAGTCCTAATCCAGTTACCCACCCTAAGTTGTTTTCTCAAAACACTTAAAAGATGAACTTTTAGTACGTATATTTTTTCTCTATACCCAAACTTCAAGAAACAATAAAATGTAGTAACGAAAAAAGAATGTAAATTCAAAAAATTGTAAATTACCGAATTGAATAAGCGCATAAAAAACATAAATTCCTAAGATCCCAAACTTTCACAAAAAAGTCACCATTTTGGAAGAAAACCTTGATATAGAGGAATAAAGCCGTCCTTTATGATTCAAACTCAACATCCAAGTTGTAATGGAAAAAAAAGCATATATCAAGAAAAACAATTTTAATGTCTTGGTAAAAATTTAATAAAAAGTTTTAAAAACAAATCTTGGAAGTTTTTTTAGATTGGAGATCGTAAAAAAGTTCTTTGGTATGTGACATTATTTTGATATTTCAAAGCTTTCGTCAATTTACATAATCCGAAATTCTTTTAAATTTTTTTATAAGTCAAAATCGCTAAATAAGCAAGCAAGTAAAGGTTATAATTGATTGCTGAAAGTGAATTGTTTCTAGACTGACAAACATTAACGTATTCCTAAGACATTGACAAATGTTCAGCTTTAAAAAACTGCAAAAAGCTGTTCCTGAGGAAGAAGGCTAAAATATTGACGTTCCTTCATTTGTTGAACTTATCCAGAATTTAATATCAGTCGTTTAACGTCGACGTTCATAAGTATCTTTATAAAGTCCCATAAGTTGATTTGAAATATAACCGGAGATTATTTTCTAAATTAGTTTGAATTAAATCTTCTCAGATGAAGAACTTTCTTTAATTATTTCGAAGGAAATTGAAAGGAAATGCGCTTGTTTTAGCACACAGCGGGGTTTCCGAACACTCAAAAACTTCCAGGAAACTATTCCCAAAAAGAATTTTTGTTATTAAAAAAGTTAAGTTTAATTATTTTATTTTTGAAATCAAATTTCGGTAAAATTGATTGTAGGGTGTATGTAGGTAGGTGTGCGAGGAGTAACAGGAAAAGTTTTGTACCGAGGAAAGTTTGGAGTCGATGTTCTCTATCTACACGAGGCAGATTACACTACACCATTACAAACTCGACTCTAGTCCAAATTAGATTGAAAATTGCGGAAGCAAATGCAAAAGCTATAAAGTTTTACACTGGTTTTTCCGAAAAAACAATTTTTAACATAATCACCCTACATTTATTATTACGTGCATAAAATCTAACCATCCTCTGCTGATTAAGGGCCTTCAAATTATCATCCCTCGTTAACTTACAAAGAATAAAAATGATAAACTATCTACGGCTACTAATTTGCATTAACTTTTAATTGCGGTAATGTAACAAAGAATGGAAAAATTACATTTACATACTTTTCCCATTTTTTTTTCAATGCTGAAATTGCAACCCTTAGCGTAGGGCCTACCAAATAAACCATTCCGACATGTGTATTCATAAATTAAAATTTTTTATTTAAAACACACTCAGTGTCATAAACACCTCCGTGACACACAAGAGGTGTGGGTAAATATTTTATTAACCAATTTTCACTTTGAATTTTCAATTTTTCTATCAAAATAAATTTTTTTAAGTCAACATGACGTGTAAATTTTTAATGTCGCTAAGGGGTTAACTTCCATCAAAATTATTCAAAAGCAATTTTTGAACACAACGGTAGTTTTTTTTAAATAAAATTTAAAAATTGGATAATTTTTATTATACAAATTACATTTTTTTGTAATTTTAGGTTAGAACGGGGGTTAAGCTTATTGTAAACTTAAACAACAATCCAATCTTCTACCAATATTTTTTTTAAAAGAATTAGTTTTATTATAAAAAATTATATTTACTTACAAAATACAAAAATTAAATTTAAGAAAAAATTTTCCCAGTGCTCATAAATCGATATTTTTCAAATATCTCAAAAACTAAGCAAAATAAAGTAAAAAACTAATTAACCTTTTTTGTAGAGCATAAAATTATCTACAATAACTATTTAAAAAAATATTTTTGTTTAGCTCGCGCAAGCCGTCAAGCATCCCCATCCAAAATATAAATCATTATATCTGGAAATTTTTTTAATATTTATTTTCAAATGGTTTTAGTTCCGAAACTAATGACTTTTTAGTGTAGGTGATTTAGTACCACCTTTTTAAAAAATGTTCAATTACCTACAAACTAAATTCTAACCCTTTATTGTTTAAAATCAATAGCTTTCGAGTTTTAAAGTAAATTAGATAGAATAAAAAGCGTTAAAAATGCAAAGTTTAATTTTTTTGGTTGATTTTAAAATTCCTGTATTTTTCAAACGAAACGTTTTACAAAAAAAATTAAGGCAGGTTTTAGAACAGCAAATTTAATATGGAGACGCTCATTTAGTCTAAGGCCATTTTACGTGAGTAAAATGTCGTTAGCAGCAGCGGTAAAATGAAGCTGAAGCAGTAGAAACCATGGCCACACGAGTAGTGCACCATGACAGCAATTGAAGCGGTGAATAGTACTGATATCGCGGTTGAAGAAAAGCTGATACAAGTGCATTGCTGAAGCTGCGACATTACCTTAAAAATGCGCTTTTTTGCGTTTCTCAAGCGACATTTACAGCTCCGTGTAGCCAAGCACTGCAGTCCCCATAAGGTGCATTTGTCAACTTTACTGCAGCTTCATTTTACTGCACGTGTGGCCTTAGTCTGTGGCCACACTAAGCTGTAAATGTCGCTTGAGAAACCCAAGAATGCGCATTTTCAAGGTAATGTCGCAGCTTCAGCAATGCACTTGTATCAGCATTACCTTGAAAATGCCCATTCTTGGGTATCTCAAACGACATTTACAGCTTAGTGTGGCAACAGACTTAGACTTACCTTGCAACTAACGCGATCTGCTGCAAATGCGAGACACCGGGTTCAAAAATTGGGAAGGGTAAAACTTTCTTATGCCTAGTCTCTATGTGCTTCGAAAGGTACGTTAAGCTGGTGGTCGTCCTGGGTTACTGAATTTTCATCCAAATTATACAAGCACATCTGAAGGCTAGCCCAGCAAGCTACCTAATGGATGTGATGTTTATGTGCTCAGAGGTCTTACACTGCCAAGGAAACGACGCAGATGTTAAAAATAACAATCCATAAAGCTTAAACTAAGTTAAAAAAAAGAAGAAAACATTTAATAGGATACAAAAGTTTAGTAAAATTGGGATGACGAATAGTATACCATCATTTTGGGTATATTATGGTCTCAGAGGACAATATTAGCCTATCGCCTGGACCACCTATATATGTAATGCCCGCTGTACACTCTCGGCGAGACAGGGCAAGACTTGGCAAAGACGAGAGTGTAGATGGGTGCTCTCGCCATGTCGCGTCTGTCTCAGTGTGTCTGGTACTGTGTAATTTAGATGGTCGCACGATCACGTGACCTCTCGACGAGACATTCGCCCGAGAGCACTCGGCGAGAGTGTACAGCGGGCATAAGAATTGGTCTTAGGTTTGGCTTTATTGTTTCAAATGAACTATTAGGAATTTTATTCCTAATATAACACAATTTATATCAACAAATAGAAATTAGAAATTTTTTACATAAATTCGACATGAGTCTGACGAGGAAATTATTTTTCTATTAAAAACTAATTTAATTTTTTTCAAAATTTAATTATTTTATCTTGGCATTTAATTAATAACTAATTTCAAAATCCATGTTGGTCACGAATCACGATAAAATCAAATTGCCTCCCACCCACTCCTAACGATGCCTGTACCGATTTTTCTAAGTTTTTCTTAATTTTAAGCAATTAATAAACTTTTTCGTGTTTACTTTATCTCTCATTTCCGACCTAAAAAATGTATCCAGAATGGATCAAATTAGCTTGCATCACTAGTCTTTTATAACTTTAATTTATTTATTATTGAGAATTTTTTTTAAGTTACCTTCCCGGTTTTTGTTCTCCTGTAGGACAAAGATTTTAACTGTCTTAGCGTTTTATGCGAATTTTATAGCTCCCAGCATTACTTGTATTTACATTTACGGACTCTCAAAAGTTATTAAATTTGCTTTTGCTACATTGTATTATATCGACTAAAATATTCCTAATCTTGATTTATGTGACATTCCAAACGTCAGTTTTCAACTTAGTTCAGCTGCTAACAATTTTAATTCTTGAAAGCAAATTTAGTAATTTGAGTACGATAATTAAGCTTTCAATTAGTCGTCCCTGTATACGCCTCAAAATTTTTAAACGGATATTTTTGTGCCCAACAATGGCGACGATAAGTCAACTTTGTAAAGTGAAAAAAAATTGTGCTTAAAAATTATTTTAAAAACAAAATAAAAGTGTTAACGCTCTCTGACATTTCTGGTAGGCCGTTTATCATTATTAACATAACAATATTTCCAGTGCGGCCTTCAGACCGCACAGCCAAAGTAATCTAGTTTTGCCATATTCTCGTTTGACAAATTACAAACACAGTTAAAAATTTATTTTTAGATTCCCGTTAAGGAAATTTTGTAAATTTATAGAATAACTTTTAATTTTAACCTAATTCGATTGAGGTTACATAATATTTTATACGTTGGCGTCACGTTAATGTTTCTAAAAAAGTGTAATTTTTGGAATGGTTTTTACGTTCATTAAATAAATGCACTTTTGTATACAAGATAAAGTAGAGCGAAAATAATATTGAAAAAACTCTTTGAAAAACGGAATATTCCTGATGACAAAGAAGATGGATGAGCCATAAAATATATAGAAAAGACCGATGTTGATATAGCAAAACCAAGCTTTTTAGTGGAACTGCTATCATAAACTTGGATGTTTTAAAAACAATAGTAATGCGATGTTTCTGTAAAACTTACAAAAATTATTCATCAATTTCAAATAAGTACTTGGATTAAGTACATTGTCATTTCTCAAAACCGACAAGCAGACTGGAAATGTTTATGTAATACTACTATTGTATGTCATTTTACTAGACAACTCGGAAAAACTTTTAATGCCATTTTCTCTCTCAAGTTTTAAAGTGCAAGTTTAAATAACATAAAAACTTTGCTATAGTTGAAAACAAATAAAAAAACTTCCTTATTTAACTAACAGCCCCAGTAAGTTAATTGCAAAAAGTGGTCAGGGTGTCGAAAAAAAATCAAAAGATATGCCTGCTATTCGTCTGCAGAATAGCGCTATCAGAAATCTCATGTAGGATATCGTTGCTATAGCAATAAGTGATTGTGTGGGTGTAACTTTTATATAAAATCCTTGTTGGGAAAATTAATTTGAAAAGGTCTTGTATATGGTAAAGAAATGGTCTGTGCGGTATTGATTCAAAAAATATGATGATAACAACAACTAAAATTGTTTGCGGTTGAAAATCAGCATAGCGTTGAAAAATGCAATCTTTGTTAAAAAATGTAAAAGCAAATACGTTTTATAAGAAATAAACTTTTTTGTACTCGTGTTCCTGCATCTAACCGCCTCGTTCGTTCTCCATATATCGTTACAGTTTGTGCCTCTCAGCGTCCTTCATACATAGTACATCATCTCATTATTCGAAATTCTTTCATCTCTTCTATCCGTTGCCTACTCCCAATGGATTTTATCAAACAAAGCTAGTACAGCCTCTAGCAAAAGCAATACCTCACTGCATTGAACAACACAAACAAACCAAATCAAAATTTTATTGCTCTGGCAATTACAAGAAAAAATTAAAACAAACATTAAATCAATTTTCGATAAATGCCATTACACACGTTTATTGTCAACACGCAAAAATATTAATCACAAAAACTGTTACTTTACTACGTGAATAATAAAAAAGCAATTCCTGAATTTTATTTTTAAATAACTTGTCGAGTTAAAACAAGGGGTTATAACATCCACTAAGCTTTCCAAATTGAAGCTACTTTTTAAAATGTGACAGGTGCTCCACAAAAACTTTCCATTTTTAAATGAAAAACAATAAAAAGTATAGCGTTCCAAATGTACCGAAGAAGTAAGGAAAACTTGTTCTCGTATCGAAAAAAAATGAAACCAAATGAGAATAATATGTAATTAAATTTGAAAGCTTAAAATTCTGACATTCCAAATAACTCAAAATTTACGAATAGCTTAATAAAAGTAAGAAAACTGAAAACTGATTGTAAAAAATACAAATTTTTGTTGTTAATATTTTGCATTCCAAAATAATATTAAAAAATGAATTCAAGTGCTTTTATTTAATTTAAAAAATTGATGAAAAGAGTGGCAATAGTAAATTGGAGAATGATAAAATCGAATGAGATTCTAATAAGATCAAAACACTAATTGTTTTTACCAATTTTCATTAAGCAGGGTTTAGATTATTCACTTCAAATAATTAAGTCAGTTGAATTCGTGTGACCTGAATTTGAATTTAACTGACAAATGTAACAATAGACAAATAATACAAACGTAGGTTTAATTCTCCCCTCCCCCTTCGGGGTTGCTCCGTTTTTTATTAAAATATTCTTTGGGTTAAATTTAATTTTTATAATTTTAGTTTGTCGAAAACGGGATTTTAATTCAGCACCGTTTAGGATGAGTAATTTTAGTAAGCTGGATATAAAAACTAGCCATCCTTAGCAATGAGGGCCATTGCGTATTATTTAGTGTAAGGTAAAGGTAGAGAGATATTAAAAAAAGCAATTTTAGTGTATTGTTTTGCACAATTTTGCTTATTTGAGTATAAATTTAAATCTACCAAGAAATAAAAATCTTATCTCATTATTAAATTAAAACCATTAGCAGATTAAATTTATAAATTTGAGATTAAAGTAAAAAATGCGTTTAATGAATATTTTGTTTCTAAAAAAACCTAAAATGATTTCAAAAATTGTTTAAAAATATTAAAAGATAATTAACTAAGATTACCTAACTAAAAAGATAACTTCAGATTTTCTAATAACCTAAAACTCCAGAAGTTGAAAATATTGAAATTCCAAGTTTTTAATTATCTAAAAGTTTAACTATTTATGAAAAGAAAATGAAGCTCTTAATATTTACTTTAGGAAACCGGCGTTTGTGCTACGAACCAGTTTGCTTTTAAAACAAAGCAGCTAACAGAAGGATAAACTATATTATTATCTCTCAAAAAATCTATTTTAATCGTTTCTTTGTATGTATAATCTGACTTAGCAATCCATGTTAATCCATGAACGGAGATAAGGGATATAAAATATCGAGGAGATATTCTCTTAGACGTAACCTTTCTTTATAATTAATCAATATTGTTTCACCTTTTCTGCAGTTTATAATTAAGTAAGATCTTCTTGCAAAAAATGTACAAGCATATGAAATAGAAGTGTGAGGCCGAAGGCCGAGCTATGCAACGCTACCATATCGCATAGCTAACCAGGGAGCTTCAAAAAAATTAACATATAAAAGTTATTAAAATGATTAGCCCACAGGAACAAGAAATGGCATCCTAAATTATATTTCTGCAAACTCACCAACAAAATGACTGCCGGTTGTTTTGCTAAAAAAAACATTTAGTCGGGAAAACCATTGAAAACGGCGGCTAATGCATTTTCTGCATCTTCAAGACTGAAAGGTGATGTGATATCCTTTCGTAAAAAGGGTACTATAATTGCATACAAAATTGAAGTGCGAGAGTAAAGGCCGAGCAAAAAAGCAATGACCTTGAATAACTAATAAGGGGGGGGGGATAAAATTGATCTATAAAGTTGAACGTAGGATATTAACTTTTATAAAACGCCACTACACGGAATAATTTCAAACTGCTGTTGGGCATAATGTTGTTTTTGGCGGTGACGCCACCTACAATAATGTAAAATGCGAATAAAAATAAGTAATGACACTATAGCATTTTCTATCCGCAGACTCACCAACAAAATGGCTCTAGTTTGCTTTGTTCTTGAAGAACATTTGAAGAGCAAAGAAAACACTAGAAACGGCGGCTAATATTTTACAAAAAACGCTGTAGTGTCCCTTGTTGTTCCTGTACAAAATATTTTTTGATTATACTTCCACTAATGTGGAATGCACACAATGATAAATAGAAATAAAGACCAAGCAAACAAAAGAAAATTATAAAAATTAAACTAAATTAAATATGGGGCATTCCACACCAAATCGATCACTTTTGAACCCGACCCTTTTTATTTTCCAGAAATTTTTACATATTTTACTATCTTATCAACAACAGTTCTGTGAATTTTTTCAAAATTTTTTACTCAACCCAAAAAAAGTTACAAATTTTTAGAAAAACTGCTGTTTTTTTTCAAACGATCGTAACTATTTCAAAAATTAACTAATTGGATCGTTTTTTTTTTGGTTTTGTTTGTCTTTAAACGTACTTTTCAGGAAAAAATACAAGAAAAAATATTCAAACTTAGATTCTACAAAATTTTTCATTGTTTCGGAGAAAATCATTGATTTTTCAAATTTCGACACTTTTGATTTTTGATTTTTTTATTTAAAAAAACACTCTGATTTATTCCGCGTATAACAACGCAAACCCCATAATGGGCCGACATTTCTTTCTATTTCTTTTGTTTAATTGAAAAATATTATTTGCGTAAAAATAAAACAAAATATTTTTTAATTAAACAAAACAAATAGAAAAAAATTTTGGTCCATTATGGGGTTTGCGTTGTTATACGCGGAATAAATCAGAGTTGTTTTTGAAATAAAAAAATCAAAAATCAAAAGTGGAAAAATTTGAAAAATTAATGATTTTCTCCGAAAAAATAAAAAATTATGTAGAATCCAAGTTTGAATATTTTTTTTGTATTTTTTCCTGAAAAGTACGTTTAAAGACAAATAAAAACAAAAAAAAGAACGTTTTGATTAGTCAATATTTGAAAAAGTTACGATCGTTTGAAGAAAAAAAACATCAGTTTTTCTAAAAATTCTTAATTTTGTAAAAATTTTGAAAAAATTTACAGAACTGTTTTTGATGGGATAGTATAATACGTAAAATCAGTTGAGTAATTTTTTCAAAATTGTTTACAAAGTTAAGAATTTTCAGAAAAACTGATGTTTTTTTTCTTCAAACATTCGTAACTATTTCAAAAATTGACTAATCAAAACGTTCTTTTTTTGTTTTTGTTTGTCTTTAAACGTACTTTTCAGGAAAAAATACAAAAAAAATATTCAAACTTAGATTCTACAAAATTTTTTATATTTTCGGAGAAAATCATTGATTTTTCAAAGTCCACTTTTGATTTTTGATTTTTTTATTTCAAAAGAAACTCTTATTTATTTCTCGTATAACAACGCAAACCCTATAATGACTCCACATTTCTTTCTATTTTTTTTGTTTAATTAAAAAATATTTTGTTTTATTTTTTCGCAAATAATATTTTTTAATTAAACAAAAGAAATAGAAAGATATGTCGGCCCATTATGGAGTTTGCGTTGTTATACGCGGAATGAACAGATTTTTTTTTTAAATAAAGAAATCAAAAATCAAGTGTCGAAATTTGAAAAATTAATGATTTTCTCTGAAAAAATGAAAAATTTTGTAGAATCCAAGTTTGAATATTTTTTTTGTATTTTTTCCTGAAAAGTACGTTTAAAGACAAACAAAAACAAAATAAAAACGTTCCGATTAGTCAATTTTTGACATAGTTACGATCGTTTGAAGAAAAACAACATCAGTTTTTCTAAAAATTCGTAACTCTTTTTGGGTTGAATAAAAGATTTTGAAAAAATTCACAGAACTGTTTTTGGTGAGATAGTATAATATGTAAAAATTTCAGGAAAATCAAAAAGGGTCGGGTTCAAAAGTGGTCGATTTGGTGTGGAATGCCCCATATACAATAGTACATAAAAAATAATTTTGTACTTTATGCTATGTTTAAGAGAAATTGCAGAATACGTCAATTATACTGATACGCATGATCGATTAACGAGATTCTCAATTTATGCGTTTTCCATAAACTCGAAAAAAATGCCATAAAATAAACATACGGATTTTTCATCCCTTAATATTGATGTGCGTGAAGTTAGCCCCCCTTTTTTTGAAATTGTGATTTGTTTTATTTGTGCTTAATTGTGCTCAACTTGTGCTCAATGTGCTTAAAAAATTTTTTTGACTTTGAACAAAAATGACAAAAAAAATCGAAAAAAACACTTTTTGACGCCAGCCCCCCTTTTTTTGAAATTGCAACTTTTTTTGGTTGTTCTTAATTGTGCTCAAGTTGTGCTCAATGTGCTTAAAAGAATTTTTTAATTTTGATCAAAAATAACCGCGTAAAGCGCGAAATAAGATTTCTACCTAGCCCCCCTTTTTTTGAAATTGCAACTTTTTTTGATTGTACTCGATTGTGCTCAAATTGTGCTCAATGTGATTAAAAGAATTTTTTAATTTTGAGCAAAAATAACCGTGTAAAGCGCGAAATAAGATTTCGACCTAGCCCCCCTTTTTTTGAAATTGCAATTTTTTTTTATTGTTCTCGATTGTGCTCAAGTTGTGCTCAATGTGCTTAAAAGAATTTTTTAGTTTTGATTAAAAATAACCGCGTAAAGCGCGAAATAAGATTTCGACCTGGCCCCCCTTTTTTTGAAATTGCAATTTTTTTTTATTGTTCTCGATTGTGCTCAAGTTGTGCTTAATGTGCTTAAAAGAGTTTTTTAATTTTGAGCAAAAATAACCGCGTAAGGCGCGAAATAAGAGAAAAAAGGTGTGCATTGAACAATTTTATCATACAGGGTGAAAAGTAAAATAGATTTCCAAATTTCATTTTTAAGGACCGCATTCAGGGTAAAGTTTTTCGTCGTAATGATTTATACAGGGTAAAGTATCAAACATCTAAAAGACATAAATGGAGAATTCTGATAGTACTATATTAGTTTAAATACAGAAGCTGTATTTGTAAAGATATGACTAAAAAATTTAAAAATTAAAAAAAAAATTAAAAATTTTCATGGAAACCTTTTATTTAAAATTACAAAGTGCAATAAATAGTAAAAAATAATGTTAATAAGAGCTAACAAAGCTTCTTAAAAACATCAATCTAAAAGCGTAAGGCTGTTTATTTATAGGTGGCTAAGCAGGCTCAGGTGCATGTCGCTGCCCCCCCCCCCCTAAATTAAATTTTAGGATAAAATTAGTGTCAATCGTTAGAGCTTTGTTTGAGCCTGAATGATCTTCAGTGAGCGAGATTTTGAGTTAATTTTTTTACAAAGTTAGGAATATTTGAAATTTTCGAGTAAACTGCGAGCCTTAAAAAATCTTACTATGAAACGCGTGTTGCTCGGAGTATACTCAAAAATTTCAACTATCTATAACTTTTTAAAATATTAACTTAAAATCTTGTTCACTAAAGCTCATTCAGGCTCTAACGAAGCTCAATCGATTGACATCAATTACACACATAGATTTAAAATGAGAAGAAAAATTTCAAAAAAGGGGGGCTAGGTCGAAATCTTATTTCGCGCTTTACGCGGTTATTTTTGATCAAAATTAAAAAATTCTTTTAAGCACATTGAGCACAACTTAAGCACAATTGAGAACAACCAAAAAAAGTTGCAATTTCAAAAACAGGGGGGCTGGCGTCAAAAAGTGTTTTTTTCGATTTTTTTTTGTCATTTTTGTTCAAAATCAAAAAATTCTTTTAAGCACATTGAGCACAAGTTGAGCACAATTGAGCACAAATAAAAAAAATCACAATTTCAAAAAAAGGGGGGCTAACTTCACGCACATTTAATATTGAACTTAAAAATAATAAATTGTTAAAATACTTTTGAAATAATTGTACTAATTTTTTAATACTATAGTCGATTTTGTTGATTACTTGTTAAGATTAATTATTTAAATTATTAACTCGTGAAAGTATCGAGTTATAAATACTAACAATCAAATTGCTAATATATGATATGTTTTTCTTCTACGTCTTTACCCTATTTCCTGAATCTATTTTCAATTTTTTATTCGTTCTAAAAACGTAATGAAAAAACTAAAAGATATTCAAATTTCAAGTTTTTATTAGTAAGTTATGTCATTTAAATGTAGGAAATGCAATTAAAAATTAGATTCGAGTACTTCACAAAGTAATAAAATTCCTCGTCGCCTGTTTTAAAGAAGAATTTAATCAAATTGGAACTATTGCAAAATTTATTAGAGGAAATATCCGTTTTTTCTTATTTTTATCCGATAGTTTATAGGGAAAACTATTCTTTAAATTAAAATCCTGAATGATATTGATTGGTAGGTATTCAATTCAATGAGAAACTATCGCATTCTGAAGAGAAATTTCAGGATATTTATTAGACAATAAAATCTCATTCAGGTAGATCAATTAGTAATTTAATGTTAATTATCCGGTTGTAATCCAGCTTTAAGTTTTATAAACTTGTCAACTATGTCTCCCGAGAATTACTTACTTGTTTGAAAATACCTTCAAACAAGAAAAACTTTATTGGAAAATGGTGAATATTTCGAAGCACTCCTTCGTTAATTTTAAGTTGCTGTTTACGCTCCCGTTACAAGAATTAAATTTCCAGTAGTAAAGTACACTAAAACTAAAGATAAATCTGTTCATCAAGTTAACAATTTCAAACTTGTTGACATATTTGCGGTTTTCTTGTTATTTTGTAAAATACACTTTAATTTTGTAGACATACTTAAATGTCAGTTATTTATTTAAGGAATTTTGTGATGGATATCCAAAACTAGTAATGCGTTTGAGCACGATTTTACAGGGTGTTCTCAATTATTAATTTTGACTTTTAATATACAAATAAAAAAATGACCTGATTTGGCCTGAAGCCTCCCCTGACTGTGTATTAAAGTATTAGTGCTGTAAGGTGTGTCTTGAGATATTTACGAAAACTTTGTTATAAAAGTAAGTTCCTGAAAGTTTAATATCTAAACTAGAGGAAATTTTCTTTAAAACACGAAAAAAAAAGAAGTTCCTCACTTTATTTTATGAACGGATATTTTTCATGATATAAGTACTAGCGAGTTTCTGTAATTATAAATAATTAATTTGCATGGCGAAATTTACATATTTGTTTATGAATTTAATAATTCAAAAAGTTTTTAAAAGTTTTAAATTAAATCCACATTTGCATACAAATCGAAAATGGTAACAAGAGTTGCAAAATAAGGGACACAAAATCACTCAATAAAACTAAAATTAGTTCATTTGAAGTGCTTAAAATAACAAACTTTGGTATATTAAACATAAAATCAATAAGTCCATAAATATTTAATTTATCTTGTTTTAAAGCAAATTACTTGGAAAATTTGAATTAGAATTTTCGGTTTTGCATGACCCGAAAAAAAATTATTGTGTGTAATGATCCTCACCTAATAATTACTTTAAATTGAATTTTTCGACTCAATTTAGCAATTCGTAATTTATGCAACACATCAAATTTGAAGTTAAGCGATATTGAACAATTTGTCGGTTCCTGTGCAATTGATTACATAAAAATATCCGTCGGAAAGCATTAATCACAGAAATTTTCATTTCAGAAATTTGAAAACGAATTTTGGACTTTTCGCTTCAGACAACATGCGATTCGACCATGTTCTCTCCACTGCAGTTAAGCTTACTAAATTCAAATTAGTGAAATTTTTTTAAAAAATTGTAGGATAAATAAAAATTTTCTTGATTTATAAGCTAAACCTTATTTTATTTAGAGTATTTTATAAAATTTTGGCTTCTCGTTTGATTTATATGGGTAATTTATTTTATTCTCGTTTTTGATCAAAGCATTTTTTAAAGATTTATTATTTACTACGCAACGTTTGAAATCACTTGCAATAAAAAATAATTTAAATTTTTGTTATCGTATCGACATTGTAATATGAACAATTTTGAGTGGGGAGGGTTCGGTTATACTAACCCTCTATAAGAAAATTGTGTAAAACTTGAAACTGAATTTCGTGTAAATAATATAATTTTAGGTTATGAAATTTTTTTAACTTTAATTTAGTTATAAATTTGTAAACACAATTTTATCAACTTTTTACGATCGTATTCCAATATGTTGTAAAATGTAACATTTTATACGTATACATATTTAGTAGCCCCCTGAGGAAAGGCCAAACTGTTGTGTAACTTATCTCAAGTTAAGTTACAACTTGATTTACACTGTGTAAGTATTCAGTTTTTGATATTTTAGGCCACATGTTGAACTTTTATGTTGGAATTTGATTTTACATTTCGTTACTTTTTATTACCTTCTCTTGCGTGTTAAAGAAGTATAAATTTTCGGTTAAATTTTATCACCCTGTACATGGGATGCTTTATTGCCATCCCTTCCGGTTTAAATTAGAAAAATTATTAATTGAATTTTATTACTCTTTCCAGCAGTACGAAATCAGTTTTAATTGGAGCTTTTACGTTGTCATACGTGACTGATGGATCAACTGCGCCAGTTGCTTCTTTCTCACCCCACAAAAGATAATGACTAACTCATACACTCGGGTTGTTAATTGTGTTAATTAGTTTGGCAACTTTAAGATATCCAAATCTAAAAATAAAAATTTGAATGTGAATCGGGGCGTAGTATAAAATAATTGCTGGAGTTAAGTGTGGTTTAATGTACAAACAGTGTGAATGAGCCAGTGTAATGTATCAAAATCTTCATCATATTTTACCTAACACGCTTTAGTCGACGACATTTATATTGCACTTCTAAAATGAATGGACCTCTGTCGGTAAAATACTGTTGGAAATTTTATGTAGTGTAATGCACTTTTGATTTAGGACGAACAAATTTGTTCCTTTTTTGAACTGCGGTCACCATTATCCTTATTTTGACGAAAAAATTCCATTTTAGCTAAAATAGCTCTCGTTTCAGATGTTTCGGTTTCCGGTTAGATAAGAAGTTAATTGTAACTATTTACTTTGTCCCAGTTTGCAGATGAGCTTTGTGTAACCGGACTGTCAACCCTCAACCCTGAGAAAGTTCAAACATTACTAACATTTAATGAAATTTTAATTTTAGTGAATCTAACTTAAAAGCAAATATTTATTACGTTAATGAACAACGCTATATGATTTTATGTACTTTAAAAAGTACATGATTAAAAATATTGCCTTCCTCATGTGCCTAGTAGATTGTTTAAGAAAATTTATTAACTAAAATACTAATATTAGCATACAACCGTGTTGTACGCCTGAAGGGAATATTAACTATACAATCTTAGATACAAATTTAACTGACATTTAACACAAATTTCAAACTATTACGTTACCCTAACATTATTCAAAGATATTGGAAACTACAATAATATATTATATTTCGGAGAGCAATTTGTCAAAAAATGATTTGTAAGTCTGTGGGTCTGGTGCGTACTATTCCCAAAAGAACAAATCAACGAGCTCTATCTTCCATTTTAGTGTCATCAGGTGTACCTACGCTTTCCTCCTAAATAACATCCGCGAATTTCATTTTAAAATAGTTTAAATTTGCATTATCAAACAGTCGCGCTGCATGCTTTATTCCCCGAGTTAAATTCTATGCATTCACTGTAATACGCTTTTGGTTCAAATTTTCTCATTTATTATCTAAATAAAACTTGTGCAAGTAGTTTGCAACTTGCATAAGTCAAACACACCAACTAAACGAGCTTTTATCGTCATTTGAGAATACGCAGAGCAAACGTATACATTATTTGAAGTTCCTAATGTTTAAAATTGCAGTTAAGTATTTGGGTTATAAACAATTCGAGCAAACTATTTAGTACTCGCAGATTATTTCGAACTGATAATCCGGACTTAAGACGCTTTGGTTCACAAATGTTCAATATTCAAAATTTAGGTGATGAATAAAATGGTAGATTTTATCGAAGCGTTTTGGCTATCAAGGAAAATGGAATTCCCAAAAGTTAACAAGCCACGGTTGTGGAGCTTCGTATCGCAAAATGTCTCCTGAAAAATTTAATTAGCTACTTCTTATTCCTTCCGTATAAAATATTTTGAGTTAAAAATAAAACCCTGCACGAACGAACATAGTGAAGTATCTGACAAAAAATAAGTGGAGAAACGGTGTAGTTGACACTCTTGACGTTATAACATTAAAGTCGTAAAAAATTGCAAAAGAAAGTGAACTAAAAAAGGTAATTTTTATCCCGTAATTAAAATGTTTCAGTGCGAACTTTAATTTCAAAATTTCTTATTCGGCTGACCAAATATAGGATTATCGCCCGCTTGATAAGCCTGCCCTTATAAATATATCTGTTGAGTCGGTTTTAATTATTTAATTCAGTTGAAGATTTATAGAAAGCTTAAGTGAAGATTATAAATCAACAGGGTTCGTTATACATGCTTATTTTAAACCTTTAATTTACAAATTGTATAACAAGTAATTTGAATGGTTGCGAACAAACGGCATCTCCCGAGAGACATAAAATGGCAAGCCGTTAAATTATAGTAAACGGAGAAGCTCCTAGCTCCAATTTAACTTTTCTTTTGCTTTAATTGACTTGATTTCTTTCCATTTTGAAGCGTTTTGAACAAATCAGATTTATTTTTGCTTTTTATGAAAACAATTGTTTCGTAACTTCCATAGTTCTCGTCGGATTTCAAAAATAAAAGATGTGTTTTATGTAAAGCTGTAAATTCTACAAATCTGTTTTCTTTATATTTCTGGTAAAGTAAATAATAACAAACTTATTTAAAACAACTTCCGTTATTTTACAAAAAAATTTACAAAAATAATAAATACCCCAGCTATAAAACGTAAAAATGAATTAATTTTACCTCCGACATACTTTTCTAAATATTGCAATGAAAAATTAAACCTGGAAGTTATATAACCGACCAAACGTCAAAAATGTATCTCGAATTGCATACTTGGATTTTTCAAGTAACGCGCGGCATGGATTAACGAGATTACTTTGTTGCTATGTTTTACGTCATCCACAGCTTAATTGGCGGAGTACTTGGCACTTTGTCTTTACTATCCGGAGCTTAGAGCAGTTAGACAAATCTGGACGTGCATGTCGCTACCTTACCCCCCCCCCCAAACCCCAAATCAAATTTTTGGATAAAATTTGTGTCAAACATTTAAGTATCAATGAGTTTTCAAATTTTTCGTGTGAGCGAGTTATTGGCATTTTTGGAGAGGGTTGTAGATATCTATCTATATATTGACGTGGATTCTGATAGGTTGGAGTTTCTGAAATTATCCACAAATAAATTTTCATTTGGTCAAAGTTTTGTTTTTGAAGTTTTCGTTAATTTAATCAGATGAGTAGTAACCTGTTAATTTTTTCAATTACGTGCCAAAGGGATACGTGCAGAGACGAGATTTTAGGCTGGGAGATTTGTCCGTATCGCCTGAAAATTAAACATTTCAAAAAATGAAAAACGTTAAATTTTTGATTAATTTATTTTTTGTTTGTTTTTAAAATTGTTAACTTACGTTTAAATTGAGTTGGTACAAAGGTAGTTACGATCATCGATGCAGTGTTTTTAATTTAAAAGTGTAGTTCGCAATTTAAAATGTAGTGACTTCAAAATGTTGAATTTGGCATCTGAAAATTCGAATTTCGCTGGAAAACCAACCAACCAGAGTGCGACACGATTTTCCGATGAAAAATTAGTACAGGAAACGAGATAAAATGGTCAGTTGCTATAGAGTAATGGAGGTGAGAAGTCTAGAACTTAACAACTTCATTGTGTTATCTTCGAAGGTGTGAAAATTACCCATTGGTAATTAATTTAACGATGATTATGAGCAACTGGGTTTTTGTTTGATTGTGTGTGCTACGAAAGAAGAGCATTAGAAAATTTTGAAGTTTTTGGAAAATTTTACTGACTGATAACATAAGGTCACCATTTTGTAAAATCGTGGATGCAAGGAATTTGATGAACGATCTTCAATTATTCAAGCCATCATTTTGGTAAATACAATTTGAATTAATTATTCACACGATTTCAACGATTATCTTCGATATTTGTTATAATGTTGCGGAAGTATTTGAGGTTAATTACATTTGACATTAAATTCGTACTTCAAGTTACTTTTATCATCGAACTTATACACTTAATTAATTAAACACATCAGTGGAACAATTTTAATATTTAAGTCGTGTTATTTAACTGTAAAATTTAAATTTAGGTGATAATTTTTTTTGTACGGATATTTTTCGTATTTGGTAGTGGCTACCATACCAACAACGGTACCAACTTTCGAACAGTTACAAAGGCGCTAATATTTTAAAATTAAACAATTTTTCTTATTTTGTACAAATTTTATTGCAGATGCTTTGTTTAAATTATAGTATGACGTTGATTATCTTACAAATTGGAGATACTGTTATTGAAGTTTAAATGTGTAAATTTGTAAGATAATTCTTCATTGAGTTGATAAAGTTTAATTATAAGGTTTCGTCTCAATTTTTTTTTATTAATTTGATTATGACTACTACTTTCATCGAATTAAATTATAATTTCATCCCTGAGTTTTTTGTTTCATTTATTGTGGATAGTTTAAGAGAAAAATTTTTGGAACCTACTCCTGAGATCGTCTCAAAAGTGCAAACTACCGACCATAACGGCTACGGCTTTTAAAGAGTTGTTCGTCAGAACACGACAATATATAAAAATGCAGAGACCGTATGTTTGTGTCGTCAAAACTCAAAAAGTACTCGATGGATTTACTTCAAATTTTCACACAACGTTGCATTTGAATAGAAGAGTGTTTTTATATACTTTTTATTCCTAAAAATGTTCAAAAAAAACCATTTATGAAGAAAATTCATTGCATGCTCTCTGTTTCGTACTGTGTTCGGTAGAGGGCGATACCTACATATGTTGTAAGTTATGTTATGTGCAACTGTCGGCATAAATCCATTCACCTACACGAAAAAATCATCGAATGATTCCTTCGATCACTTTTTGAATTGTCGGCATCGAGAATGTGTCCCCGGAATGTGTTTAGCAGGGGCAACACATGAGTCGGTTCGTCGAGAGCATACTTCGCCAAAATTTTTTTGGCGCAAGTACAGTTTGACGCAGACCGGCAGACCCAATTCGGTGCGAGTACAGTTCGACATAGGCCCATTTCGGTGCAATAGTAAATCGGCGCAGAATGCTTTAGCGTACATATTACTATGGCACTCTTTGGAACTCAATTCAATAAAAGTCACCCCCCCCCCAAAAAAGCCAAAAGTCAAAAAAGTAATAATAATTAAAAACTAGCCATTCATTGACAATATTGTCAATGACAATATTGTATATATATACGCAGAGTGTTTTTATATACTTTTTATTCCTAAAAATGTACAAAAAAAACCATTTATGAAGAAAATTCATTTCATGCTCTGTGTTTCGTACTGTGTTCGGTAGAGGGCGATACCTACATATGTTGTAAGTTATGTTATGTGCAACTGTCGACATAAATCCATTCACCAACAAAAAAAAATCATCGAATGAAACCTTCGATCAGTTTTTGAATTGTCGGCATCGAGAATGTGTTCCCGGAATGTGTTTAGTATACATGGGTCGGTTCGGCAAGAGCATACTTCGGCAAAATTTTTTTGGCGCAAGTACAGTTTGACGCAGACCGGCAGACCCAATTTGGTGCAAGTACAGTTCGGCATAGGGCCATTTCGGTGTAATAGTAGGGCGCAGAAAACTTTAGCGTACATGTTACTATGGTACTCTTTGGAACTCAGTTCAATAAAATTTCCCCCTCCCCCCTCCCAACAAAAAAGTCATAATAATTAACCCCCCTATTCTGTAACTTTTCGTTATCGTTATGAATCGTAAAGTTTGATTTCCACATACCATTACATTACTATTTAAAGCAATTCTAAGTGTAAACCAAACTTTACGGATCTTTACGAATTCATAACGATAACGAAAAGTTACAGAATAGGGGGGTAAAAATTATCCATTCATTGACAATATATATACGCAGAGTGTTTTTATATACTTTTATTTTATTTTTAAAAGCTTTTATTTAACTTGGGAAGACCGTTGTCCGTCGTCCGTCGTCCATCGTCCGTCGTCCGTGTGGGTCGACCGCTTTGAGGCCATTTTTAAGCAACTTCCCGACGTCCTAGAGATCTGAAATTTGATACTAAGCTTTCACCTGTAGAGCATTTTCATATTTTAATTTTGTTTTTCTAAAATTCTGAAAAATAAGCAAAAACTCGGGAAAAAACTAAAAACCATTAAGCGCATGCGTCGATGCGCATTGGACAATTTTATCATACAGGGTGGAAAGTAACTTAGAATTCTAAATCTCATTTTTAAGGACCGCATTCAGGGTAAAGTTTTTCGTCGTAATGATTTATACAGGGTGAAGTATCAAACATCTAAAACACATAAATAAAGAAATCTGATAGGCAGTGGCGGATTAACGCACAGGCGCATGAAGCGCGCGCTTGGGGCCTCCAAATTTAGGGGGGCCTCAAAATTTGTTTATTTAAAACAAAAAATATTTTTTATAACATTTTTTTTTTTTAAATTGTAAGTACTTAATGAAATACAAAACATTTTTAAATTGAAATATAATTGCATAGTTCAATCTTTTGTTGTTCTGCTTATTAAGTTATTAAAGATTATTCCTTTGTTAAGTACCTATTCTTAGAAAGGTATAGGTACTGTAAGTAAGGGTCTATTGTTAGCCAAGTCATCTAACGGTTATAAGTGATAAAACCTCGTGTTTTGCCAGGGTGTATTGGAAAACCAAAGTGGTTAGACAAGGAGAAATAAAAATAACAATATAATATTGATCTATCAAAAATTTATAGTAGAGAATAGGTCTTAAATAATAATCTACAGGTAGATATTAAATTGTATACTTCTTTACAAAAATGTTATCACAACAACAGCCACATTCAGGACCGTCTTCAGGATTCAACGTTCATTAGAATAATTAACAAGAAAAATTGTGAAATTAAAAAAATACTTTACCGGATTACATGTTTTCATTCACGATTCTACTCGTGAAACTGATATCGTCAGTATGAAAATACCACTTTCCTTATTAATTTTAGAAATCTATTAAAATTTCAAATTTAAAACTTTTTTTATAATATTATTTACAGTAAATTATTTTACGATGTTGTGGCGGCTCTGCTAAATATTTTAATTTTAATTCTGGCAGTTTGTAATTTTTTTATATTGGTAATTCCACCTTTTCTTATAAATGCATTATTTACTATAAAGCAGGGCCGCAGCTAGACATAAGTCATAGGAAGGGTTTCACCTAAAAAATTTTTTTTTATGTTATGGGAAGGGTTTTACCGAAAAAACCGTTTTTAGACTTTTTTACTCCTTTGCTATGCCATGGGGAAGTTAAACCTCTAAAACCACCCCTTATATACGGCCCTGCTATAAAGTATGTAAGTACACTACTGGTAGCAAAAATTAGAAGAAAAAAATAGAAAGAAAAAATAATATTATTATTGTTAGTTTTAGAGTGGATGTGAGAAACGTAAAATTCCAAAAAAAGAGAAAAATGTAGGTTTATGTCTTCGCCCCCCCCCCCATTTCTAATTTTGTATACAAAGTAGTCTAAATCGTTTGTACCTGTTTGTGCAAAACATTATTTTTGTTTGTACCCAAATAGTTTTTGAGTCATCATCCTCGGTCCTTTTACCCTAATGAGGGTTTGGTGACGTATGTATAACGTTCAAGAGAGTAATCTGCCAAGAGGCAGATTACTCTCGGTGGTTTGCCATTGCCTTCCGAGAGAAGAGGGTCATAATGAAGTTGGATAAATTTTGTAGCCGGGTTAGGGATCGAACCTAGGGCTTCTAGCCTAGAGTCCGGTCCTTAGCCCGTTCACTTAGCTCACCTTTAGTTTTTGAGTAACACCTGGTAATACAAAATTTCTTTAAAATTTCCAATTCCTGATTCAAAACAGTCTTGAACGTTTGTGTTTGGTTTGCGCAAGTTTTATTTTCGTATGTACCCAGAGTTTTTAAGATTTTTGAGAAAAACATTACGTTACAATACAATACAATGTATTACAATACATACGTATTAAAACTGAAAAAAAATGCCACTGACGCGCACAAATGATATATAATTTTAATGCCAAAATATATGTGATTTTATTTTTTAAAGCTTTTATTTAACTTGATGTGAGCATTGTCCGTCGTCCGTGTGGGATGGACTTTTTTTAGGGCATTTTTAACAAAGTTTTTGACGTTCTAAAGATCTGAAATTTGGCACACAGCTTTTACTTGCAAAACATTTTCATATTTTAATTTTGTTTATCTAAAATTCCAAAAAATAATCAAAAAATCGAAAAAAAACTAAAAATCATAAAGTGCATGCGTTGCTGCGCATTGAACAGTTTTATCATACAGGGTGAAAAGTAACATAGATTTCCAATCGTATTCTAAACACATAATTAGAAAATTCTGGTGGAATTAAGCTATGCTAGTTTAAATAAAGAACTAAAAAATTTAATGATAATTAAAATTTTTTAAAAAAACCTTTTATTTAAAATTATAAAGATGCATTAAAAAGTAAAAAATAATTTTAATAAGAACAAACAAAGCTTCTTGAAAACATTAATATAAAAGCGTGGGACTATGAATTTAGTACACCAAAAGTGAACCTGGTTACCCAAATAACCAGCCTCTCGCTTTTGAGACGGATTTATGATTTAAACATTTAGGTCTGTTTGGTACCACAGTCCAAGTGCTACACTAACTACACTACTACAAATTGATTGGTGGTACAATTACCAACCCACTTTTTACACCAATCAATTTTTAGTAGTGTAGTTAGTGTAGCACTCAAACTGTGGTACCAAAGAGTCCTTTTATTTGATTTAAAGAAATATTATTATTTGTTTTATTTTTTGCTGTATTATGTGTGATAAGAAATAAATATTTTGAAGCAAACAAAAAAATTTAAGGGGGGGAGGAACTTGGACTTGTACGTCACCAATAGTTAAATCCGCCACTGCATACTAAAGTAAAAAACGGGCACGTAGAATGAAAATATTTAAAGGGGGCCTCAAAATTGAATTGCGCTTGGGGCCTCTCAAGTGCTTAATCCGCCACTGCTGATAGGATGAACCTATATTAGTTAAAATACATAAGCTGTATTTGAAAAGATATGACTAAAAAATTAAAAAATTAAAAATTAAATAAAAAATTAAAAATTTTTAAAAAAAACCTTTTATTTAAAATTACAAAAGTGCACTAAAAAGTAGAAAATAATTTTAATAAAAGCAAACAAAGCTTCGTGAAAACATCAATATAAAAGCGTGGGGTTATGAATTTTGTACACCAATAGTTAGCCTGCTTATCCACCTATAAACAGCCCCACGCTTTTATATTGGTGTTTTCACGAAGCTTTGTTTGCTTTTATTAAAATTATTTTCTACTTTTTAGTGCACTTTTGTAATTTTAAATAAAACACTTTAGCGATATTATGGTAATCTTTGTAATCCACTTCAATAAAACTTTGCTCCCCACCTACCGAAAAATTTTAATAAATTTATAATAATTAAAAACTATCCATTCATTGTTCTCGAAATGTGTTTGGCAGGGGCAACACATACCTCGGTTCGGCGAGAGCACATTTCGGCAAAATTTTTTTGGCGCAAGTACTGTTTGACGCAGACCCAATTCGGAGCGAGTACAGTTTGGCATAATTATGCCCATTTCGGTGCAATAGTAAATCGACGCAGAAAACTTTAGCCTACATATTACTATGGTACTCTTTGAAACTCGATTCAATAAAAGTCTCCTCCCCCGAAAAAGTCTTAATAAAGTAATAAAGAACACTTTAGCGTAGATATTATGGTAGTCTTTGGAACTCAGTTCAATAAAACTTTGCACCCCCCCCCCCCCCACCCGAAAAGTCTTAATAAAGTTATAATTATTAAAAACAATCCATTCATTGGATTTTACACAACATTTTCATGTAGTACATGGTAATTAACCAATGAAAAACCATTTATACATGTACTACCTGACCCGCATGTTGCTCGGAGCAAATAACGCTCGCGCATGTTGCTCGGAGCAAATTTATGTGTACTGTGCGCAAAAATATATATGCACACATACGTAGTTTTTGTCACAAGGACGTAAAACGAGATTTTTTTAGAGATAGCGAAGCCGAGGCGCACAAACCGCACCGAGTGGTGTAAAATTATTTTCTTTCATACCACAGCAACTCAAAAGAGAGTATTAATTTAAATGTTTTTTATCTCTTAGTAAATCTATGTTTGCTACAATACGTTTATTTATTTCCCTAATAATAATTAATATCAGACTGAGCCACAGCAACGCGTGGCCGGGTTCAGCTAGTGCTTTTATATTTTTGTTCAAACTTCGTTTGAACTTACATTCTTATCAATTTAATTTTATTTTCTCCAAAGTCAGGAGTACTTCTAATTTCGAGTCCTCCGAGCAAGTTCCTTAGTTTTAATTTTATTTGTTTAAAATAAAAATCTAATTCTACTTAAATATTTGACAAAAAAAACTAAAAAAATTAATTTTACAAGAAAATGTAACTTATTATAAAAAAATATGTAGGTACCTATAAAAAATAATAAAATAAAAATTCCAAATATTAATATTATTTTCAAGAAGAAATGTGGTTCTAAAACCAAAATTTCTAATTTTTATCTTTTGAACAGCAACTGTTACGAAGTTATTAATGAAATAGTTGGAGTAGATAGGGGCATTTACACACGTGCCAAAAAGAAGGGAAGGGGGGAGCTTCTCCCTAATATTTTAGTAATTTAGCAAAATCACTCAAAAGTTGGTCAAGTTGGCATTTTTTTATATTCCAATTTACAAAAAGTTTCGAGTTCGAGTCCTCGAAATTTGAAATACTTCCAATTTTGTAGAACATAAAAGTAGAATGATGGAGCTGGAAGCTCATTCAAGCTTAAATAAAGTTCTATCGAAAGACATTAATTTAGAAAAAATTTGAAATATTTGATCAAAAATAGAAAAAACATAGGTATATAGGGACATAGGTCCACCAAAACTTTGTGAATAATTCCAAGACAATTGAGACTCAAACGAAAAATTTAGAAGCTCATTGAGGCTCAACATTTGACACTTTTGCCCAAAAATCTACTTGGTTAGATGCCTACATCTTCCCCAAAATTTTTCGCAAAAAACTGTGACGGTTGAGGTTTAGTGCTTGGCCACACGAAGCTGTAAATGTTGCTTGAGAAATGCAAATAAGCGCAATTTCAAGGTAATGTCGCAACTTCAGCAATGCACTTGTATCGGCATTACCAGGTCCATTTCCCAGCCCCCCCCCCCATTTTGATTTTTGGATCAATTTTTATGCCATTCGTTTGTGCATCGTTTGTATACGTTTGTGCAATTATTTTTTTCGTTTGTGCATTCACCGTTCGCGAATTATTTAACAAATAAATTTGGGGGCTGGAGAAATTCCAGCCCCCCCCCCCCCCCCATCGCGAATTTTGGGTCAAAATTGGTGTCAATCGTTTGTGCATCGTTGTGCATTCAATATTTTCGTTTGTGCAAGCACGGTTAGCAAAATATCTTCAATTGAATAACCGGCCATTATTTCTCCAGCCCCCCCCCACGCCTATTTTTGGTCAAAATTGGTGTCAATCGTTTGTGCATCGTTTGTGTACGTTTGTGCATTTATTATTTTTGTTTGAGCAAGCACGGTTAGCGAAATATTTTCAATTGAATAACCGCCGAACATTTCTCCAGCCCCCCCTCCCTCATTTTGACTTTTGGATCAATTTTTGCGTCACTTGTCTGTAAATATACGTTTGTGAATTCACAGTTCGTGAATTATTTAACAAATAAATATTTATATATCTCCGAGCAACAACTGCCATAGTGTCTAGATTGCAATTTATTCTAGTCTACTGAAGAATATGCTGAATATAATTTAATTTTCCAGAAATCGTCATCGAAACAACACTTCCCTGCGTATCTACGCGAAGGAAAATTGAATTATACTGACTAGTCCGGCAACATCAGTAATTGATTTTTGCTGTTTTGACACATTGTTTATAAGTTATAACTATGTATGTAGTCAACAAATTGACAAATTTGATTTTTGCTCATTTTAAAAATGTTATTCAGTTAGTGTTTTAAAATTTCAATTTTATCGGAATCGGGAGTAAAACTATATTTTTAATACTTAGCGGAAAATAAACTGCGTCAAGCGAATATTCTCTCAAAATACGTAAGAGTTTGTCAAAAAAGCTATAGTTTTAAGTGCATTTCAGTGCCCTCCCCCCTTCTGAATTTTTTTTTTTAATTTTCGAATTTAGTGTCCAACGTTAGATCATCGATTGAGCCTGAATAAATTTCTATTATTTTCGTTTGAGCCTCTAAGGTCGCGAAGCTATTCGCGAAAAACTTGTGGGGGGCCGTAAACATGTTTTGCAATTTTCCTTCTCATTTTGAATTTATGTGTGCAATTGATGTCAATCGATAGAGCTCCGTTTGAGCCTGAATGAGTTTCAGAGAGCAACACTTTAAGGTAATTTTTTACAAAATTATGGATATTTGTAATTTTCGACTAAACTCCGAGCAACATGCGTTAAATCTTAAGTTTTTTAAATCTCTTAAGCTGATGATTTACATATTTTGGATATGTAAGTTCTCTAAATAAGTAACATTTTACTTTTTACAAACATAAAAATTTTTAAATAGAAGTAATTTATCTAAATTGAAATCATGCCGATAAAATCTAATATTGATTTGAAGTAACTTAAGGTTTTTGTTTTTGCTAATAAAGAAAAAATTTATGATTCAATGGCTAAAAAGTTTCGGGGCTCTTCAATTATGTGTTTGTCGGAAATAGTAAAGCATTGGGTAATACTACCGTTTAGCCGAAATAAAATTTTTTAAGAACCTTACGATTTAACGCATGTTGCTCGGAGTTTAGTCGAAAATTTCAACTATCCATAACTTTGTAAAAAATTAACATAAAGTCTTGTTCTCTGAAGCTTATTCAGGCTCAAACGAAGCTCTATCGATTGACATCAATTGCACCTACAAATTTAAAATTATTAGGAAAATTACAAAACATGTCTACAACCCTCTCTCCTCCACCAATTTTTTGCTAATAACTTTGCGACCTTTGAGGTTCAAACGAAAATAGTCAAAACTTATTCAGGTTCAAAAACCATGCTCTAACCTTTGTCACCTAATTCATCCAAAAATTCGAAAGTGGTGGCTATCACGTCTGCAGACCTCCCACATATTTTTTGCGAATAACTTCACGACCTTTGAGGCATAAACAAAAATAATGAAAGCTCATTCAAGCTCAAACAATGCTCTAACGTTTGGCATCAAATTTATCTAAAAATTCAAAGGTGGGGAGCCACTGACATGCACCTTATAGTTTTCCAATATTTATTTTTTGGGGCAAAAAAATTCAAACTTCTGTTTTCGTAAAATTCGACTAACATTTTCAAGTTGTTTTTGTGATTGTAGGCGACGCCTGTGCATTAAAATACGTCGCCTGCAATCACTAAAACTGTGCTTGAAAATTTTAGTCGGATTTTACAAAAGCGGTAGATAGAATTTTTTTTACCCCAAAAAAACTATAGTTTTCTTCACGGATTCTTACTTATTTTGGAGAAAAAATTCGCCTGACGCAGTTTATTTTCCGCTAAGTATTAAAAATATAGTTTTACTGACAATTTCGATTAAATCGAAATTTTAAAACACTAATTGAATAACATTTTTAAAATAAGCAAAAATCAAATTATTGTTAATTTGTTAATTTAGATAGTTATAAACAATGTGTCAAAACAGCAAAAATCAATTACTGATCATGTCGGACTAGTAAGTATAATTCAATTTCCCTTCGCGTAGATACGCAGGAAAGTGTTGTTTCGATGACGATTTCTGGAAAATTAAAATATTTTCAGCATATTCTTCAGTAGACTAGAATAAATTCCAATCTAGACACTATGGCAGTTGTTGCTCGGAGATATATAAATATTTATTTGTTAAATAATTCACGAACTGTGAATTCACAAACGCATATTTACAAACAAGTGACACAAAAATTGATCCAAAAGTCAAAATGAGGGGGGGCCTGGAGAAATGTTCGGCGGTTATTCAATTGAAAATATTTCGCTAACCGTGCTTGCTCAAACAAAAATAATAAATGCACAAACGTTCACAAACGATGCACAAACGATTGACACCAATTTTGACCAAAAATTCGCAATGGGGGGGCCTGGAGAAATGATGGCCGGTTATTCAATTGAAGATATTTTGCTAACCGTGCTTGCACAAACGAAAATATTGAATGCACAAACGTACACAAACAATTGACACCAATTTTGACCCAAAATTCGCGATGGGGGAAGGGCTGGCATTTCTCCAGTCCCCCAAATTTATTTGTTAAATAATTCGCGAACGGTGAATGCACAAACGAAAAAAATAATTGCACAAACGATGCACAAACGAATGGCATAAAAAGTGATCCAAAAAGCAAAATGGGGGGGGAAATGGACCTGGCATTACCTTGAAAATGCGCTTTCTTACGTCTTTCAAGCGACATTTACAGCTCCGTGTGGCCACTAGCTCAAACGAAAATATTGGAAGCTCAAACGTCAGCACAAAAAAGCCCATTTTTGAAATTTACAAGAAAATTATGTTTAAATATTCTTTATTATATTTTGTTAAAAATTTCATAATTACAAACAATAAAGATAACTCTTGAGTGTTTATAAATTCCAATTTTAATTAGTAGAAAAAGATTTAAATTAATTGCTAATTTACGTAAAGCTCAATTTTAAGAATAGAATCTTGACTTTGTCACTATCGAAAGTTCTCTGGGGTCGAGGGGAGGCCGTAACATAACACTAGAAAACGACTGCTCTTTTTATTTGGTTTCCTGCAGCCGTCCTCCATAATCCCAATACATAACTCGGCTTCCGACCTCACACTACTGCTCCTCGTTTAACATAACTCGGCCTTCAGCCTCACACTTTGCAAATAAACGTTCAAGAATGAAAATTTTATTGTAGATAATATAAATATTCATTGAGATTATCCATAAAAAAGATGGGGATTGTTTCGATTGCAAGAAAATTAAGCATTAACAATGCAAAAGATCAGAGTACAAAAGTGCAATCCGTAGGTCAGAAGTGTGACGGCCACAGGCCAAACTATGTTATGTTATATAAAAAAAAGTGAGACAAAAAAAGTGGATAAATGGTAACACATTCAGAAAAAATTACAGATGTCTTGCATTATAAACCGCCCAGTTCCTTAAATCCCAGAGTTGGTTTGAAAATTAATTTTGCCAATTTCAAGCCATTTTTAGTTTTTGCGATTCTGTGATTAATTTTGCACAGAAAGTGAAAAAAACGTTATCTTTTACAATACATTAGTGTAATTTTTAATAAGGATTTTTAATTAATTCCAAGGATTTTAAGGCTCTCCTGCTCCGACGCATCTGTTAGTTCTATTTAAAATTAAAATTGGAATTGCTAACATTGGAACATGGAATTCAAACTACGACATTGTCACTTGACATGCCATGTCCTTTTCGAAGAATAAGAGATGCAGTTTTAGGTCGTGCTTAGGACCTTTTTTCTAATCTCCAATTAACCAATTTCATTTAAATTAAAAACTTTTCATATATTTCTGTAGCAACAAAATAATTCAGTGTTTTCTGTTCTTATCAAGCCTCTTCTAATTGTCAAACATAAAATAACACAGTAGCTTTTCCGCTTCCATGAATGATAAGCATTCGACAAAAAAGTTGAGGTTGGACAAATATTTGTATCATTTACACCTGTCCAAGTTTTAATAACTAAGTATTAATGAAAAATCCAGATAGGATTTATTGTGGTATGGTATGCCATATGCCCCATCAGATCTTCACTTGTCGAGTCAACCAATAACGTAGGAGCACCAAAACTATCGATTAATGTTGCTTTTTCAAATTCATAGTTTTTGTCGTGCCAATAGCATCGAGTAAAATATTAAAAAAATTTAGCTGTAGAAAAACTGATGAAACAATCAAATTATTATTATTCACTTTTAGAGATGCCAATATATTATTTATCTACTGATAATAATAAGTTTAAACAACTATTTTAGCTTGGTATCACACAATGTCCTCGAGATTTTGTGAATACCGATTTATAATTTTATGTTCGTTTGAGGTATTAAAATCTCAATTTATCTTAGTCATTTAACCGTAGTTAATTAGTTTTCACGAATGTTCAGCTGTTTTATTTATATCTGTTTTGCCGTAATTTATTTGGTTTCCACGATCCTACTTTATTTGTATTGTATTTAGATATCATCTATAACTTCCAAACAATTTCAAGTCGATAAAAATGCCCTCGCTTTCGCTACTTACAGCTGACCGACCAGTTGGTCCTGAATTACAAAATAAACGAAAGATTTTAGGATCCGACCATCTATCTCTTCGTTACTTTCTTATTTTTGATAAAATTTGTTTTAAAATTCAACTAATTTTTTGTCTAAACGCTTTTTAATCAAGTGAAAAATAACTGAGGCATTTAAAAAAAAACTTCCTTAGAATTCCATTCATTCAGTTATAAAATAAAAGCAATATCATGATAACTTTTTATTTTTCAATCAAATAAAGCGTCATCTTTTTGCAATTTTAAATTCTAGCATTTTATTTTCCTGATAATTTTCGATGAAGTTAATAAACACGAAGTTTTAAAAAAAACTTGCTGTAGTTCGGTTCATTCAATCATACAATTCAAGAAATCTCTTCATATCTCTTTTATTTTTTAACAAACTTAAGCTGGGTTTTATTTCCAGTTTAGAATTTTTTTAATCATTTTTGATGAAATGAAGTTATTAAAAATATTTATTTATATAGTAGTTCGATTCGTTCAATCTTACAATTAAATTAATCCTTGTCTTGACGTTCTTGACACTTATCATCAGATTGGAATAAGAAATGGAAGATTTTAGTTTGAATTTTAAACTTTGCATCTTGGTTTTTATTATCCTGTTATTTTTTGGTCAATTTTTATACCTTTATTGGGATGCTTAACCAACTCAAAACATTGTTATTAACAAATTTAATAAATAAAACTATAAATTTGTATTCATAACATATTTTAACAAAGTAAATAATAACGGAATTATTTGAAAATAAAAAACCCGCGTGAAATATGAGAGCGGGTAACTGATAAATTAAAAGTTTCATCAAAATAAATTAAATTAACAAAGAATTGTTTTTAAAAGCATATTGAAACGTTGCTCTTAATTTAGAGCGAGTTAAAACAAAAATTTTCAAACCTACAGGTCAAAAGATCGGATAAAAAAGAATTGATAAAACAATAACATTCCAAAAATCTAAATAAAGTGATCGCCTCCAGAGAAATTAAAGAAGAACACACAGAAGAGGCAGAAAAACTTTCACAGTCAAACCAAAATATTGAGGGTTTGGGAAACCAATTTAAATTTTGCGAGTTTACGGTAAAATATGGTTGTTATTTTCGAAAAATTTGAGAAATTATTAATTCAAGTTAACGTTAATCAAGAAACGTATGTTATAAACATAAAAGTTTAGAACGTACTAGTAAGGAAAATGTGGAACATCTTCACGAGTAACTAAAATTTTCTCGTTCCATATTCTCATCTCACTCTCCATGTAGGCAAATTTGATTGAACAAGATACGGCACGGATTCGTTTTCAGCAAGTTATCAAAGTACAAAATTTGTACACATAAATCTATTTTGTACAAACCATGACATTTTCTGATATATTATTTGCTTATACAAATTCACTTTCCACTTTTCTTAGCTCCCTTTACGCTTCTTTCACAAATTTACATTTTTAAACGATTTGCTACTTGAAACGAAAACAATTACCATGCCAAACCATTCTTTTCAACTTCTTAAAAACCCTAATTTAGAAAAAATTAAAATCTGTTTTTTTGGGTATCGATTAGTCGGCCTATCTTGCGGTGGAGTGTCACCCGAAAAGCGAGAGGACGGAGAAGCTAAATTTAAATTAATTTTTTAAACTGGGAAGTTCAAACACAAATATTAATTAATTACCTTCAGCAAAAATTGTAAACTTGATGTGAAGGTTCATAAACATTATGTACAGGATATTGACTCATCCTTTATTCACGAGCAATTATTCTCTGATATGATTGCAAATTTATGATTTTCGAGCTTAAAAATTTTGCTCGTTATACTGCTACCAACTTTTTTTTCAGTTGTAAATTATTTAAATGGAGTTACCAATTGGATAAAATTACTTCTGAGAGAATTCGTACAATAATTAATTGCTTATTTCCAACACAAACTAAACAGAATTCATACTAAATATAATTAAAATGTTAAAAATAAGTCCCCGAGGTAAGAGTTTTAATTGCTCATTAATTCACGACAAAGCTTGAAATTGGCACTTTTTAAATTCAACATCATCAATTTGATATTCATCGAAAACGTTTCATTAATTACAAAAATAATTAGCAGATTAAACCTTAAAACTTTACCTTTTATAGTTTAAAGTTTAAACTGTAGATAGTCGTAATTACACCAACATTTTACGGTATCGTAAAGCAAACACTTTTAAATTTTTAAATTGCAGTTTAATCTATAAAATCGAGCAATTTCAGTTGGAACACAAATATTTGGTTAGTTACCGAAATTTTGTATTATTTGTCTCGACTATTTACAATTTCTTTGGTCACAAGATTCCCGGGTACATAAAACTCATAAGGGGTTGTTTACACAGTACACAGTCAAATTCATGAAATGAAATAAATTAACCAAATTAAATGATGGCGATAGTCTTACAACGAAACAGTCGATTTGCTTTAAGAAGACAATAATGAAATAAAAAAATTTCAGCAATAATAACGAATCAAAATAAGATATCTGAAAGCTTATGAAGTACTTAATTATAATTGTATTGTGATGTCTACTTAACTTGTAAATTCTTAAGGTTATCTGAAAAGCAAAGGGCCTAGTGGAATCCCTGCGGGCCACCACAGCTGTAAAGTTTTGGGATAAAAGATTTAAAATTTAATTAAACCTCCTTTGTAATTTGTTTCCTAACCCCCATCTTTGAACTTTATTTATTAAGTGCAACACTGTAGGAGAATCTTATGATTATTAAATTCATATTAAGGCATTTAGCACCTGGCAAGTAATAAATAAGGTAATTAAATCAAAATTTTAGAAGGAAAACTAGGAAAACTATGTAAAATACGGCATGTGAGTTTCAGCGTGCGGTTTTACAATTACAGCGTTTTAGTAAAATTATTTGAATATGGTAAATAATTTCGTGATAAGACAAACGTTATTGCAAAACATAAAATACCACGCATTGTTGGAAGTTTAATGTACGTATATATTTATGTATATAGTATTTCTATGTTGTATATAACACATTGAACGAAAATGGAAACCGTAGAAATTCATGAAATGTTAAAATAATCTATTGCGAGAATATGTTAGAAAATTTTCTTGTCGTTACAGTTATATCCTTGGCAATCGCTAAATGACCTCTCCTGAGAATAATATTTTTTGCATTTTATTTAGGTAAAAGATGTAATAAAAGATCGGCTCCCATTTTAAATAATTCAAAACCCTCATCTCAAATCCGCAACAATTATTAATTGTAATATTGTAAAACTTACTGGATTAAATAATTCGTGCGGAATTAATTACTTAAACTTAAAGGATACCTCGATGATGATCATTTCAAATTTCGTCAAACTTCTTATTGAACAATAACCTGCGGAATTTAATTACTTTACAGTTTACTTCAAAGAAAGACACAAATCAAAGGTATATTTGAATTTCTGAGATCGAATACTTCAAGAAAGACACGCCTAGAATTAAGAAGATTTTACATATGTACCTAGTAGGAACTTTTTTTCCAAGTCGGAAAGTTTCCATCAAATTTAAACTGGAAATTTTATATTACATTTTTTGTTATAGCGACAAAGAAAGCAATATCTAAATTTTTTTTCTGTTAGTACTTCCCCCTCTAATAGCAAGGACGAATTCACTAGGTGCTCAAACAAAGCAAATTTTTGAGCACTTGAATAAGCTTAGTACTTGGATTCTTACGAGCAGCAAATTTATGATTTCGGAAAATCAATTGGTTCGTCACCACAGCAACGTCAAATACACGTAAAATCTGAATTAGCACCCCCCACTCGCCAGGTGGGATTTAGAGGTTGCGTATTCGTGTAACCGTTTTAATTTCCGAATTAGCACCCATCGCCAAAATTTGAGATGGATATGTCTATAATAAACTGCAAAATTTGATATTCTAAAAAAACATAAGGATGTCGTAGTAAATTCTGTCTGTCTCTCTGTCCATAATACGTTCTCATACTTCTACTAACTCTAAAAAGGTTGGCATGTTTATGATTGATGACAACACAGCAATCGAGTTTCAACTAATCACTTTAGTTAAAAGGGTTCTAGTCGATCCACAAAATTGTAAAGTGGGAAAGTCAGTAGTAATACAATGAAAGCGACAGTACATCAGAATGAAGCACAGTGCGGAGATTTTTGTTCGCTCTCTAGGGCTCTCGAACTGTCAACAATCAGTCGGGTCAGGATAATAAGTATACTGAAGAGGGGGGGGGGGAGTTAAGTTAAGATGAGTTGAGTTTGATACTGTTGGAAATTATATCTGACATTTAGTCGTTTTCAAACCAATCTTATTTTGTAAATCAGAGCCGTATAACGAGGGCGTGGTGAAGGTGGTGTAGGCCACTGGCGCACAATAACCTAGGTCAGCAGTGGCGAACCTATGGCACGTTAACGATTTACAAATGATTTCATTTTATACGCGCTACAAATTAAGTAACGTGAAATAATATCAATCAATAGTTGAATTCATGCAGCTGTGTAAAAACGGCTAAGCAAAAGCAATAAGGAGCGAGAAAGTTCCCCTCCCCCACGATAAAAATTCATAACAAATAATCACTTAAAAAAAATTCACTTTTTAACGCTAAAAGGCGCTACCGTCAAGATTTCTCGCTAACTCTCTAATAAGGGATCGAGAAAGTTTGACGTTAGCGGCTTGAACGTTAAAAAAGTAAACTTCTTTATTAAATTTTTTAATTCTAAGACGCTAATGTCAGCTTTCTTGCTCCCTTTGTTCGAAAGTAAGGCGATATCCAGTACTCTGATTTTAATAGTATATTACTAACCAGAATGATACAAAACGGTACAAACAGCAATTAGAAAAATGGAATAGCCCCCAGCCGCAAGTAAAAAAATGTTTTCTCAAGAATTATCATCGTTTTTATCGTCTTCGACAATTTAGAAAATTCATCTCATTAATTCCATGTGCTGGGGGGAAAACTTCCTCAGGCTTCCCGGTTTAACGCCCGTTTCTTCACATTCTAGAAGATCTATCAAACACCTCCTGTAATTTAAAAAAACTGGCGTAAAACCGGGGGGTCTGGGGGTATGGAATACCCCCCAGCTATAAATAAGGAGGAGATATTCATTAAAGAATTAAATTGGCTTTTTATCAATTTTGAAAAGTTACCTTGTCAGTTCCTTGTGCTGGGGGGTATTCCATATCCCCCAGACCCCCCGGTTTTACACCAATTTCTTCACATTTTAGAATAAATTTGTTTTGGTTTAACCATAATTTTAATATTGTATAAATAAATAGTATTTAAAAAATTTTTTTTGAACAGTAAGGAGGAGTAATGTTATTCAAATCACACCGCTTACCATAAGCACTTGTTACGGCCCTGGAGGAAAGAGTAAACCTTAGATCATATATATTTTATATCATTTTTAAATAATCAAAGTAGATTTTTTAAATTCGTAGGTTTCAATTTTTTTACTCTCTTTTATAGCTACTACAAGTGCTACTGCTGCTCTCGTGTTGGTTCGCCACGCACAGCCTGTAGCGTAAGTAAATCAACACCTACCGTTAATAGAATGCCCCATAAAGGCGAATATCGCACAAATATTAGAAACTTTAAAATCGATTACTGCTAATCGATATAAAACATTTATTCGTGATTTGTATCTAAAACGCTTCATTTTAATGTTATCTAACAAATCCTGTTGAGTTTCTTTTAGTAAATATAAAATCTTATTGTACTAGATTAGATATCGTCCTAGACCCGCAATGTTCTATAAAAATTTGTAGGAGATTTTTGTATACTGCATCTGTTGCAGATGGTTGCAAAAAATTTTTCTGCAGTTATTCAGTAGATAATAAACGAATTTTCTTCAATATTTAAACAATTCAAGCAAAAATACAATTCTGAAATAATTTTTTTTTTTAATTCTTCCCCTATTAAAGAGTGTTCGGCACGGGATCAACTCGATTAATACTGTTTGTAAATTTTTGACACTCGTACATAAAAAAGTTCGCCACCGCTGACCTAGGTAAAGCTGCTCCAGAAAACACAAAAAACTTCTAATATACTAAAAAATCCGTAAGTTAAAAAAAATATCAAAATTTTAATAAATCATTATAAATTTTTATAAAAACGATGATCATGTAAATATTCTGAAGTTTATGAAATTTTGACAAGTTGTTTGGGGGTATTCTAGGATGTCTATCCTAAGTTTTTTACTTTAAGGGCCCTATGCTAACTTAGGAGGGAATCAGAAACCTCAAAATGTACGAACTTTTTTTAAGTTTCTTGCTTATATCGCAAAAACTTAGGATATTTTAGGTACCATAGGTCATTACAAAATTGGGGTAAAGGTACGCTCACGGGTCCCTAAAATACAAATTTTACGATTGAAACCTCGAACTTTTCTGAAAGAGTATATATTAAATAAAAGAATTAGCTATGACGGAATGCCTTAAATGCACCTGTTTTTTCAAAAATCGAATTTAAAAAATTAGAAAATAAAAAATTAAAAATTTTTAAAAAAAACCTTTTATTTAAAATTACAAAAGTGCACTAAAAAGTAGAAAATAATTTTAATAAAAGCAAACAAAGCTTCGTGAAAACACCAATATAAAAGCGTGGGGCTGTTTATAGGTGGATAAGCAGGCTAACTATTGGTGTACAAAATTCATAACCCCACGCTTTTATATTGATGTTTTCACGAAGCTTTGTTTGCTTTTATTAAAATTATTTTCTACTTTTTAGTGCACTTTTGTAATTTTAAATAAAAGGTTTTTTTTAAAAATTTTTAATTTTTTATTTTCTAATTTTTTAGTAATATCTTTTCAAATACAGCTTATGTATTTTAACTAATAAAGGTTCATCCTATCAGATTTCTTTATTTATGTGTTTTAAATGTTTGATACTTCACCCTGTATAAATCATTACGACGAAAAACTTTACCCTGAATGCGGTCCTTAAAAATGAAATTTAGAATTCAAAGTTACTTTCCACCCTGTATGATAAAATTGTCCAATGCGCATCGACGCATGCGCTTAATGGTTTTCAGTTTTTTCTCGATTTTTCGCTTATTTTTCAGAATTTTAGAAAAACAAAATTAAAATATGAAAATGCTCTGCAGGTGAAAGCTGTGTACCAAATTTCAGATCTCTAGGACGTCGGGAAGTTGCTTAAAAATGGCCTCAAAGCGGTCGACCCACACGGACGACGGACGATGGACGACGGACAACGGTCTTCCCAAGTTAAATAAAAGCTTTTAATAATAAAAAAAAGCTTGATTTTCGAAGGTTAAACGCTCGTGATTGGTTAATCAAGTTCGTTTGTGAGAGGTACGTGCGCTGCTATATATAAGAGTGTTTCCCTTTAACAATTAGTCAGTAACTCTTGCGCTATGGTAGGAATGCGTTCTCCTTTTTTATTTAATTTAAAAATTTAAAATTATTTAAAAATCACTTCAGAAAAGGGTTACTTAAATTTAACGAACGGTAGTTACTTTTGCGCGTAGGTCCGACTTTTGCCATGGTGATTTTGATGAAAATTGACTCGAAGCAACCCTCGCTGCGCTCGGGCGCTTCGAGCCATTTTCATCAAAATGACAACTAATTTAAAAATATCCCTAGGCCCGTAGGTCAAGGAAAAGGTGAATCTTTGAGAGGTGAAACTCGTGAGAGTGGATTTTTAACGCAGGGTAGTTGTGCGAAGAAAAATCGACTTAAAGCACCCCTCGCTGCGCTCGGGCGCTTTAAGCCATTTTTCCCGCACATTTAGGGTTGAAAATCATGATTTTCGTTCGGAGTGCACTGTTACTGCATCGCAATGCAAGTGTCGCTCCCACTCTGCGCAAAGCTAAGACTATATCTAGGTGCACGTACCGACAGAATTAACCAATCCCGAGCGACTTTGCTTTAAAATTTACTGCAAAAATCGAAGTTTTTAAATTCGATTTTTGAAAAAACAGGTGCACTTAGGGCATTGCGTCATAGCTAATTCTCTTATTTAAAATATACTCTTTCAGAATTCATCGAGATTTCAATCGTAAAATTTGTATTTTAGGGACCCGTGAGTATACCTTGAACCCAAAATTGTAGAGCACTAAATTTGCTAAAATTTGGTTTGCAAAAGAAATTCTTAGACTCAATATTAACCGAGATACAGCCGATTAAAGTTAAACAAATTTTTTAGAAATGTAAGAAAATGGCCGAAACACGAAGGTTTTGCCCCTATAACTATTCATTACCATCATTTTGATGTAAATTATGTTAATTACTCATCAATATCAACATCTTTGATCTATGACTAAAACATCTATGACTACCCTCCTCCCATCACTCTCCTTCTCATTCCACCAAACCTAAAGATGACTCATTTTAATGTAAGAAATGCCAATTAATATGAGGTATCTTTATGTATGGAGGAGGGGTGGAGGAGAAGGTGGTGAGAACATGGTGAGAACATGGAAATGATGGTAATAAATAGTTATAGAGGCAAACCTTTCGTTTTTGACAGACTTCGAAAAAAGGAGGTTATTTGTCTATTTTTCTACATTTCTAGAAACCTTGTCTAACTTTGATCGGCTGTAACTCGGTTAATATTGAGTCTAAAAATTTGATTCATTAATCAAATTTTAGCAAATTTACCGCTCTATAACTTTATAATAAACTGTAGTACCTAAATTATGCTCAATTTACGAGATATAAGTAAAAAAACCGAAAAAAGTCTACAAATTTTGAAATTTTTGTCCCCTCCCTCTCCAAGTTAGCACATGGTCTTTAAAGCCAAAATCTTTCATTTTGGTGAAAACGACAGATTTGGACGATTTCTCCATACCTTCTTTAGAAAGACGTGTTATCTCCATTCTAACATCGAAGGCTTCTTTTGTCGCAGAGGTAGCTAAATCCTAAGCCATTATTTCATTTCTAGTGGTTAGGACAGTACCAACGACGTGGGATAGCCGGAAAACCACAGATTAATTATCTTTGTAGTGGCGCATTTAGGAGATTAGCTTGTCTCAATAATTTCCATCAACCTTGAGATGCTAAATAAATTGATTTTTGTTTAATTATGTGCAGTTTCTGTTTTAGCTTTACTTCTGGAAGTCAAACGCTTATTTTAGGTTACTGTGAATCTGCTAGAAAAGTTTTACTTGTTAAAAAAACTAAAATAATCTATTATTCTACCCTTAAACAATTTCCTTGATAGAATAAAATTTGTAACATTTTGCTTTCACAAAACAACATTTTTTGTAGAATTTATATTGGTTTAACATATTACACTCAGTTAAAGCCCACCCCGTGCTGTTTTGTTAATGTCGAATGAAAACACTGCTATTTTTTGTGACAAAAGTGTAAACTATTTTTTATTAAAAAATCTTTTTCTTTTATGGATGTTAGTTAATAAAACCAAGTTTAAATTATTTACTTCTTCTTAATTTGTGTGGCTTGCTAAACGTGTGACCCTAGGTTCTCTTGCTAATAATTTTAATCAACCCAGAAGAACCTACAGCTTTAGATACTTTCCGAAAACAAAGATAAAAAATTATTTCAAAACTTTCAAAGAACCGCCTGCGCATCTAATTATTTTAAACTATTTTTTCATATTTTTTTTTTATTCCCTTTCTTAACTTTTATTAAAATAATCTTCTTGAAAGTTTACCCAAAGTTCTTGTGCTAGTACGCCAACCAAAGCCTGCCTAAGATAGTTGTTATAACCCTGAATCCCCATATTATAACAAAAAGTTTTGTAAAGCGATAAAGCCCTCCGTACAATAGACCTTCTTCCAATTTTTTACTCCCCCTATCCTTTGCTATTCCCCTTCAAAGAAATTTCATAAATAGACATTGACAAAATTTCATTACCGAGCTGTGACTTAGCATTCTGTCCACGTTAGGACCTCTGGATAATTCGCACCCTTAAAATACCGAAAACTATGACTAGCACATTTTCCAACGAATTGCAGTAAAATTAAAAAACGTCGCTTATGGGCAGGACAGTAAATATTTGTTTGATTCTAATACGCAACCCGTCCTTCGTCAATAATTACTTTTTCGTTTCGAAATTAAAATACCACATTCAAATAATTATTTTTAACATTTTTAAATGAACCAAAATTGAAGTGCAAACAAAAAGTTAATTTATTTTTGCAAATATTGAATCGAGACAGATTCAATTGCTTAATCTTTCTATTCAAGATAGCATAAAGAATTGTGTACATTTGGGAATCTTGTATAATAAAATTGTAAAACCACCACGCAATTCGTATTCTCATCTTCTCGAGTCACTTTTATTGTTTTATAACCAAAAAGTTAAAATATTTTCAAATGACAAAAATAATTGAGCAAAAAGTTATCATTAAGTTTATTAGGTTGATATTTGTTGATTTTCACCGTATGGAGTAACGGAAAACTGTCAAAACCGTAAACCCCCCAAGGATTCCGGCAAATTATCCAACTACGTACGTAACAACTTCGTTCTAGTAGCTTAAAATGGTTTCCTATTTCAAAATCTGTTACATAAAAGGGTATAAATGTTTTAATTGTCACAAAACCTCCACCTGACAATTATACTGTACTTTGTTGAATTTTATTGTTAATTCCAACACGAAAATTGGGCATACATTTTTACGTGCAAAATTATTAAACCAAACATTTTTAAAAATAATTATTTGAACTAATCCATCCTTACATTCCATCAAAGTTTCTCCGATACATCAATATTTTCCTTGCTCGACTGCTGAATAATCCATGCGGTGTCAAATAAAATTCGTCGGTTATTAACCATCGTAATCCGTCTTCCACATTAACAATAGATCGCCGTCACGTGTTAGCTAATTTTGAATCACCCTATAAGTTATCGGTGATCAAAAGTGTCGCACGCTTAAAAGTTTCATTTAATTTTCTAATTAAATTCTTTGAGTTTTTATTTCATGTGGAACTTTTCATTATAATTATCTTATATCTATAAAATTTTAAATACTTAATTTAATGAAAATGTTATGTATAGAAATACTAAAAGAAATCTTTGCGAAGTGCTATTTTCGCGAGCAATCTGAACACTTCCATTGTTGCATCCATTTCTTTGAGGAAACCAATTGTTAATTTTATTATAAGTTACTTGTAGAAAATGTACGTTAAGGCACGTCAATCGAATTTTCCAAAAATCTAATTCAATGGTGAAAGTTGTGCGTTTGTAATTTGATTAAATTGACAACGTCTATAATACACGTAGCAGATTTGATGGAATAAAACTTCATGATTGATTTCTCAACTTTCTAAATCTAAATCATATTTTGTGCAAGAAGGAAAACAAACTTGCGATGCCGGAACGGCATTTAATAATTAATCTTTTGTTGTCCATTTCAGTGATCAAAATGTGTGGTAGGTAATTAATTTTAATAAAATTGCAAAGGTTTAATTTGCGTGAATAGTTGTCTGAAGCAATTCTGGAAATGCAGTAAATTTTATGATTGTTATCTTATGTAGCATTGTTATTCTAAATTATTATACCAAATTTATAGCTTTTATCTCACTAGCTTCATCCGTTCTGCAACTTAAAGAAACTTAATTAAAATTTTGTCAAGAACAGTTCCGATTGTTAAATGCTTTCTTGAAAATGATGATGTCAGATAATTTGAAGCTTTTCTTATTATAGAGCACAGTAATCCACAGCTTACAAGATGAGAAACTGCATTTAATATTGCACTTTCTTAAGTTATCAAAATCATTAAATGAAATTTTGTATGTCGCACTGCACGGGGTATGATAATAATAATCAAAGCGCAGGTTTAGAGTGTCGCAGTATATTTTAATATTATTTTATTTGGTGCAATTTAATTCACTGTTTGTTTATCATTGAAAATAGATAAAATCTTCAACGTTCATCACAAAAAACATTCACACCAAAGATGCTGTCAGATTTAAAATTATCAGGTAAATCATAAATTTAAGTTAACCTTAATGAATGACCGGTTGCGGTACGTACCGCAATAGTAGTTGACGTTCTAAAGGCCAAAACTCACACTTTACAGTCAAATTATTTGAGATTCTTGGTTCCTTCGGTCAGCAATAATCTGAGTGCTTTCTGTCTGCTTCTAATCAGGTGTAATCTATTTTTCAAAATAGTTTTATTTTTTGTCATGGTTTGGGACCTCATTATCAAGAAGGTAGAAGCAGGGAGGGCATTGGCCCCCAAAATCTTATAGACGAAATTTGTTAGAGATTCTAATTGCTGGTTACATTACAATAATATTAAGGAGTTTTGCCACTGTAAACTTAAATAAAATCGAGTTTTTTTTATTTTGAATTTTATCGAAATATACATATTCAAGAATGTGTGAAAAAAATTTCAAGTTAAAATGATCAAAATTGAGCAAGTTACATATTATTTAGTGCGACTGGACTAACTACGATATATGTAATACTAAAACTTTCAATCGCTTCTTTCTCGAAACTACAAAACTCAAATTGGCTTGCAGCATAACTCAAACAATTTTTATCCGATTGAATTCAAATTTTAACTGTAGCTTTTGTATGAGATTTTGAAGAGAATGACGTAAGGAATTTGCAAAATATTAAAAATTTGTAAAAGTTATTAACAAATTTCTGTCAAGTTTTTGCCCATAAAATTGAATTTCTTCTTCAAAAGCTTACTATTTTTTCAAAAATTAATATTTTTAGAATTCCGTAAGTCATTCTTTAGCTATTTATATGTAGATTAAGCAGATTTTTTTATTTTTGTTGTAAGATCAAATTCACTCAAGTTATGCTGCAAGCCCCGAAGACCTTTTTTAAAAAGATGTATTTTTAAAAGCTGCACTGTGCCGCCGCGTTGTAAATTTGTTTATATTAAAAAATACATATTTGCACCTTAATACATATGTAAACAAGTGGTATATTTTGTTTTGTAAATAAAATTTTTTTTCCGATCTAAAAAAATTGTGCAAATGTTGGTTCATTTTTAGGCTTTCACAGTGGCAAAACCCCTTAATGTAGTGCAGAAGGTGACTTTTTTTTCAGATTTTTGTAAAAAATTAATCACAGTATTGCAAAAATAGTTAAACTAGTAAAATTAATAAATTTTCAAACCAAATCTAGAATTTAAAAAAGTTGTCTATACAGGAATTTTTTCCAAATTTTTGTCAACTTTCTCTCTCCTTTTTAACAGTTAATCTTCTCCTTCCCGAATAGCATAGCTCGGCCTGCGGCCTTCGCACTTCTCTAGCTTTTTTAGCTTGATACATTGTAAGTTTAATCCTAAATTTACTTGCAATCAAAGCAATCTCGATTTTTTATAAATGTATCGGTCAGTAAAGCCACAGCAGTGGAGTGATGTGATCGCTGGTTGAGTATAGAGCGGAAATTCTGGGTTCAAATCGCGGATTGCACAGAATTTCTTGGCTCGGCCTTCCGGTGGGCATCTACACTCCTGTGGTGATCCCTGATGTTTGTGTCGACGTCATTACCGTTGATACGGCTGCGTCACACACGAGAGTTTACAAGACAGGTTAAGGTAGACAGGGAATGAAGCCATGGGCCTTCTAGGCCTGTAGAGCTGTAATATATATCGGTCAGTAAAACCTCCGGAGACTGTACGATATACCGTTACATGAATTTAAAATTTTGCGAAGTAAATCATGATAGTACGAGGTCCAAAATGCATTTGTATGCGAAAAAAATGAAAAATGCAATTAAAAATTGACCCTAAATTTAGGTAAAAATTGAAAATTTACATGCGGGTATGATATTTGCTGTTAGTAAAAGTTGTTTTCTGCCCCACTTTTGTTTCTTTCACCGCTTACCCTAGTTTATAAATATAGACTTGCAAATATGCAAATTACGTCCATTACAACAATAACAATCGTCATGGATATGTCAAACTTTGAAGTAATAAAACTGTTCATTTTAAGGTCACAAAATTTTTAGAGAAAGTTTAGGAAGTTTGGGAAGTTTAGGAAGGCTAGCGGAATCTTAAAAAACGGTGCATCATTAACTAAATAAATAACATAAATCAGCACTAACCTAAACTAGAAATCAAAATCTTGAAAAAAAAATGATTCTTATAAGAAATAAATAACATTAAGTAACACTAACCTAAGTTAATAAATGGAAACATTGAAATGGAGAGTTTTTTTTAATAAATATCATAAACAAACATCTAACCTAAGCAAGAAACCGGAATCCTTGAAAAAAGGTAAAAAATTGATTTAAAAAAATAACAATTTCATCCGATATTGTCGCTACAAATGTAAACTTTGATTGGTGTAACTCCTCCACATTTTTCACACAGATGCTTATAAGTCGTCTAAATTACACTTGCCATCAACAGAATAAAGTTGTTGAAGCCATGGAGAAGTAATTCGTGTTAAAAATCATAACTAAAATCAATTTTTACCTAAACTAATCGATATTTGACGTTAATCCATAGCATGAACGTTTCATTCTTATGTTATGATCAGTCAAATATCGTTGAATTTTTAGAAGCTGGAGAAGAAAAATTTTACTGCTCTAAATGATTTTTGTTTGTTTTATATCTAACTCAGCCAAGTGGGAATCTACGTCAATTCGTAGCCGTCAATTTGTTGAACAACAATTCGTCGCCTGCGACAATTCATCGCCTAAAATAATTCATCGTGCGTGACAGTGGATGATAAAAATATAATAAAATTTGTTTATTTATGTTCCAATACATAAAAAAAAGAACATCTCGCAACAACAACCTTTTAATTTAACACTTATATAAACAAATCGGTACATGATTATAGGTATTGTAGATAATCTACCCCCCCTCCCCTCTGTCTTATTAGGAAATAGAGTACCGATTTATTAGAAATTATACCTTTTTTCATTTAAACGGTGCGCTAAATAACATGAGAATTTATGCAACTCTGAACATACCTGTTCAAGAATTGGAGGTCCCTCCCTTAGGGAGGAGGGGACCACTTTCCCGAGTGGGTCTCTTGGCCTCCAGATGTGCCTATAACCCTGGTTTTTATGTTAATGATGGCAATTCATTAACCCCGAAAGACCACTAGCTTAGCGTGCCTTCAAAATCACAGATCTATAAATGATTGATGATAATAATCTACCCTTATTACTGATGACCCTTATTACTGATGACTCTCTGATGACAGAGAGGTGAGCTAAGTCAACAGGCTAAGGACCGGACTCTAGGCGAAAAGCCCTAGGTTCGATCCCCAACCCAGCTACAAAATTTATTCAACTTTATGATACCCTCTCCTCTCGGAAGGCAATGGCAAACCACCGAGAGTAATCTGCCAAAAAAGCCATTTAATAATAACAAATTAAATTGGTCACGACGCTTCTGTCAAGAAGCAATGCGAAGAAGAAGAATTACTGATGACCACTTGTCAACATCTTTCTAGCGTTGCTTATTGTTGTACCTGACGCTCACTTTCACTTAGTGCCGTCTTCAGAGTTCTGTAACAGTCAATAGCACTGAAAATATTTCAATAATGTAATATAAAAAACATTTCAAAATGTTTTATCTTCGCGCGCGATGAACTGTCGCAGGCGATGAATTGACACATTCGATGAATTGTCTCAGGCGAAGAATTGTCGCGCGACGAATTTACGGTACACCAAATGAAGTACGGTCGGCTTTACGTATTCAGAGAAATCTATCGATCTAAATCTTTTATGAGCAGATAGACGGAACCTTTGCCCTTGATACACTGTCATAAAAAATTCAGTTGTAGTTGATCTTTTGTAAGAAAAACACAATGAGTTCCAAATACGTGTCACGCTACGAGAATGAGTTCCTCTGTCTCTACTCGAAAAGTTCGGAAATTTTGCAACCAGCGGCTGCTAAATGCATGAGAAAGTCGCGATTTTGATATGGCAAAAATTGTCGATAATTTACGGGAAGGTGACCTGGAGTAAGAGTGCACTTTTGGTGCTATTGCAGTAAAAGACTTTGTTACAGCCTGCTAATCGTTGTTTCACCGGTAAATATGAGGATTGAGTTCTGTAGAAAAATAACAATCCCAAACATTACAAGCTCTGTACCGAGTGAAAATCTGGCATAGTTACACTCAAATGGCCGTCACAGTCTCCCGGATGCAAATCCAATCGAAAATGTGTAGGCATAGTACATTAAGCACAAGCTTTGTGGAAATCGCAGGTAAACTTTAAAGTAGTTATCTCACTTAGCTGGAATACTCCATCAATTTGACAAGCAATTATTGATCCCGATACCGATTGGATGGATTGTTAACCAAATTGTATCTTTGTTCTGATAGAGTGAAATGCATATATTGTCGTATTATCTTTTTTATAACAATCTTGGGATGCTAAATTGTGATGAATGCACTAAAAAGATTAAAATTTTGTGTTAGGTTTTTGAAAAGTAGGAAAAAGACAATTTTTGCAATTTAATTGCTGAGTTTATTTGGGAGAGCTTAATTGTTCTTTTTAATAAAAATTGCACCTCTGATATTCTAAAGTTCTTGCTTTATTTTTGAATTTTGGAATTGAAAAAAAATGAAGTTAAATATTTTTAAATTGAATAAATTGCAATAACTTCTAAAGAAATTGAAATCGACAGACGATTGTCCCCTCATTTTTCTCTTTTAGCTCACAAACGAAATATCCTTGTGGCTTTCTTTTTTTCAAAATGTTTTTTTTGCAAGGCAAAAAACGAAATAATACTTTTGTATAAAAATTTTTTTATAAAATATATTGTGATACATCACGATGACTTCATAAATATATAGAAATTAATATTTATTTTTCAATTTAAAAAATATATTTTAAAATAGCAGTTTCCCGGTTTCCATTCCTTTATCACGATAACCACCCATAAATTTTCAACTGATCTCTTCTGCGGGTTAAAAATTACCATGAAAAACCTTTTCTAATAGTAGGTATGTCAAGCCAAAGTTGTATAAAAATGTTATTTTCAGACTCAAAAAATAAAATTGGTTAGACATATTAAATGTTTTCGAGTTATTACAAAAGTACTTTAATAAAAATTAAAGTATTATACAAATAAAAGAATTTCTTTTTTGTAAAAATATTTTATAAGAGTAATCTTTTGTTCTAAATATTTTCTGTCAAAAATCTTTTGATGCAAAGAAGGCAACATTGGTCTATTCGAATGTTTTTGAAATTTCTTAATATGATGTCACTTTTTGTAGATTTTGTTTGAAATATTTAAAGAAAAAACTATCTGTTTTTTTATAAAATATTTTTGGCTATTCAGCTTTCTTTTATTTAATTTACTGTTTGAACTACCTCGTGAACTTTTGTTCACTCTATCAAGACTCTATCAAGTCGTGTATCACCAAAAAAGGAAAAAAGTTAATAATTCTTCTCAAGGTCAGGTCCGTATCCAGAATTAGCAATACCGATATTGGTAAAAATGAAAAAAATAAAGAAAATTTTTCTCGGTGTATAATTAGCCTACCGAAGCATTATCTTTTTCCGACCGTAATCAACAATTCGCTAATAAACAATTTGAAATTGTTATATTAATTTGCAAACCAAAAATATGTACATTTACATCGATAAATTATGTTGTCTGTAAACGTAAAATTCCGAACAATAAAACCACACGTCATTGATTAATTTAATGGAAAATTTATTGCCGGTATTGTTATTTCCACTATGTACTATAATTGGTCTAGTGAAATAGGAAAACTTGTTGATTAATTTCAAAAATGACCCTTTTTAGCGAGCAGGTCTGTACGTAGGTATTTTTAGGAAAGATAATCAAGGATTATTTTAAAAGGTTCCATTACTTGTAATTGGTTAATTTGGGAAAATGGTATTCTTATCATTTAATTTATCAAAACGTAAAATTAACTAAGCACACCTAAATTAATATTTAGTTAATCTGATAATTCAACCGCGAAGCATGATAAAGTTTAGGATAAAATGTAACTTGTATAAATTTAATTATAAAACCAAGAATTAATTAGTTTCAAATCCGAAAGTCAATCTAATTGTTTGCCAAGTAATTTTGCACAGTAAGTTTTAAATTATTACAAAACATAAGTGGGTTAGAGCGACCATAAAAATTATCGGTATAACGAAAATGAAACCAAATTTTGCGAGAAGTCATACCTACAACTTGTTTGGAATTTTCGCCTTGATTACCTGTGCTTTTAAATTTTCCCCCCAAAAGCTGCCAGCTGTGTTGTCAAATAAAAATTAATTTAAGATTAATTAGCATTTTTAAAGGGGAAATTAATTAAAAATAAAATATGAGGCGCATTGAATTTAAAAAATTTGCATGATCAAACACTCTGTTCGGCTTTTAAAGCCATGTCGAAAAGTTAGTGAACCATTTCTAATGAAAACGTTGATTTATTGACCACAATGTAGCATTGATCTTCGTCAAGCCAATTATACAAACAAGGCGATTTCTTTTTTGCACCGTTTTGTCAATTTTCCGCAAACATTGTCTCAAATTGAAAGAAACTTTTGTAGTAGTATGAAAAAGTTCTTTCTAAATGATCTTTCACGTGCGGTACTACGTAAGTAGAATGCTCTTTACATAATGAAATTTTGTTTTATAGCACATTAAATTATTGTTTATTCACATCCAATCCATTTCGTAACCAGCGATGCTCAAATTTCCAAATTTTATTTCGTCAAAAAATGGTGAAATCGATTAAGCAGGAAGAAACAAATTTCAATGTTAATTTTTAAAAACCACTTGCAAATCATTTTTCTTGCGCTTTTCTTCACCAAACTGACTTTTAATGTAAATTTCAACTTATTTATGCAAAGAGCTATTTAATTGTCCCACATAAAAGAGTTCACTATATGTTGTATGAAAATCTTGCAAAAGTGTGAAATTTCACAAGTCCTCTTTCTTGAATCAAATTGACGCTTTACTTTTTCATTAAAATTTTAATACTTTTGAAATTGTAATTAACAAGTTAAGTTTGTTTACAGTTTCTTATTCTTCGGAATAAAGATTTCAAAACTTTTGAAATAAAATTTTATCAAATATTTACATCACTTGTCGCAGGAAAATTGGGTTGTAAAATATGGTAAGTCCGATGCATCATATCGGCCTTGTTTTCAAATTCTGCTTGTTATTCATCATTTTTCGAATAAACTCATTTTTGTATCCGATTTCAATAGTTTTAATTTTGCATTGCGATTCAGCACTAGTTTACGGTCCAGTTAAATTAATTTAATTTGTAAATTGCTACTGGCGACCTTTGCAATTGCTCACATTTCAGTCACAAAATACAATACGTCAAGATATAACTTATTTATTAGTCAATATTTACCAAACCGCGCAATGTTATTGATAAAATTTTTGCGCTGTAACGTCAACAGACATTTCAAATTTACAAAAATTCCAATCGTTTAGAAGCGCAAAATTTTTGTTATTTCGTTTCCTGAATAATTAAAAGTTTGCTTTGATAAATTTATGTAAATTTGTTTAAATTTTAAGTGTTGAGTTTTGCACTTGTAATAATTAGACCACCGGCAATTAATATCCTTGTGGGCTTTATTTAAAATTAAAACAGTTTAAAAATTTTATTCAAGTAGAATGAATTTTAAATTGTCTAAGATAATTTGTGTTTGAGTGGTGCATGGTTAGCAACAAAGAACCAAAAAGATTTTTGAACGAAAACTCAAACCCCCTTAATGTGAATAATATGTAAAATAATAAACCTATAAGTTTCAATTTATGGATCTGTGAGAAATTCAAACTAACATTTAGAAATCAGGAAGTCGATTCTTCAATCATACTTTTGAGTTCATCAGATATATGATTCAAAAATGCAGTCCCCTTTATATGTTCAGAAAGCGTACAATTTAATGGTGCACATTTGAGTTTTCCAACCTCACCAAGACTTTCAGATTTAAATTGTAAGATTTTCCTATTTCGACATTATTATTTAAAACGATCCATACAACAGCTTTCTAAGTTCTCTCTTATTTAGAAGTGAGAAGTTGGGGCATTATCATTTCACTGCTGGAAAGTTAGAATTTTAGATTTCGAAAACTAACTCTATTACGAGTAAGTTAATGTTGATATATGACGCTTTATATGTTCCAGAAAGTCAACTTTGCTTAAGAGGGGCATTTTTTTCAGGGCCCTTTTAATTTAATCAACAGATGGCGCCTACTTGAATATTTTTATAAAATAAGAGAAATTTGCTATATTTAAAATATAGCAAATTCGTTGAGATAATACTATTCTATAAACAATATTCTTGATCTTAGGCTATTTGAAATTCGTATTGAGTATGTCAAAGCACTCTCACTTACAAAAAAAGATAATTAAACTTTAATTATGAATTGTGTTTTTATAAATAAATATTACGAACTCAAAATAGCTTAAGATCAAGATTATTGTTTATAGAATAGTATTATCTTAACGAATTTGCTATATTTTAAATATAGCAAATTCCTCTTATTTTATAAAAATATTTAAGTAGGCGCCATCTGTTGATTAAATTAAAAAGGCCCTGAAAAAATGCCCCTCTTAAGAAGATTTCATAGAGCAACCACAAAAGCTTTAGCTGAGGAAAGCTTCTTGCTCTTAATTTTTACAACAGCATCACTTAGGAAGCTAAGTAAATTTGGAAGGGTGGCCGTTAGATATCAACATTGACGAAACAATTTAAAAGTTTATCACCTTGTCCGGTCTTTTTAACCAATTAATAATAATTTATTTAGATCCTAAAGTGCAAAAACCGTAGGAAAAACTGTGTAAAGCGGCCGTAAGCCGCACAGTTAGTAAACCCGAGTAGATCGTATGGTTTCAAAGTTATCTAAAAAGGTTAATCAAAAGAACTAGGTACAACCACCGACAAAATGTTTATATACTTCAATTAGTGTACTCCGTCATTCTATTTTATTACAGAAATAAGCTACGTAAATTATTGTTTACATATTGTAAGCAAAGGTTGTAGGCAGATTAACAAAACCCTAATTATTGAATGTTGATTATTGTTTATTAATTTCAAATTATTGTTAATGAGATACATTACTGATTTTATAAACTGTGAATATAAATTAATATAAACAATATCTCTGAAATAATTCGTAATGTAATTTTCACAAGTTAAAAGCTCCAAATGTTTATACATTTTAATTCAATACTAATTAAATTTATTTTTATAATTAATTATTGACTCTCTAACTGGAGGTACTAACTAAAGAACCGATCTGATATTTTTATTAGTTTTGTCTAAAAAAAAAAAAATTTAAATAAATAAATTGTGTAAATTAGTGTAGTATTTCAAATTTCAGAATTATTTTAATACACGACTCTGACGTCAAAAAGTAAATATGTTTAAGAATTGATAAATACAGAATTGATCCACAACGGTTTTATTGCCACAATCGATCCATTTAGCGATTCATTTCTTTTGTAGGTGTAGACAAGAGTAGAGTCTAAATAACAAAATTTCTATTAAACCATAGGTCCCCCATACTCAACCTTAACGTTGAAGACAGCAACCTATTGAGAATTAGGTATGCCAAAAAGCTTAAATCCATTTTTAATTTCTTAACGCAATTTCAATCGTAAATGTTTGATGTGCAGATGTGTTTATGATAAGTAGCCGTGTGTAAGAGGTGCTTTGAAGTAACGACGAGCACTCATACGACGAATGAGTGGTTCAATATACTCCATGGAGTAGCACACACAGAAGTGGGAAGTTCGAGTTCAACCTCGTGCAATTGAAGTAATTAGCTTCCCGATGTCGATGTTTTCTCATTAGTATTTTGATATAAGTTCCTCCCCCCTTTACTCCAACTCCGTCTTACAAGAAATTTTAAATTTCTTTGAATTCCTTCTGGTGAATTCTGGTTAGAACAAGTAAATGGATTTCGTCTACCAAATTTGTATGTTTTAATAACAAAATACGAATTATAAAATAAAAGACCGCCTGTGGTCGCTTGTGGCATTGCATCTTTAGCATGTGGAAATTAATGTGGCTACACTCAAAAGAGTGTCAAATAATCAAAGGAAAATGAATACTAAAAAAGCACAACTTCAATGAATCACAATAAAATCTCAACAAACAAATTTAAGTTTAAATTGTAGGTACTTTTCAAAAATTCAATGTAGTTGAGTCCTCTTCATTCTAAATCAAAACTAATGAATTGGAAGTTGATTTTAGTCATGGGAAAGGTTCGTTTTACATTAAAAATGTATGCAATAATATCATTCCGAACATCTGCCCTGCACTACTTGACCGAAAGTAATCAAACAGATGAAAATATTGTCGTAGTTTTTCTTAATTAACTATCAGCAATGACTATTTCAAATTTCAAAATTATATTGTGCAGTAAGTATAGGTTATTTCAAAATGTGTCACTGTATGAGTTACAAATTTACATTTTGGAGCAAAGTAAAACAAAACTTTGTGAGGTGTAATGAAACCACGCTTTAAAACATTTCCACAAAAATTTAAAGAAAAACTTTTGTTAGTAATCATAAAAACACATTTTTGTTCCCTGTTTTACTGTGCCCCACTGGTATTCCACAACGAAACAGAACAAGTACATATTTATTTTTAATTATTGATATTTTTAACTAAACAAAAGTGAATAATAAAAACGTCGCCATTCTTATGTTGATGTAAAAAGATCACCCTTTGTTTTATACTACCCCAGTTTTTAAATTATGAATAATTTTACATCTAAACTGTTTCACTGCGGAACTATTCTAAAGTTCGACCTGTTTTAAGCACGAAAAGCAAGTATTTTTTCTGAAACTCTGTAACCTATTAAATTTTTATCTTTATGTAACGTTTAAAAATTCTATATTGGTATTTTGTTCTATGCTGAATTTCAAGTTTCAGTAACTATTTAGATTCTGCCAAGAAGGGGTGGGTAAAATTGTATGCTATGTAGCACGTCGTAGTAACTGATTTATGACGTGAATAAAACTTATGCTTTAGCCCTGCATCTTAGCATCAAAACCAACTTAAGGAACTGCAAACTAAGTAGTTGTGGGTTCGAACCCACAAGGTTTTACTAATTATTTTAAATTAAGACACAAATATCATTTTGTTTGTTATTATGTATCTGTACAAACCAACAATAAAATTAAAAATTTGTAAACAAATTCTCAAGTACGATGAATAATCTAAAAAGTCCGAAAAAGAGGCTAAGACAACACAAAAAGCTGCCCGATGTTGGTTTTATTTTAAAAATAAAAGAAATCACTTCCCATTGAAACTTTTTTTTCAAAGTTCAAAATATAAATTCAAAAGTCAAGCGCTAAAATTTTTGCTAAACTCATGATAGATAGAAGAAACAACATTCTATATTTATGTTGCCAAAACACACTCAACATGCAAATCAATCCGTTTCAAAAAATGAAGTTGCTTTAGTAAAACTTCAAAGCGACCATTCCAAGTTATTTTTCCAATTTCATCTTTGGAAAATGTAAGACATGAAAGGACGTCGTCAACTTTTTATTTAGTAACCAATAACTAAGCAAACTGCAATTTTATTTCCAACATTATAAAGTAAAAGGAAAAAGTCCAATTTACTTAAATTTCTAACGTTCTAAAAGGATGTAATAATCAAATCTTATTTTAAAATTTTTCCGAGATAGAAAAATTTCGTGACAGATCGATTTTTTAAATTAAAATTTTTCAAGTGCATATTTAAATTTCCACACGTTTTGGAAAACAGAGACACGTTTTATGAACTCGTCACGAAAAAATTGATTAATTAAGCAAAAGGGGTGAAATCGACGGGTGTGTTTATGGTTAGGGTGGTAAATGAAAAATTTTATGCCACATACCTGCAATAAAAGTCACTAAACTGTGTTGATTTATTTAAAAACTTCGAGTCAATATTAAAACGAACGTATTGACTTGCTCCTACCGAACCCGCAACCCTCACTGCAGACTGGGATTTTCATCTCCAGCCTCCGGTCCAACGATTTCAACGCGCAGGACATGCTGCTGCAAACCGAATTTTCCGAGAAAGATGGAAAACCAAAGGAAAGCATAAAAAGGAAATGGGTACGAGAATACGAACCGAGTTAGAATATAAAACAACAGTAACTAAATGTGATTTCTTGAAATCATAAAGATATTAATGAATAATGCCGAAAAATCACAAAAAATTGTGATTACAAATGAAATTAATTTTGAAAAAAAAATATAATAAATCGTCGGTATTTGTTATGTTACATCGGCATATTACTAAATAATACGGAACCGCCACATCTTTCGTACGCCCACAATTAATCTAATATTCTATCGGGCAGTCTACTCCCCAAACCAAACTCCTTTATGATGATTATTTCAGAAAAATAATTTGTATGAACTTTATTTTACAAAACAACGCGAATTGTTTTTTGCGCACGTATTTTCAAAGCATTAACTTAAATAAAAATGTCAAAAAATAAAAGAAACTTTATATAACATTTAACTACCTATTCGTGTTTTCAGCATATATACAATAAATAACTTGTTTATTTTCCCGCCGCTATGTTATTATTATTGTTAACACTAAATATAAAATTTTCATATCGTCGATTTAAAATTTCTCAAATTGAGTGAATTTTTTTAATGATGACTAGGAAAATTGACCTAATTTGCGCCCGACGTTTAAAAAGAGAATAAAAACAAAGTTTCTGATGTTTTAAACTCTTTGATATTTTCCTCTGGTGTCGTCTTCAGTTCGTATCAAAAGTTGCCTGGAACGACTTACTTAAAATATACGAAGCAGTACAAAGTATAAAAATGTATTATACTACACCGACAACACAATGTAAATTTTTCCTGTTTATTAATTTTGTATTTGAAGTAAGACGAAAATAAGGTAAATATGCTAGAAAAAAATTTAAAAAAAAATGAATTTTTTTGTGTTGTTCCACTTTCCCAAGTACGTTTTAGAAAAAATGAAATACTGGGTAACAACCCCGAACACAATATTAATGTAGTAGCTACAAAAAAACGTTAAATTTCAGGTAAAATAAAGAACGTAAAAATTTTCACGATAAAAAGCTTAATTAAGTCTTACAATTTTTTTCTTAAAAAGAAGTAAATGAAAGCGTAAAATCCCGGCGCCGATAAACAATGCACCCTTTGCACGCACTGCTGCTTTGCAAATATACATGAAATGCATCTCAGAAAAAAAAATATGATAGAAAAAAAATATGTCTGTCTGTTTGTCAGTTACTAAAACTCAGTTACGGTAACAATTGATAAACAACAATGCAAAAAAAATTATAAAAACTTGTCGGTAATTAATTTATTGTTATTTTTTGGGGTAGTGGACTAAATAATGATTAAATTATGTAGGTATATTTTCACCGTTTCGCTAATTTATTAAGCTTCGTTAATTTATTTTAAATGATAATTATTAATAAATAATACATAATCTAATTATTATTATTTAGTCCACTACCCCCAAAATAGAAATAAAATAATTATTGTTCTATAGACAAAAACATATCTTTAATAGCTTGTTAATTTTTTATTTAGTAGGGGAGATTGGGGCTAGTAGAACCACTTTAAATTCTAATGTAGAGTAGAAACCAATTATTACTACTAAACAATTAATGATTTGTTTTATTCCTTATTGAGAAAAAAAATTTGATGGACTTGGATTTAGGATTTAGCTTATGAATTAATGATTAACAAATTTAAGCCCCCTATAATTTAAAATGGGGTCAGAAGATGCTGTTTAGGGGAAAGAGTTTACAAATTTTTAATTATGAGGCATTTAAGTATGTAATAAAATTGCTCTAATATTATTTATAGATGGTTTTTGTAATTTTCAAAATTCGTTACAAAAAAACTACTGGCTCTACAAATTTTAAAAAATTTCAAAAATTATTAACATCTGAGACATGGCAAAGTCTTTGATTTGGCAACAATATGGAGCAATACAGCAAAGATGTTAGTATTATGAAATTTGAACATTCAATTTTTGAATTTTGGTTTTTCAATTTGGTATTAAAATGAGCAACTTCTTTACATTTCCGATAAAATACGTCGAGTTCTTTTCGATTAAAGAAGGCATATAGAAATGTTATACTTCAAAGGTAATATTCTCACATATTATAATATGTAATACAAAAAAAAATATATTGTCAAAGGTGCGGTGCATTAATAAATGCATCCAGTTTTAACAATAGGTAGGTACTATATTTTATTAATAAATTTGCTTTTTGATAAATATTTGGGTTTATGAACTAAGTAAAATTACGTATTTCATACTCGATTACCAAGTACCCACTCACCAACCACGCATTTATTTTAAAAGGAAGAGCGAGCTTTGATAAGTTTAAAAACGTAGGAACTTGGATTATTTGTTGTTATTTTATTGTTTTTTAGAATAAATTTGTGATCAATATGGAATCTATTCGGATGCTTTTAGAAAATTGTTCAACTATGCTCTTCTTTATAAAATAATTTTGTAGTCAGTGAGTGAGCGCCCGATAGCGAGTATGTCGTTAATCCATTCATACGCGTCAGTGGTAGACACATAACCGGATGCAAATTAAATTTTGTACGACATCTTTATGTTTATTATGGATCTCGGGGAGAAGTGCGACACCGCAGGCCAAGCTATATCAGGTAAAAGAGCAAAAATGCGAAGCAGAAGGCCGAGCCGTGTTGGAAGATGACGTCAGAAATAAGATAATAAAAGTGGTCATTTTTCAGTGCGCATGCTTAAAAATGTACAATTTGTTTTGTTTTTATTTTCAGACCAAAATATTCGCTAACGAAAACAGAGATTTAGAGTAGATCGAGATTTACTCCAAATTTCTATTTTCGTCAGCAAACAAAACATAGCAAACTGTGGCCATTTTGCCAAGTTTATTGGTAAACATGAGCTCTGAAAAACTACTACTCTTTATACCTAGTTTTCTGGTATAACACAGATGAACACTCAGTTCATCTATTCATGTGCGTCAATATTAGACATATAACTGTTAAGATCTTTCATTCGTTAGACAGCACCGTTGTAATTGAAGACTAGTGACGAATTTGACCAACTCCTTAGAAAGGGGGAGGGGGCTAGAAGCCCTCAATTTGTCAACTATAGTTAAAATTCCTAAATTTTTTTGTTTCTAGCAAAATCACTCAAAGATTCGCAACTTTTTGCTTAGCATTTTTTAAAATAAATTGTAGTCAATGAGTGAGCACTCGGTAGCAGAAATCTTGTTAATCCATTCATGCTCGTCAGTTATGAGCACAGCCTAGCGGAAGGTTTCAAAAATAGAAATAGTACAATTTATATTTAATGGCTTTCACTGTATGAAAAAGCAAAAATTATTATTGAAGAATACTATAAGGTAATTACTGTAACAAGAACGATCAAATTCTTAACTAAAACCTAAAAAAGTATCAAATTTTCACATAAGAATATAACCCAGGTAACACACAACATTGGGAAAACACCGGGGCAATATTGTGTGTTACCTGGGAATACTAATTTTAATTGCGTTAATTTGCACATGCTTTTGGATTTTTGTGTTCACATTATCGAATCTGTACTGTATGTAAAATAATTCAATGATGTTAAATTACCATATTTACAAACTTTGTTTTACTTTAATGCAAATAATATTATTATTTTGACTACCCTTTAAAGAAAAGGTAGTGGGTCAATGATAAACAACAAACCCAATTTACTGTAAAACTCTAGATTTAAAAACAACAGGTAAAACATGTGAGGTTCGAGGTTGAAGACTAAGTCAATTTAAAAAATGTTTTAAATTTTTTAAATATTTTAAATGTCTTCAAAAATTAAAAAATGATAGCCCGCAATAATCTAATAACTTTCAAATTTTAACTGTAATTTTTGAAAAAAAAATGTTAAAAAAGCTACGTTTTTTTAGCGAATTAACATTTTTTTGAAGTCCTACGAGTTGAAAAACACCAAACATCAAAAATGTCTAAATGTGTACAGCTCTTCATATTTTTGGTATCCTGATAGATTCTACCACTTTCTATGACCGCATTTGTTTAATTTTTTGAATTGTAAATTAATTTTCGTTAAACTTTTCGTTAAACCTCGTCAGTATATGCGCGTCATTAATTTCGGAATATTTTAACAACTTTCAAAATATTATTTTTACAAAAAAATTAGCACATCTTTTTTGTTCATTTGATCATCTCCTCGACGAGAGTGATTTTAATTTCGATGATAAAAAAATGATAAAATCAAAAAATTAGCAGAATCGAAAAAATTTTAAAAAGGTTAAATCAATCCAATGATAATTTTATTATAGGTATGGACATGAAATTTTACGTTCAATCAAAAAATTACGTAAAAATGAGACAGAAAAAAAAAATAAAACAATTTTACAAGTTTTGTAAGTCTTTTGGGACTTCAGGGTTAAGAGAGTGCATTATATTATATTAAAATTTTATGATAAAAATAATACATAAGTTTAATTATATGTTTTTCAACTTAAATTCTTTTTCGTAAATTTTAAAAAATTTATAATACAAGTCAATTTACTCTGGGGCTCAAAGAACCTCAGCTGCCCATCCAAAGATCTTCTAACTTTAGAAATATTTTCTTCTGAATTCTAATGGATTTAGCTCTAATATTTTTGGGCTAAAAGCTCTTTAATGAAAAATTATGTGCATAAATAATCCGCGGGTCCAAAAGGACTCCAGGTGACCATCCAAAGGTTAAATTAATGATGATGATAAATACACTTTTTAGTATAAAATCAAAATAATTTTATTAAAAAAAAACTGACCTTTGCGTCCAACAATGGAAACTTTCTCGTGATAGAAGCCGCTTATCTGAAACAAAGAAAACCAAACATTAATTTTTAAATACTGAAAATTTTGCTTATTTTTTCTAAAATTTAGTTGAAGTAACACAAAACTATAGAGTATAAAGAAAAAGTTATGGCTGTTGTAGTGCAACGGTATTTTGAAAGCATCCTGTAACTATCAATATTTTTCAAATGCTAAACAACTTTTAATATACTAAAATATACCTAAATGATCAAAAAATATTGGAAATAAAGTTTGTAAGGTTTGTAAACAACATGGTTATCAAAGTGATGACTCATAATAATTCTGGGAACCACTGAATAACGCAAAGGCTTATTTAATAATTTATGCATGTACGGCTTAAAACTTTTGCAAAAAATAACTAAATAAAAATTTAATGTGATCGGTTTTATGTACAAGTTTAGATTTTTTCGTTATGAGTCAAAATTTTGTACATTTTATATTTCACGTGGCGATGACGTCATCAAAATGGCGACTATAAAAAATGATAAGTTTTCTGAAAACATCGTGGAAACGAATAGCAATGTTTAAAAATTTCAAACTGGAATGGAATTAGCACAAAATTATTGATCTTAAAAGTACAAAAATCCATTCGAAATCGTAATTTTGAAAAAGTAGGGTTATAGGGATACTCACAAAAGAAGTTCATCCAACAACACTTCACCGTACACTCAACGTCCCCACAATATTCAAAATTAAAATTTGCACAATTGTCCACTTATAATTTAAAAAATCACTTGATATCACCTCATAACTCGACCGCGAATTAAAAGAAACTGAGCCTATCGAGCAATGTAATAAATTAATTCTTGGAAATGTGAATCGGTAAAAAATTTTATTTACAAATTTAGGATACGAACTTGGACGAATCGGGAGGTAATTACGCTTATGAGATCATTTAACTTACAGCAACGATGATAAGGTTTGAATTTTTGTCGTATAATATTTGGTGGATCACAAAATTAAATTTGAATTTTTGAAAATTACGGACCCTAAGACAAGACCATACGTCATTTTTGTATGAAAATTCAATTGAAATCAATTATGTGTTGGTTTTTATTGAAAATTTTAAGAACACCTGCAGGATCGTTCTTATCTGGATTCAGCTTACGTCACACTGTTACCATAGCTGTGATCCACTTTTAATTCAAGGATTGAGGATAAAGGTAGACTGGTTAACACTCCAACAATTGACTAAATTTAAACACCCTGTATAGTTAAAATGCGATGCATCCTTTCCATTATAGTGAATGCGCTGCTTTAATGAGTAAAATTTTATTATTTTTATTTCTGTTTAAATTAAATTACTCTATTTTATTATTCGATCAACGAAGTCACTCGTTATTTCGTTACGCTTTTCCGGACTCATTACAACTGTTAAAATTTTATAGTGAGGTAACAAAACGAAATAGTTACTTAATGATTTTCAGATTTATTTTAATGAAAAGAAAATTTTCCAAGATTCTAAAAATAAGACTACAATTTTCTACGTTTAAATTGCTATTTGTACTAAAAATTAAAAACAAATGTTTGGTTAAAATTCAAACCCCATCATAATATCCTTCGCGACATTAAATGAAAATACATCTTAGGAAAAAATCTTGTCTCCGTTCCGCTTAATAAAAATGTGCAACATTATTTTAAGAAGCCTGCAAAAAGCTTCGTCTAGTAGGAATTTCTTATTTAAGATGTTGACTTATAAGTAGGAGTGAATAGATAGCAGATTAGGTATGAGGATATCAAAGTGTCAACAAGAAAAATTTAGAAAAGTGGTTACTTTGCTTCCAGCAGAAGTTGAATTTTTGAGTTAATGTGAAATTTTTGAAACGAATTCTGCTGTCTTCTAAATTTAAATTAAATTCTTGTGATAATATTTATTTAAAAAATTATTTATTGTGCGCAATGCTATTGTATGCAGATGAGCGCTGTAATTTCTAATTTTCTTTTAGTTGCTGTGATTATCTTAAAACGGAATTAAATTCACTAATGCTATAAATATTTAAACTTAATTAGTATGGAATATTCGAAAATAGTTAAGCTCGGACAAAAAATTTAAACAGATAAATTTAAATTCAATGGCTCTCAAGATATATCTAAAGATAGAACTTCAGTTCGCGTAGGTGCTTTCAGGAGTGTATATGTTGATAAAACACATCAGCTCTTGAAAATGTTAAAATTCGACAAGAAATTGTTTAACGACAAATAACTTTCAAATACAAAAAGACCTAATGACATAAAATCCGTGGATGATAAGTTTTTATTATAGTTTTCACTTTGTGCTGACAAAAAGGAAATTTCGCACTATTTTACTCCTAAGCTGCACCTTATATTCTGAATAAAAGTTTTGTTGATAAGAAGAGTCGTTTTGCGCTTTCACGAAAACTTTTTAGTGTAATTTATTAAGATGAAATAAAGTCGAGAAAACGCCTGCTCTAATGGATTTCAGAAGTGTCTTTTTGAGGTTTGCCCTAATGTGCTACATTACATCAGCTCATTCTAAAATTGTTGTTAAAATTGGTAAGTTATTAATTTTTTACTATTGTGAACAAAATATTTACATAGCACCAAACCGAATATTTATGTCTATTTGCACGTGAATGTGAATACAATTTTATTATTTATAAATAGCTTCATGACGATTATAAAACAGGAAAACAAACCACGAGTTAAAAACCTTTCAAATTATTTTTGGTTTATTAAACAGAAATTTTCTGATTTCGCTTATTTTCTTGGATTCAAACAACCACCTCAAATTTCATACCATTTTCAACGCCTTGTGTTACAAGCTCTACGTTTTGTCAAAGAATCTTAAGTTTAATTTTAAATGCTTTTATGTAGGTGGTTTATAAATGAAAACTGCAAAAAACACTCTTTAACAGACTTCCATCATTTCGAGTTAAAACTACAAAATTTAGCTTTTTGCAAAAGTTAATTTGAAAATCAAAGTAAATATTTTATTTTCAATTTAAGCAGCGCAAGTGATAATTATAAAGCTCATCGTGGTCATTATTTTCGCTTCTATTATAATTATAAAACAACTAAAATTTCCTTTTTGTACAAACTATTTTGGAATGGTTTAGCATAGTAACACATAAAACTAAAATTACAATAGGGTTAACATTGCTGTAGAATTATCAAACATTTTCAAACGAAAAAGCTCGAATGAAATTTACATAGTTGAAATAAAAACGAAACCGTTAATTTTATCTCTTGCAAACATAAAATTTTTAATTTTTCGTGTCAAAGCTAACGGCTATTAATTAAAAATTGGTTCAGGCTTGATAAAAGTTAATGGCGATAAAAAAAGATGTAACACAAAATCAAAGTCGGTAATGTCGATGCCGTGCCATAGCAGGATAAAAAATTAAATACAACCTTTTCAAAAAATTTAATAGAAATGTATGCGCACAAGTGTAATTTGTGTTGCATATTTTTTTCATTTGATTTATACAAATTATTATTTTGCATTCATTAAAGCGCATGTTTAATATTTTTTTAATTAAAACTAAAGTAATTAAAACTTGATCGACAAATTTAATTAAAATGTTAGCAAACGCCAAGTTGCTATCGGTAAAACTATGTAATTGGTACGTACAAAAAAGTGCAATTGCGTAGTCATTTTGCTTATAGTTCCAAAGGGATTATAACCTAATCTACGTTTCCACAAAAGTCAAGTAATGAGCGACTTTCGATGTAGGGTACTTTGTTTTAAACGGTCCAACATGGGAATAATTATTTTTGTTACTACAGTAAAATCTAAAAATGCTGTTTTACATTAAAAGAAAAATACAGTGTGCTACACGTAAGAAAAACCAATTGGTTAATTGCATTGGATAAAAAGAGAGTAATAGAAGGACTTATATGTGCCGATAACTTCGGTAATCCACAGCACTGGTTCTAAATGACGACGACCATCAAAATTTTTATAGGAGAAAAAACCCAGAAACTAAAATATAGGCAAATAGGACTGTCCATCAATTGCCACAATGCCAAAATTAAAATTGAACAAAAATTTAATTAATTGACATGGTCAACTATAAACTTTCTGTAGGTATTAATTAGAAATATTTATAACAAAGTTTTACATACCACATTTGTCATTTAGATCTCCTAAACTAGCACAGTCTGACTTTCAACCTCTGTATTTTTAGAATGTGGTCTTTCAACCCTATTTGAAAATTCGCCAGAATGTTAACAATGTTCCTTAATATTTTTCAACTTTTTAAAAATTTCAATTAAGTTTTATAGTAAAGTCTACAGGTACAATAAATTAAAAAAGATTTAAAGTTGCGTTTTTGTAATTTGCTCGTTTAATAGCAAATATAAATACAAACAATGCAGTATAATCTATTAACTCGGAGCTTTTATAATAATAACTTTGAACATTGTAAATTTTAGGTGCAATATTTCATGGCGATGATAACCCCGAAGCTGAGGTGGCATTTAGATTTGCAATTAGCAGACTGAACATGTACGAGGGTAACTACGAACTACATCCACTCATTCGTCGGGTACCAGGACATGATAGTTTCACCACCGGACGTACAGGTATTACTAATTTTTCAGAAAACCCGACTTCATTTTTAATAAAAAATCTTAAGGTTTTGAGTTTGCAGTGTAAATTCTGTTTGCAAAATCCCTAAGGTCACAAAAGCTACATCTTAAACTCAACTCAAAAGATACACACACCCATTCGACCAAAAAGTTTTCAATTCGATTTTCTCAATATTTAGAAGTTATAACTGAAAAGTAATTTACTGCCAGTGCAAATGTTAGGAAATGCACTCTTTAAAGAGCTGAACTGAACAAACAATATTTTGGGAGTAAAAGTTTATTTTTCAAGTAATAAAAGAATTTAAATCGGTCGACTTTTACTGTACGTTTAATTCACTTAAAATTTTAACATAAAACAAAAATCGATTATTCGTAATAAGAATAAAAATTGTACGATTATTTTTCTCTCGGAAGTTTTTTGTTTTTCTTTTAATTTATAGATTTATGCTAATAGAATTGAATATTTGAAAATATGTTGGTATACTAAATGCAAATTTTCATCTGCACATGAGCTTTTTTAGCAAAAAAAAACAACGCAACTTTTTAAGAACAATTTTGTTTGAAACAAAAAATACGGAATGAATTTATTTGATATTCTTATGCTTTACTAAAGAATAAATAGTAACAATGAAATCTTTAAATAAACAAAATTACTTAAGTTTATCTGTTTGGTTTTTTTTTTTCAAAAATGTTATTTTTATTTAATTAAAACGACGCATTATTTATAATATTATAAGGTATAAATTTGTAATTTAATAATAAATTAATGGTAAAAAATATTAGTGTATTACCTATCAAATCACCAGGGAAAAATCTATTTCAATAAACGTTTACGGCCCTCATCCATCATTTTAGTACCTCTATAAAATTTTAGAAAATGTAAACAAATTTTTTTTCATTTTATATGATAATAATTTATTGTTTTCACAAAGTTATTAAAAATTTATAGTGTGTGAGTTGGTGGAAAGAGGAATAGCGGCAATTTTTGGACCGTTATCGTCTTCAACAAATGAAATAATTCAGTCGATATCTGCAAATCTGGAAATTCCACAATTTCAAGTATTCTGGAATCCTAAATTAGCTCAATTTTCGGAAGAAAAGGAACACGACAAACCTAATGTAGTATTCAACTTGTACCCGGATCCTCACATGCTTGCCAAAGCTTATGCCGCCCTTTTGCACCAAATGAAGTGGAATAAGTATGTAATTATTTATGACAGAGATGAGAGAATTATTCAGCTACAAGAAATCCTGAAAAGTCATGGACCTAATGATGCTCCTGTAATTATTAAAAAACTAGGACCAGGACCGGATTACAGGTCGGTATAAAAACGTCACTTTTTATTAATTATTTTGTTGTTCCCGTGTTATGTCGGGAAGACGATCCTTGCCTCATTTATTACAAATGTAACGTGGGTCTCAGCAAATAAGACAAAACGAGAAAATTTCCTATTTTCATATTCAGAAGTCAATTACGTGGGGATCATCTTTCTTGATATAAAATCGCAACAACTGCACGGTGCTGCATTTCCTTTCTATTCCCCTCTTTAATACTAAAAAGTCATTGTTTTATATTTTCAAAATTGTCAGCTATCTTTATAAATAATTCAATCCTTTTATTATGGTTATCGCCCCATAAAAAATAAATGAAATTGAAACTGAAAATATGTAATTGTAAATTTGACAATTTCATGAAATGAAACCGATTTTATTACTTTAATTTATAACCCGAATTTCAATTTTAAACGGAAAATCGAAAGTTGATCTCTTTCTTTCAGCTGTGTCAAATTTCTTAATCAAAATGAATACATTTTTGAACAGTGCTCAAGGAAAATTTTCCGGAAACATTATTTCCGTTTGAATTAATTGATAATAATGGAAAAACGTTTGTTTTTATTTGTAAATTCAGCCACGTATATAAAATAACCTTAGTTCGTGAGTTTTATTACACCAACTTAAGATATATGTGAAGCAGCAGTGCATGAATATGTAAAAGTAAGTAATTTGCAGTCGTATTTACTAGGCAGATATTTCGTAAGTAGACACTACATTAATTTCTGCTATTCGGCGATACGCGAAAATTCTCATAATGTACGAATAACTTAAGTCTTTATCATTTACAACTATCAAGAAGCTTTGATGCTTTCGAAATTATGGTCTAATCGCAAATAAAATCACGAAACTTTAATAAGATTCCAATTATTAATTTTATGCTATTGCTAGGCAAAAATGATCAATTCTTGGATTACCGGTTTATCGTGGCCTTTTAGGCTGAAGACTCCAAAATTCAAGAGGAAGGAATTTTAATTGATTCGTTTAAAAAACCTTTTTATGTTTCTCTTGATGGCGTTGTAGTAAGTCCGAATTACTTCCACAAATTTAACTGAAATTTGCCACCGCAGGCTTCATCCTACTTATCTTGGTGGTAAATCCAGCATGGATGCGAATTGAACATCTAAACCACATCCATTTATGTCACTTATTCATTTGAGCAACAAAATTAGTCAGAGATTTAGACGTTCAATTCACGTTCATGTCAAATGAATTCAATTGAATTGACTGATCATTTGACATGAATAATGTAAATTCAGTTTATGTGTTTATTTAACTACGAGTAACCTATATAAGTTTGCCTTACGTGTTACATGCACGAAAAACTTTTTGTGAACACTTTGTGTTAGAATAAGCATTTCGAAACGACGGACGTCAAATCTATAACGACAATTTCAATACATATTGTAGGCCTGGTAAATGCAGTACTTAACGGCTTTAGTTACCGTTCTCGTTTCACCAACTTTCAATTTTACACCACCACAAAAGCTAAAATTTGTAAGGTAAGAATGAAGCTGTTGAAAAAATCGACTTTATATCGGTGAAATTAGTAACAAACATAATGATAAATTTACAGCTAACCAGTCAAATAAGTGGCTGACCACATTTAATTCTTACTTCCATCGGAAAATTTCGTTTTTCATTTCAACACGTTTATTTTCATAAACAATAACAATAATAATCTGTGTATTAGTTTGGATACTTTTGCACTTCCAGTTACCTGGCACTCGGTTATTTTTCCACAATTAACTGTCAGACAATAAGTATCTCAGTAAATCTTACTATACCCATGCTCTCGACACCAGAAACAAAGGTTAGTTGCTCTTATAAATCTTGAAAGACTAGAAGTTATGTGTAGTTTTGAGTTAAAAATGTAATAAAATTCCACTATTTTTTTTTAATTTAAATAAAATTATAATTCGAAAAAGGATATTGACGATCAGGGCTGGTTAATCCAATCCGCGGATTGGATTTAGAAAAATCAGTTATTTTTAGCTTTGCCTTCAGCCTCGCAAAGATCTACCTTTAGAAGATGTTCAGATATTATTTGGTTCTGCCAACCTAAAATAATCACAGTGACGTGACAAGCCAAATGCGACTACTCCTAATTTATTATAGACAATCAAAAGAAATAGTGTAAATATATCGCTCTCAGAAATAATATTTGATTTTAAAGTTTGAAATGGAACAGAAAATATCATCTTTAAAATCTTTTCGAAACTGCAGTTTTATTTTATTCCGTAATATCATGAAAATGAACACTTACGATGTTGGGTTTTGTTTAAGCACAATAACTAATTTAAAAAAAAAATTTATGTTTTATTATTTTACTGGTATAAAAATTACCGTTTTATTTTTTATTTTAAATTAACATATAGAATCGTGTTGTAAATTTTTAAAAAATTGTAGTTTTTGTTTTATGAAACTAGGAGAAGTTGCAAAAGCAATTGTTTAGTACCTGTAGCTTTACAGAAATCATTATGTTTTTAGTGTGGTTTTAGTATTTTTTAATAAAGTAATGGAAATATGAATTAAACGGAGTTTACAAAGATTGAAAATTATTATTTAATAAGATCACTGGATCATCGTGAAGCCACTGCGTTTTCATTTTCAATGTTTCAGCTGATTAACTTGGCATCACCTCGTTTTCAAAATCAAAAATTCTCTAATTTTATGCTAATTTTGTACTTCAACTATTTTGTGGGAAAAGATAAATCTATATTGACTGTGATGAGTTTATGTAACCCTGGCACCGCCAGCTTAAAAAAATATTTTCTAAAAATTAAATTATAATTTTGTGCTTTATTCGCAATTTTTATTATTAAAAGATTAATTTGTGGTGTATGTGCTGGGTTTACGTAAACTAACAATTTTAAGACAAACCACCCTTAACCTCATAACGTCTAGGCACTCATTGCAATTCTCACTTTGTGAACAGGTGCATTGCTTTGTAGCATGAAAATGTATTTGATCAATTTTCATTTTCTATTTATAATTTCTTACATTTGCCATGGTAGCATTTTTACTTTTATAATGAATTGAAAAATTTTTTTCAAGATCTGGAAATATTGGAAACATCCCCTTTTTAGCAGAAATATTGTCTTTGGTGTTGGACCACCTTTTGAATCAGGATCATCAAAATTATTCCAAGTATTATCTCCATCAAAAACCTTTTTTGATTTTTTTCATACACAGATTTATCATTAATTCTCTTTAAAGCTATTAACAGTTTTGCAATTTCTTTAAATAAATGTTAGCATTTTGCGTATTCTGACATTATTCAAAATAATTCATAGATAATATAATTTTAACAAAATAACAACTGAAAATATTTTATATAATTTAATACTATAAGAAAATGAAGGGATTCAGACTATAGTTTAACACATGTCCGGATTAGCGAAGCTGTACGGTATTGTATTACAAAATCTCTTTGTAATAACTCAGGAACCAATCGACAGATTTTAATTTTTTTTACACCCTACGTTAGCATAATTTTATAAATTTTCTTTGACTTACTGATATAAAATATTTAAAATAAAAAATTCCTTGTTTATAAAAATGCTTTCTGTAATGACTCGCGAACCAATCGCCAATTTTCATTTTCTTTGTATTAAATAATAGCGCAATTTTATAGCATTTGTTTGACACATCAGCAAAATTTTTGCATAACAAAGTTTCTTTATGCAAAAATTTTTTTTGTAATATTTCGAGAACCAATGTCCAATTTTAATTTTTTTTTTATTTTAACCCCTGTGGCTGGGGGTTTCGAAGTGCATCAACTACTGGGTTATTAGCACTTTACCACAGCCTTGATGCAGATGTGCACTAGAAGGCCGAGCTAAGAAATTCTGCGAGGTCCGCGATTTGGACCCAGAATTTCCGCTCCGTAACTCAACCAGCGGTCACATCACTCCACAACTGTGGATAATTTTAATTTTGTTTTGCACCAAAATTAAATTCGAAACATTGACAGAAAATTTTTGTATAGAAATTTCTTTACCAAAAAAATTCTTTTTGTAATACATCGAGAAACAATTAATCGATTTTAGTTTTTCTTGTCCTAAACAATAGATTAATTTTATTGCTTTTTCTTGAAATTTTTTTTCAAATAAAAAATTTTAATAATAAACTCGAACACCAACTGACCGATTTTAATTTTTTTACCCCAAATTTATAGTATTCTTTTGATGACGTATAGGGAAATAATTTTAGAGGAGAAAATTTTAAAGTTTAGAGTGGGGAAGAAGTGAATTAAAAAAAATATTTAAAAAAAAAAGATTTTCAAGTGCTGGCAAAAAAATTCAATTAAAAATTATGTTTAAAATGGTGTCTAGTTTTCCCTCTATGGCTAATTTTTGCATATTTATTTTTGTGTTTTTTATTTTAAAAAGTGGAGCTAACAAAAATTGTGTTATACTGTGATGAGATCATCGCTTCTCTCGTATAACCGCCATTGATATTAGGATTTCTAATGAACATCGTATGCATGACCTACAAATTTTGGGGAGGCCAAAATGGCTCTCTGCTTTTTCTGCTCGTTTACTACAAAATGGATCACTGAAAACCGATTCAATTTTTTAAGGTATCCCATTCACTGCTACAGAACTACAGAAATCCGATATTACTTTCGATTTTCGTCAACAAAATGTCCTGGATATACATAATTTATCCACCTGTTGCGCTAATCGCCTAACTGTGAAGCCGAGAGACTAGATTAAGTGTTAACTGATCTCTATATCTCTTTCACTTTTTCTTCGTTACTGATGATGTCAAATCCCTCCATTTCTTATTTAAACTCTAATAATGGAATGTTGTAAAAGATAGAGATAATCAGGACATTTCTTTGAATGCCGAACATTTTTTGCGTGTGAAAAGTACCCGATCACACCACTGATTCTTCTATAATTACATCAGTGCGTTCGGCGGGCGATAAAGTAAGTCATTATCGTACAGAAACTAAGGACCTTCATGTAGTCCATAAACCCTCATTATAATCATTTCTGAACATTTTAAATATCTCTATCAGAAGTAAAGTGCATATCATACATATATTTATTTCCGCCGAGAAATTACTCGGAAAACTCGACATATAAATAAAATGTTACAAGTAGTATGAAAATTTGTGGTTTTACATTACCGTATAAATTTCGATTTATTAGCCGCCAACATGTTATTGAAGTTGGAAATTCAAATTTACGTGAAACTAACGTATATTTTATATATTACTAACCAACTAGAGGTTTAAATTTTTTGAAAAAAAATTGCATTAAATTTTACAAGCTGTCAGAATGCTCACGTAAAACTCTTTTGCAGGCCTTTACTGAAAGAGATCAAAGAATCGTCTGTGAGTCAAATAATATTGGATTGCGAAACGGACCACATCTTAAACATTTTGGAACAAGCACAAGAAGTAAAACTTATGGAAGAATATTACAGTTACATTTTAACATCGTTGGTAAGTGATTGATAAGAAAATAAAATGAAACTACCAAATTGTCGTATTGGATTGAAATTATTACTTCTCGAATCGCATCGGATTGGTGGATTCAATTTAAAAGTTTATTCCACGTTTTACAATAATTGACTTGTTTGTGCCAACCTATTAATAAAGTTAAAATTGCAAACATTTGTTACGGTGCAATTTCAAAGTACAATTTATTATAGAATTAAATAAATAAAACGCTATAGGAAAGATGTTACATAAGAAAGCCATTATTTTAATGGTGGATCATTAAAAAAGCTTTGAAGTCATCGAGTATGCGAAGCAAGTTGTTCAAAAGCTTTTTGAGTTAAGCACGCTTAACAAGAAGCTTCTCCAGTAACCTTAACTATCAATCATGGGATTAACATAAAGGGCACGAAACCGCGAATGTCTAATGGCACTTGTTACAAAAAGTTGTTACTAAACTGTATTATTTTAGGATGCTCATTCTCTGGATTTTGGGAAACTGCAACCGTTTAAAAGCGGTATATTTAGTTTGAGAATTATAGACCCGAATAGTAGAGAGATCCGGATGGTTGCAAGAGACTGGGAATTAGGGCAACTTAACCACAACAAGCACCACATCCGCATACCCCCTGAATCCATCCGAGTAAGTATATGTCATCTTCCGGATTCCGGAATTTTCATACCAACTTCACAATTATCAAGTTATATTTCACCAACACTTAAGTTTACAACTTAATGAATTACATTACAACAATAAATATTTATCTCAAATAACTAAATTCAATCCAACTAGTATAAAAAGCGACACCAAAGTTCAGACATGAATGTTACGAAAATCTTATTAAAACATTTTTAATTTATTCTCCCTTATGACCACGTAAAATTAAAAGAAAACTTTTTTTAATCAAAGTTCTTGTAACTTTCAAAGTTTGCTGTGCGAGCAACCAAATATTACGTAACTGTGATTATTATTATAAAACAATTTTCGAAATTAAATTTATGGATATTGCTTGGTGTAAGTGCGCTTTTATGATATCAAATACGGTGTATATCTACTGACAACAAAGGAATAATGCAAGAGTGGATGAACTTATCTTTCCAAACCGCACAGCTGTGGTTTAACTAATTAATTTTATTAATTGAAAATAAACCCAATTAATTTTAAAGTGCAACGTGTAATTTTGACAAATTGAAAAGTCATTTTCTGAAAAAGGTTTTGTCTATCTAAACTGGAACCTTTAAAATTCAATCAATTTTCCAAATGGAATTTATTTGAAAATTAATCGTGAAAACTATAAGAGAAAATTAAATATCAGATGTTTAAATTTTGGTAGTCCGTGAAAATGTCTATCAATTTTTTCGACTATGAAAAATACAAATATTGTAGAAATAATACAAATATTCAAAATTTAAAAGTGCATCATTAGGTTTACCCTACCACGCCAATTTATTCATGACATATTTACCTACTGAATATATTTAAAAAAAAAAATGGTAATTTATAAATAAAATCAAAAAAAAAATTGTTCAAAGAAACATGTAATTCTGACAAATTGAGAAAATTCACTTTAGAAAAAGGTTTGATAAAAAATTGAATCCTTAAAATTTAATGAAGTTAAATTGCGCCAATTTTTTATTTTCCCAAACGGAATTTACTTAAAAATGACTGAAGTAGTCGTGCAAACTACACCTACGTTAAATTGATGTTTGTTGATATTCACGTGAAGAGAAAACTGAAAATCAAATTGCTAAATTTTGGTGCTCCGTCAAAACGTCATCTCGAGTAAAATTTTTTGTTAGCAATTCATCCTAGACAATAAAACGTCGTAATTTAGGGAGCTCTTCTCACTAAAATTATGCCACGATCAATTAAATTGTGCGACATGAAATGTAAAAAGGATGATAAAATCAATTATGCGCATAAAAAGCTCATTTGAACATTTTATTTTCCGGCGCAAAGTGCAAGTTTGCTTGTTTACTTTTTATTGGTGAATTATTTTTAAAAAGGATAGATTTCTTGGGATCGGAAAATCTCAAGTGTGCAGATCTATTTGTCCTCGTTTTCATTTCTCTGTGTTAATTCTGTCCGTTTCTGGTCGATTAGACGAGCAACCCGGGACGTATACGTAAGTTCCCTGTCGTACTCCAAAGCAACCCTTACATATCAATCCACTTTTATCGCAAGGGAGGCCACTTCTGTTTAAGTAAAAATGTAAAAACAGTATCATTTGTTTTGCTTGTTTGTGCTTACGATCAATTCATTACACTTTAGTTAACTCTTACTTTATTGCATAAAATGTTGATTAGGGTGCATGGTCAAATTTATGTATGCTCTAGGGTCTTCTAGGATATAAAAGCAAATTTAATTTAGCTTCGCTGATGCACTTATTTTCCGGCTAATAAGGAAGCTTCCAAACAATTTATTGCATTATTTAAAGTTTTATAAAAATAAACTTGTGGTATAAAATCGGTCGTTTCGCCAGCATATTTTGTATCTCGAATACAAAAGTTAGCACATATTTTGCAAGGTAAACCCTAGTAATAAGGTATGTTGATTACAGACAAAAGCAGCACTCATCTACGATGCTTTGAACTTGTTCATTACCGTATATTCTCAGCTAGATATAACAGGAACAATGGTAGTCAAACCTTTAAGCTGCGATGGATATGAGATTTCAGATCATGGACTTCGAATTGGTGCTTTCATACATGTGGTAAGTGACATTTCAAAATTTTTATTTTTTACAAAAAGAAAAAATTCTAACAATTATTTACATGAATAATCCTGAATTATTTTTTACGTGCAAATTTTTGTCATTATTTTCTGAATTTAATATTTAGTGAGCTCTATTAACGTTGGCTGCAGAGTAAATACCTGGAGGGCTTGCCGTAATTGAAACATTCGAAATGGTTAAATATAGAAACAAGTCTAATTGGTAATGAAAAATAATAAATTTAAATTAAACCGCAAAAGTTTCGCTATAACCAGGAAAATTGAATATTGTCACTTTGTATATGAATGTTAACTTAAAAGCAACTAACTTCAATTAACTGCAGTATTAACGAGAAACTAAATTACACACTCGAGTGTATCTCAGATAATATTTCATCCTACCATAACACAATAGAAGTTGTTGGTCTTATTGATTAAATAGAGAAAGTCCATTATGTACTGTATGATTGGATTAACACAAAAGATTTGAATAATTAAAATCAAATAGGATGTCTCCATTAAACTGATGAATTGTAATGTATTGAGTTATGAACAATGTTATCATTTACCCATTAGGCTAATGTGATAATTATTAAAGATAAATTAACACTTAGGTGAAAATTTTAATTTGAATAAAATGAGGAAATGGGAAAATCACTTTATGTGATGACAATTCGCAAATTAATACAGACAATACAACCTGCTTGTGCTTCTGATTACTGCTTTTGGCAAATAAATGGAAAATTTCATCTAAATTCAAAACATCAAGCCTCTGTGAACGAGAATATGGAAATTACGTCTCATAAAGGATTCTGCAGATTGTTGACCATGGAAAAACTTATCTGAAAGTTATCCTTTGCTAGAACGCACTTCGAATTAGGCCGAATAAGGTTACACATTTTTGATGTGAAACAAACTTCCAATTTTTAAATTATCCCCTACCAAAGCTTTTTTTTAGTGCCTCAATAGTTTTTTTGTTTATTTTTCTTCTTCAGTAGTTACAAGGTTCATCAATACATCAAACAATCCCAGAACTCATTTAAAACGTTGCACCAGCTAATATTTAACTTTCAAAGCTTTAACTTACTTTTAAGACTGGAAAATTTTTATTTTACTAAATCAGATGGGTAAGTTTACAGAAGGAGTCGTAGGCCAATTAGAAGCGTAATTACCGGAGAAATTCAATGGTTTGATTTTTGATATAAACAGGAACTCATTTAAATAAATTTGTCATACTAAGATTTTTGTTTAAAGAAGGGCTGGGAAGGCTTCGCATTAAAAAAATGTGATAAAATTAAATACATCGTCTGAGGGTGCATTCGGTGGGTTTGGGGGTGTAGAATACTCCCAGCCGCAAGTAAGCTACAAAATGACTTAAGATCTTCCAGTTATTTTCTTAGTGCTGGGGGGTATTCCATACCCCCCAGACCCCCCGGTTCCACATCCATTTTTTTACATTTCACCCTATGTACTCTACAATAAAGAAGAAATGACTTGAAACTAACAGCTGAACTAAAGTTTATTAAAGTGACAACAAATAGAGAAAAATGAAAAATTCGTGAAAACGAACGATGAACTTCATGATTTTAGAGAGTACTAGAGGTAGGCCATATATTTTATACAACTCGCAAATCGGTCAACGGATTTTAAATTCTTGAGGTTTACACATTGGATAACGTAGAGCTATGTCGAGTTGAAACTTGTGGGAACTACAGTTCAACGTAAAATCGAAAATACGGCATCTTCATATTTGTAGTGGTATGCGTCGCTGCTTGAAGACGGGGCATGTCCTTTTCACGAAAAGCAAGGGTTGCAGTTTTAGGTCATACCCAAGACCGTACAATATGAAATACAAATTAGAATGTGTTATATACTATTGGAACATTTGAAGAGCATTGATTGATTCATTGCAGAAAATGAGCTTTAAACTGTGTAAACTTGGAACGGCTGCTTTCAAGCCCACGTGAAGCGCAGATAATTGTGATGATGTAAATCAAACTGACAAAAATGCAGTTAGCTATCCTTTTTGCAATTGTTTCCAGAAGAAAAAAGTTGGAAGTCTACGTCAATTAAAAAATGAGACACTTACCACAACTCCAACCGCTCAGATTAAAAATAATATTCTCCACTTCATTGCAACTAAAAATTCAGAAACCACATAATCACCCTAAAATTCACGCATAACACACCAATAATGGCTTAACCAAATCTGTTTGGTATTGGCGGTCCTGTGACTACGCTACTGGAGTTCATAACAATTGAAGTTCAAACAATGGAAATTGGAGCTCAAACGTTTGACACAAATGTTACGAAAAAATTCAACTGGGATGTCATTGCTTCTACCGTCCCCAATCTTTAAAAATGTTTGCAAGTAACTACATGAAGATTGAGTTTCCCTCCTCTAACAAAAAATGTTATGAGCTCTATCAGTGGCTCGGGACATTTTCCAAAATCAAAGAAAAACTTCTATAGATTTCCTTTGTATGCAACTACAAGTAATTTCTTGTTTTGAGCCTCAAATTAGCTAAGCCTGTCTTTTGGTTCTCTACCATCAGTTCCTTCTCTTTTAAAGTTTGCTTGTCAATGCACTCTCAACCCAATTCAACATCCGTTTTTCTTCAGAAAATTCAAAATCATTTGCCAGGATTTGAATCCATATCGAAGAACATGATGTATTCTCTTCTCAGAAAATCAAATTTATCTATTCTTCTTCAGTAATCAACAACATTAAATGCTCTCTCATTTGAATTTGTTTCCATTTTTGCGGGGTCCATCGAGATGGACTATTAATAGTTGACACTTCCACCACAAAATGAAATCACTCTTGTACCCAAGTGGTTACTATACCTAACGATATTCAACTCCCCAAAGCAACCTTCGTTACCTTCTCGAACACTTGGAAACAAACTTTCCAATACAAAATAAAATATTATAAATAACGAGATTAGTTTTAAATTGTGTACAACATCATTAAGAACTCTCTGGAAACGTAGTTAGTATTTATTTCCCAAGACAAATGCGTTAGTAAGTCTACGCTAATGGAGTAGTTGTCACGATAAGAAAATATAAATGTGAATATGCTATTTCGTGCAGACAATGCAGTAGATCTGTCTAAACCGAAAGATGAGCTTTGGTGCATCCAGATTTATTTAAAACTCGTGATATATGATAATCATTGCGAGTGACGTGCATGTAAAAGTAGTACTTTCTAAATTTATTGCTACAAAACCAGCAGTTTTCAAAAATTTTATGATCGACAATAGCAATAAAATTATTTAAAATGTAATAAATTGATTTTGAAATAAATTAATTAATTTTTAGCGTCCAATGACACAAGGAAACATGATAGGTCCTCTTACAGGACCACTTCAATTCGACTCATTAGGAAGACGTACTAAATTCTCGTTACAAATTGTAGAACGTTCTTTAGAAGGTACCCGCGTCATGGGTGTTTGGGACTCGATAAAACCTTCCCTTGTGAACCTTCAAATTACCGAAATACAAAGAAAGGAAGAGCTAAAAAAACAAATCAATACAAAAACATTTATAGTAACTTCCAGGTAATGTTTCGTCTTTAAAATTTTAACTTGAAAAAACACTTTCATAAAATCTAATATTGTTAAGTGTTTTTAAAAAACACGAAAAGTAACATTTTTCAATATAAAGTTTATCGAAAAACAATATTTTTTTTGCAAATTTAATTTTATAAAACAAAATCTCATGAGATTCCACAAAAATCTAATTTACCTGTCGTCATATTTTTAGAATTGGAGAGCCCTATTTAATGAAACGAAAGCCTGCTGAAGGTGAGTACTTAAAAGGAAACGATCGATTTGAAGGATACGTAAAGGATCTCTTGGATGGCATATCTAAAATATTACAGTTGAAATACGAACTAACCATAGCTAATGACTCCAGATATGGAAATTACGATGAGAAAACAAGAGAGTGGAATGGTCTCATTAAGGAAATTTTGGATAGGGTAAGTTAATAATAAAAAAATTAGAAGGCATATTTTACCAAAAAAGGGTGAACGAAACGGTTACTTTAAAGAATGTTAAAAATAATTCATAAAAGTGTTGTGCAAATGACACAGTCTATTTGTGCGAGTTGACTGGTTGACACTAATTTTCCCCATTTTCCTTTGCGTTAAAAAAGTTTACGTTGCTAATGCAAGATGATAGCAGCTGGCGTGTCTATAAGTAGCTTTCTAAATTTTACAAAATGTATTTTTTTCAGAAAGCAGACCTTGCTATTTGTGATCTTACAATAACACATGATAGGAGAAAAGCAGTGGATTTTACTATGCCTTTTATGACGCTTGGTAAGTGCAACTACGTAGTATTTGTTCAATTTTAGCAATACAGATCTTCTTTACAAAAGAATTTTAATAAAATTTTAACAAAACCACTAAAATGAAATATGGAAAGATGTAACGAAAATAAGAAAGCAAACAACAAAATGTTGACGTTGAATACATTTAATTTAATTAAAAATTTCAAAAGAATCGCCCGGTCCTCGCTGAAAGTATTAAATAATTAAAAGTGATTACACTTTCAATCTTGAGCTCTCTTTCTTTTAAACAAATTGAAAATGTACCTACGTATTATGCTCTCAGTTCTTTTAGAGAAGTGCGTCAGGTGATGTAGGTACAGTTTTAAGAGCCCGAAATATCGATAAACATTTTTAGAATTGAGGTTTTTGTCTTGCCTTGCTTGGATAAAAATCGACCAGAACCTATCAGATTTAGGTATTTTTTAATCATATAAAAGGACAGAAAGAATGTGATTGGTTCACCAGCTTCTACTTAAGCAAGGCAAGACCAGAACTGCATTCTATCCGAACGGATGTAGCGTACCCTAAAACACGAATTAAATAAAGCCTAACTCAAATTTAGTTCCAAATACCTTAAAATTAACGATTTTGATATAATAAAACTCCTCAATTATGATTGTTAAATCAAAAGCCAGAAATCAACCATTATTAAAACGTGCGAAAATATTGATGCCTTGAAGAGCGAAATATCTCTTGAATGTGTACTATCAAATATTTAACCCAATAATGTTTTAATCAATCTTCATTTAAAATTGAAATCCTCTTAAAGGCTGAAAGCAGTGAACCGTGATACGCGGTAAATTTGTTCATTTTAATTAGAAATTGTTCACAATTTATTTAAAAACAATTTGGTTGCTGAAATATTGGCAACAAGCTAAACTGAAATACGACATTGTACCTTTCAATTCCTTCCACGCGTCATGTAACTTTAAAGTTTCTAATGGTAACCTTTCTCTCGGTAAAGAGGGTTCTTTACTCCTTTAAATAATTAAGGATAGTACTACTAACTAAAAAAGTTTGTTTAAACTGTTTAAGTCAATGATAGACTGCGTATCGACTTTTCAAATCTTACAATGCGCAGTGTTCGAATTTGCCTTTTAAGGTATGGTTTCCCACAACCGCGATTTGTTGCCGCAATCGACTGCAGCGAAAAAATAATAATAATTAAACCATACATAGGCACAAAGTCTAGGTGCAGTTGTTTCCAAATCTAATTATTCTAAAATGCGGATAGTTGTCTAATCGATCAATTACTTCTTGAACCGGTCGTTCTTTCGATTTGAAAACAACTCAACCTACGATTTTTGATTATCATTGGTATCTTTTAATAACATAGTATCCGCTAACAGATGGAAACAATATAATCAACGCTACGGCTAAAAGAACCTGAAGTGGAGAGAAACAAACAGAACACCAAGAAGATCTGGTCTTATAGCGGCAAGCGTACCGGAATTGTAAATAACCTTTTTAATATTATTTATTTACTACGATTGGATATTTGATTTTATTATTTTAGTAATTTTCAAGTATTATTACAATAGACGAGTTTATATTATAGACCTACGGAATAAGTTCTATTGTTTATCGTTCGAACTATTCCCGGAGGCTAACCAATTTTCCAACAATTTTTGATAAAGGTATGAGAAATTTGTAACGTCAAATGTAGCAAATACTTCGATCGCAGTTAGTAAAACGGAATTTATACTTCATGTCGATGACGTTGACGCTGACGTTGACGTCGATGATGTAAATTACTTATTTGAATTTATCGATGCTCTGGTGATGACACCGAGCTGTCACGCAGAGTTAACAAACTTTCAACTTGGATGTCTACGTCAGTGGATCCTCTTAGAACAACTAACCGCAGAAAATTTTTTCATCGTATCTTCAGAATCCTCTCCAGGTTGAATGATGGGAACTCTTCATTCTGTTCTTTGCGTTAGTAAAGACTTCTTCAACTGGTGTCATTCAGATTATCTGCAGACATAGCTTAGTAGTAAGTGAAATGTGCGTTTACCGCTATCTTTATTCCAGTAGGAATGAATTCCTACTTCCAAGAACAGTAAAACTGCTAATTCTCAGGTCCCCCATATTAATCCAAACAAAGCATCGAGAGAGGAGGCAAAGATTAAACTATGTCGGGGAAAGGTAAGCCTGCGGGACGCGTAAATACAAAATTTACGATTGAAACCTCGATGTTTTCTGAGAGAGTATATTTTAAATAAGAGAATTAGCTAAGCGGCAATGCCCTAAATGCACCTGTTTTTTCAAAAATCGAATTTAAAAAAGCTTGATTTTCGAAGTTTAAACGCTCGTGATTGGTTAAACAAGTTCGTTCGTGGGAGGTCCGTGCACTGCTATATATAAGAGAGTCGCACTTGTACAATAAGACAGTAACTCTTGCGGTATGCTAGGAATGCGTTCTTCTTTTTTATTTAATTTAAAAATTTAAAATTATTTAAAAATTAATTCAGAAAAGGGTTACTTAAATTTAACGAACGGTAGTTACTTTTGCCGGTAGGTCCGGCTCTTGCCATGGTGATTTTGATGAAAATTGACTCTCAGCACCCTTCGGGCGCTTCGAGCCATTTTCATCAAAATGACAACTAATTTAAAAATATCCCGAGGCCCGTAGGTCAAGGAAAAGGTGAATCTTTGAGAGGTGAAACTCGTGAGAGTGGATTTGTAACGCAGAGTAGCTGTGCGAAGAAAAATCGACTTAAAGCACCTCTCGCTACGCTCGGGCGCTTTAAGCCATTTTTCTAGCACATGTACTATTCGGAAAGGTGGTGGTGCAAGGAAAAATCGACTTAAAGCACCTCTCGCTGCGCTCGGGCGCTTTAAGCCATTTTACCAGCACATTGAGGGTTGAAAACCATGATTTTCGTTCAAAGTGCTCTGTTACTGCATCGCAATGCAAGTGTCGCTCCCACTCTGCGCAAAGCTAAGACTATATCTGGGTGCACGTACCGACAGAATTAACCAATCCCGAGCGACTTTGCTTTAAACTTTACTGCAAAAATCGAAGTTTTTAAATTCGATTTTTGAAAAAACAGGTGCACTTAGGGCATTGCGTCTTAGCTAATTCTCTTATTTAAAATATACTCTTTCAGAATTCATCGAGATTTCAATCGTAAAATTTGTATTTACGCGTCCCACGGAGCTACCTGCCACCAACTATGTCTCTTGCATCTGCAATGCGATTATTAGGACCACGTTGTTAAATTGACCTTTAGTGCGCACATATTATATCAAAATCTGACATCTAAATTATAAATGTGTCATTTTCCAAATTGGACGTCAGTCTCAACGTCTAAAACTAAACTATAAATCTAGCTGATACAACAGAAGTCGTCAACCTGCAGCCCACGTATACATTTTATGAAGCCCTCAAAGAATTGAGCAAAAGACAACGTAATGATCATTAAAATGCCTTAAAAAACTGATGGGATTTTAAAGTATGACAAGAAGTAAATTTTCTTAAAGTTCTACAGAATGAAAAGCTATGGTTACTATCGTCAGCGGTATTATATAAAAGGGTGGCTGGATGGGACACGATTCAACCAAAATTTGTCTGACCCACCCTGCTGTCATGATAGGTCTGTTTGGTACCACAGTCCTAGTGCTACACTAACTACACTACTGCAAATTGATTGGTGTAAAAAGTGGGTTGGTAATTGTACCACCAATCAATTTGTAGTAGTGTAGTTAGTGTAGCACTAGGACTGTGGTACCAAACAGACCTGATAATACTTGATCTTTATTTTTTTCAATCATTTGTAATAAGATAGTAAAGAATTAACTCTTTCATAAAGTTTTTGGACTACCTTGGCTCATCCTAATTATGCATTTTGGGCCCACCCAAACCAGAAGTTTTGGCGATTCCGCTAAATTTTAAATATCCGTATAGGAAAAATAGAGTTCGACTGCCAAACAGTGGCCTGTGGGCGATCCCCACATGAAACAAATCTAAGTGATTACAAAATCACTTTATTTAATTGATTGTTTGAAAAATCAATACTATGAAGTAATCGGCAGTAAAATCGGCTTTTCTAATAGAAAAATCTGTATTTCCCACCTTGTAACCTCGTGAGAATTGCATTTTCTCCCCCCCCCCCCCCATCAAACCCCACATTCTACAAATCAAGATAGTGTACGAGTATGTTATATGTATAACTTATTGATTTCACCAATTTGATTTTTTTTTACTGTACGTGTAGGTCATAGTTAGAACTTCAATAATTTAAAATTTATAAGACAAACTTTTCAGTTATTTTCGAAAAAACGTTTATTACATTTTTGTTAATCTTTGCTTTAATTGTCTTATTATTTTAATCTACTAAAGTTCTAACTATGGCCTTCACTTAGAGTCAAAAGATATTATTAATTATTATTAATTTGATAGGTTAGACTGCATTTCTTAAACTCTTCCTTTTTTAATAGTTTCAAAACCTGGTTGAAAACCACTGCTCTACACTAAAAAATTTTTACTTAAAACTACCGAAATAGACATAATATTAAATTTTTGCATTTTTTGCTGATTCAGTTTTGTTCGTTAAATTACGCAAAGTTATTTCAAATTATTTGAATAAACTGTTGCGAATCCTTCGAACTACTCCTATTGGTTGATTTTTAGTAATCCATTTGTTTAGAGAAATAGAGAAATAAAAAGGGGCATCTTAAAAGCAAGAGACCGTTCAAATAAAGAATAAAATAAATAAATATTAGCGATCGAAAATACAAAAATACTTTTATACTGTTGTTGGGCGCATATACCCATTGAACAATTGTTTTACTAATCTTAGTATATAATTCTTATCAGAAAATTTCAAACCCCATAACTCCGTTCATGCTTGGAGGGTATTCCATACCCCCCAAACCCCCCGGTTTAAAAACTCGTTGATTTTAATAAATAAATACTCAATTTAGTAATAAAATGTTATGGTATTAAGACCGGGGGGTCTGGGGGGTATTCCATACCCCCCAGTACCAGAAGTAGAATAGTTTTTAAATATGCGCAGTAAATTTTTTAAATTAAATCTTAGTAAAGTTGATGATATAAATAGAATGGATATTTATTATACTAGATTTTACTAGACAATACGTGAAGGCCATAATTGTTCAATCTACGGATTCACTTATGGTGGGTTAGTGATAAATCAGATAGTTGCGTCTACTTTTCTAAGTTATCAATTTTTTTATTAAAAATAAGTGAATCAATCAAGCAATCAGACGTGCTTTTATAAATGACACGAAGAATGAGATTTCAGCAAATTAGTTAAAGCTGCATTCACAGCTTCAGAAAAGTTTTTATAAATTTTGTGGTTGTGAATGTAGCTTTAGAGTGCAGTACATGTTGTGGTAAAAGATAGGCACTTAAATAAATCGCCAGGCAATTAAAACAAAATTACATCACAAAACTGTGTTAATTGTTATTAAGTAAGTAATTCACGAGAGGCATTGAAATTATAAAGCCGAACGGAAATTCAAATGTGACGTTGTATTAATGTATTCAACATGATAATAAAGGACTTAAACTAATTATCGCTACATGAACACTTTAATTTGATAAGTCTACACTATAAACTTACATTTCCTGTATATTTGCTATTGTGTTTATGAATAGATGATTTAATTACCTATAAATTATTAATTTAGTGCATTGGAAAGCACGTTTAAGTAACTAAACAAAAATATAAATTACTTTTTCAAATAAGAGAGGTGGTCTTAGTTACCAAGCTCCGTAACAACGGAAAAATTTTTTAAAAATTATAATTCACAAAAGTAATCATTCGAATCGAAACTGAAAGTTGAAACAAAAAGCAATTTAGATTCGATTGGAAATATATGTACATATCTCGTTCCAATTTTGATCTGACTTGTACGTATTTCGTGCGTGTAGCACAATTTACAGTAGTAAACCTTTCCTAATTTTTGGACAGTAAAAAATTACTAACACACGAAAATTCTATTAAGCCCAGTTTTCGGCGCTGTTTCATCGTGATTGCTAATAATGTTATAAAAATTTAATGGTTAATTTAAATTTAGGTATCAGCATCCTTCACAGTAAAGCACGTAAAGAGCCTCCATCACTATTATCATTTATGGATCCTTTGTCGTTGGACGTTTGGTTATATATGGCAACTGCATACTTGGTGATATCGATAGTAATTTTCCTTGTCGCAAGGTAACGATATCTTATAAATCACATTCGGTAGGCCGAAAGCTACTGACTCGTATTTGATTACAGCTATCACTCATTGAAATCGAATTGATTGAAAATCAATCATCACAAAATTTTGAATTGCTAGTACCTACCACATTTTTATATCAGACGCTTAAAACGATAATATTCAAAAATAATAAATAATGTTACAATACGAAGACAAGGATTTAAATAATTCAAAGTGGTACAAATTGTAGAGATGTGCCGCTTTGCGTTGTCTTCGAATTGTTCATTCTGTACGTTGGTGGTTGTTTGTAAAATTTTGTATTCTTCTAGCACTTTCGCTATTTATTTTTATTTATTTTGTTTTTAGATTAACGCCAGGCGACTGGGAAAATCCACACCCGTGCAATCAGGAACCGGAACAGCTCGAAAACATTTGGGATTTGAAAAACTGTTTCTGGCTAACTTTAGGTTCAATCATGGCTCAAGGATGCGACATTCTTCCAAAGTAAATTTCAATTTTAGTTTATCAAATCTCTCGTCCTGTATATCAATTAACCGCGACTGATGTAGCATAAATTCTCAACATTTTTAATTTTCTAACGTAAGAACTTATTCGAGTAGGTAATGTACGGACGCTATTTTAAAGACCTTGGTTCTCACGTAGAATGCATTTAAAACTGTCAAATTTGATAGGAGACATCAATATTACGAAAAAATGTCTAGAACACTTGATGTACCTTTTCGTCGGTTCAACTTCAAAGCTTCCTTCTAGGAAACGCGTGCCAAGTTGACATGGCATGTGCCTGACTTGTAACTACGCCACTTGCTGGTCATAGTTTATGACATTCTGACCGTTGTCCACTATTTACCCATCAGCTTATATCAAAGACACCGCGTGCGATCCTCATTATTTATAATAATAACTTTTCAGGATTAAACCTCAACTTAATTCGATTTTATAGTCGAAACGTACAATATTTAGCATGGTAGATTTATTTTGTTAACTAGATCCATCATTAATAATAATTAAGTTGCCATTAATCGATACAATCTAACCATCGCATCCCCAAATTTATAATTCCGAGAAATCGTTATTCAATTTCCAATTAAGTTTCGAATGATCTGATCTACATTTTTCAATTATTTTTCAAGGTCACACAAAAATTAACCTTTAAGTGGGTATGTGGGGTGGCCACAACACCCCAGGCATTGTTTTCTCAAATATTTTATACTTACAGATTCACAACATAGCTTAAATTTTTATTACCTTCCTTTTATATGTTCCTTGTAAGATTTTGATAAAAATTGCATATTTATTTTAAACCAGTAACCCGTGACAGAGCGTTAATCATGATAGGGTGCTGTCAGCGCCCTACCTACCTAGTTAAGTTTTATTATAAAACTTTGTGTTAAAACATTTTTTTTACTATAAACTATTTTATTAATAATTATTTTTAATTAAATTTCAAAATATCCTGAAACTTATTCATTTTTATGTATTTCTTAATATTAATATAAAGCGCGAAATGATTTATTAAAAACGGTGCTCAGAGAAATAAATATAAATAATATTGTTCAATAGTCTCAAATTTCGTTTTTTTTACATTCGCCCATCTTACCATAGTCTAACCATTGCAAATTTAGCTATAACATAAAATAACAAAATAAAATGTACTTATAATAGTCATTTTTCTATGGGGTGTTGTGAGCACCCCACCTACCTACTTACGTAACTTTTAGTAACCTACCTAGTTAAAGGTTAAAGACGAAAAAAAGCGAATGTGTTTTAATCGTGGGTTTTGTTTTAGAGGAATTTCCACGAGAATGATAACAGGAATGTGGTGGTTCTTTTCCTTGATAATGACCGCATCGTACACCGCAAATATGACCGCATTTTTGACCAACGACAGAATGGGACCAACAATCGAAAGTGCTGAAGATTTGGCCAGACAGTCGAAAATCAAGTACGGTTTGTATTTGGGAGGCGCCACGGAAACGTTTTTCAAGCAATCGAACTTTCCACTTTACGAACGAATGTGGTCACAAATGGAACAAGCAACCCCGACCGTATTCGAAAAGAGTAACAACGACGGTGTGAAGAGGGTTAAACAAAGTAGGGGATTGTTTGCGTACTTTATGGAAAGTTCCACGTTAGAATATGAAAAGAGTAAAGATTGTAATCTTATTCAAGTCGGTCCTTGGTTGGATGTAAAAGGATATGGAATTGCGATGCCTGTGAGTAAGTAAAAACAATGGGGCGCTTACTACAATAATATAACTTTGTAACACGAGAAGTGCGAAAATATGTAGGTACTACATTGGTAAACACTTGCAGAGGTGCCACACACATACACGAATCCAACAGGTAAATTGTAAGAAAAAGTATCGGATTTCGTTTTGAGAAAACCGCAATAAAGGGGGCAAACAATGAAACGCTTTTATTAATTCAATTTGTCTAAAACATAATAAGAGGCGTTGGACATTTTGATCTGATGATTTATGTGTGCTCGAAAAGTACATATAATCATTCTTAGAAGAAGTTTCACCGCAAACGTATCAGTTAACATAAAGCATTGTGTGGGTTTACTAAAATATCTTAAAGATGAGTCGATAACGGTGACAGGTAAATATTTCTCCGACACCTACAATAAATGATAATGCCACAATTGTACAGAAAATGTATCGTGTATGAGAAAATCTGGTGATTATTAAGACCTACTACCGTTTTATTGTGTGAATTTTTGTAATTCGCAGAGATTTATATTTCACAATGGACCATTCTTTAAATTTATTTAATTAAATACGTTCCGACGCTTTTTCGGCGAAATGTGGGTGAAATCGCAACACCCATAATTAAATGCTCCTGGTAATGCGGTATTGTCGAGTTTCGGTAAACTTGTGTCGCCCTCTAATGTTTTTAAAATGTAATTAATTACTAAAGCCGCGGTAGAGCTCGGGCTGTCATACGCACAGGCAGGCAGACTCCTTAAGCCTAAAAAGGACTCGTACCGGGTGGAGGATTGTAAAATTAACACAGCATGATTAACTATACTCCAATGACGCGAACTGGCACTCAAAGTGTAAAAAACTTGATAAAGTGTGCTGAAAATGACTAGTAGTACATATAGATTTAACATGACTATTTTAGATGGAGTAAAGGTGAAATAAAATTTTAAAAATAATTAGACAAACCGAAACTTCGTAACTCCGTCTATTCTTGAAGGACATTCCGTACCCCCAAACCCCCCGATCTAGAAGATCAGCTTAGTTTACATAATGTTCTTTTATTAAATTGTAACCGTTTCAAATAGATACATTAACAAGTAATGGTAATAAGACCGGGGGGTCTGGGGGGTAAGGAGGCAGCCGCAGAGTGATGTGACTGCTGGTTGAGTTACAGAGCGGAAATTCTAGATTCAAATCGCGAACTTTTCCGAATTTCTTAGCTTAGGCCTTCCAGTAGACATCCACACGACTGATTAGATTCAATCATGGAACGGGGTACACTATAGACCTAGAGTCTCAGTACTGGTAGAAAAAAATCCACACCGATATATCAATCAAATCGTCGGTGTTTTGTAGAAAGGGCAAATATGCCATTTTTAAGAAAAGTCAATTTTCATAAAAAGATAATAAATACATAAACTAATATTTCTATGCAAAAGGGCACAATTGTATCTCACTTGACTACTTCCAAAAAAAATCATTTTTTTTGTACAAGCACCCTTAAATATTGCTAGTTCAAAATGAATATGATTTTATTTTATTTTGGTGGCCATATTTCCTTTACACGGTGCAGTGTTTTTTACAATTTGAGAAGTTTTCGGAAACTTAAATATCTCAGAACTTATTTATCTTATCAAGAAGGGTAAAAAAAGAAATTTGTTTAAAAGAAAACGGTTTACAAGATCGCGGTTCTAGGTATGTTCGCGGGTCCCTAAAATACAAATTTTACGATTGAAATCTCGATAAATTCTGAAAGAGTATATATTAAATAAGAGAATTAGCTATGACAGAATGCCTTAAATGCACCGATTTTTTCAAAAATCGAATTTAAAAACTTCGATTTTCACAGTAAATTTTAAGCAAAGTCGCTCGGGATTGGTGAATCAATTCATTCTATTGACAGTACGTGCACTTTCAACTGGTCTTAACTTTGCGCAGAGCGAGAATAACCGCAGCGACACTTGCATTGGGATGCAGCAACAGTGCACTCCGAACGAAAATCATGGTTTTCAATACTAAATGTGCGGGAAAAATGGCTTAAAGCGCCCGAGCGCAGCGAGGAGTGCTTTAAGTCGATCTTTCCTTGCACAACCACCTTTCCGAATAGTACATGTGCAGGAAAAATGGCTTAAAGCGCCCGTGCGCAGCGAGGGGTGCTTTAAGTCGATTTTTCTTTGCACAACTACCCTGCGTTAAAAATCCACTCTCACGAGTTTCACCTCTCAAAGATCCACCTTTTCCTTAATCCACGGGCCTAGGGATATTTTTAAATTAGTTGTCGTTTTCGGGCGCTTCGAGCCATTTTGATGAAAACCACCATCGCAAGAGTAGGATCCACGCGAAAAAGTAACTACCGTTCGTTAAATTTAAGTAACCCTTTCTTGAAGTAATTTTTAAATAATTTAAAATTTTTAAATTAAAATTTTTAATTAATAAAAAAGAAGAACGCATTCTTACCATAGCGTAAGAGTTACTGACAAATTTGTCAACAGCTACACTCTTATGTATAGGAACGCACGTACCGTCAACACAATGCCTTGATTAACCAATCACGAGCGATTTACCTTCGAAAATCAAGCTTTTTTAAATTCGATTTTTGAAAAAACAGGTGCATTTAAGGCATTCTGTCATAGATAATTCTCTTATTTAATATATACTCTTTCAGAAAAGTTCGAGGTTTCAATCGTAAAATTTGTATTTTAGGGACCCGCGAACGTACCTTTACCCAACATCGCTCTTTCGATGTTTTCACGTAAATGCAATTTTATAGGGTAAAATTTAGTTTCAATTCACAGCTCTCTTTTTTTAAACCTCCTTTTCGAGGGAAGTTTTTACAGGGGGGAAAATTTGTGAAGAAGTTCTAACCGCTACAGGTAGAGGTAAAGTTTTTAGGGGAAGGTAAAAAGTAAATATTTTGTTCAAACTTTCGTTAGCATGTAATGAATTTTTAATAAATACCTACAAGTAGGTACATTTTGGAAGTAACTCACATTAATAATATTCGCCTATTTTACAAAACAACGACGATATCTTAATAAAAATTACCTAATAGAATGAATCTTCAAGATATTATTAGTGATGTGGTTTTCAGCCTCACTTGTGAGGTATGTGACCATATTTTAAAGCCGTAATTATTTTATTAAGGCGGAGGCGTTTTCTAGTAAATTATTATGTTGCATAGCTAGCACGGAGGTTACTGGCAACTTTTGCCTTTGGACATCTATAATTTGGAAGTAATTGTAACAAATCAAATGCGTACGTTTATTTCATAATTCGTAAAAATTTTTTGGCTGGTAGTAACTAAATGAACAGTAATATTATTTATAGAGAAAACTATCTACAAATTCAGAAATAAAAATTATTGTTTGAATAAGAATAAAACCTATATTTTCCACTTTGCGAAGGGGGGAGGTAAAAACCGTAAGAACGTTAGAAGGTGATATTTCAGATTTTACATTTTAATTTTGTTAACTCCGTCTATGCTTGGGTATTCCATACCTCCCAACTCTCCCCCCCCCCCGGTATTACACCCTAATTCTGTGTCTTGGTGTTAAAAGGGCCAATGTATATTTTTGTAACTTTTGGAAATCTTTACGAAATCGTTATAAAATTATGATTTTTATGAAAATCCTTGTAACTATAACTATTTTAGTTATAGAGATTTTCAAAAAGATGATCATTTTATAGTGATTTTATAAGAATTTTTAAAAGTTGTAAAAATGTACATTGGCCTTTTTTGCACCAAGAAACTTTAAGGTATGTAATTAATTACAACTGTTTCAAATTGATTTATCAACATGTATTGAGACCGGGAGGTCTGGGGGGTATGGAATACCCTCCAGCGACTGGGGTAAAAATGTTGCAAAATTTTTAAATATACTTAAAAAAAGCTGAGACAATAAACTTAATAAAAAAATGAAGATCTAAGTGGATGAAGGAGTTATGTAGCAAAATTAAAACGTCAAGTAGACCTTTAAAAAAAATTGCTAAATTGACTTTTTTGTTTACTTTTAGCTATAAATAACTCTTAAAAATCATTTTTTATTAATATGTAGGAGCCCTAAAAGAACTCTTAATAGCAGTAAATTTTGATTAACTTTGCATTTTGTGGATTTATTTTTGCGACATAATGCCTTCATCCACTCAAGAGAATAAATCTCCCAGTTTAGATAATTGGTATGGTTGTTCAAAATTCGAATACTCTCTAAGATGGGGAGGTTTGAAGCTTCACTGATGAAGAATATTAATTACATAATAAATGAAGGCCACAGTTGTTCGGTTTACAGCCTCACTAGAAAATATTGTGACAAATTAGATACGTGCATCTATTTCGTAGATCATAAATTTGTTTAAAAACTTTCTTGGTTGGTAGTAAGAAGGAGAGCTATCTATCGAATTATTATTTGTATTGTATGTAACGAAAATAAATCAAAAATAAAGAAATAAATATCTCAGCATTCATTATAATGCGCCCTATTGCCCTATTTTAAAGAAAAAATCACATTTAAAGTTTCTGCTTTGTTTATTTTATTGTTTGTTTCATTTTGTATATTTATTAATATTATTCACTAATTATATTAAAGCTGATTAGATTTTGGTTAAAATCTTTTCAGGAAAACTTGAAAGTGGGAGTGACTCGCATGATGGAATTAACGAGATCCAACTGTTGCAAAATTGCTTTACTTTTTGTAGTTCAGTGGCCATGATGGGTATATTAAGTTATAAACATACAAAGTGCGGACATAATGTTGTAGAACAAATAAATAGTAAATATACTAAATTAAAGTTTCGTTGCGAGCTTTCAACCAGAAATAAAATTTTTTAATCGCTTATTTTGAGCATTATTGAAAAGGTTGATTTGAAAAATTTCCCAATTTACATTGTATCAAATTCATGTTTAGTTAACAAATCAACTAAATTTAAAATTTTAATTAAATTGATACCAATTTTCTGTTTAAAACATGCCAACTTTTTATTAAATTATAATTTTAAAGTTTTTTGATTTTAAAATTAGCTATACATAGCACAAAGTTTTAATTTTAAAATAAAATTTAGTTTAGAAAGTAGGGTAGGGTAGACTACAAAAATGAAGAAGCATTAAAATTGATATTGATAAAATCAGTTGTGATTTGGATTATTAGTTCAGAAAGAAATTGAGTATTCCTTCGAGACACTGTCGCTTTAGTTTTTTGAATTATCACGTTTAATTTGTTTTATTAATTTGTTGAAATTATTATTTCCATTCAGCATTTCAACAACCGATTTAAAATCTTATTGGATAAGTTTACTTTATTTATAACATTAATATTTAAATAATATATTAATTAGTTAAACACAGTGTTAAATCAATCGTTGGTTGTGTGGGTTATGGTGCTGAAGATCAAGCACTCGATCTCCAACATAAAAGATTTTATTTACCTACTATTTAATACGATTACTAAAAAATTCAAAAGTAAAATTAAATTTGGTTATTTTAATCTGTTGAGGTGCCTTTTAGCGAATTATATTTTTTAAATTAAATTCATATTAGTATTTAAACAGATTTGTAGTTAAATTTTCAGAACATATTGCCGGTCCACCCATGTTATTATCTTTTCCTTTAGTCATACAAATTGAATTTAAAAAATTAAACAATAATTTTAATATAAATTTTAAAGAAGGGCTGAACAAATGAGGAGCAGACTTTCTATATGCAGTTTGTCCATTTTTAAAATTTTTTAGTTATACATAGCATCGTAATCTATACATAAAATACCACATATTTTAATTACAAAAAGATGTTCTAAACAGCATCTATGCAGGGTAAAAAAATTGTTGAAAATCACTTAGACAATCTAAATGCAGTTTGTCCAGCGCTTGTGGACTAACGTATAGCAGTATGTCCTTCATACGTAGATTAGCCGCTGTTTCTCACGTGTGTGCACTCTCCGGTCTAATATTAACTTTGTTATCATTTATCATAATAGGTTTATTATTATCATTAGACGTAACGGCATTAATAAATAATGAATATTACGGAAGGTGAACATGTTGTAGGCGATGTTAATCGAGGAAGCAGAAAAAGAAAACGAAATATTGTAACAAAAGATCGTAAGAAGGAAGTTAGGTAAATCATAAAATTCTTAAGGTACTATACAACATAATAAATAGTACCTATCATACACATTTTTTTTTACTTAATTTAAGGTATTCAGATCAAGATCCTAATATAGAAAACGTAATCATAACGTGTAATCATAAGCGGAATGACTTTCAGTGCGGTGAACTAACCAAAGACGATATAATGTTGTATCGCAACAATTTCTTTGATCAGAAAAACAAAAATGTCCAAGATAATAAATTGGGGCATTTTATGGAAGTTCAAACCCCAAGCAGATACAGAAAACGAGTACCCAACAGCAAGTCTCATAATTTTTCCGCAAAATATCATGTAAGTTTCATTTTTGTTATCATTTTTTCCAAGACTTCAATAAACGTTTCGGTAGGTTTTGAAAGACAATAAAAAAATTAACTTGTGCCAGAAGACATTTTTATCAATATTCAGTGTTAGCCAAAGGCGAGTTAACACTATAGCAAAAAAAATAAAACTTGGATCGGGTATTGCAGACAAACGAGGGGGTGATAATCGGTCATATAAGAATACAGAAAAGTTCCAAAATGTAAAAAAATTTATATCTAATTTAAAGGGTCATGAGAGCCACTATGGACGAGAAAAATCTAGAAGAATTTACATATCTTCTGAATATAACATACAAAATTTGTGGAAAATTTATAATAAGAATTCTGATAAAATTTTAAAAGTTAATTACAAATACTTTAGCCGAGTTTTCAGTAACCACTACAATATTGGCTTTGGAAGTCCAGCCACAGACGTTTGTGGCTTTTGTGTTAGAACAGAAACTCAAATTAAAATTTGCAAAGAGAGTGTTGCAAAAGAGAAACTGAAATTAGATCTTAATGTTCATAAAACCCAAGCAAAGCAATTTTTTAAACTCATGAAGGAGCATCCAGCTGGAAGTGTTTCATACTGCTTTGACTTGCAACAAGTTCAAGTTTTGCCAAAAGTTCCAATTCAGGATGCATTTTACGCTCAGCAACTATCCTTTTATTGCTTCTGTGTTACTGACATTAAAATTAAAGCACCGGTATTTTATACATGGATGGAAAATCAGGCAGCAAGAGGAGCTGTAGAAATAAGTTCTGCCTTACACGATTTTCTAATAAAACAAAAATTTGAACCAAATGTTAATACAATAAATTTATTTGCGGATGGATGTGCTGGTCAAAACAAAAACTCGCATATCATGCATATGTTGATGTTATGGCTTAACAACGACGCACCCAAAACTATTACATCGATTGTAGTAACATTCCCTGTGCGAGGACATTCATATTTGCCAGCTGACCGAGTTTTCGGTCAAATTGAAAAAGTGACTAGATCTCACTCAACAATTAAAACTCCCTCAAAGTACTATGAAATATACGCAAAGAAGGGAATAATCCGAAAACTTGGTACGGACTGGGATCTAACTAATATTAAAGCTGCTTTGTCTTCATTAAAGAAAATTAAAGGTATTAGTCAAGCAAAAAGGATTATTATTAAAAGAGCAGAAACAACTAATACTACTACTGCAAACAAAATTTTTATAAAACCCGAATTACTTTATCGAAGTGATGACCCCTCTCAAAAATTCGAGACGTTGATAAAACAAGGCAAAACCCTTCGAAAAATTAAATTACCTAAAGTGGTTCTACAGCACCGAATTAAACCAAAAAAGCTGAAGAGCCTTTTAAAATTGTTGATAAGTCTTTCAGGGCGTGATTGGCTAAATGACCCTGAACTCAGCTGGTTACAAGTAATTTTTGAAGATTATAATGATGAGGCTGTAGAAGAAGTTTCGGAAGAATCCGATCTAGAAGTTAATCTGGAGGAGGACAATACATGCGATTAATTATTGTCAAACAAAAAAAAAATTTATTCAAACAAAAATGTAAAACTTTTTCTACTAATAAATTTTTTTTCTACTACCATGCTTTATACTCTTTTTTTTGTCTTGTAATGGGCAAGTCGATAAATTTCGAGTCGTAAAGACAAACAAACTGCAGTTTGTCCAATGTAGACAAACAAAGTGCAGTATGTCCAATACATTTTTGGATTTTTATGCCAAACCGTCAATTGAATATTTGCCACATTCATAATACTTAATAGTGTATTTTTTTCTGTATTTTTGCAAAAATTACTTTTTTGATAACTTATCATATAAACCTGTAGTAGTTTTTCTGCTCTCCTGAAAATTTAAGAAAATGGACATACTGCATATAGAATGTCTGCTCCTCAAATGTTCTCATCAGCGAATTAAAAAACCTTAAATTTTCAAAATTTCAGTTCAGTATTTTTATAGCTACCGACTAAATTTATTCCAAATTTAAAAATAAAAAACTGATAATTAAAATTTTCCTTTGGTGGTGTAACAAACAATAATTTGAAAGGAAATGTATACCTTTCATGTAAAGGAGCGCAAAAAGCTGAAAATTGTTACGTTTTATCTTTTTATTCAAAGCAACATGTAGTACCCGTAACAGCCGGGGATTTACATTGATCCCTACGTATATAAGAAAATCAATCTCAAATAACACAATTTAACCTAAAAGCAACGATTTTTTCAAAAAGAAATTACGCGAAACGCGATTTCTTCTAGGAGTTAATTTAATTTAGTTTTCTTTATGAATTTGATAGAAATTTCGTACGCAATTTGATTTGGCGAAAGTGGAAACTTGATATACCCGTTTGCAGAGGTTCAGAAATCGAAACTATTTTAACGGACCGCGCGACAAGGATTGTTTAAAAATTATCGGCGTCCTTAAAATTGATTTGTAACGCGTGTCCAAAAAAGCTTACATTCTACAAATTCGTTAGATGTAACTAAAATATTTAAAATTTTTGAAGAGATACGCGTGGTAAAATTTATTGGGTAATTGAAAATCTGACATTAAGCACAGCATTTTAACAAAGAAACCATAAACCGTCGGAACTATTGAAGAAGTCAACTTTAAGCATCGTAAAAGCGTCGCGGGGGTTCAATATTGTTTTGTATGCAAAGAATCACCGACAAATGCCTTTCGTGCTTACCTTTATAACTACGTCTACCCTTTATTACAATGTGGGTGAATTATAATTTGTAACTCGACAAATTATAAGTATTTTTTAAATTAACTTTGCTCTAATTAAACGAGAACCCTTTCATGTTCTGTTACGAATTTTCCGCAGCTCTTTCAATTAAAAAGCAAGCATTTCACACGCTTTCTTGTATTTTGTAACCCAAACCTTTACGAAAAATTACGCCAAAAGTACTTAAAATATAAAGTTAATTTTGTTAACAGATTCGCCCTACAGAACTGAACTCAGTGGAGCCGTCTTAAAAATGCAAGAATCCGGGGTACTTCATGAACTCAAAGAGAGATGGTGGAAAGGAAAATGCGAAGTAAGTGTCATCTCGCATTAATTGTCTCGCTTTTCCGGAATACCACTTTGTTGTGTAACTTGCAGGAACGTAAAAACAAATTTTTTTGTTCTTCCAGAAAGATGCCGGCGAACAAGGAACCGCTAGTATGGATCTCAAAAACGTCGGCGGAGTTTTCGTGGTGCTTGCCGGTGGGATAATTACGGCGTTACTGGTAGCAATTTTTGAGTTTATTTGGAGTGTCAAGAAAATTGCCGTACAGGAGCACGTAAGTCACGACAATTTTTCTTAAGCAAGAGCCAACTTTTATTGTTTTTCAGTGTCTATTTTATCACGCACTGCTGATGGAACTAAAATTCGCCGTCAATTTTAAAGTGAAACATAAAACCACCAAAGTATCGATTTATAGGGACGATAAATTTTTAACATTGAACATTTTGAAATAAAATTAAATTGTAAAATATTAAAAAAAATTAATGTATCAATTTTCTGAACAAACACGACAGGGAGTTTTTATTATACAAAAGTTTTGATAATAATGGATTATTGATTAATAAAGAAGTTTGTAATTTAATATTTTTCATGTTGCAGTGGGGGATTCCCCGTGATCCCATAAATTTCCACGGCGGAATTGTAACAAAAGTTTATTTTAGAAATGAAACAAAAAATTAAGATAATTAAGGCCGACTTAATAATAAATTTAATTTTAATTAAGCAATTTTGTGTAATGTTAAAAAGTAATTGTTTTTGTTTTTAATTATTTTGTCGACAACAGAAAATTTTGACAAGTTATTAACGTCGTTTTCAGTTTCCTGTGAAATATAATTATTTTGTAAAAAATAAATGCTTCTTGGTAAGAATTGAAAATTTTCGCGAGCTTTTGAAATATCAAACTTGTTTATAATTACCGCTGGTGGTTTTGCATATTTTAACGAAATAGCTCGGAAATGGTCTAAAATAGTTAGGGTTAAACAACAACGAATGTGGTATTTAAGGATTTAAGAGAATTTTAGATACTTTGGTAGTATAAAGTAATAAAGAGAATCAACGATTATTCAGTGAAAAACTGCACTGCAGAAATTATAGGACGAAAGGTTAAATAATCTCCTAGTGATAAATTACTTACAACAGTTGTAAATTTTATGTTGTGTGTACGGTGTACTTAACCAAATAATGAATAATTTATGAATTATATCACAAAATTGTACAAATTAAATTGAAAATAAAGTACACTTTTCACAAAAGAAAAGCTTTCACTTTTCAAACTTCCATCTCGGTCACGCCTTAATGTATTTTCATCAAAATTAAAACTTAAAAACAAAAAGTGTTGTTTTAATTACAACAAAAAATTGTTATTTCCTTTTTTAAAGTGAAGTGAGAAAATCTCGGAAACAAGCTAGCAATTTTGTCGAGTCGTTGATGTTGTGCCTCGAGTAATACGACAAGAAAGTAACAACATTTAGACCATTAAAATAAATTTTCCAGATTTGAGAAGGCATTTACAAGAGTGGAAAAACGGCAACAAAATTTTTTAAAGAAATAGAAGTTTGAAAATTATTCAAATTTATAGCGTGAATTTTTGTAAAAGGAGATAACAAGGTTGAATTTTTCCAGATTAACGATGCGGATTTATTTTATCTGCTATTTATGAAAACTGTTTTCACTTTTGTGTTTATAAAACAATAAGAACAGATAAAATGTTTATTTCATCGCCGTCGCATTTTTTACTTTGACAATTTATGGAAATAAGTTTTTATAAAAAGTTTAATTTTGATGGTGAAAAAAATTATGCGATTAACTAAACTCTCAAAGAAATCACAAAATTTCCAGTTTAAATTTACTAATTAAGTGCGGGGTGCATTGAGTTTTGAGCTTCCCTTTTTGATTAAATATTCGTGACACGCTTTTATTTTAATTATTTATTTAAAACTTCATCTTTAAAAATTGTTATACATAAAATGAAGACACGACGAGTAAAAAACTAAATTGAGCGAATTTTCCCAAATGACAAAGTTTTTTGATATTAGAAGATTAAATTCGTTTCGTGTCTTTCCTTTTTGACACTCCCTCATCCTAAAATTCATCCCAGTTAACAAACCAAAAAATCATAAAGTTATGAAAAATTAAGAAAGGGGAGAAACTTGAAGTAACGGAATTATTATCGCAGACCGAATTTTATACTATGTTGAAAATTATCAGCAATATCGTCATTCAAATCATTTTAAAAAAGGTAGAAAATACAAAATGCTCTTTGAACTCCCTGGAGTAAAAGTACTATTTTATACTTCATATTCAAACACTCACAGAAATCTTTTTTTTATTTATTAAAGTCCTTAGGGAGTAAAACAAATATGAGACGCACTAAGTAATTTTGACAGATTTTACTTTTTTGAAAAAGTTTCTTTAAGGATATAGTAGTAAATTCCACCCATGTTGCTAAACATCGATTAATAAAAAGATGGTACAATAGGTAGATTAAAAAAGAAAATCTCCTTATGTAGAACTTTTAATTGAAAAATGTGTTTTTAAAACCCTTACAAAAAATTGTAGTCAAACTAATTTAGTTTCTAAAGCCTGTATGACACGATGCATATTTTTGCATAAAATTTACGTGTAAATGGTAACTAACCAATAGAAAGAGCGTATTAGTAGCCATCTGACGTTTTTCATTGGTTAGCTACCACTTACTTGTAATGTAAAATTATACATCGTGTCATACAGGCTTTAAGATACAATGACGTAAACTATCAATAACCCCTAAAATTGTGAAAGTTTTCGTTTATTGACCATCAGAAACGAAAACAATTGAACATCAAATGACAATATATGACTGTATCAGCTGAGGATAACAACTCAAAACAAAAGCAACTAAATTCGTTAGAATGGATTATGTGTTACTTTTTTGTTCTAGTTCCATAAGAATGAATTTTTGAGTTCATATCTGGTCGAAATATTACCTATTTAACTACTACTAAACAAAAATATAACAATTCAAAAGTTTGAACTTCAATTTTTAACTACGCCGGTGAAAAATTTAATAATCCTAAAAGATTAATTAATTATTTACAAAATTGTTATCACCAAAGAGAATCACTGTGGCACGTACCCCCCCCCCCCCCAATTTAAGTTATCACACCAAATTAGTAACATTCGTTTTATTTCATGCAGGAAACTTAACAAAAAATTTAAATTGAGATTGGAGGACAGAAGGGCGGTTTAAAAATAATTAATTAAAAATTATTCTTAACTTCAATAATTTCAAAATTATTGTCACACCACATTTGAAAACTTAGGAATCTTTAGTTCTGAAATTTGTTTACTGCATTTTTGGTGATTTTAACATTCCAATATGGATACTATAAAGTTACATTAATAAACCACGAATCAATACGTGCAATTAGTGTTACTTAGACTGCTTGTAAACTATTACCGAAAATAAAGGGTAATTTGAGATTTGCGTAGATACAGAATTTCAATATCACTGAGCTTTGTCATGGTTAATGTGAAGTATATTGATGACATGAACTAACAACAGCTTTTTCAGAAAAATTAAATTTACAATATTTTCGATATATTTCTTACAATTATATTTTAAAAACTTCTAAAAAAACAAAAAAAAATTATTTTCTGTTTCTTAATAACCTTAATTATATTAAGTTTTGTATTTTGTTTTTTCTATTTTATAATTATGTGAAGTATCACTTTTTATAATCAATTTGGGTTAGAAAATGTTGTACTTTTCATAATCAGTTACAAAAAGTAGTTAATGTAATTAGCGTCACAATGACACTAACACGGGGACATTACAGTCAGTATATCGACAATCGAGATCCTCAATTTTTTAGTGATTTTTGAGGCTAAAAAATTATCATTTTCTCGGCGTTTAGTAGAATGCCCCTTAATTTTTGAGTTATGAATTTTTGAAAATGGACGTAACTGCTATAACTACTGAATATTATTATAAGAAACCATGGTGGTTTAGAAGTAGAGTATTATTGGAATGGTAATTCGTAGGTTAAAAAATAAAAAAAATATTAATTTTAATACTAACCCCCCATTTTGTAACTTTTTGTTACCATTCCTTATCGTTATGAAATCGTTAAGAACCGTAAAGTTCGGTTAACACTCAAAATTGAATTAAATAGTAATGTAATGGAATGTGGAAACCAAACTTTACCGTTCCTAACGATTTGATATCGATAATGAAAAGTTACAGAATAGGGGGGTAAATTACGTAATTTTTAGAAAAAAAAAGTTGCCTTATGTAAAGATCTAACTTTGGACCTACACATTGCCATTCTAATAAGTAGTAGTGTAACCTATGGTTTAAGGGTTAAACCACCATGTCTATTTTTAAAAATTTATAGCTGAAAATCTAAGGGGTAATCGACTAAACGCCGAGCTAGTGATAATCTTTTTAGCTCCAAGAATCAAAAAAAAAATTGGGATCTCCCCTTGTAAGGTTCAAAATTCAAAAACGAGCTCTTTTCCATATAGAATTAATCTTACTTGTAGAATAAAAGAGGTTATTTAAAAATATGATTATATTTTCAAAATTTGCTTAGTCAACCTTAGAAAAATTTTATACCGTCCTTGAAAATCGATAAGGTATTTTAAGAAGTTGTGGTAAAATTTAGTATTTAGTACAATATGAAAGATATTTTTCTCAAACAATTGGTGCTCTCGGAAAACGAGAGGGGGGGGATAGAAAACCCCCAGAAGTAATTAAGTAACAAAATTGCTTATCATCAATCAACTTTGAGAAAGCAACAATTTAAAAAATTTAAAAGTCATGAAAAATTTACAGGTTGCATTGGAAAGCCTAGAAAAGTCAGGAATTTATTTTTGAAAAAAAGTGCAAAATTTATTATTAAAATTTTGTATACTAATACCCATTATTTTAATTTAGTCATTGTATTTCAGAATTTTTTTCGGTGCAGATATAACGCAACGTGCAAGATATAATAACATTTTTTACAGTTTTTGATCATAAAAGAAAATAAAATTTGATTTTAGAACAATAAATTTTAGAATTTTTATTTAATCAAAGCAAAATCAAAAAAAAATTAGATGAAATGTTTCAAGTAATGCAAATATTTTGATATAAAAATTGATTTAAGGTTCCGTAGTGTATAATAATTATTCAGAATGTGTCTGGACCTTTAATTTCCCAGGTCCTTGTTCAACCAAACCATTGGAATTTCGGTAGTTACATACACCACAATTTAAAAGCAAATAAAATGAAAATCAAAGAGTAAAAAAGTTTGAAAAAAATATGAGATCTTTCTATTAGTGTCAAATGGTTATACTAGAATTTTTTATTTCTTTATGTGCCCTTTCAAAACCATTTGTTGTTTAATTTATAAATTTTTATTTATTACAAGCTGTACAAGAATTTTTTTATATTTCATTACAATAACAAAGCCATATTAGCTTGTTTAGCTGAATTATTTAAAAAAATTCTTCACAAATATTGCTACAAAAGTTTGTAAACATAGAAAAAGCCTCGTTGTTAGTTTGTTAACATTTTATAATCTTTTAACAAAAATTTTAAGGGAAAAGGAATTGTAAAATTGCGGTATGTTATTTTATTATTATTTTGCATCTCTTTTTAGATGTTTAAATAAAGAATTTAATCAGTGCATAAAATTGCATTAATAATTTTTAACAACTAAGACTTCAAAGTCAGGGAGCGGTCAGAACATTTTATTCCGATAGATGCAGCAATCACTCGAGACAGTTCCGTGCAAGGATAATCCAAGCTAAAATCCGAATCAAACATTTTATGTATATTGCATTTTATTTTTTAGTTCTTAATAAACTTTTTTTAATAAATATTTATATTAGATCTCAAGAGACAAGCAAAAAAAATTTTAAAACTTTCATTCAAATTTATTCCAAGATTTAATTTTCTTCGACGAAAACTAGTGATTTTTTAGTTACTGAAACTTCCAAGCAAATTATAATCACATAACTTAATATTAGTTTTCAAATTTTTCTCTTCCGCTTTCCGAACTCGACTAATTTAATTATTCCTCTATTTTTACAATAATTCTTTCTTTATTTCTTTCCATTTTAACCAATTAAATAATTTTGTCATACTTTCAACCAAAATTTTACTTTTCAGGCGCGTAACAGGAAATTCCGCCAAAAATTTAGATCGAAGACTTAAACTTGAGTCATTTTAAAAAGTTATTTTTAACTTTTTATTCATATTTTTTCATCATGTACTGCCATAAATTAAATTTTAATTGTCCGATACTGTTATCGCGAGTTTCAAACTTCATAAAGCTAAAGTTGAGAAATGACGACGAGATTGCTGAAAAATTGTTTTTTCGGTAAAGCAATTTACTGATATAGGCTATTAGTTAGGTACTTTTTAAATCAACTAGGTCGATGTTTATTTCCAGGTGACTCAGAAACTTGAAAATCCCTAACTTTTAATACGGAACACTTACAAGAGCGCGTTTGAAATGAAAATTGGTGAAAACATTAAAGAATGCGGGTACATTTCAAGTACTATATTGAAACCTTTAACGTCTATCGTCAGTTAAATGATGACCGTTCTGCGCGACTAAGTCTCAGTTGGCGGTCTTCGGTGTCTTTGGAGTTTTAGACACATGTCACTTGTCTAACATTCTCATTTTTCATACTTAAAACACGGCCGCAATATAAATATTGTGAGTCAGCCTTTGCGGGTATAGGGCGGGTTGAACGATTAGCTCTTCTGATCGATGGACGAACGAGCGGCAATTAATAAAACGCCATTGTTAGCCGAATTCCTATGGTCCTCTCAATCATTCTCGTCATATATTTCGACCACTATGAGAGTTTCGTTCGATGATACATGTTTGGCGTGTTTCGTCATTATAACGCTATTGTTAATGGATAGCATATTGATTCTATCAAATCGTCTGTTAATTAAATACAATAAACTCGAACTATATATTTTGTGCTAAAGAAAAAAGTGTTAATCCTCGAGCAAAATTCATCTAATGCATAATGTACTTTTTTGACTGCCACTATTTGAATTCGAAAGCTCTTTATCTTAATTTTTCTGTTTGAATAGCCACGAGCTTTAAAGTAAATTTGAATAATATTTTAACCGAAAATTCAAGCGAACAACTTTAAATGCCATACTTATACGGTGTGTGTACAAAAAGTATGTAATTTAAAAATCTATTTACTGCCTGATTGTTATCTAACGAGGTTACTCCTCCGATGTTGTAAAAACATCAAAGATTTTAAATCACTTTCGGTCAATAAGGCTTTCAAATATGTAATAATAACAAGTAGCTTCTAAAAACGTTCGAGTAGAAGAAATAATCTATTCTATTCTGCATAACAAAATAATTTATGGGGCCGCACGATATAAACGTCTTAGTTTTCTAAAATGCTGTTGGAAATCGATGGGGCCTCACACGTAGTGTAAACGAGCTATGTAAAGACCCATACAGAGCCACCCACGCCTTCACTCTACGGGATGCTGCAACTTACTTATTCCACTTAAGACGGATTAGAATAGATAAGGATTCCGACTGGAAAATCATTGTCAAGTCACTTTCTGGGGTCGGCGGCTTTCATCTCACATTTAACAAAAGTCTTGTATTGATAACTGCGTCAAAAGCCCTCATTTCATACAATGTAAGCATTAACTTCAATTTTTACTCCAACGTAGTAGCAGGAATTTGAAAATGCACTTCGATTAAAAATATCTAATTTTGCAAGCAAACAGAAATCGACAGCTTTCAAAGAAGTGCGGGATATCTTATTTTTCGACGGTTGATGGAAACACTCATGCAAGTTTTTGCAGAATAAACATCAGCATAGGTATTGAGTTCAATTACCTTAGCATGATAACGCGGTTAGAAAATTGAACCCATCAGGAGAACGTGAGAAGAAAGGCAAATATCGCGCTTTTAACCCTTTGCTCCATATGTGAGATCAGATAACAGTCGATAGAGGAATGTAAAAAAGCTATTTTTGTAATTTTTAACATTCAACTGTTTTAGAACCGCAGGTCCTTAAAGTTTAAGCATAACCTATTTTTATTAAACTGAAATTATTTTGTTTTTCACCTGCTGAAGATTTCATGATGAAAACTTAGTTTTATGGTTGCTTGTGGATCTAATTTCATCACCGTAACTTCGTATTAAAAAAAAACATAATAGGTTATGTTGAAAGTTTGAGAACCTGTGGCTTTTTTATCCCTCCATTGTACCCTGCCAATATTTAATGAATTCTTATGTGAAATGGGGTAGACTGATTTGCTCCTACCTCCCGTTCTATTCAGATAAACGTAAAAGTGCTAGATCGGTATTACTATAATTTTACATTATGGTGATACCATCAAATTTAATAAACAAAGTTTAATTAAATCGCCGATTTTTGACAAATAAAGCTCGTTAGGTACTTTGAAATTCACTGAAAAGTGTTAAGGTAAAAGTTGGCAACGATAGCTAGTAAGAAAAAATAAAATACCATTTAAGAATATAAAATTGGGGTGAAGGTAGGTGAACCATAAATTAACGTAATTTTATCTGTCACTTCTTAAATCGCATGACTTAATAGCGTTATTGGATTTAACTATTAGAACAACATAAAATGAACGTCTAATCCCTAGTGTCACCAATTCGGTAGAAGCTCTAAACATTATTAAACATTTCTTTTTGTTTAAACTAAAATAATTTAATATACCTAGTAAAATGTTAACTTTAAACATAGTCGTCAGTGACGTATAGTACTGGGAGCTCTAAGACGACATGAACCCTTTTTGAAAAGTTTACTTAACTTTTCACAGATTACTTGAAGTTAGCTGCGTTTCTGATATTGGCTTTAGAAACTTTTTTTATTTAAAAGGTAAAAATAACTAACAATAAGAGAAGGGGCGGCGATTTTAAATCTCGAACCAGAGAGCCAAACTTACGTGCTACGCCGCTGTTCGAGGTAACTTATTTATTATACATCCTGATGAATCTGAAAAATAAAAAAATAATTTCAAGGTTTGTGTCTCTCCAATATTTTTGAATTTTTCTCGGTGTACCTCATTCTTAATTTATACATGCATTACCCTTACAGTTTATTTTGGATTTAAAATGACGGGGGAACGTCGACTTGCACCTATAATTTTGAACACTTTTACAACCATTTCATTATTATAAGAAGTAGTTTCAAAACTTTTTTACAATAATAATAATTTTTATTTATTTATATGACATGTCACAGAATTCTCCTTCGTGTCTCTTCATTAATTTGAATAAAATAAATTAGTATGTAAAATAAAATATTGCAATATTAAATATGTCTAGTGTTTTCTTTTAATTTTTTTTGCTCTTTTTGTATAGGTACGTACTTTTTTGCTACTATATAATTTTGGTTATTATAAAATTTTAAGTAATTAAATGCGTTCTCTGTGTGAAAAAGCTCGTAACGTTGAAATTGTTTTGTTGGCAAAACAAAAATAATTTGCCATACATCAAAGTTAGGATTTCCAAAGATTTTTTAATTGTGAAAACTTGGCTATTCAACTTTTTTCACTTTTTATTAGAAACATTTATTTTCATTTTACAAGTTAAATTTTTTTACAAAAAATTTAAACGAAAGACAATTTTTTTTTTAAATGGAAGTATAATATTTGAAAATATTAATGGGAAGATTAAATTTTACCCAATTTAAGTAACATCGCAATATTAGGTGAGACGGTAGGCCGAACAACTGTACCTACTACCCAAGTAACACACGATCGTATAATAGACGTATATTTTTGGGATATTTGGGATATTTTTGGTATACGTCTAATTTTGGTTATAATAATATACGTATATCATATACACTTCATATACCATACTTAAAATATCCGTAAATTATACGTATATAATTGGGATACTTAAGATGTACGTGAAATACGTCTAATTTTGGTATATCTAATATACGGATATCATATACACTTTATATACCATACTTAAAATATCGGTAAATTAAACGTATATAATTGGGATACTTGAGATGTACGTGAAATACGTCTAATTTTGGTATATCTAATATACGGATATCATATACACATCATATACCATACTTAAAATATGCGTAAATTAGACGTATATAATTGGAATACTTGAGATGTACGTGAAATACGTCTAATTTTGGTATATCATATACACATCATATACCATACTTAAAATATGCGAAAATTAGACGTATATAATTGGGATACTTGAGATGTACGTGAAATACGTCTAATATTGGTATATCTGATATACGAATATCATATACACTTTATATAGCATACTTAAAATATTGGTAAATTAGAAGTATATAATTGGGATACTTTAGATGTACATGAAATACGTCTAATTTTGGTATATCTAATATACGGATATCATATACACTTCATATACCATACTCAAAATATCCGTAAATTAGACGTATATAATTGGGATGCTTGAGATGTACGTGAAATACGTGTAATATTGGTATATCTAATATACGGATATCATATACACTTCATATACCATACTTAAAATATCCGTAAATTAGACGTATATAATTGGGATACTTGAGATGTACGTGAAATACGTTCCATTTTTTAAAAATGTACGCAGCGGTAGAATTTGTTGGAAAGAAAGTTGCCATTGTTCCCATGCCAAAATCATTGGTAAAATCAGAAAAAGCTTTAATAACACTAGTTCAAAATTTGATTTCTCTAAAAAACTGAAAAACTTATACTATAGGTTATTAAAAAAATTATATTAAAGATTAATCTCTATAGCTGCAATTAAATATTGTGTTGGTAACACAATTCGTATTGGAGCCAATGAATTTATTGTACTGAGGTGTTACCAAGCGATTACTGATTAAATATTTAGTACATAGATTTAGTAGAAGACATGCGACAATTTAGAATATCTACACATTCCATCAACAATATTAATATTAAAATAAAAAAATTTAAAACTTTCCGACGTTTTTTGTAGAAAGTTGCTATCATTTCTTGAAATTAAAAGATGAAAAGCTATCGAATTTAGATTTTTGCTTTTATATAGGGGACCAATTTTACTGAAAAGTAATGTCAATAGCGACACTTATGAACATTTATTTTGTCAAATGATTATTTTTTATAGAAATATATCAGCGTGCCCAAAAATGCATTGCATAAATTTGTTAATTCAAGTCCCGAAATATTTTGTAGTTTACAATGTTTATTAATTAATTCATATATGCAGTGATGTGGAACGATATGGCCCATTAGAAAATTATAGTTGCTTTTTGTAAGAAAATTGTTTAGGACAGTTAAAAATAAAAATAAGAGGAAATAAATTGTCACTTTAATAATTTTACAACCGCATAAAAGAAATAGATTTTAGTGTTACTAATTATTAACCATCAGAAAATTATTGACTGAACTGAAAAGAGTGTTCAAGGAAAATTTGCCGAAGATATAGATTATTTCAAATGTAACAAAGCTTTTGTAATTACAAAGGACTTTGGCTTATCGATAAAAAGTCCCAACAATGTTGTGTTCCCAAAAAAAAAAAATTATTATAATAACAACAATTTTTTATTTAAATCGCGAATAGCAGTCACAGGCATTCCATTTAAATATTTATGTACGATTTGTATAAAACTGCATTAGATTCATCAATACGTTTATAATAGTAAAGTCATCAAATATCAATATAAGCTTCATAGCTAAATGGTTACAGTGCTTGCCTGAATATCCTAACACCGTGAGTTCGATCCCCCTAGATGCCAGAAAAAAATGTAAGTACAATTTAATAAATTTAAAGTTTATGTATAGATAGGTACAACTTAATCAGAATTTTCCAGGTAATCTATGAAGACACGGCAGCTTAAAAAATACAAACGTGATAATAGAATACCATAAAATTAAAAAAATGTAATGCTAGAAACGTTTTTTTTACCGATAATATACGTCTTCGTTAGTCGGATAACGGATAACGTATAATATACGTATTATATTTGTAGATCAAATACGTCTATATATTAGGATACGCAGTGACCAAAAATACAGATAATATACGTCTGTCATATACAGTTTATATGCGTAGCATAATAACGAATAATATATAGACGTACATTGTATACATATATTATATATATTTCACATACGTATATTATGATACGCTATGACCAAAAATACCAATAATATACGTCTGTATTATTCAATTTATATGAGTAGCTTAATATAGGATAATATACGTATGTAAAATATGTATGTAATACGTAATACGTCTATAAATTGGGATACGCCATGACCAAATATACCGATAATATACGTCTGTATTATACAATTTATATGCGTAGCATAGTAACGGATAATACACGTATGTGAAATATTTATAATATATGTATACAATATACGTCTATATATTGGGATACGCCATGACCAAAAATACCGATAATATACGTCAATGGTATACGTTTTATAGTCGGTATTAACGTTTGGTCTAGACGATTTTTATACGCCTAATATACCATTATGTGTTACTTGGGTATACTGTAAATCCTGCAAAAAGTTATTTGTATCCGTAACTTAAAAAAAATGATCACGAATTGTTTATTTTAACGTAAATGTTTTTAAAAAATCGGTCAATGATGCCTGTCAGAAACATTACAAGATTTGCTAAGCTAAATGTACGGTGTTTACGTGTTTATGTATAGATAAGGACTGTAAAATTTTATAATAATTTTATCTGAAAAGCGAACTTTACTCTTCATAAACGAATTTTTTTATAATAGGACAAGTTAACAGATTCATTCGCCTGAAGGTGGCCAAAAACTGATCTTTAACCGAGTTCAAAGTTCAAAAATATTTAAAAAATCAGAAAGGATAGTAAAAAAAGGTCGTTGCGAGTTTTTAGATTAGAAGGAGTAAAAAAGCTCAAAAGCTATAAAAAAGAATAAAAAGACTTTGCGACAACATTTGGTATGGGGCCCCTTCGGCAGCTTAATCCGGCACTGCTCTTGTGAAAAGGCAGACCACAAAACTATGACGTCTAGGAGATAAATAACTAATAAATAGATTTTAATAGGTTTGAAATTAATATGTTCAAAAGGGTAAGTGCAAATTTTGCGTTTTGTTAAGTAAGAACTTTGATACCTATCCTCAAAGCTATTAAACAATAATGAAATTTAAATTAGGTACTACCAATTGTTCACGACGACAACATTGTTAGGGAAATTAGTACCACTTAGTACCTATTCAAGTTAATAGAAAAAATTGTTAGTAGGTAAAATTTGTTGATATCATTGTTAATTTTATAATGTTATTTTTGACGACCTGATAGTAAGTGATTACATTTCTGTTATCAACAATAATAATAGCAATGTTATTCAGATAATTCAACAAAAAGGAGTAAAATCTCTTGGAACAACTTTAATTATTATTAGAAAGCAAATTGATTAAGCATATAAGTAATTCCTTTGCAACATGAAAAACTTTGTAATATCAAATAATTTAAATTTAAAAGAAATTTTTCTTCTTTGTTTTGTTGCTCCAAATATATCGATTTCAAAATATAAGTAGGTAAGCTACTTTATACATCCATAATTTAGATATCCAATTTTAAAGGTATTTTCATATTTTCTTATTTCAGCATCAAAAATTTCTGAAACCTTGCCAAATTGTATTCTAATTTGAACCTCTGTTTTATTATCTTATGTAGTAGGCATAACAGAAAATTAATGTGAAAGAAGCAAATTTGTGATCTCTTCTATTCAAAAAAGAAAATAAATAATGGAGTTTTGATTGGCACATTTCAAAGGTTAGAACTCGAAAAAAGTGCCGATTTATGAAAACACGAGAATTTAAACCTGAAAAACTTTTTCTATGGAATGAATTATCGATTCATTTATTCAATGGACGTTAGTTGGACAGTATATTAATACATGTAATATATAAGGCAAGAAATGTTGTATATCACATATGTGAACAGTTTCACAAGTAGGAAAAATTACTTTTTCTCATCACGTTTTTTTTAGAATAATAGTTTGTCGTTGAAAACTTAACTTTTATCAAACCCAGATCGAATTCAACATTTTTACATGTTGGTTTCATAAAGTTCCGAAACTAATTTTTAATTTAAAAACTTTAAATTACTTCAAATTAAGATTAAGTCGAAGAAGTTGATCGCAGTTTCGGTGTTAATTAAATTTAAGAGAGAAATATTTTTGCTCTTTAAATGATTACAACTTTCAGATTTCAGGCCTGAGAGAATAGTAGCGATAATGATGAGTTAATCGGCGAACAAAGCTCTCGAGGGAGGAAAAATTGAAATTTCAAACCTGAAATGAAATTTTGTAAATTTTAGTAAATTAACCAAAAACTAGGAAAAACGTTTCGAGACATTTTTGACAGCAGAGCCACTTAAAGAATTGAATACCTTATAATGATCACTTAAAATTAATTTATTAACTTCTTTTATTACGGCAATTAAAATTAAGGCCCCTTTCTCTATTCTTTTGAAATCGGTATCCGACAAAGTTTTCGATCGGTGCTCATAATAATCCTTGAAATTTCCATATTATTTTCTTTTTTAATTCTTACAAAAATATTCCCATTAAAATACATTCAAAAATGAATTATGTCGGAATTACAGTTAGATTTTAAAGTTTGTTTGCAAAAACCATTATTGTAATCGTTAAAACTTCTTTATGATGCAAAGCTGCAATAGTCAAACGGATTAAACGGTTTACCCTTACTAAGGTTTTGTGTATTTTAACCATAGAGCTTTCCAAACAAAGGCATATTCAACAAAAACAGATTTTCTGTACTGTGTCAACATGGAACAGGATTAGTCCATTGTCGGAACATTGTTAGCTGACCGGACAACAGATCAATCCCGAGGGAAGACATAAACCTAATGATCGCTCATTGTCGCCGTTCCAGATTCTAAGAAATCTTTATCAAGACTTTAAGATCTGCAAGTTGTGAGTGGGTCCATTCGTCGGTTGTCGGTTAGATCACAGAGCTCTGTTTACGGAAACATGTACGCCTTATCGCACTAACTGATATATCATCTTTTAATATATGCTCGCGTACCGCGTTTTACCTTCTTTCTTGGCCTAAGTATTTCATACACCTCACCCTGACCACATTAACCTAACCTAAGAGATTGCCACCACTGATCTAATCCAATCTCTTTTCTCATTATACCTGATGCTTTCCAAAATCAAATGTAAAAAATTTTAATTGAATTAATTAGCAATTAAAATGTGTGAAAAATTTAACTATAAATAAATAACTTCTTCTAAATTTTACGGTAGTTTTCGGAAAAAGGTTATAAAACTATTGATAATTGTTGAAAGTTACAGCAAATTAATGTTTACAATTTGCAAGTAAAATGCAAATCGTAAATGTTAAATAAGATTCGACAGGTTGTAAATAACCTGAATGTAATCCTAGTTGCCGAACTGAAAACATTCAAAAAGTGCGAGTTTCCCATGACTACGAATTCTACCCTAACATTTAGCCGGAAATCAAATCTCAGTTCAGAATGCAGAAAAAATTTAACGCGCGTCGACTAAAATCGTACAAGAAAATCGATTAGTTTTTAATTTTTACACTAACTTTAAGTTTGCAAATGCTAATTAAAAAGTGGATTAGTGTGACCGTAGCGTTAGAAAGCGTTTTTACATAACTAATATAAAATAAAGTTTCAAAGCGTTGTTTACCGCTTTGATGTTTATGAGGGTTAATTTTAAGATGTAAAAATAAGTTCTCAAGTTTACTAAAACTCGGTAAAAATAAAATTTCATTTTTAAACCGAAGATGGGAGATTATGCGCTAGAATGTGTTGGAGACTTCAACGCTAGATAAAGCAACGAACCGAAATGTGTAACATAAGTTACATAACCGCGTAGCTATTTTAGCAATTTTTACTGTGGGTATCAAAAAATAAAACAAAATTTTAGTGAGTAAAACGGAAAGTAAACTTTAATTGGCAGTGGCTTGGTGTTACGTGGGGTGAGTTACAGAGCGAAAATACTAAATTTGATTTCCACCCTAACGATTATACTTTTGTGGGTTTGATCAACCTTAGATTCAACCGGTTCGAAGGGGGGGGGGTTATCATACATGTTTGGTTCATTGTACGAGGCATAATTTTAAGTTAGCTCAATTTGGAATAGAAATAAATGGAAAAAGTAGAAAGGATTGCGTACGTATAGAAAACGACATTAAAATGAAATTGAGGCCTTGCGCGGTTCCAAAATGAGAATAGCGAAGTACCCTAGGGCTCCGTTAGAAGCGGTTTGATCGAGGTCAGTGTAGGTCATTCGAACGTTTTAATAGGTAAACACGCTAATTGCGAGTCTGCACGGCGCCTAAACGCGTTCTTGCATCTTCAAAGAATCAACAAGCCGCGACAAAAGCACGTGGAATTTCGATTGCAACGACGTAATATAAAGCGCCTATAAAGAACTATCAGAACTAGGGCAATTCATGCTTTTGTGCCTTACACAGGTGCACGAGATCAAGGGGGAAGGGGCCAGCTGCGACGGCGGTCTCTTTGATGTCAGCTCTGTGCCTGCCTCATATTGTTTCCGGCTGCCGAGGACCTCTATTATGTAAACAACGCGAACGTTTGAAGTTGCCGGCACGACCGAACCGGTCATAAAGTACACCGCAAATGAGCTACGGTGGTCGACTAAAAAATACTGCCAGGACGACTGCTTCCACTAATTGTGTTAATTTGAATACAAATAAGCGCGCGTGGACCATCATCTTGCTTGCTCATGTTCATTGCTCGTTATGGCGCCGCCCGCTCATCTTCATTTCGATGTAATTATTAGCCTTCGGTTAACAACTTTGAAAATATCCGAGCTCATCATGCTTCAAGCTTCATGTCTTGTAACATATTTTATAAATTAAATAACTCCCTGTCAATATGGAATTTTATTCTGATACTCATTTTTTCAACTTTGTAACTTTCTTAAATTTAAAAGTTCACTCACTTCTTATTCACTCAATTCTTCATCTTCTTCATTGATAAATAATAAAAAATTCGTAACTGTTCAACAGGTTCTTCTTTTGAATTAGTGCGGGCAAGAGCAATAGAAAAATGTTTGGTCAGAAAAAAATTATAACCAATTTACTACTTGGTCAAGTATGGAAATTCAACCAATTTAAACATTATTCATTTTTACAATTACAACAAATTACACTTAATTTGTTATTATGGCACTACGCTTTTTTCTACAAAGCTTACTAATGTGCCGCCAAGAAGTCACTCGCAAGGTTTGAGGACCCATAACCATAAAATTTATTGCCAACAGCCCTTTAGCTTTATTTCAAGTGGATTCAATTTACACCACCCTCACCGAAATTATCCTGCAGTGATTTTTCACCACAACACTCGGTTATACCGCAAGACAATTTTCATTTTACAGCATAACCGAGATTATCCAGATGTTTGTGTCGGCAAATTATTGCTTTCGATATTGAAGCCTCGCTAAGAACCTTTCCGTTATTGACCCCAATTGTCTACAAAAATCATAAAACAATAACATCGGACACGGTCCCATTGCTTTATCCCCAAAATTCGGTCCACAATATTCGCTTTATCGGTCGTGATTCACTGCGTAATAGGGGAAATAAACGTATCGATATTTTAAATTACAAATTTTGACATGAGAAAAAGAATTTTTAGGACTGGAAAAGTCCACATTATAAATTTAGAATTTCAAAGATATTTTGACTTTTAAATGTTTATTGAACTTGTTGCTAAAATTTATTATCGTAAATAACGTCGTGGCTGCGTATATACATTTAAATGTTTATAAATTAGCAAAATTTTGATGTTCAAAATAAATCTGTAACGTTTAAAGTGCGTAAAAGGTCCTGTTGTGCCGACTCGTATGGGGCAATTATCCAGGTTATCTAAGGATATCAACCAATTACAAATGTATACAAGTAAATAAATTGCTATCGCGAGAGAAGTTTGCCGACAGAGGCTGCCGCCTCCTCATTTCCATATCGTGGAACAACAGAATCGTTCTATAAATGAACGCATATTAACAATTTTGAAAAGTAACAAAGTAATTATCGGGTTGTTGAAGTGAAAATTATGGTAGAATGAAAATATGGGGGATGTTGTAGTTCAAGTGAAAAGGCATCCCTTGAACTAAGGGTGGTGGGGCCAATATATAGAGTACGGACTATGGCGCTGTCGTTAGTAGTACGGTGTATGTTGTGAGTGTACCAGGTGAAACAGGTGGATCCCAAACGATGTGTACCATGCGCGCTCTTATAATACAGGTACGTCTAGTGTTTTTAAACATTTTTCTTCTTTACCTAAATTTTATTAAACGGGAATTTAAAAAAACTCAGTGGTGTGACTATTTTCTATGGTCTATTTTTTTTCTATACCAGTTTGACTAATTAACTTGATCTCACGCTCATCGACACGAATGTCATCATTTTGTTCTGCAATATTTTGATAAAACGTTTCGCGCGGATTTTTAATCAAAGCCGAAAGAATTCCACTTTTGTATAATATGGAACGTGACAAGTCGTATTGAAATGAAATTTTACACCGTCTCATTGATAACAATAATCGGCTGTATTTATCGTTGGAATTGTTTATTGAAAGCGAGGTGTAGATGATGGGATAATGAAGAAAAAGTTTTCAAGCACGTTGACCATATTTGAATCGTAAATTTGCCATAACATTACACAAAGGTATTTCTAGGTACTTGAAAGTATAATTTTCTCAAGTGGTTCTCTTAAGCGTACCGCGGCCAAAGAGAACGGAAGTACCGGCTCAGAAACCGGTAGAGAGCCAGAGCGGCATTACTTTGTATCAGTAATGAGTGCTGCGACGAGACGTGTCGCGCTAATTGCGAGATCAAACGCAGCGCCACAATGGCGAGTGCGAGCGCGAGTAAACGAGGTGCTTTACCGCGAACGTGCAATTACTTGAAGATACCCATAGGGTCTAATGAACGCACATACCCTTCCTTACTAATAGTTCCACGTTATTGATTCTTCACTAGAAAACAACATTTTTGTCATTCATTTAGAAATTTATTGTAATAGTACTGGTGGTATTTTGATGCTTTCAATTATGTAAACGTAATCGTCCACCTCATAACTATTAAAATGAACGAGCTGTTCGTTACGTCTAGTTAGACCGCATTTGTACCAATTAAACGCAAGCATTCCCACGGTTATTTTGAAAAAAATACTCAATCCGTGCTTATCCTTTTCGGGTCTCAAGGAAGTGCCATCCAAGTGTTGAGAACCTTACTACAACAAAGTTGAAAATTGATAGCGAGAATAATTTCACACACAATTTTTGTCTGATGTGCTATTTAAATTCCAACATTGCACGCTTATCTTCACTGCTGAATGTTATCAATTTTAATGTGATACGACAGCAATTTTATCTTCTCTATCAACTTCAAGAATTTCTGGTCAGCAAAAGCGCATGTTTTGGGAAGCAATTTTATTTTTATGCTCTTTTCATAACATAATGAAGATGCATACCAAGTTCTCGATTGAGTTGCAACAAAAATCTCATCTGCGTCGTATGATTCAACTTGCGTCTTTTCAGATAACAATTGCAATTTATTATAACCAAATCTAATCTATCTGATCTAAAATCTAACACTATCCAACGAGAAATTCTTGTATAAATAAGTAATATGCACTGGCTTTCTCTAAAGCAACCTAAGCGATTTTTGGGTCTACAAATCAATCTCAACTTTGGAAAAATTCATTTTCATGAAAAAAGAATGACCTGAAAAATGTTCATGACCTTAACCCAGTCCTTTTGTCAGGACTGGGAAGGTCGATAAGAAAATAAGATAATAACGTTGTTATTTTATTTTATTTACAGGGGCGTATCGTAAAGTCACCCTCACCTTGTTTCCAAATTCAAAAAAATTATTACTGCATAATGACCGACGCCTCATTAATTATTAATTCAACATCGGTGCAATTCTGGCGGGGGTAGTATTACGGGCGCCATGTGGTGTCGGAATTATTACAAGGAATTACATACGAGGTTTTGTACGCTTGTCAAAAACGGTCACGTCGAAAATGAAGGATAAACTTATGGATAAACTTACATAATAATTTCATTATTATAATTATTAGTTATAGCAATGCCGTCGTTGAGCTATTTTATACAGGGTCGACGAACACCTCGTTAAGCCCTTCCTTGAGCCATTTAAACTTGTAGACACGTTTTGACTTTCAAACAGTGAAACAAATTATAGGGAGCGAGAAAGCTGCCCTTTCCCCCATGAAAAAATTTCATGATAAAAGTTCACTTTTTTAAAGCTAGAGGACGGTAACATCAGCTTTCTTGCTCATTATAGATGACGTCATATGTGAGTTTAATCCTACTGTGCAACTGTATATCGTCCCCTCTATGGCAAACTGGCAAATCTGCAATTTAGCCCTGTTCCTCCTATTAAAAACAATGTCGATTATCTAACTAAAATCAATATTTTTACTTTTATGGTTTCTTATAGGAAAATTTCAGTGGGGGGGGGGAATAAATTTAAAAATATTAAATTTTGCATGTATACATTATTTGAACGTTATTTTGGAATATCAAATTAACCTAGTAAACTAGAAAATCATGATTAATTACAGTGCAATCGCGATAATGTGAACTAATTAAAGACGCAAATTTCATGTTTTTGAAAAGTTCACATAATTAATAAATTAAATTAAAATAATCACTTTTCTTAATTCCTGTTGCCCCTGGTAACGGGAATAACGGTAATGTGTTTCACATTTTTAGATATTCACGATACCACGACTTCACTGTAATTGAATTACAACTATAAAAACATTTGACGACCGAAAAATAACACAAAAGTAAATTAAATGGACATTATTTTGAAAGATTTAAAATCAAAAATTATAAGATGAAATACTAAAATATGTATACCTATACGAAATTTTCCAATAAGGGAGGTCATCTGAGGGAGCATACACCCTAGCAACGCGAATAAAATTAGGAGGTATATTTTACAGCGAAAGTAAAAAATAAAAATATTAAAAGTATAAAAGGTGGTTCGATTTGGAAGTGAGCGTAGAATTACCTATGGTTTTGGCTTGTATGGAATGTACGTAAATAAAAGTGTATGGTTTACTTTAAGGGAACGTCAAGAAATATTAGAAAACTTATAAAATGTAACAAACAGCATAATTTTCTTACTGTTTCCTTTACAACTCCATAAAGTAACGGAAACAGGGTGCAATTTTTGAGATTTACGGTACGCTAGTTGAATTTTCCTTCCAGCTTATTCAAAACTTTAACGAAATAAATAAATATAATTTTTTTAAATCTAAGCAAAAGCCACAAGTGAGTGAAAAATGCATAAAAAATTCAACATGATTTATGAACAAAATTTGTGTTATGTATTATTATTTAAAAGTAGGAACGCAATATTATTATTAATAGAATCTGAAGGCAAACCGAAAACAATTTGTTGGAGTTCTTGCAAACAAATTCGGCTGACTTGCCTTCAAATTAAATCGACTTTGACTAGACTTTCATTATTATTATTTAGTAATAATAAATTTAATTGAATTTGTGTTTCGTGTAAGCCTTTATTTTGTAAAGTTTTGTATCTCAAAATTTATCTCTTCCCTCATACGTATTAAATTAATAATTCTCTTTGAAATGATAATTAAATTTTGAATTAAAACCGAATATATTTCAAAACCAGTAGTTTCCAACTTGCTATATAATTAAATTATAACTTTCCGACAAATGTCTTCTAAGTTTATGTTAAATAGAAAAGTTTTTCCATATTCTATTAATTTTAAACATTAGTGTCCAATTTTCTACCAGAACACTTGAGTTTCGCATTACGAAATTTTCTTTTTACGAAGGCCTACTACAACCCACGGCGGCGTTTGACACAGAATTAGCATAAAGTCTAAATAATTTAAAAAACATTGGTTAATCGGAGTTTTCCCATTCATAAAACTTGAAAAATTAAAGTGTTACGATTTCATTAGAATGTCTAAATTATCGCCCTTTAAAAGTCTGGAATTGTTTAATTGGGCTTTGTTTTGAATACCTAATAAGAGTATATCCGCTTATTTGTTGTTTTTGAAGAAGGAAAACAATTTCATTCATAATTATAGAAGAGGTGTACTAAATATTTTTCTTGTGGTGTATTGAAATCCAAATTGTTTTGAATCTAATTTGAGGTTATTGTTTGAATAGAAGAAGAAGAAGTGGAGGGTGTGTATTGTATATCAAAGTACGTACCGACCGAGGACGTAGTATTTGAATGAAACAAAAACATTACGAATGAATTCGAACGGAAAGCCTCAAATAAACCACAAAGCAATTGACGTTCTTAATCACAAATTGATCAATCGAGTAAGTTGCTCAGAAATAAAACTTCGCAATATCCAGCTTGTCGGCGAGTCTTTGAGGGATTAAGATAGAAAGTCACGCATCAGATCTGTCTCTATTGAAAACTCCACACGACTTAGCTCTGGCCTTTTCAAAACACGCCGAATTCAGACACTTCTTTGCTTTCAACACCGTGGATTTGGGTCGGTGGTTTAAGAAGGGTGCGTGTTGGAGAGGTAACAAATCTTTTGATCTTGCCGCAACTGCCGGTAGCTGCTGGTTTTCTTCATATTGGTCGGCGTTCTTCCCGTACCCACCTTTTTTATTATTATTTTTCTATACGGCTATTTTACTACTTCACTACGTTTTACTATAGCACATATTATTTGTTACGGTACGACAGATACGGCTTGCTTGCCTTTACACATGTAATATCAAATAACACTCGTAACCATGAAATTTAAAACCCGATTTATTGTGCTTCGTTTAAAATTCTACCTCGAGTTTGCCCTGCCAAACCAACCTGTGCTTCTTGCTTCACCGTATTAATAAATTTCCCAAAAAATTGAAACTAATGGTAGATAATTTAAAGTCGCTATTCCTTTTAAATAGCCAAAAAGAATACGAAACAGCAGGTGTATCTTTAATTTTCAAAAACATAAAGGGTATATAATGAATTTTTAACGAGCTAAACTTCCTCATTGTGTTTTTCGTTTTTGTCGTCGCTTTAGATTAAACGTTTTACTAAATGCGGGTCATTATTGCTAGAGAAAAAACGTTTTCACATTTTAGAAAGCTTTAAAGGCATTAAAGCAAATTAAATTTTAACATTTTGTCGATCTATCGTAAATATGAAAAGACCCAAATAAATACTAACAATTTTTTTTTAATTTAAAGGGGAAATCGAGTTAAAACGTGCACTGGCCATGTGGAAAATTTGGGGAAACACCTCATAACCGGCCGTCCATAGTACTAAATTTCACACAAGAATTTAATTTGTGTTAATATTTATTTTTGATCAAGTCATTGCTGATTTTCTATAATCATATTACAACTAATAACTTTTAAAATTTACTATGTCAGTTTAACACGATAAACTAGAAAAAAATTTAAGAAAAGAAAACTTTCCGAAAACTCGCCTACGGCGCTTTTGTTACTGTAGCATAAACTTGCAAAGACCAGTCCGCTCCTGCATTGAAATTATCAAGTTACTTTACTAAAAATAATTTTAATAATAGGTACTTATAATAAGAAGGATAATTTAGGCCTTTAAAATCAAATTGTTATGGAAACCATTTAAACATTTTTGAAAAGAAATCTTAAATACCCTAATATATTTTATTTTATCTAATCGAATTCTTATCAAGGTAATTCATTTATTCTTCAGGAAAACTTCAATATGTACCTATGTAGTATTCACAATACTGAGATTTTAAGAAATCAGGGGTTTGAGCTGTAAAAAAGCAACAAAACTGAGATATAAATTTGATCCTTGTTGCTTACTTACAGCTGGGGGGTAATCCCCTCCGGTTCCAGAAAAAAATATTTTGTAGCAAATAAACTACAGTTTTTTATCTTTGTCAAATTTTTCAAACGTTTCGTTCATTTTCTGATGGAGTAGGCTGAGCCCTCGTCTCCTCCTTGCAAGACCCCTGGTCCCAACTTTCTTTTACTACAAAATATTTTCCTTTGAAAGCTACCGATTTTGAGCAGCAGAAAATTTTCTAACCAATGATGAAATTTCTACCTAGATGTACCTACTTATTTAATTTGTGAAATTACTTTAATGCGTTTTCTATTTTCCCGAGTAAAAGAGCTTTTTTTACTGAAATATCTTTCAATAACATTTTTTAGGCTGGGCTAGCTTTCCTAGCTCTCTTTTAGCTACGCTCCAAAGTTAAAACTTATATGTGTGCCGATTGTACGCCACCATAGGCGTCGAGTGCGCAAAGGCTTCGGGGGTTAAACTCTCTCTGAAAATTAATAATAATAATCTACACTGAGAAAAAAGATTTGTAGTTGTAAATAAATTTTAGTAACGATAAGTAACTATTTTATTGAAAATGGCACCAGCACATACGACAATAGTCGTTGATACTAAAATATTTTAGTTACTTATTTATCAATAGTAACACATTTTATTAGTTAGTTTGACAAATAAAATTAGTAGAGAGAAATAAACATGGATTTTTATAGTAACTAAAATGCTTATTAAGAAGAAATAATATTTATTAGTTAATTGCAATAATACCTTTTTGTGAAATAAACTAAACTTTACTCATTACATTTACTAAAATAATTTGTAAGAAGTGATATTATTTGTTAGTAAATTGCGGTAATAACATTTTGCTAAATGAAATAACATAATTTGTTGTAGCAAATAATACCTTTTTGTACTTTTTGATAACCTACCTTTGTTATTCTTTACCATCACTGTTACTTAAATTAAACAAAAACATTTATTACAAAGAAAAATTTTATTATTAGCAAAATTTATAATTAAATTTATTAAAATTAAAATATTACAAATAAGTACCTATAGAAAAAATAAATAACTCAATTATCGAGTTACAATATAGTATGTATGTTTATCCATATCCGTTTATGGCGGATTTCGCATAGCAACAAATAATTTTCCACTCGCCATCACACATAGCATTGCAAAGGGAAATTCACATAAGTCGTCGTATTTTATAAATTTTACTTTATTTGTTCTATTCACTTCAAAGGCGTATACATGTTCATTAAAACATAAAACATTTAATTCTGAATAAATCAAACCAATATGATTTTCAGCATTTATGATAACATAATCAATAATACCAAAAGAAAGCAATAAATCGTTTTTGAGAATTACAATAACACAATTTTTTTCAAACTTTTTATTAAATGCTGATACCCATTTTGCTACAAAGCTATTGTGAAAAGTTATAGGAATATTCTCTTTTATAAGTAAGGTATAATCTTTCAGCAGCTCTGAAAACGAATTAAATTGTATAGGTCCTATCACAATTCTACTATTAAAGCCGTTATTGTTTATTAATCTATGACATAGCTTTAATTGATTTTTCAACGCAAGTGTTTTAGTAATATTAATACGAGAAGACACTACATTTGAAGTTTTTTTAAACAAACGATGTTTTGCTTCAAAACGTAAAGATGAAATATTCTGTAGTGGTCCTACATTTCTTATAACAGTCGAATAGTGAACTAGGTGATGAAATTTTGGTTTCAGTGTTTGATTAAACAGTTCTTGATATGCTTTATTATGTTCGCATATTAAAAATTCAAGTATACGAATGGAATCCTCTGTTACTACTGTATCAGTCACAATCGAAATTATTTTTCGCAAAATTATGTAAAATTTCCACACTTTATCATTTTCAGGTACTAGATCACCTATTATTACACCAAAATATCTAACAAAACATAACATTTCTGTAGCTGTCATTGAAATTTTATGTTTTGCATGAAATTCTTTATTCAAAGATGGCGGTTTATTTGAAACTTCAAAAGCATAATTGAATGCTTCAATTCTGGAATTTAATGTATCAATTGAGAAAAAATTACAATGTAGAATAAAATATTTTAAAATTTCAATCATATCATAATGGCACACACCTTCGTAAATGTCGTGCATTATGTCCACGCTGTAATTTGTTGTAACATGAAAATAACTTAATTTATTAAAAATACAATTTTCTTTTATTCCAGTTCTAGATAAATCATTAATTTCAATATCGTTTTCATAATTATTTAGTGTTCTTAGTAATGTAGGATCTTCTTTACATTGTGTTTGTGCCGAAAATTTATCTATTTTACAAAATCTGCAATTGTAACGAGCATTAAAAGATTCTGAAAATCCTAATAAAGAGTGTAAACCTAAATTGTCACCTAATAATAGTGTCGTAATAAAATAAATTTTAATATTTGTACCATCAGCGCCCTGAACATCGATACCTTCTTCAAATAAAAATTGTAATTCGTTGATTAATATGTTAAAAACTGATTTATTGCCATAGTCTTTCCTATCATTGCTATGAAATAATATTGCCAAAAATATATTTTCCATTAAAGACCTATATTCGGGAGGAAATGTTGCAATACTAATGTATACACCTCCTAATTTATGTATACCTGCATGCGAAGAAAGTGGATTGCCAGACTCAAAATCATCGTAATATATTAATAACGGCAAAACAAATTTATTGCTGTCTTTTAAAATTTTTTGAAAATGGTTTGATTGATAAATATTAGAAATTCCATTTGTATCCGTTTTTAATAAATTAATATACAAAATTAATTTTTCCAGAAAACCTGGAATTTCAAAAATTTTCTGAAAAACCACACGTAAAGGAATGAATTGTGCAGTAACATTAATTGGTTTTAACAAGGTAATGTTGTTTTCTATTCGAGTTTCTAACCGATTTCCCACAATAAATTCAGTAGGGCGAATTAAAAATCCTAACGATTCAAACTTCTTTAATCGTAAATATTCTGTCTCCAGATTGGCAAATAAATTTATAAACTGATCAAACATGTCAACAATATTATCGTGAAGATCTTTGAAATTTTGATTTAATTGTGATAAAATAGAATTTTTTAAAATAGCAATAAAACCTCCCAAAAATAAATCTTTAATGTTATCTACTACTTCTTGAACACAATTTCTTGGCAATATTGGTGAATCATATAGTTTAGCCATAAATAATAAAAGGTGTTGCTGAAGCATTTCTTTTAAATTTTCAATACTATTTAAATTTTCATTTTGACTAGTACTACTGTTGCTGGTAGCATCACTATTACTAGTAGTAGCATCACTACCACTAGTAGTAGTAGCATTACTAACACTAGGAGTACCATCACTACCACTAGTAGTAGCATCACTACCACTACTAGTGGTAGTACTGTCACCACCAATAGTAATACCACTGTTAGTAGTACTGTCAGTATGAAAATGTTTTATCCGTAAATGGTTTTGATAAGATCTGAAATTAATAAAATCTCGAAAGCAATTAAACTCTCTGCATCGATATGTTGAATTTTTTTGTAATTTATGTTGAATTTTGAAATGCAAATATAAGCTAGATGGCGACGGAAAATTATTGTTGCATATGAAACAAACTGGCATCTTAAATACTAAATAAATAAAATAAAAATAAGTAAAGAAATAAAATTAAAATAACTAACGTATGAACCTACTAGTAATTATAAATTAAACACAATAAAAACAAATTAAATTAAAATTTAAATATAAAATAAATAAGTAAAATTATTACTTAAAATGAACGGAGTATTGTTTCTACCCCAACGAAGTTACCATCCCACTCAGTTTGCAGTCCATATATCCCTTTCTGAACGATGAGCCACAATTGACCAGCTTCGTAAGGATAATTTGCCTTAAGTGCATGTGTTATTTTAAAACAAATGTCAATTGTTTTGCCAATTGTTGGGATTTCGTATAGAATATCATCAAATGCTATGTAGCATGAATTTATAGCTGTTAAATTTTCTCCCACAACAACTGGAGTTGGTTGAAATGTCAGACCAAAGGACTTCAATTTGTTTTTCTTAATCTCTATCGAAGATTTTAGGTCAGTGATATCCTGTAATAATAAATTTATATAAGATTTATTAAAATAAAGAGATTCAAATAATTTACTTTTACATGCATAATAAACCCATCCGTCATTTCTTTTTTTGTGGGTCTCCAACTGATTCCCTTTTTATTTCTTGTCACTGTTACAGGTTTCACCAGTAATGGTAACATATTTAATAAACGTAAATAATACAAATCTGTGAAATAATGTAATATTAATTTATATGAAATATTATAGGAAATAGTATGTAATTATTTTAATTCTATGCCAAGAAATAATAGAAATCTATTATAAGCTTATGATTTTAATTAATAACCTATAGGCAAATCTTCATCACTACTTAAATTAAGTAAGTAATCTCGAATTTCAGCATTTTTTGACTTCTTTGCGTACTGTACGATTTTTTTAGCAAAACTGCTAAATTCATTAGTGAATGTATCTTCTTCTATCGAAGGATATATATTGTGAAAATCGATTTCCAACTGAAATGTTTATTAAATAAGTATAGGCATAATAAATTTCAAAACTTATTTACCAAAGTATATCCCAGCTTTAATTTCAAAGCTGGAAACATTGTGTAGTACCTCAAGATGGTAGTCTCATTACACAAATGTTTTCTTTTAGAAAAACTGGTTTTCCATCTTGCAACGACATCGGTCCACGGCTCTAAATTATGTTTTAGCCATATTACATCTTCATCTTGTATTGTGTCTATATTTTCATTAGAAGAATCTACAAAAATTAAAGCTTTAAAATTTTTTTTTTATATTAGTTCAAAATTATCACTTTTGGAAGCACAAACGTCAATTTGTGGAACATTTTTGATATTACTACAGTGAGACCTGTTTAATGCAGAATTTTGTTTTGTAAGTGAATTTTTCGGTGCCCAAAATTATGTAAATGCGCAAACAGCAAGTAAAAGTAATTACGCAAGTCCGTATTTTGGCTTTTGCAATAAATTTTGGTACGAACCTGTCACAGAGGAGACGATATAATGCAGAAACCCCAAACGATTCTGGTTTATACAGGTTTCACTCTATTAATATTATAACGTTAAATTGTTATAAACTATGCATATTTGTGTTGAAATATTTCCATAACTTTTATAATACAAGTTCTTTCAATCTTTGTATTTTATAAAAATGTACCTGATAATTTTCGTTTTACTAGAAGGTTTCCTTGCTTCAAAGTTCTTCTCATATTATAGAACTTCCTAAATAATTTACCAGAACCTAGTGTTCTAATTTTGCCTTCACTAGTACGTTTATTAATAGTGGCGAAATAAATTTCCTAAAAGAAATATAATAATAAATCACATTCAACTTGTAAAAAACATAATTTTTATGTAAACAAGTGGTGATATTTACTTTTATTTCATTAGGAAATACCCCTACTATCCCATTTGCAAATTCTTCGAATCTCGAAGTATGTATTCTACAATTATTGTAAAACAAAATTATTTCTGTAAACAGATTATGAAATTATTTTACCTTTTATCAAAATCATCTTGGAGTTCCGCTAAAATTAAAATTTCCACAATAGTGTCTCGCATGGATTCTTTTAATTCGTTGTTAGTTTTGTAATAATTCAAAACAGCTTTACCCTTAATTGACGAATTAAAAATTTCCTTCAATTTTAATTTTTCAGCACATCTATTATGCTTTTCTTTCAATTCAATTAAAAATGGTGAATTTATCAGTTCATTTTGACTGACACCCACAATAGCAGTATGGAATTCAGCTCTCTCACAAACTGCAAGAAAAAATGGTAATAATAATTTCTTAATTAATAATCGTTTTAAAACCTTTATTATTATCGTCGAAAGATGCCAGGCTTAATGAAGAATTTTCGCTGAAGTTGGTCTCAGTGTCAGTGTCGGACAAAATACAAGGCGCTTTGTAAATATTGTACTTCTTTAAAAATAAAATTCGAGGGCCTACTTTAGGAATAAGTTCTGTTATTTCCTTTTCCGTTAAGCTATCGAACGCCTCCATATTAATTTCATGTTCTGAAATAAGTTGAAGTATATAATTCAAACGAATAATAAGTATTATAATTTATAAAGTTATCTTGAATTGTGTGTTCACATTTTCAAGATTCTTCTTTGTAAGCAGTTAATTTTACATACCAGATTTTGCTTTACGGCATATTTATTATTTAATAAATTGAAATAAATTATTTAAGAAAGTTTGGATGGGTTTTCAATAATTATGTTATGAATTATGGTCTTATTTAGTATATAAAAATTAATATGTATACAATACGTGCGACTTACCTTCGAACAAAGCAATTAAATTTTGGAAACCCCATTCGGTTAACAACTTTTCAACGGATAATTCCATCATTATAAAATCATTAATTTTTACCAATTCACAAATATTAATAACACAACGATACACTTTTAAAACTTCTTATAATATTATAGTAGGTAAGAACATGTAAATCCAACGACTTCTATTTTATTATGGCGCAATTGTATGCTAAAAATGCAACTTTGCAGCTTTTTTATCTCGCAACGGAATTGTAGGTGTATTGATAACCCTCGTCATCAAACATCTAGTAGGTACATGCAAAAAAATATGTTTTTTTAAAATGAATAATTTTTTAGTACTGTTTACTAAATTTTTTATTAAAATGAACTAAATTTTTAGTACATTTTTTTACTTAGACTAGCAAATTATTTACTGTCGCAAGGTAAAATCTTAATAACACTTACCAAAAGTGTTACATGTAATTACAAAATATTTTAGTATTGTTGACAATTTTTGTGTACAATAAATGTTTTTTAAAATGAATAATTTTTTATTACTGTTTACTAAATTTTTTATTAAAATGAACTAAATTTTTAGTAGATTGTTTTACTTACACTAGCAAATTAATTATGTCGCAAGGTGCAATCTTATAACATTTACTAAAAATTTTATATGTAATTACAAAATATTTTAGTATTGATAACAACTTTTGTTATTTCATAATCATTACAAATTTATTTTTCTCAGTGTAGGTACTTAATAAAATTTAGACACTAACTGACAAACAACGCACAGCCTAAACCGCTAGAAGCATGAAATTTTGAAAAGGAAAATTTTTAAATTAGAAATTTTTCACCTAAAACATCTAATTAGGGACGCGAATTAATGGATTAAAGAGATTAACGATAATTAACAAAGGGATGAGGTCGAAGGCTGAACAACTACTTCCGACACTCCGACACAAACTTTTATAAATTTTTCTATTGACAATAATATTCTTATCTATTAATCGTTCATAATATTTAACTGCCTATTTAAAGATGTAAAAAAGATTTTTATACTGTAAAATTATTGCAAAATGGCGCCGTGGTGTATCTAATCAGAGCGCCTAAGCGAATCGAATTGTAATCCAAGGGAAAAATGTAGCCCAAAATTTTGATCTGAAACAAAAAATCAAAAGGATTATTAATTTTTATGTATTTGATTCTCTGTGAACCTTGAACCGACAACATCCTTAAAAAACCGTAAAATATTACAAAACTTTTTAGTACCTACTTCAAAAAATGACATTTTGAGAAAAAATTTCTTCCGTTATTATCCAATAATAATTATTTGAATTCATGTTTTTTTTTGCCAATGGTTGAGGTTCGCATAGAATAAAAATACATGAAAATTAATAATCTTTTTGGTTTTTTTTTGTTTCAGATCAAAATTTCGGCCTACATTTTTCCCATAGATTGAATTGAAGAATCTCTAATTATGGGAGATTCTTCAATATAAAATTTTGTCTACATCTTCAAATAGACAGTTGAATATTTTAAAAGTTTTAGAAACCTCAACTGCCTTATTATCAATAATGAAATCTTGTTATTTTAGCTTCCTAAACCTGGTTCCCTCCTTAATACTACGATTGCGTAGCGCAAGGGTAGGGATAAATAATATAGGTAACAATGATAATAGCTTATTATATTTTTTTGTAAAACAAAGGATAGTGATTAATTAACTAGGACTCGTATAGCAAAAAATCTTTAAAAAATACACTATAAAATTAATACACTCCATAATTTATAGCAAAAAATGTCATTGGAATTGTAAATTACTTTTGAAAACCTGGAAATGTTTTATAAAAATGAAAATTAACGTACAGATTAGCAATAAAATAAAATTTGATAACCAATTGCATTAGCGTCGTTTACAGTTAACATACATTTCAATTATGTGGAACTTCAAAATTGGGTATTTAATCCTAAAATTAATTATACAATAATTGATTTTATGACAATTTTTACATGTTTGTTAAATATTTAAATGACGTGGGGGGCAATCGGACCTTAGTAATTGTACCAAATTTGAAAAAATACATAGATAACTTTTGCCCGCATTTCTAATACGGGAACAAATCCTTGTTTTTCCTTCTTATTTTTGTAATTGCGTGCAGTCTATACAAAATGCTTGGTAAAGGTTGAGGACTTCATAATTGATTTGATTTCAAAGTTGATCTGTGCCGTGATTTGAATTCCACGTTAATGATGGTTAAATATCAATATAATTTTGTGTTATAATTTTTCTGTGATTGCAAATAATCGAGAAAATTAAAAGTAACAGGTGCTTGAAATTAATTAAACTAGAAAATAATTAAGCCAATTTTCGAGTGATAATTCGTGTAATAAAGTAAGTGATAAATAGATTGGCAAAAACGTACAGCGAAACTTATACTGGCAATTTACAACTTAAATGCAAAATGGAAAAACGTACCGTGCTATCAAGTTGGGTCGTAAATATTAACTTTTATGAAAAGTAACATTTAAAAATGCGTATATCTCTCTTAATATTGCTTTTTTAATAAACAGTCAAATTAATTACCTTTTTGTATTATTTAGAACAAGCAATTAACAATTAAATTTTAATTTTCTGCGTCTAGATTATTTGGATCGACATCGGCATAATCGAAACTGCTAAGTTTAGCAGGTTAGAAAATTTTCATCTTACCGCGAATTATTTTTTTTTATATAAAAAAAGACTAATTGGAAGCGGTTAATTTGTAAAAAGAAACTTCGAAAAAAAAATAAGAGAGACATAAATCACGATATTGCACAGTTTTCAACATTTCAAAGCGCTTTCAAAGGTATCGTAAATATTTATTTATGATGTTTGAAGTTAATTTGTAAGTTTTCTAATACTGAAAAAGGTCGTATTTTATAATTTCCTAAATAACGAATTGGTTTTTACGTTACCACAGTACTTAACGCTGATTTTGATTTTAAAATTTGGAGGTCGAGGGATTAGTAAAACTGGTTAAGTTTACATGGTAAATTTAAGTTTTGCTGGTTCAGAGAAGACTAATTACAGCTTCCTCGAAAAATAACCGTGTAAGCGAAAAAAATTAATTATAAGCCCAGTAGTTGAGGATACGTTTAAACCATGTAGAGTGAATGAGGAACCACTTGTCACACTGGCAGATGCCATAAATCAGACCACCAGCTGTACACCTGACACTCCAACATTGAGGCAGGTCGCGTGTGTTGTAAATCAAGAGCTACAGGTAATTATTGTTTACCTGACTGGTGTAACTTGGATTTTTAAGAAAATTTATATTGGATCGGTAACTTTCTCGAGCTCAAAGGAAGACGTTTGTTAGTTTACAATTTACGGTAGCCGGAATAAGTTTGTCTAACGATTTCAAATACTTTTTTAACGTGTTTGCTCTATAGAAACCGTCGTACCACAATTGCAGTATACAACTTAAACACCGCTCTCTCAAAAATTACATTAATATGCTAGCCATCAAATATTTAATCTAGATAGTAAAGGATATAATAATAAAGTTACAACGGCTGTTGTCTTACATTTGTTCTTGTGGCGGTAATAAGGAGCAGTAAAGGTTCGCTGTCACTGGAGGGGCAAAGACTCGGGGCTGATCCCTCCTGCCGACAGTAGCAGATAATAAGAGGCTTAGCCACTCTTTGAAGATGCCGACACTCACCTACACTGTTTTTAAATTAAATTACTCATTTCACCTTACCTCAGGTCGTTGAATAGCACTCGAAATATTTTAGCGTTGTGTTGATTGTATTTTTGTCCTTTTAAATTTAATTAATAATCTTTTTTATCGTTTTTTTCTACAATTTAACTAATGATTGCCGGGAGAAAGTGAACGTTCTAAAAAATTAATGACCTTACAATATTTTCTATTAAAAACATTTTAACTTTTAGACCTATGGGCTATTTTTAAAAATTTTTCTTTTCCTCTTTGAAGTTTAAAATTGTTATAATTATCCGTTTCTTAAACATCCACTTGGAAACAAAACTATTTTTGACTTTCTAATTAGGCTCTTTCCACTCAGAATTAATCCCTAAAGTTGAAAGGGTAGCGCCCGCGAGGAGAACCTAACCTACTGAACCTTGAAAGAGATCGAAATAATACAATCGTGCTTTTTTTTACATAAATTCCGACAAATCTTTTAGACAAATACAATCAAAAAATAGTCAAGTGTATCGATGATAAACCACAAAAACCACCTTGAGAAGAGTTTTTATACAAACCATAATTTGATATCTAATTTTTCAAAGTAAATTTTTTTGAACAATTTGTTTGTTTGTAATAATTAATTAGTTTAATTTATTATTTGAACTAAAACCGTTGGTCAAATGAGAAACCTTGGAGGATCGTTTTTCTGACATTTCCAAACTCCTAGTATGTTGATTACGTAAAAGTCTATCTTAATTGTCAATAAATTATTAAAATACCTGGTCATTATATGGTGACTCAAAGGCGCCGCTCTGGGGGAGATATATTGGTTATAAATATGCTCGGCATGATTTCTCCAAAGGAATCTATCATATAAGGGTTGTTTTGCTCATTTTTAAGTTACAACTGCAGGTGTTCTTTGATTTTATTACAAAAATTTTTGTTTTAAAATGTTAAACTTTTACGACTTAAAATTTACGATAGTATCTTCATTTTAAATTGGAAAATTTGTCGTAAATGTCTTCAGAATCTAACTGATTTCTTCGTGATGTAAAGGCTTGTTTACACGTTCGCTCTTTAAAACTGTTAGCCGATTATCTTTGATCGATTGGAATAAATGAAAAAGTAGTTGTTACCTCATTGGTAAAACATTTAATGCATTCCTTCGGCGAATTAAAAATGAGCGGTAATGGGAAACACATAATAACAATTAAAACTAATTGTAAATGTTAACTATCTATTGGCGGCACAGCAAAAGAGATTTCAGTTCAGTGTCCGGCAGTCGTTAGAGCGTGTTACAGTCATTATATCACTTCTTTTTCCTATCAGATCTTCATTTTTTGTGTTTGCGTGCTGCATCATTTCTAGCTATGTAATCTAAGCAGTTTTGTATATAATAAACATTTTTCTATCAACCGCAGCTACCGTAATACCCTTAAGGAATTGAAATAGCACATTTATGAACTCGTCAGATTCCATTGCAGCTGTTGCTTCTTCAAAAAATACCAAACAACTTTAAAAATTTATTTTATCTCGATTTTAAACATTGGTGACGTTTTGCGACGTAAATGTAACGTTGCTGCAACGTTACAGACACGTCTCAAAACCTCACCATCACGTATGTACTAAAACGCTGTTTAGAATAAACGGGGTCGACTGCACACGATTGTTTCAAAAATTTCTTACAATTCCAGTAATATAAAATTCGAAACGACCATAAATAACATCATCGTTAACGTCGAGAAGATATCGTTACATTTGATTGATTTTAAGTTTCAAATAATAAAAAACTTAAATTCCTTAACGCCATCAAAACGTACCTAACCCAAATAATTGTCCATCAACAAAAACCACAATTATTTAAATTTAATTTTTCTTTTCCAGATATTTGCGTTACAATTATGTTTAATCGATTCACATTCAATTGGTCAGGCGAGCGAGAAATTCTTGACGACTCCAATATACACCAACAACATCCATAATTATTTTCAACCCTCCGAATCTCACCTCGTGGACGAAACCAGATTACTGAAAAAAGTTTTTTTAGCTAATCGTTCCATCACGTGCAACGATGGATCGCAAGCTGGGTAAGAATTTTTCACCTCTATGCCACGAGAAGAAAATTATTGAAATGTTGGTTTTGTTGCAGTTTTTATCTGAGGAAGTTTCCTTCGAGTAAAAAGTGGGTTATATTTTTGGAAGGTGGTTGGTATTGTTACGACGATGCGAGCTGTAAAGATCGTTGGCTTAACGAGAGGCCGTTAATGACTTCTTCGAAGTGGACGGAAACTCGTGACGGTAATTTAAGCTAAACGACTTGTCGAATTGTTCTAATTTCTCGTTTCAGTTGGGGGAATTTTATCGCCGAATAAAGAGGAAAATCCACATTGGTGGAATGTCAACCACGTTTATGTGCCTTATTGCACGAGCGACTCTTGGAGCGGTACTAAGAAATCGAAAGCCGATTCGTTTAGTTTTATGGGTGCTCTCGTGGTTCAACAAGTCGTTCTCGATATGATTCCATTGGGTCTACAAAACAGTACGGATTTGTTGTTAACGGGAAGTAGTGCGGGTGGAACTGGAGTTATGTTAAACTTGGATCCCGTCAGGGATCTCCTACACGATACTTTAAACCTGAGACATATTGACGTAAGGGGAGTTGCCGATTCTGGATGGTTCTTAGATCGAACCCCGTTTGCTGATAACGGAAGACCTGCAGTTGACGCAATCCGTAAAGGAATGCAAATGTGGCAGGGAAAAGTACCAAAACGGTGTAGAAGATTGTACGAAGGCGAACCATGGAGGTGCTATTTTGGTTACAGGTTGTACCCTTTACTTAAAGGTAAGTCATAATTCGCCTAATTTTGAAAAGGTTAAATTAACGATACCTTTTATTTCAGCACCCCTTTTTATATTTCAATGGTTGTTTGATGAAGCTCAAATGGAAATCGATCAAGTCGGTGTACCGGTAACGATGGAACAGTGGGATTACATTCACGAAATGGGAAAAAACTTCCGAAGAAGTTTTCAAAACGTATCTGCAATTTTTGCACCTTCCTGCATATCGCACACCGTGCTAACAAAAAGGGACTGGTTGAGTGTAAAAATCGGCGAAATATCACTGGCCGATTCGTTGTTTTGTTGGGAACATCAACGCTTTAATAGACGAAGGAAGAAAAATTCTGGTCCGATGGTTTCGGACGAACCGTCGTTAGTGCGCAGGCAACTGAAAAAGAATTCCGGTAACAATCACAACAAAATGAATACAGGAAACAACGAGAAAAAAAATAAGAATAAAAACAGAAGGAAGAGGAAGAGGAACGGAAAGAATAAGAAAAGAAAAGGTTGGTATAAAAATGTTTGGAACTTGTTAGTTAATGTATAAAGGAATTTTTCGCATAGTTGAGAAGGCACAAAAAGCTTCAATTGCTTTATGTTTCAGGTTGTCGAGTTAAAGGAGAAGAGATTTGCGGAAACGGAACTCGACATCGAGGATCACAGGAATTGAAGTCGATAAAGCAACAACGTCAACAGAGGTCGTTGTTACGAACACAAAAAAGATCAAATTCCTACGACTGCGGGCATCGCCGATTAGAGAAATGTTCGTGGCCACAATGTAACCATTCTTGTCCCAAATTGCACAATCCGTACACAGGTGAAGAAATGAATTTTGTTGAATTGTTAAAGTCGTTTGGTATGGATATGAGAAATGTTGCGAGCGCTTTGGGGATCAGCATGGCGACACTTAACGATATGGATCAGAAGGAATTATTGAACCTCCTGACACAACAAGCGAGTTGATACTGTTAATTTGTTGTTCTATTACATACATACATTAACTGGTGATATCAAAAAATGTCATTTATTAATTTTGAAAAATTTGTACAGAGGAAATTGTTAACGTTCGTTCAAATGAATTTTTTAAATGATGTACTTTTTTAAAAATTAGACGCGCCTGCCTCTCTGAGAAATTTTAATTTAAACGAATGATTTATTAACAAATACCCATTAAAATTATTTATGTAAATAGAAAATATTTATTGTACAGATGTTATTTTTATAATGTTTTATGTTAAGTCTCTATAATTTAAAATAGAATTTTTATATTAATTTAAATAATGTACAGTTAAATTTTTTCTTTGTTATCTATCCAAAGATTTAATTTGCCCAAATATCATTATGCGACTGATTTGTGTTCTACCTCATTTGTGTTTATTGTTAGGTTACCTTTTTTCACAATTTACTATGTTCATGTCAAACTGAAAGACTGAAAAAGTATTGGATACTTGAATCTTTGTTTTTAAGTTTTCTTGTTTACAAATTAAAGTTCACGTTATTTTAATTATAAGGAGAATTTTTAAAGGATTACAAATAATTAATAATTAGGATTGCTGGACCAAGTACCTGTTAACTGATCAGTATTTTAAAATACGTTACAAACTTTATAATTTATAACTTTTTCAAAATGCTCACTTTACCATATTTATTTATTTAATGATAACAAAATTAACTTATTAAATGTATATAAAATATTTTTGTACTGTGTATACGAAAATTCTCTAAATGTTAATTAAAATATTTATTACTACCGTCGTTTTGTTCATTTTTTCATCAACGCTCCACAAAATTCGTAATTTAACTAATAAGTTAATCCACGCTCAATACAAAATAAAAGAAATAAGAAAATTAATAGCTGAGAAGAAAAAAATTACCTAGCACTGAATTTCTTTGTCTCCTTAATCTCTTTGTTCAAGATGTTCCTTCATCACTTCGATATTCAATTCAATACACGACTAAAATTTCTTCAACTTGGCACTAAAACAAAAATAAATTTTAAAAAAAGCATCTTTTACATTCGACTTCTGTATGAACTCGTTTTTTCTGCAACAAAATTGGATCAACTGGATAAGATTTTTGTTAAACCTATGCACGAATATCATCATGTGAAAATGCTGCCCGATCAGAAATTTTAAATTCAAAATCCTGTTTAGGTGATACTGTAGCAGTCTGAAAATCGCAAAATTAGTTATCATTTTATAAGACTATACGCAGGGCCGGAGTTAGGTATTTTAGCGTATACACCCGACTTCCTCCGGCCTTGCCTAAACAATCACACAAATTTAACTTTTCTTACCGTAAAATATAATACCTATTACGTTAATAAATTACACTACAAATCCACTAGTCACAAGAAACCTACATCACGTGAAAAAAAAATTAATTTTCACTAACCTTTGTTGCTGGAAAACCCACGATGTCGACCCTACCTGTACAACAAAACTTTTATTAGTTACTTCAAGCGTAATAGATTTACACAAAATTACCTTTATCCTTGTAATCCTTTTGCGTTATTCATGTTGTCCAAGATGCCACTCCAATTATTCTGCCATTCTGCATTCCAAATCAATCTTCCTGTTGCACAACACACCGAAATATTTTTGCGATCGTAAAAATTTTTAAAATTATATTTAACACTACTTTTCCACTATAATATTAAAAAAAGTGACTAACGTCATTTAAAGCTTTACTTAAGCTTGTACACATCAACGAACTCGAAACACTTCCGAACACGAGTATTACCACGTACGCGAAGATTTTCCTGAGAGATAATGGAAAACCTGAAAATAAACAATTTTAATTAGTTAAAATTTAGGTTAATATTGAAATTTTAATCAGATTATAGTGTGATCGCAAGATATGAAGTGTCAATTAAACCAGTGCAGTGGTGTGGAATTAAGTATACCAAGGGTGTTTATATTTTCTGATTATAAGTGGTGAAAATCTCTATATCTTAGTAAATGTAGCCGCACAAAATGGAAGTAGGTAATCGAAAATATATTGAATGCAAAAATCGGCTCTGGAAGCTAGGGGCTAGAAACCTGCCTTCTTACTATTTGTACCCTTAATATAGGTAGGTAAAAACTTAATGCTTTCTTGGAGGTACATGACAGGTTTAAGACGACGCTATCGTATCTGCGATAAAAGTCTGCCACGTAGAATACCTCGCAATATTTTAAACTATAATTTTCTTTTCCAGGTGATAAAACAAACTTTTTGGAAAAAAACTCTTAAATCTGTTCTGAGTTTAACAAATTTAAAAACTTGTTTGTACTTTATTTTGTTTGATTTAACAAGCAAATAATGAAGTTACTCCTGTAACTAAGGTCGAAGGTTAGATACGCAAAAAATTTTGATATAAAAAATATAATTTGATCTGTGTCAGATATGAAGTTCTTGACCAGTATTTCGAGTATGGTAAATATCAGATTTGCAAACAAAATTAAAAATTTTTCTGTTTCAACAGCAACGTTAACAATTTTTAGCTCTCTTCCAAAATAAGAGCCGATGGATATTAAGACAGACAGAAGAAGTTGAGTTACAGCGATCAAGATCCACTGCGCAGTGTAACATCGCAAGATTTGAAAGTATAAAATTTCCTTTATTCTATCCTATCCAGTAAAAGATTTTTAAACACAAAACTTTCAATTTACAACAGCAATCCAGAACGACACAGAAGGAATTTGGAGATCATCCCTTTCATCCAATGATCCCATTGATTTTCTACTCTAAAATTTTAAGGGTTGGTACAAAGAGCGTACCTATCTAATTTCAGAAAAAAAATACTACCTCCTTTTCGAGAAATTTTAATTCAAAAAGCTTTTTTGGAAAATCGTAACAGTCAAAATTTGTTTCACCTTTTAAAGTCACATCTTATATGAAAATCTCATTTCATAATCTTTAACTTTTCAGCAACTTTTGCCATTTTCCAAATGGTACAAAATGAAAACAAGTCGATGAAAAAATCTGAAACTGTGAATTCTGAATGCTTTTCATTGGTGCTACCAATCGGTGGAGGCCAGATTGAAAATATTTTTTATTTTATTGATTTCACTGACCAGGTAAAACATACAGAGCTGAAATACCGTTCATTTTCCACAAAATTAATTTGGTATCTTTTGAATGCTAACTTTTTATATCAAAAATTGTAACGTTTTTAAGAGCAAAACATTGTATTTCGCGCACTACATTCCTTAAAACTCGTTTGTTTTTCAAATATCGTGTAGATATTTGGAAAAAACAATTCAACTGTCGATTAAATGGGAAAAAAATTTTTAAATCAGTCACACGGTTCCTCAAATAAAATTTTTGAAGTAAAGGCTTCGAAATTTAATGATATTTTGCCCATTTCGACCATTAATGGAATGGTTAAAGCATGAATGCTCTAGAAATTTTTTCGGCTTGGATGTCTTCGTTTACTGCACTGTCATACGTATATTTTATTCTCATTTCCAGTGGCGGATTTAGCGTTTGAGAGGCCCCAGGCGCAATTCAAATTTGAGATATCCAATCATAACAATTTTGTATGTAATGATCTTTTTTTAGCTAATGCTCCGCGGTTCGTGTGTAATACTTGATGTGGCCCTTGGTGGTAAACGAGTTGTTTGACATTTATTTTGGAAGCTGAATTTTGAGGCCCGAAGCGCGCGCTTCTTGCGCCTAATGGGAAATCCGCCACTGCTCATTTCAAATTATTATGTCGTTGATTCCATTAGTGTGACGTCAAAACGCCTGGATATAGGCTAACCGTACTACACGAATTTAAATTAATGTCGATGGTCATAATCCGCTTATACACTGATTCAAATTCGTGTAGGGTGGTTAGCCTACAGCTAGGCATTTTGACTTCATCACTAATGTAGTCAATTCAAATTGTTTTATTAGAATTCATCACATTTTATAAACATATGCTTGAATTTCCATTCACAATTTTTGGTTTGCCGAAAAAAGTTTAAATTTAACTTTCAACTTCAAAAATTACAAAGATTTGAGATCACATTCTCAATTGATGAATTCATTGAGAGAATTCATCATAAATTTAACTTCTACAAGGTAATCCTGATTTGACGTAGAGATAAATCAAACTAATAAGTTGAACCAGCGGTGATAATGCACAGGATACAACAATTTGGTTTTTGAATTTTTTTTTGAATTTGAGAGTTGTCAATTTAAAGCGTTTATGAGTAGGTAAATTAAATCACGACGACAATGGCAAGTTCTCCCTTTACATTTAATGCAAAAGCTTGATGATTCAACTTAGTTTGAACCTTGACGTAGTTAGAAATAGTAAATTTAACCTTACGTACTCTGATGTTTTGCCTTCATTTAAAAAATATCACCAAATATAATCTTTCTTCAGGAACGTCCGATAGTCATTAACCAAAAAGCTCCTTATTTTTCTAGAGTCAAACTTGACGGAAATTATTTATCAATTTAAAAATTTTTCAAATTTTTATCACTAATTCTTCTTATATTAGGGCTTGGCCCTATTAATTAATCATGGTATTTCCCTCTTCACAGCAGTGTAGTGATGTGATCGCTGGTTGAGTACAGAGCGGAAATTCTGGGTTCAAATCGCCGTTTGCACAGAATTTCTTGGCTCGGCCTTCCGGTGAACATCCACACTCTGTGGTGATCCCTGATATTTGTGTCGACGTCATTACCGTAAATACGGCTGCGTCACACACGAAAAGCTAGCATGATAGGTTAGGTAAGCAGGGAAAAGCCATGGGCCTTCTAGGCCTGTAGAGCTGTCATATTTCATATTTCCCTCTTGGGATTCCAATCTTTTTGGAGGTCTTCCAGGGGGTCTCCTAGTGTTCGGTCTTTGTGTCATCACTATTTTTGCAATTCTCGCATCATCCATTATCTATACATGGTTTCTCCAGAACCGTCTCCTCTCTCTGGTCCATCTGACAACATCCTTTATTCCGCATATTATTATGATCATGACTAATTAAAATTGGAAAATATTCAAGCACAAATTTCTTACATATCCCAAAAATGGAATTTTTATAATAACGTCATATTTTGCTAACCCCTCACCCCTGGTCACACTTAGTAACATTTTGCGACCCCCCCAAAGTTGACCAAATTAGACCAGAATTAAATCGCTGACACTTTAGTGATTACTGATTAGTAGAAAGTCTTGAAAAAATGTTCTGAAAACCTGTGGTCATTTAAAAAAATTTTAAGCCTGGTCTCATCGTGGAATCCTTTATTCTTCATGTATATTTTTTAATTTTAAAACTAAATATCAAATGAAATTTTGAGTACCAATTAAATTTTTCCTCTTGTACGCCACTTTTAATTTTTCTTACAAATTTTTCTACAAAGCTGAGACCAATTACACAAATTTTGTAATTTGTAATCCTTGTCCTATCGTAGGATAGTGATTTTTTGTACCATATTTTTATAAAAAAGTTTTAGTTAAGAAACCCTAAAAATAGTTATAACTGCAAAATGTACGTTTAAATTTTTTTGAAAAAATTTTCTATGTGACTGTGGCCAATTGTACAAACAAAGCCTGGTCTCAATCGTGAGATTGTTATTTATTGTACCTAAAATGATTTATTTATGGCACAGATAAATTTGGGAACGATCAGAATTTTAGGAACCGTGAAAATTTTATGGCTTATATAAATAATCATTTCTAAATACAAAATGCCGAAAATGGCAGACGTTTTTCTCCGATATGAAATTGCCCCCTTTTGAAAAAGTTGCTAGATCCGCCTCTGTTAGAAGTCTACCCCTTTTAAGAAAATTCTGCCCTTACCCGATCAAGAAAACAGTCTATCTGTAAGCCACAAAATTTTCACGACTCCTAAAATCCGAGATGAAAGCTGTCGCTGTCTCTTAGTCTATTAATCTATAGCTCTACTGCCTAATCACTACACCAAACTACCTGCAGGGGCGTGCTCATGGGGGGAGATAGGGGGAGCTTCCCCCCTCCCCCCAATGTTGCAGAAAGTTGGCAAAAAGTTGATAAAAACACCTAAAAGTTGGCCAATTTGGCATTTTTTATGTCTAAAACCTGTAAAACTTACAAAAAGTTGGCAATTTTGAATTAATTCAGTTGGCAAATTTGTAAATTTAAAATTTCTCCCCCCTCAAAAAAGTTGCTTGGGCACGTCCCTGACTACCTGTGTAATGTTTTCGTTTTCTTATTAAAAAAAATTGTAGAAAACAAAAAAAACGATGGGTCTAGAGAAAATTTGAATAATTTTAGATACAGTTTTTTATAGAATTTTTCAGAAAATTAAATTGCGGATGTAGGTACAAAAAGAAAAAATTAATTTGTAGTGAAAAGTTGAAAAACTCAATTAATTTTCTTTCATTTTTAAAATAGTATTTTCAAAAAGTTTGAGACAAAAAAGTTGATGTAATAGGTGTTTCAAGAATTTGAAGGTTTAACAGTTCAAATTTTTCAAAAAAACTGTAAGTTCAAAATAAGTGAAGATAAAAATTATAAAGATAAAATTAAAAATGATTGAAGATTTTGTCCGGAAAACCTCATATCATTTATTTGACTCGGCGCCACATGCTTTTACTAAAAATTGTGAGAAACTAACAATTTTGAAAAGCATTTTGAAAATAAATTACATGAAGCATGAAAAATACCACTGTTAACTTTTGAATTTACTATATTCAGTGCTGTCTGCATCTAATGAAAAATTTTATACAGCCCTGCAGTTGTCTTTTTATCACCTTTTTAGGCATTACGCCTATTTTTCCATTTCCCATACATTTCATACCTCGTGTGTGTACGAGAATGCCTAGTGATTCTGTGCATAAATTGCACATAATTTTCATCAATTTAGTAACGTTTAAAAATATTTGCAAGATTAGCCTAAAGTTTGAAAATTCTCATAAAATTTATGACCTAAAACGAACTCAAATTGAAAAAAAACGTAGGTATTCAAACTGCGTTGGTGCGTACGTGCGGATAAGCCTTGAACGTAGTGGTCTAGGGGTCGTTATTTATCAAGCTCAGTCGGAATCGGATTGGACGTTTTTGTGTGAGCTTATTACATCAAAATTCATTTTAATATTTCAAAAATATAATTTTATTTCAAAATTTATCCGGCCCATCATTAGAAATGAAAATCGGGGAAACCCCCAACCACGGGTTCGATTATTTCAACAACATTTTAATATCATGCAATTAAATTAAATTTAAATTATTTCCCTCATATTCGTAAATAATAATAATTTAAGTTCAATATATGGCCGCTTACGATAATTTTTATTATAATGTGGAAAATTTAGAAAATTATAATTTTAATAATGGAAATTCAAAATATGAAACGCATTTCGTTTAGTTGATAATCACAATTTTTCTAATCTAAAAAAATATTAAAGCGTACTCACCACTTTTATTTTATCGCAGGAACAAGGAATAGGGCGAAGCCGCGCTATGAAGCCAGGTCTCCAGCGTAGCAACAGGTTGATGCTAACGGCCAACCTATAAGACAAAATTTAGTTTCACTTTTATGTAATTGAAATTGTTCTAAAAAAATCACAGAAATGTAACATTTTATTATGCAAAATTATCAAAAGTTTGTAACTGTGAAGAATTACGCAGTTATATGAATTACTCACCCGATGTAATTTTCAAAGGACGCCACTCAATTTTCACCACTTTAAACAGGATTCCTTTTCTTTTAAGTATCATCGACGTCTTCTATGCACATTTTATTATTACATTTTCTTACTTGAATCACTTGATCACAATTAAAACAACGTTTTCTAGCAATAATCGTCAAAAGAAATCATCAATTTTATAGCGCGTCTTTGTAATGGCACACGTAAATCGCGTCAGAAACAATTGCATCACAAATTAAACCAATCAGGTGCACTCAAAAATTCATCACCTTGGTTACCGTCGAAACTTGCACACTTTTGTTAATTCTTGGAATTAAAGTCGAATTTATTTCTTTATAAAAGAAGGATTTTATAAAACTGTAATAAATAATTATTATGAGTTGAATTAAAAAAATTTAGATAGCTTTTAAATCAAAAATAACTTGGATGTATTTCATTCTATTATTATACTTTGTACTTATTCGATTTTTTCAATTATTACCTGCTTATTACAGATGTATAAATATTTATCGGAAATTATAACAATTTAAAACCTAAAAATTTATAGCAGTGCTTCTCAACCTTTTTCTATTCATACTCCCCTTTACCGTATAAAATTTTTATTTCATCTTCCTTATATTTTATGATTTTATTACTGTTTGGATTTTGTTGTTACAATAAATGGTTAAAAATAGGTAGACAAAAAAAATAGTTTTTCTTTGGATTTTTTCCAATAATTTTGGAAAGTTAGATTCTTTTAAATTGCATTTTTGTTAATCAACCTTTTTACCCTTTTGTAATGATTAAGTAAGGGTCGTCTATAAAATACAAAAAGGGGCAAGAGAGGCAACGTGAGACAGCATGACAAGGACGAGAGAGGGGGTCCGAACAAACGTGACGTGAAGCGACGTTAACAATCATGACAATTTTATTTCTAGTTTTTAGACAATCATAAAAAAATCAATCATAGGGGGGGGGGTTCAGGTTTTGTTACGTATTATTAAGTTGGGGGAGAAAAAAATGTGATGCAGGGTGACGAAAGAGGAGGAAGGATCAAAATGCTGAAATTTTGCGTGAGGTGTTTTATAGACGACTCTTTAGACCAGTGGTTTATAAACTTTCTTGTCCAGGTTATTAACCACTTAATGCTTATTCACGTATCTGGACACGATCAATTCCACGCACACCGTATCCTTGTTTGATGTACTGTAGGTGTAATTAAAATGTCTATGTCACATCACATCCTTGTTAAACTTTGAGTCAAAGGTGGGCAAAATACATCTGTATTTTGGACTAAAAGTATATAATGTACATTAGGCATTTACAGTACCGGTAAAAAATACCGGTTCAACAAATGTCGTTCAAAAATTCAAATTGTATCTTCGTTCCACGTAGGAATATTAAACCGAATTTACTTCCGGATGTACCTGGTTTATAATTCGTGAACCAACACATTAAATATATAATTTTTGAACGCAACCGATAGATGCGATATACACCGGTAGAATGGTAGAATTTTTGTAAATGTTTATTGCATCATGTATAGGGAGCGAGAAAACTAACGTTAGTGCCTCTAAAGTTATAAAATATCATGATAGAATTCATTTGTTTTTTTTATGATAAAGGCGGTATCGTCGAGCTTCTTGCTCTCTTATTGGAGAATTGCAGGTCTCTGCAATAACAAATAAAATAAAAAATTGCCTAACCTCTAACGTTTTCAAACCTATCAGAGCTGATGTTATTTGTTAAACTGTGCTCTTAGTAAGTGAGCTGATGGTAGCGGGAATCTCGTTAATCCTTTCAAGCTCTCGGGTAAGATCCTAAGATCTTAGATTAAGGAAGATTAAAGATTTTTTCAGAAACATAAACTGCATAAAATTTACTTTTATCTCATTTTTAAATGTTTCTTTTACTTTCTAGGGTGGCTATTGGCTAAGCCTGGTAGAAATCTCTAAAATGTGAAAAAATGATCGTAAAACAGAGGGGTCTGGGGGCATAACGAGATGACATTTTAAAATTGATAAAAACGCAAATTTAATCCTTGATTGATATAATTCTTAAAGTTAAAATTTATGCCCCCCGTGACTTCCGCCGCTTTCGCGACGCCGTAGTTACGGCGTTCTGATTCTTTTACTTTTTTTTCTATAAAGCATTTGATGTTATAGTATCAATAGAAAAATAAATTTTTGTTTTTGGTATTTTTTGATTAAAAAATCCTTGATAATGCAATTTACACAATTAAAACAATTCACGCAAAGCTTTGGAACTCGGAAAAATTAATTCATCGTGCTTGTGTTTTGATGCTGACTGGAATTAAAGTAAAGGTCAGATTGTTAATGAGCTTGATATTGTTTATCCTAACAAATGAGAGTGTGCTAAGTTTAAACAATAATTTATTCATTGGAGCACTCCTGACACCAAAAATGAATTGAACTCGTCTCGTATACCGCCCCAATCTAATTCCAGTCAGTTTTGTGTTTTATACGTATAAATGTACAGGATGTTCATGTAAAAAGAAGCAAAAGTAAGACCAAAAAGATATCATTCTCCTGCGGCGCCGACGCGACACTGGCGTTGGTTAGTAAGCATGGCATTGGATGAAATGATAATAAAAATTATTAATTACATTTTTCAACGTGCGTAAATGTTTCGCAACAATTTTCATGTTTTATTTTTAGAACCAAAATATGTACACATATAAAAATATCCCGTAATTAAGTTTAGTTGTGTCACTTAATTTTTGGAGTCGAAATCAAAAACACAATTATTTAATTGAAATTTTGACATAGGTAATTCTGAACTTCTTTGTTAAGAAGAAAAGACGATAATGATGCATGTGACGTCAAATCATATACTATGACCGCAAGTGTCGCTCTCACCATTAATTTACATTTTATCTTTTCATTAATACACTCGGTGTTGGGACACAATGATCCTATCCGAAGCGTAACACCAACAAGAGGTAAATTAACATCCATTCTGATTCAACAAATTTACGCTCTTGTGTATTAACGCCCAATTAAATAAATATGTTTTAGCTTTTAGTTAATAAATTTTATTTTTGTTTTGAAATGTTAGTTCAAGTAAATTGTGTTTTGTTCTTTCTTGTGTTGGTTCGACAAGTTTATACCTTTCACGAATACGAATCAAGTAAGTCGATTTTTATTATTATTATTATTTTTTCTTTTGAATGTTGCACAAAACTTCGAACTATTCTACGGTAATTAAGCGGTGTTTACGCTCAATTTACAATCGCAAGAGCTAGGAGTTATCATCGTTTTCCATGTTTCTCCAATTTTTTCGATCAATTATTCAATGATAGTGGATATAGCACGTTTGTTGTTATGGTACGGTGGTATAAATGAAGGTTAAAACAAGATTGTACGGTATTTTACAGTAATGCAATATTTTTTGCATTTTTGCATTCGATAACGATTTATTAAAATTGAATATGTATTTGATTTTAACTGGAATACTGGAATGTGTTATCCAATCGTTGAAACTAGAGATACGACGCAATATAAAATGTATACAAAGAATCTGTATCGCTAATAAGGGATCAAATTAGGTCAGACAATTCTATAGTATGTCGTGTTTTTTGCTTCCACGTTTAAAAAATTAATTGGAGTGTTCTTAGGAAAGAATATTCCAATAAATACTGATTAGCTAGTTGCCAGGTATTTCCAGCAAGCTACCAAGGTCATAAGTGTTACCTGAGATGCCAAAGAATAACAAAAAATCTTGTGAACTGAAGATCAGATCGGTTCCATCAGATCCTACTTGAGAGCATTATCTCCATTAGCATTGATGATGTGGTGTGGAAATTTTAATTAGGACTTCTTCGTTTACCTTCTATTAATGCCTGAGATGGTTGACATCTTTTATGAGCATGATGCAAGAATTATTTCATATTAGGGGACTTACAGTTTAACATAGGCTTCAAAACACGGGAAGTGTGACCCGCTTCGTTCTGAAAAGATTTACTAGACAAATTACACCTGCGTGGTTTGCCATTGCTCTGCGTGAGGGAGCACTCATTTCGCTAAAATTGAGATAATCCAACGATAGGATTTCATTCCATTGTAATCTTAAAATATTGGCTGTGTACTACTATATACTAGGTAGAGCAAATTTTAACAAAAAAAATCACAATGCTACGAATGTGAATGTGAAAAAAACTACAAACGTCGATAAAAACTTGGCTGAAATTCCAATTTTTTAGACGTCACTTTCAAATTACCATTCAGCTTGTGTGTTTGAAGGTTGAATTAAATAATGATACCCTTGGTGTAAACTCATACTTTGAATCCTAATTTATTCAATTATCGTACCTGCAAACCGTGAAATGCTAATTTTTTGCTAAGTGCTGCAAAATCACCACTTATTCAGGAAAACCTGGAAATACCAAAGAATTGTTTGGTAAACAAACATCGAGGAAAGTAAAAAAGTGAGTTTTGTTTTCTTTTTATGTTACTTTCGATTAATTAATTAATAATTCATAAAGTTGGTTGACAGCGGAATTTATGCGTATTCAAGGTAATAAAAATTATGTATTACCGATGTGGGCAAATTCCTACAAATTCATGAATCATAATTAAAAGTGACAATCGTTGTAATTAGCAGCAATGTTATAAATTTAGTAGTTTTTTTTGTTATATTAACTGTAATTAGCTTAACTAATCGATTACCATGAAGCACACCAGACAAAGAAAATTTATTGGTTTTAAAAATTAAAAATTCTGAAAATTAATTCACCTGATCGTATTGGCTAATACAATCAGCTTATGAGCAATTTGTACTAATTTTACTTTCTCCTAGAGAAAGTCAAGTTTAGGATGAAATATAAAAAAATTTCCGTGTATTAATTGAACGAATTTTATGTCAAAATTATGTAAAATACGTGTAACATCATCTCTTCTCCAGGTGAGAATTTTTGAAAATGCTTGTAATTTTCCTATGGGAGATTAATATTTTGTGCTGAAAATTTCGTAACAAAGTAAATTAAAGCAAAACAGATGATTTAATTAGCTAATGATCTATGCTTTTGCAGTTAGGTAATATTACCTAAAAGAGAATTTTATTCTGAAAGAGTAATTTTTCGTTTGTAACAATTTTAAGTTGAAAATACTACATAAAGCTTCTAAACAAACATTTGTTTATTTGGATATATGAAAGGGAAAAGTAATAGATAGGGTAAATACTTTTAATTTATTTTAAAGCAGATTTATAAGCTGTCCCTTCTTTTTATCAATAAGAATTAACCGCTCATTATTACATTATTAAGCAAACGAAATTTTTGAATTTTATAAAAAAATTAAGGTTAACGAAGTAGAGCCTAAAAGTTGGGGACTTCTAGCCTACAGAATTAACTAGCCCTACCTTATCCAAGAAACATTTAAAAATGTTGTCAATAACTAAAAATTAATGAATAACTGCCGCTAAGTGGAAAACTGACATTTGGAATGTCACACTCTGAGGAAAAACATAATATATAAAATGAATAATTTGCATAGTTTTGAGTGGCTTTACAACATAATGCAGTAGGGCTTCATTAAAAAATTGGAATAGTACCAATAACATTTTTTGACTCCCTCCCCCCTCGCAAAAATTAGATAAAAATGCCTTCCAATAATAAGGGTACAGATAATTAAATAATAACTTTTTTTCATTTCAGACTCATAGTAAGAAATGTCTAGATTTATTTGTGACGTATTCAAAATTGGTTCGTTCCTTTTTTGGGAAAAAAAGCAAAATATTTACAATGTCACCTTGTACATATTTGGGGCATTCCACACCAAATCGACCACTTTTGAACCCGATCCCTTTTGATTTTCCTGAAATTTTTACATATTATACTATCCCACCAAAAACAGTTTTGTGAATTTTTTCAAAATTTTTTACTCAATTCAAAAAAAGTTACGAATTTTTAGAAAAACTGATGTTTTTTTCTTCAAACGATCATAACTATTTCAAAAATTGACTAATCGGAACGTTTTTTTTTGTTTTTTCTTGTCTTTAAACGTACTTTTCAGGAAAAAATACAAAAAAAATATTCAAACTTGTATTCTACAAAATTTTTCATTTTTTCGGAAATAATCATTGATTTTTCAAATTTTTCTACTTTTGATTTTTGATTTTTTTATTTAAAAAAAAACTCTGATTTATTCCGCGTATAACAACGCAAACCCCTTAATGGGCCGACATTTCTTTCTAATCTTTTTGTTTAATTAAAAAATATTTTGTTTTATTTTTACGCAAAAATATTTTTCAATTAAACAAAATAAATAGAAAGAAATGTCGGCCCATTATGGGGTTTGCGTTGTTATACGCGGAATAAATGAGAGTTTTATTGAAATAAAAAAAGCAAAAATCAAAAGTGTCGAAATTTGAAAAATCAATGAATATTTCCGAAAAAATTAAAAATTTTGTAGAATACAAGTTTGAATATTTTTTTTATATTTTTTTCTGAAAAGTACGTTTAAAGGCAAAAGAAACAAAAAAAAAGTTCCGATTAGTCAAATTTTGAAATATTAGTTATGATCGTTTGAAGAAAAAAACATCAGTTTTTCTAAAAATTCGTAACTTTTTTTGGGTTGAGTAAAAAATTTTGAAAAAATTTACAGAACTGTTTTTGGTGGGATAGTATAATATGTAAAAATTTCAGGAAAATCAAAAGGGGTCGGGTTCAAAAGTGGTCGATTTGGTGTGGAATGCCCCATATGCAAGACAATATTTAGTGTCACCCTTTATTATTTTAGATTAGTCTGAAGTTTGTGTAAGTCGTCAATAATATGAAAAAAGGGGCACGATGTCCCGTTTTGAGTCCAAAAATAAATGGTCACTTTAGAACTTAGATGTTTCATACTTCCTCCCCCCTCCCAACCCCCACCTTCGATTGTGATACTGTGACAAGCTCATTCTATATTTACTACGATTGCAATTTAATAAAATCAATGACAGAAAGTCACAATGCTGGTTTTTCGGGTCTGGGAGTATGAAATACCCTCCAAGCATACGCAAATTCTTATCAACTTAAAAAGCATTTTTGATCTGATTAGTTGTCTCCGAGTGAGGCCAAATACCGATCAAGTGCTACCCTTGAAAATCGAATGGTGTGCTACCAATAAAAGGAGCATAAACTTTCTTTAACTTGGTTATAATTGAACGACCAATCAGAAGCGAGTAAAGCTTATTTGGTTTGGTAATATTAAAAGAATCATCCAGAAGTTCTAAATAAATCCCCCCTTCAGATTAGGCTCAATGTCAAACAGGTTCGAAACCAAAAAAAAATTTTCAGTCATACATCGAATTTAGATGAAGGAGATAACGAGCTTTGCAGTTGCCACGTAAGTCCATCCATCTATCTAAATTACAAATAGCTTTAAAAATAGAGAAATAGATTGACATGATAGTATAATTTTATAGCATCCGTTTGATATATTGACAGAAAATATTTAGAATTTCATCAATCAATAAACATTTTTTTTTTTCAATTTGTTTTTCGTTTACATCATTACATAATAAAAATAAAAATTTTGATTGTTCAATTTCGTACAATATAACAATAAAATGTTGCATTGTAACAAAATACAGTACTACAATACATAGTAGGTATATTTTTATTATTAAACAGTTGTTAAATAAAACTTGTAAAAAATAAGCCGAAATTTTACACTTGAAATGCTGCAAGAACTGTAACTAATACAAACAAATTAATTATTGTCGTGTTTTCAGTTGACAATATGAGTGGGGGTTGCTACAATTGAAAATTTTGTAGGTTTATAAATTTAAAATTTTTATTCCTATTTTGAGAATTTTGAAATTTTTTTTACGTTACTGCAAATATTGAAAAAGGTAACGAATGCGCAGGTGAGAAGTTTGATTATTCATTTCTGCGTTTTCAAAAATGGCAAATGTCATTTTAAAATAATGTAAATATAACGAACGGATTGGAAATTTTATTAAAAAAATAAATAAAATTAATACGGGGTTGTATTAAAATATTTAAGGGTTGAAGTATGAAGAAAATAGAAAAAATAAATTGTAATTTTAGAATCGTTCGACGCAGTTCAAATACAAATTTATTAATAATTTATTATAAATAATTTTAATATTTGAATTGGAATAAATCAATGTAAATATTTAAATAGGGTTAAAATGAACTTCTACTTATAATAATGAACAAATCCATTGATCTTTTTCAGTAGGTCCATTATAAGCGAATGAACTTAAAAACTGAAAGAAATGCAAATTTTCTTCTCGGTTAGTCAATTTATTGTTGAAATCGGTGTATAGAACTCATATAGACGAATCTATTAAAAATAAAAGAGACTAACAAAATAATGAAATAGTAAAGGACGAAGAATGAAATTTTGAACGATTCTTACTCGATGCTGATATGTTAAAAAATCTTTAATTTCAATTAAATTCAATTATTAATTTATTATGTAATCAACAGATATAAAAACATGCGGAAGAGTTCATTTAACAATTTCATCTTTAGAAGACACATTTGTAGAATTAAATTGGATTACAAAATGCGACGATCCCGATAGCATAAAACCTCATGAAATTGCCTTGTACGACAATAATCCTTTGGATAGAAACGTGAGTATTTTATTTTATTTCAGTAACTAAACATAAACTTGGATTATACATCAAGGAAGAAGTTCCACCAAGAGTTTTAATATCGGCTTCAAAATATCCCGAAGGTTATTATAGAACTAAAATTAAGTTTGGAGAGCCTTGGCTACCAGGAAACTGGGAGTATAATGAAAATTTGCTGAGAGCTGATCCCGGTCCGCACTGTTTTCCTTACTGGATCGCTTCTTTGAAAAATGGCTTCATAATAGATGTGCGATGTCTACAAATTAATCCTACATGGATGAGTGATAATAGGTAACAACGAAGGTATTTAGAATTGTGTGATAAATATTATTCGACATTTATTACAAACTCTTACTCAATTCCGTGATTCATTCAGTTTTATAACACGTAATCAAAAAATTATAAAATAATTTGTCAAAAATTAATAACAGGCTAATTTTTTGCGAATGTTTCGTCGTAGTTAAGTAATTTGGATCTAAAACAATTTTTAAATTTCCATGTTTCTTTTTCGATTTCAAATTATTATACCTGTGAATCGTAATCAGTATCACACAAATGGGGACCTACAGTTCCACTGCCTTCCGAGTGGGAATTTACTATTTAATATATTTAATTCATTGTGAAGAGACATTCGTAACTTTTTAGTCGACCGTTTTCAAATTCGACTAAAAGTTTTTATTTTTAGTAAACGATTGGGACCCCTCATGATAGGAAATTTATTCATTCCCGGTACTCACAACTCGGGAACGTCCAAAACTGCCGCATTTTTGCAAAATTACGTCATGAATCAGGACAGAAGTGTTTGGTCGCAATTGGTATTCGGAATACGATATTTGGACCTCAGGGTTGGATACTATGGAACGAGCGGGTAAAAAATAGTGTCCAAATAATGGAAGAATATCAAAAATTGCAGTTTTTAGGTTTTCGATAAATCATGACGTGGTGAGAATTTCAAAACTCGTTCCAGTGTTACGAGAAGTTCGGAAATTTGTGGAATTAGCACCGAATGAGTTGATTGTTTTGGATTTCCATCGTTTTCCGTACCCTTCAGAGTTTACGCTTGAATTACACCAAAAATTGATTTCTTTGATCGGCGACGAATTGGGAGATTTAGCTCTATCTTCAAGTGGGTACCAATCTGGAAGGGGACCCACCCTGAACGAAATTTGGTCACGAAATAAAAGTTTGATTATCTGTTATGGAAACAGAGATATAGCTAGAGGTTTTGCTGTCCATTTTCTCTTTCAAATGATAAATTTTGGTTTTTAGGGTACGATTGGTTGTGGAATCCTATTCAACAACTTTGGGGAAACAAACGTAGCGCAAGTGATCTATACGAGTACCTGGACAATGCAATAGGTTCGCATAAAACAGCCTTAAATCCTCTTTGGGCTGTTATGGCCGAATTGACACCACAAACCATCGACGTTATTTTTCGTACAAATAACTTACGAAAATTGTCCGATAATGTCAATAAGCAAGTAACAAAATGGTTTCGAGACGAATGGGCCGCTAATGTTAACATTGTTGCTACAGATTACTTCTTAGGGAACGATGTTATCAATATAGCAATTGACAGGAACTTACGGAAAGGTGTCTTTACTTTTTAATTTTAATTAAAGTGCAATAATTTTAAATTTTTTTATACAAATGAATACATAGGTAATTAATTTCACGTTATTGCAATACCAAATAAATTATTTATGAAATTCGTCTTTTGTTATTCAAAACATTTCTTTTGTTTGTTAACTTTTTCTGGAACATTAAAAATGAAGTGCCGGAGTTAGAAATAAATTAGAAATTAATCATTTTACTTATTTTTCAAATCGAGTCGAAAAAGTGACACTAATGATTTGTGAAAGATTTATGCTGAAGATATCCATAAATTACTCCAAAAACATATGATAGATGCAATTCAATTTTGAAATAAAAATAGCAAGGATTGATTAATTATGGCGCTCTTATTAAAATTCGAATTAAATTTGCAGCTTCAAATGGAAATGGATGGAAAAATCTGTATAGAGTACGTAAATATTTAGGGGTGAGCTGGAGAAAGCTCGTTAAAAATCACGTGTTTTTTAATTTTTTTTTAATTATAGAACCACCTTTTTGTAGTAAAATTCATGAATGAGTTAAGGCGCCTCTCTAGTAGTTGCAGTATATTGAACAAAGAACAAGTCAAAACTGTACTGTTAATAATAAGCACTTTAAAATGATTCAAAAGAATTAATTAGCTGCAACATAAAACAATTTTGAAATTAAAATTAATTTCAAAGTAATAATGTCATCTTAAGCGCTGAGAGTTCTTGCTTGCTTTTTAAATAAATTTCATTTCAAAATTTTACTCTTTTACCTACGTAATTTTATATTTTACCTAATTAATTCTTTTTGAATCATTTAAAAATATTTATAATTAATAGCACAGTCTTGATTTGTTCAAGACAATTTATTTTAAGCCACGAAAAAAGCGAAATTTTTTAATACTAAAGGTAAACTTATTAAAAAATTTAAAAATCTAGAAACTTTTATTACAACTTAAAAATAAAACTTAGCCTAAGAAATAAATTAAGATAATTATTTTTATATCACAGACGAATGATTATCAGACATAGGCTTAACTTCCTCTTCTTGACTGGACATATTTTCTAAAACCAAAGACGTTTCGCCTATAGGTGCAGCCATATCGACTAAATTTTCGGCACTCAAAGAAGCCGGATTGTTATCGATTATTGGGCTCGCATTTGACCTTAAATGGTTGCCCGCACGTATCCGGCTTCTTCTGAAACTACTTCTCAAAATACTGGCAACATCGGCTATGGATAAAGCGACTGAAGCGCCCTGAGTATGCGTGGAAAGTTCACGACCAAACGAACTTGGTCCAACTTCATTTCGACAGCCGATTACGTTTACAGATGATAAATGATCGCTTGTTTGGGGATTATTTATTTCATCCAAAACGACGCTGTAATCCGGGGGTGGTAACTGAGTTTGAGGAACTTGTGTAGTGGTGGGTCTTTGCCTCGAACTTCCTTCGCCTAAAACATTTGTTATTCTTCTGATGCTTCTTCTTATACTGTGGCGCAAAAATTTTGCTATTCTTGCACCAGTTGCGGTGGTGTAGGAAGGTGGGGGTGTATACTTTGGTGGAGGATCTTCTGCAGCTACTGTGGTTGTCGTTGTGTTATTGTTGTTGGTCATTGTTGATGCATTTTCTTGAACGGGTAAGTCTTCCATGTGCTCTCCAATCGGAGGACGATATAGTAATTGAACCCTCTAAAAAATTTAAACGCATTAGAATTGTTAGCAAAATTGAATCACTTCATACTGACGTAATAGTTTTCCATATCTAAATCCTTTGGTAGCAAGAACGAGCAAAACGGTTTAATTTATTATTAACAAAAAAATGAAAGAGAAGTGTAAAAAACTTACATCTAAAATATCAGGTGGCCCATTATTCAAGTATCTGTAACTTTGGATCACAGCAATTAAAGGTACGCAAAGAACTGGTAGGAGTTGTAGCATGGATCCAATTTGTCTGGCCCACATTGGCCAATATTCCAAACTTGGCGCGTGGTGCCAAACAAACAACTCGCGAAAATTTCCATTCTTGAAAAATGCCACACAGCATACCTAAGAAGAACAGAGGTTAAATAATTCCTACTTGAAACAAGTAACTTACCATTAATCCAACTGGTAAAATGACGTTCCATGTAAAGGATAACAAAGCTGGCGCCCAACTGAGTAAGCATGGTCTTGAGGGAGAAACAAAAAGCGCGTTCACTAACGAGTCTCCACTGTACGGTCGTCCTCGAATCATGAAAACTGCCACAATTTTCATCACAACGATTAGGACCAACCACCATAATCCACCAACAGTGAAATCCATGAAATATACCACATAAATCCCAAACTAAAATAAATTCCCATTAGGCGAATGGTTTCAAATTTTCATACCGTATTTACCTCGGTAGCCATTGGAAGGCCAAGTAAGAATCCACAAGCGCAACTAAAAAATGTGATGGTTGTTTCCCAAGACTTCAGAACGTTTGCCTTGATCGCCATAATCCCAGTTATTACGCAGTGCCAGATGGCTAGTTGTTGGGCGATTCCAAACAGAATCAGGTTAAAGTAAAATAAAACCACCCAAAATGGAGACAAGTCTTCTGAACCCATCATAGCAAACGTTGTTGGAATAAGTTCGGTCGCCAAGCGTAACGCCTAAAAGTTTGGATTAATTAACTTTACCACAAACATAAAATTTTGGTGACTAACCTGGTATCCACTCTCCGAAGTAATATCCACCCCTGGTCGAAAAACGCGTTCCCCAACAATAAACGATTGATGAGTCATGTACCGTACAGGAATCGAACTCGAATGTGGAGGAGAAGGATCTCGCGGATTGTTCATAAAACCGTAAGATTTAACTTTTTCTGGAACAGAAAGTTACAGAAAACGACTTTTTAAAAGTGGCACCAACTTACCAAACGAGCTTGGATGGTAATTGTATCCATTTGATCGCAAAATTTGGACGCAGGTGTTGGCCAAAAACGCAGCCAATAGTAAAATGGCGAAGGTCATAAGAGCAATCAGACTAGAATCTCGATACAACAAATTTTTGTGTTTATTATGCGACGCTATCTGCATAACAGCTGCCCCCAATAAACCCCAAGTTAGAAAAACTTCTTGACTAGCGGCAATCCAGCTCTAAAAACATATTATTAGATGTTTTCTATCGATTTTTTTGTCGATCTTACTTTGGAGTTGAGGAAAAATTCACTCCAAGACGTTTCGGGAAATACCATATAAACGAAGTCTGTTGGTACTAAACTAAGTATTTTGGAACAGACGATGAGGGTCCCAAAAATAGGTAAAATGGTGAAAACGTATATCACTTTACCGTATGAACGTAGACCTTTACTCAAAGACACGAAAACTATCATCCAAACAACTGCTAAATTGAATGCAAGTTGGAATTTTATGGTTCCAAAGGAATTTCCTGAATTTAGGTGATGTCTTTGTAAAACTACTCCACTAAAGTAATCAGGAACTGTTTCTGAGAGCTTAAAAGTTGCGTTTTCTGCAATCTTAAATCCTAAAATTTGCAAATCATGGAAGAAAGTTACAATAAATTAAGACCGAAAATTTGATTACCACTTCTATAATGAAGATAAGGTTCGGCCCATCGATAGGTATCCATTCTTGTGATGAAGGAGTCTCGGAAGTAAACAAACATCCAGGAGACTCCCATAATACTGTACAATCCAATACACGCTTGGGCGACCAGCAAAGCGACTCCAACACCTTGAAAAAGTGGCGATATTCTCCACATATCGATAACTCCAGATCCCAATTGCTGTCCAAGGCATAGTTGGAGTGTAAATAAAGGAAGCCCAATAATAACGGACAGCAATAGAAATTGAAAAATAAAATTTGCTCCAAAATGTATCGACAATATTGCAAAACGTGAGATGTTGAAGAGTCCAACTGTACATCCAAGACACGCAAACATGGAACTCATGCTGTGGGGCCAGTGTCCCAGCGGACTTTCAGTTTGAGGCATATCGCTTCTGGATCTATCACATTGTCTGCAAAAGAAAAACAAATTTAAACATTTGGAAAAATTTAAAATTATAACAGTAAATAATTATTATTACGAAAACAAAATTGAATTGAATAATTTTGTCTCAGTTTTACATTTCAGCCCGTTACTAAGGATAATTCTACTTTTTTTCCCTAGGGCAAAAAGTGGCATTATCTGAAAAAAAAAGTATTACTATGTACCTATGCAATTGGACATAAACCATGTTACAATCCGGATCTCTTTCGTGACCAAGTATTTGAATGATTTGAGGTTTACAATGAATCAGCAATATTCTATCAACTGTGACAGATTTAGATAAAAAATTGATAGATGAGAGAACAGTAGCGGAACAGTGTTAATAAATTTATTAATTTTATACAAGTATTATATTGAGAAAGAGCTACTGAAATCCCTAGGGTAGCCGAAGAACCAAATCCAACTACTGCACAACCGCAACGCTCATCAAATAAAAATAACAAACTTGAAAAAACAATGAAAATTGAATTATTTTGTTAGTTTTACACCATCCACTACTGAATTTTTCTGATGTTTTAAATTTGTGTTAACCGTCGGTTAAGTTAACCAGATGTTAACCGGGCATTACAAAATTGGTCTTAGTTTGTTAATTTTTAAATTTGAATTTAATATTTAAAATATTAGCTTATGATAATCACTAGTTGGAACAGGCGATCTTTGGGTAAACCTCATATAACTCTGCGTATAATTGGAGGATATTCCATACCTCCCAAACCCCCCGGTCCAAAAAATCAACATAATGTCTGTTTATTCATTGATTTTAATAAATTGCACCGTACCAAATAGATAGATACGTTTAAACTTTGCGTTATTATGACCGGGGGGTCTGGGGGGTATGGAATACCCCCCAGTTATAAGAGGTTAATAAAGTTAAATATGCGAAATATGTGGCTTTCGTAAATTTTTTTTTCGTAGATTGTAAACTTGTTTTAGGTTGGTACACTCTTTGGTTTAGAAGGAGAAGCTTTCTAGTAAATGATTCTTTCTCTCTCTCGCTCAGTTTCCTTCGTCATAGTGGCATTTTCTAAATGTTCTCTTATTATATTCTACTCTACTCTACCTCAGTGATTTTCCGTTATCTTCCAAAAATGATTAAATTACGTTTAAAAAAAGATGAACACAGTAAATTTTATTTTAAGTAGTAGACTTCTGACAAATTTTCTATTTTCTTTGAGGAAGTAGGACGGGTTCCGCTGTTAATTGTTATACTCGTGCTACCATTTCTTATTACTTATCATATTTACTGTCTTATTGCTTATAAATATCGTTAAAATTGTAAGTGAGTCGTACTCGAGCTCTCATGGCTATGACTGTAAGTATAAGATTTTAGCAAATTCTGTATATCTATGTCTGTCTGTTCGTAACGCCCTCTCGTACTTCTGATCGATTGTTTTTTCATTAACAACAGTGCGTTTCTATTTGATACAAAATCATTGAGTTTTAACCAATCAATCACTTATAAGGGTTAATTCTAATTTAAATTACTTTTCGTTTAATCGTAGAAGCAAGACAAACCTACATTTTTTTCATTGTTATACTTGTTGAAAGTACAGTAGTGTTAAATAAATTTATTTTTCTTTTCTCCACCTAAAGGGACTAAATTAGTCCCTACATCCAATAACAAAAATAAAGAAAAAAATTTTTTATTTGTGATTTTTAATTTTTTTAAATTAAGACGCCTCGTCTCATAAATGAGCGTCATAAGCTTCACTTCTGGCTGTACACCAAAAGTGATTATTTCGTTCTTAAACAAAATTAGTTTCGTATGCAGATCCAGTGTTCTGGGTTTAACGGGATAGGGCTCCTGTTTGTTAAAGGACACTTTTAGGTTTAATTTGTAATTTATGGTATTTGACGCTATTAGCAGAAAATTCGAAGTTTAAGTGTTCTTTTGAATAATATGCAGACTAGCGAAGTTATTTATGTTTTATTTAGTTTATTTTCATGCACGAGACAACAAAAATTAGAAAAACCGCTTTTTAAAGCTAAAAGTTACACCTTTAAGAATGCAAATACTAAAAAAGTTCTTATTTATTCATACCAAAAATTTGGTTGATATTATTCGGGTATTCCCCATCCCTAAATTTAGTTTTACATGATGTTTTTAGTTTTTATAAGTAGCAGGTAATTTTTTTTCCACATTTGGATAAGCAAAGATTAACTGAATTGCACTAAAAGGCGATAGCCCCACTTTTTGTAATTTTCTAAAAATAAAACACAATCATTATAATTTATAATATTTAAATTTAAATAATAGTATGAATAATAATTATTTAGCTAGCTTACGGTGCTTTTGTTCAGAGTCATTAAAGTTTGAGGCCGAAATAAATCACGAAAAAACTTTTTCGACTATTACCTTAAAATCTCAAAAAATTTCCTGCGGCGCTGTTAGATAAATGATAAATTTTAAAAGAATTGTTTTATAATTACAAATTAATTATTTATTTTTGGAAATAACCGAAAACTTAAGGGCTCTATTGGTGCCAGTGCGTCTCTGTGTGAATTTGTATTCATCAGCTCCACTGAGCCTTTTAGGGTGCTTTTAAAATATTGGAGAATTATCCCAATTTGTAAGTCTTTACTAAAATTTATTGGTTTGTTCGCATGATTGTGACCGCAAAGCCAAGTTATACCGGGCTCGTTCGAGAAGTATTTTGCACGGAAATCATGTAAAAATAAATTATTAGTTATTAGAAAATAATGAAATAATTAGGTCATTTTCAGTAATAGGAGACAAAAAAGTTTTCCAGCGTTGGCCCCTAAGGATCATTTTAAACCTACTTTAGATGATATCGAGGTCTGCAACATTTCGTGCGACCTGAGTAGTGACCACAAACCACGCAATGTCCATTACATTTACAGGATTATTTGTTTCAAAATAGTTACAGATACTTAGTTGTGGAATATTGCGTTATTTTGTGACACGGTATGCTTACAACGAACGATTTATTTCCCATGCAAAACATACTTTCAAATTTCAAGTTACAAGGATCTAAAAGCTCCAATAAAGACGCCATAATTACTACCTTTATGCTTTTTAATTTTAACACAAAAATGATAAATAAACGTGTAATTTACATAAAAATTACACTACTGATAAGGCTTAACTTTCTTATTTGCTAAATATTAGCAAAGTAGGTTAACAAACGAGAGTGATATACCAACGCGATAAATTACATTTTTAATTAAAAGGTTTCTGATCGCTTATCAGGACAGTATAGCATGGTTTTCTTGGAGGTTCCTTGCAAAACTGAAATCTATATACAAATAATGGAAGGGTGACCCCGACGAGATTGCCTTAAAATTGCGCCCATAAATCTATTCGTTTCACTTTTAAACGAATTAAATAATAAATGAAAATCATTGTTAGTGCTAATGAACATTTAGCATTCGTTAATTATTTTACAGTACAGTAACCACCAGTACAATTAAATTATTTTGACAAAAACTAAAAGTAATTTTTATGACTTATTTGTTGTACTTAAAATTTAAGGATAGTAACCTTAAGTAATTTTCAAATAGGGAAACAAAACATTGCAGGGAAAGGGGGGTTACGAATTTCACGTTTTCTCGCCGCCGCCACCACCGCACCGATTAAAACTATTTTTTAAAAAGTCGTAAATTTCACCTTCGCAAACCTCACACCGCGTATTTTGGTTTCAAAATATTACTAATAATACTTATCAACATTTAAAATAGAAACCATCTGACGGTTGGACTGCCCACAAGAATAAATCTTGTGTGGGTGCCTATTATACTAGTAGTACTAAAAGGTTTAATTAATTTGGATCAATTATAAACGACACGGCTATAAAAAAATATGCACATGGGTCCTATTTTATTAATGTGAAAATAAAAAATACATTTTTACCGATACCAAAAACCAGAGGGGGGACCAAAAACCTTCTTAAAGTACTAAGTTTTCTCTTTGCAATAAAATATGCTAAATTATATACAGTAAAACTTCGATAATCCGAACTAAATAATGTAAAGCTGTATTCAGATTATTGAATTTTCGGATTAGTGAATTTCATTTAAGAAAAAGAAAATTTAAAATAACAAAAGTTTATTTTTTGAATATTTACTGATGAATTAGCACAAAAGTTAACCTTCTTTTAATTCCAATGTATTTTTTTATTAATGCAAGATAAGGAAGTTTTTATAGTGCATAATATTAGAATCTTAAAAATGGCGGCAAAATTTTATCACTAAAAACAGGAAAAAAAGATGTACTAAGATACCTTTACGTGTTACGTTGTAATTCATAATTCTGATATTCGATGTAAATATTACATAAATTTATTTTATATTATTATGTATGCAAATACAATTTCGTAAATATTATGTTATTTACCCAGTTTCGGTTGTTGAAAGTTGAAATTATTTTTCCATGTGTATAAATTTATGGTACCTTACAATATATAATTATAAATTATTAGATAAATACATTTGGAGAGAGGGGTTTTAAATTATTAAATTACATGCGGATCAAAAATTTTATAAATTATCCTTATGTAAAATTAATCGGAACCCCTAAAGTGCCCTTTCAAAAATGCTATAGAGAGCTAAGGTTCTCCGCTACGCCACTTTTCTCAATTGTAGTCCAAACGGTTGAATTTAATTTGTTTATTTCATTACACGGTTAAACTATGTAAGACCATGTAAAAGACTGCCCACGCCTCAGCCTCTTTTATGTGGGAAGAGCTTGAGGAAGCTACGGCCACCTTCCGGCCCATAAGGCCGATGTCGTTTCCGATGGCGTTCTGGAGGCCACAATAAAAATCCTGGCAACGGAGTACCCGGATAATTTTCTGAATGCCTTCAACAACTACCTCAAAGAAAGAGGAAAAGTCGAAAGCAGTCATGGTCTTCGTCCAAGAGAAAATAAAGAGAGCAAAAAAAGATGGACGGATCCCAAATCCAATTTAAAGATTGTGTCAGCGTCCTCATCAGCATTAAAATTGGTAAACATTCGAGTTTCTATATAATGGCATATTTTAATTACTTTTCTATTAATTAATTATGTCTACTGATGCAGGGACGTAAAAGCCCCGCATATGATTTAATCTTTGCTAATGTTCTTTGATTTTTATATTATTAGCAACACTTTCCTTGTAATGCGGACAAGGAAATGCGAATATGCCGGACAAAGCTTAAAATGATGACTCGTAAAATGGTAAATTATGGTAGATGAAGTTAGTTATGATTTAGTGATGACTAATGACATTTTTCCAAGCTTATTTTTATTCATATCAGCAACTATAAAATAAAGTTATTCAGATACGTGAGATTTAATTTGTTTCTTTGCTTACTTTTTGATTTTAATTTTATGTTAATAAAAACAAAAAAAACATTAAATTTTCTTTAATATGGGAAAAAAATATATAATCAAAATTAAATTTTACTCTACTACATAAGTTTTTATATAACAAAAACCACACTTAAAATTCAAATTAAAAAAATAAAAATCCAAAAAAGATTTACATTTTCATTGTATTTTATAAATTTCCCATAAAACAAGAAGGTCGTCCATATTTATTTGTATTTTGTATTGTAATTTCCTATAATCTTTTTATTTGTTTTTAATTAAAGTTTGTTGTCTGTTGAAAAATGACTCTTCATTTTTCCCCTTATATTTATAATATAATTATTAATGTTTTGATTTTCAGTTTTCCATTGCCCTTTGTTTATCAGATTTGGACTGTTGTTGTGTTGTTCCAAGCATCAAAGTCGGAAGAGCGGCAAAATAAAGAATAAAATAAATTAACCTCTGAAAAAATAGAAAAACAAAATTTGTTTTCCTTTCGATTCAAAAATTCCCATTTTTCTGTCCCCATAATTCCAAAAGTAGGATGCCCATCAATTAAAGATTTTCACAGTGATTAACATAAACACTCTGGGTGCCTTTAGGCATAACAAAAGAGGTTTAAGTGGTAATTACTACTTCCTGTCATCTAAAAAAAACAAAATCGTGCCGAAAATGCAATATTTTATTTTTAATTATCTATGAATTTGCGAAAAATTCTAATTTTAGGTGAACTGGAAGTTATAATTTAAAAAACTGAATACGCGTAATGTCATATCATCAGCTCAATTAAAATTTACATTTTGAAATTAATTGTCATGATACATATGACTGAAATAATTTTTGATACACTCCAATGATTTGCTAATGATCTGTTTAAACATAATAGAATACTAACGTGAATTGTATGGTAATAACATTAAAAAAGTTAGCTCTTTTTAACAATTTCGTGCGACCTACAAATTAAATTAATTTAAATGGAACAGCAAAATTGCCATTTTGAAACCAATTTGTTTATCGTGATGCTGTTGGCTATGAAGAAATTAACTATTAAAAACTCACCTCAACAATGGACCAACATAAACCTGCAATTTGAACAACAAAATAAAAAATGTTGTTTTCAAAAATATCAACACTTACGCGATAGTCAAAATTTACACTCACGGGGAACATTTTCGCACACCAAATTCGATAGAGCACAAATTTTAACAATTTTGTGTGTGTGTATTTCACATTTATTACCTGCAAACTAATAAATTTTTCAGACACGAACTATCATTTATCATCTAAAGTAAACAAAGCAAATGTAAATAAAAGTGTAATAATAAGAACAGCGCTGCGATCGTACATTGTTTAAATTTTGTATTCCGGAGGTAGAAGAAGACTGCACCGTTATTGTCCTGAAGAACACTGACCTGTCCTCCATAAACAACAATTATTCTACCTCCTAACTAACCTCATAGATCACGTTCGTTCAACACAAAAAATACAATTACATGACAAACAAAAATGGTAGGTACTTAATTGAAACCGATTTTTCAACTTTTATGCTTCAAAAGATTTTCAGTTCGCACGATAAAATTTGTTTTCGCATCTAAAATGGTCCAATTTGTTTTTATTTTTTGTTCCGATTATAGAATCGAACTCGACCGGAGGCGGAGTAGCGAATAATAGACTGAAACTTGAAAAACCTAAAGGGTACTCTAAAAACTGTGTGGGATTTCCACATTCCACTAAAATAAAAGCAACAAATCAACGAGGGCTCCTATCAACCGTTTTGTTCTCTCGTATTTGGCAATCAACGTTTCCAAAATAATGGATCCAAATAAACCCTTTCCATGTCCACACCAAATTCAAAGATACATTAAGGTAACAACATCGATAATTTTCTTATTAATTTTTTATCATCTTTCACCCCGAAGCTTCTTCGCTGGAGTCTCGTTGTGTGTGCAATATATTGCGGATTGAAACAGCACGCGATTGCGAACGATCCTAAGTTTGCAGAAGAAAAAAGAATCCAATCGGAGAGGGACTTGGCTATGCTGGCACGACTTGCCGAACCCAATCCACTTGACATCGCTCCAAGCGACGCCGACGTTGAAACCGAAAATTCAAACGAATTTTCCGACTTCTTCTAATAAGTTGCCGAAATTTAAATCCAACCCAATTTGAACAAATCGAGGAGGCGTCAATCACTTTTCCCTTGTTTCTGAAAATTAACCTAATCTGTCCAAAAATGTCCAAAAAAACACCCAAGTCTGCGCCCAAATCCGTGCCCGCGCCCAAGTCTGCGCCTGCGCCAGCGCCCACCTCCGCTCCCGCGCCCGGAGGAAGGCCGCTTCCGTGTCCCATGCACGTTTCAGGATGCATCAAGGTAGTAAACAAATTTGTTGTTTTCTCTAACCTTTTATTAGTTTTTCCGTTGGACTTTTCTTTTGTGTGGAGTATATTACGGATTCACGCGACATGCGTCACTAGCTGAAGCAGAAGTTGCAATTAGAGCAGAAGAATTGCGACTAAAATTGATTAGGGATGCTAAGATTGCACATGAAAAACAGATACAATCGGACAAGGACATAGCGATGCTTGCCTCACTCGCAGATCCAGTTGAAAAATAATTTTTGGAGATTAGGCTAAAGTATTAGAGAAGGTTTTGTCGCATTTTATAAATCACATACAGACAAATTGTAAAATAATAAGGAAGTGCAAACCCAGTTATCCTTCACATTCAAATACGCCCATGTTTCAAAAACAGGATATTCGGACAACTGAATTAATATATCTTACGTTTCGTGATTGCATCTTATATAGCCATACTCGGCTAATTTTCAATTGTAGTTCCGTTCTACTTAACTTAAGCTATTGTTCCATTATAAGTCTTTTGTAATTTTTTGTTAGAAAATTGTCGAACTAAATTTTATGCAAAGCTAATTTATTAAAAATTTCATAAATTTTAGTGTTTTGTTTTCGTGCCTTATTAACTAGGTAAAAAAAGGGAGCAAAACGGTGGAAAAAAACTTGAAAAAATTACGAAAACATTCTTAAGGCGCCAACCTTTCAAAAGTTACACAACAAATTAGAAATTAATTAGCAGGTGACATTGTCAAATAAACAATTCCCACGTGCCTAAAAATTTAAAAAAAAACTTAGGTACTACACTAAATTGTATGTTGATGTTAAATTTTGCAAATAATTGGAAACATTTTGAAAATCCCGTGTTTTACGGTATAATTATTAAAATTCTAAATATACTAAAAAGTTGTTATTGTAACTGTTACACCTAAATGATTTAAAACTGTTTTTAACTCAAAATATAAATTACCCACTGACCAAATTTTTATAGTAGGTGATATAATTATAATATTTTATTTATTTAATTGTTTTGTCACGTTAGGTACTTTAAAAAATTTATGACAATTTTATAGTGGAATAATTTAAGGAAACCTTCGACTGTGTTATCTGCAACAACAAATATTATTAATTTTATGCAAGTAATTTTATTTTTGTTTATTTTCTGACAGGTTGTCTAGTAGATTGAGCGGCCTGAACGCCGCACTCGGCGTTTTCAGACGTTTGTTATTTTTATGATTTATAACACAGAATAAAAGTTGTTATCTGCTATACACACAAAAATGTTTAATTACTTCCTTGAATAAGTTTCTATCTGATTCGTTCTCAGTGTGGCCCTCCGCTTAAAAAGTTTGAGAATCCCTGAGATAGACAAACTCATTATTAGTAGGTAATAGTTTTAAAAGCACATTGAGGGCTTCCAAAGATTGTCAATAGATAAATTGGATGGTGTAATAAATTGTTTTAGCATTAACAAAACCAAGAATAGCAACAATAAAGCAATTTCCAATTTATCGCCATCTGTTGACAATCTTTCGAGTTACACATCTGAAAGAGTGAACAATTACGGCCTTCACATAGAGAAACAATTGTTTTTAGATAATTAAGTGTTGGGGTTCCCTCCTGGAATGATTAATCTTCAATAATTTTTAAAATTATAATAATTTTGTTTGTTTTTTAGAATTAATTTGCGTATGTTTTTATAAAAAATAAATCACATAATGTACAGGGTGGCTCAATTTCGATCCTTCTTATGGGGAAATCGGTAACTATGGGAGATATCAAAAAATGGATGACGCATTCTCGATCTCTTTTTTTGAGAAAATTTGAATGGCGCAAACCAGAATTTGCTATCTTTTTTTGTTTTCGAGTTATAGCCAAAAGTTCGATAATTAGACTTTTCTATAAATGTCGATATTTTAGTTGTTTTTGAAGTTACTAAAAAAGTGTTAACACTTTCTTCAGACACTTTTTTAAGGGCAACAAAATGGAATAAAGGGATTTTAAATATCTAGATTAGTTTCCGAGTTATAACATAAAGTTGTGTTTTTTTAAATAGAAACCATAGTTGGCTATGACATTTTTAAATGGCGTTTCTTATCCTATTTTTAATGATGTATAACATGTGGGGTCTAATATTTTAGTTTCATCCCATTTTATTAAAAAATGTAATAAAAATAAAAAAGAATGAAAAATTTAATATAATAGTAACTGTTTTTAGTAGATAACAATAAAAAATATTCAATATTTAACAAAAATTAAAGTAATTGTATTCAAACTGAAGTCTATTATTTTCAATACATAATAACTTTGTCAAAACAAACACTACGAAATTGGCATCTAAAAAATTCCTTTATCAATTAGTTTTTAGTAAGAAAATATTAGTTTAGTTGCGGAAATTAAAATATTAAATATTTATTAGCAATTCTAATAATATGTTATTATATTTACCTGTTATTTCACGTAAATGTAAAATGGCTTATGAACACTATGAAAAATACGATATGTTGGAGTTCTTCATTCAAGCTAGTTATAATGCTGTTCTTGCATGTGGAACATAATATTTTAGTAATTATTATCTAACTAAACAAATATTTTCCTACTAAAAACTAATGGGTAAAAGAATTTTTTAGATGCCAATTTCGTAGTGTTTGTTTTGACAAAGTTATATTTATTGTAAACAACTGAGTTCAGTTTGAATACTTACTGTAATTTTTGTTAAGTATTGAATATTTTTTATTGTTATCTACTAAAAACATTTATTATTATATTAAATTTTTCATTCTTCTTTATTTTTATTAAATTTTTTAATAAAATGGGATGAAACTAAAATATTAGACCCCACATGTTACACATCATTGAAAAGAGGATGAAAAACGCCATTTAAAAATGTCATAGCCAACTATGGTTTCTATTTAAAAAAACACAACTTTATGTTATAACTCGGAAACTAATCTAGATATTTAAAATCTCTTTATCCCATTTTGTTGCTCTTAAAAAATTGTCTGAAGAAAGTGTTAACACTTTTTTGGTAACTTCAAAAACAACCAAGATATCGACATTTATAGAAAAGTCCAATTATCGAACTTTTGGCTATAACTCGAAAACAAAAAAAGATAGCAAATTCTGGTTTTCGCCATTGAAATTTTCTCAAAAAAAGAGATCGAGGATGCGCCATCCATTTTTTGATATCTCCCATAGTTACCGATTTCCCCATAAGAAGGATCGAAATTGAGCCACCCTGTACAGAACATTGTAATTTCCAAAACTTGAAACACAAAATTGTTGTTATTTTTTATTTTCTATTTGCATTCTTATATTCTTTGGGCGCTAAAATTAACACTTTTCGTTTCATGGAGCGAAGATATATTAATTATTACGAAAAAGTATTGAGAGCACCCTGCATCTTGATGGTACTAAGGTGAGTCGTGGGAGTCTTTAACAGTGATTAATTGGTAACGTAACCTTAAGGTGCAGTACCTAGCCCCTAGCGTATGACTAACAATTACAATTTATTCAAATCAAAAAAAAAATAAAAATAAACCAGGGCCGCTCTACAGAAACGTTTTCCTGTCACTCCCCATATCCGTCTTGCAAAATAGCCTATCATAACCACAAGTAGTTGGTGGAGACTACGGTATAACGTAGAAATTCCCGTGACCCTGCTTTAGTGCAATTTTTTTTAAATTTTTTGACCCCCTCTTCCTCTTTAATTGCAGTTGAGTACAATCTCCATCTTCCCTCTTAAACTTCCGATAGTCTCAAATAAGCGACTCGCCCCTTTATTTCTCTAAAATCAAATACGCAGTTTAAGAGAGATTATGTCTCTCCACCCCTCCTGGTCACACTCAATCACGCTTTATGAGTCCTTTCACTTCTAGACATAGACATCCTTTCTGGAAGACTTCGTGTTTACTCCCTCCCCCACCCATCAAATTAATTTCATCGCTGGTAGTCGAAGACGCAGAAATAGACAAGGCAATTGAAATTTTTTGTTCTATATTTAACCGAGGTTAATGAAATGGAACTCTTCGCAGGTGTAACTTTTACATTTTTAGCTCACCAAAATTGGTTCTCGATAGTAAAAAGTTTAATGAGTAAAAAAATACCCTCAATTGGTAAGTTTTGGTTTCATAAATTTCTGATTAACTAAAAAATAGTGCCAGACCTCGAAGTCAGTACCGACCATGCGCATATTTAGAGTAGGTACATCACTCGTGTCAATTTTGATTCTTCAATGACTTAATAATAAAACTTCACCACGTTCATGAGTCTATTACCTCGCAGCTTGGAGCCTGTAGGACCAAGAATGCGGTAAGCGTCATAACAAAATATTGAAAAATTGATCTATTTGTCCGAAAACATCAAACGCACTTCCACGGGGGTAATGAAAGTTATTAACCGCCCCCCCCCCCCAGGAAAAATACCTAAGTATCTTTGAGTATTAATTTTAAGCCGTGGATCGTAGTATTAAAACATTAAAAAAATTTATTTAAATTTTACGGCCTCTCCCTGTATTACGTCAATACAATAAATAAAAAAATTATAAAAAAAGCGAGACGTAAAATAAAAACAAAAAATTGGAAAGGTTTGGTTGTTTATTTCATCAATTATGTATTTATCACTAGGCTTATTTATAGAATAGTTGGTCAAAAATCGATATTCAAATAGAAAGTTGTTATTAACATTTCTAAAAATAACAGCAACTATTTTTTTTATAAACAAAACCTAAGATACAGGTTTTTCTTGTATCATAAAATTCAGTTGTGTAAAATCGAATTGCAGCTCATAAATTTTAGTTCTACAGGACTTTTGTGTTACTAACAGACAGATATATAGAATAGACCAATTTATGATTTTATTATTGGGAAAAAGAGAATTATTATGAATAGATTAAAATACTGGAATTGTTTCCCTCAATTCATCGGATTCGTATATGGCATTTTTATTTTAAGATTTCGTATAGGGGATTTCCCGGTTTTAATTTTCATTAGGAATTTCATTTTGCAACGTTTAAATTTATTTTTCCAATTTTTGGTCACCCCCCCCCCACAAGTAGCATTAGCATTCGTTGCCAAAGCTTTTCAATAGCTGATTTACAGCTTCTAATCATAATAGCTAGCTAACTAACTGCTGACACTAACAGTTAAGTTGAGAACAAATTTTCGCAACTAGCTGATAGGGACTGACAGCTAGCGGAAATTATTGATTTTAATCACCTTACTATAATTAATTACATTCCAATAAAAAAAATCTAATTTTCTCGTTCTCTTGATTTTCAGAATGCTCCGCATAAAACGTGTCACAATTGATTTTATTATTTTTGCCTGATAGAAGACCGACATAACAGCCATCTGACAGCAGCAGCCCGTAATAAACTTGCTGACAGCTAGTTATTTACTTATTAGCACAAAAAGTACATAATATTTATTGATCGAAGCGAAATTTTAGTTAGAGACGAAGTCGAGTTACAGTAAACTACCGTTCAGAATTTTTATTTATATTTTTTTTGTTATCTTTATATTTTCATCAAAAGCTTCTGGTAGACAAGTTAAAAGTGTAATTATATATCTAACAGTTTTAAAGTTCAGTTAAATTTTTGTGTTAAATCCTATGAAGAGGTCACATTTTATAGCCTGCATTGAACAAACAACTTTTGCAAATCATTTTTCTCAATGATGAAGAAACTGAATTATTTGCGGAAGTAACCGTTAATTTAACTGAGTTGTCACCTCACGAAGGACATTAATTAAAAACCGTTTTTAGAGGTTACCTGATGTAACAAAATTACGTACTAGATAGTTGGCAAATTTTGATAAACTAATTTTTCATCAAACAAACTTAATTATTCAAAAATTGTCGGTACGTGATATGTCAATCCCGTTACTCGTTTTCTCTTAATTAGTTTCAAATAAAATAGAAAATATGAGAGAGAACAAATGAATTTCCATTATTATGATTTTACTTTTATTATTAATTAAAATATTTTATTTTGATTTACTCCGTTGATCATGTATTCAGCGTGGTGTATAATTTGAAGAAATTTTGTTTGACCACCGTAATTTTATTTATAATTTGTGCTTAATTATGTTAATCAAATTGCTTAACACCGTTACAATTTCAAACTTTGAAGTTTTTGCATTTGAAATTACTGTTAGGATTAAGTACTTTAGCTGGCAGCTAAACAACAAAGAGCAACTTTTTGTGCTGGCAAAAAATGCTAAAAAATATAAAAATACGCACCTTCTAATATTTATTGTAGTTTCTGTGTTGTTTCTTACAGGGGTAGGTGCTGGTGTAAAGCTGGGCGAAGTGTCGACACTTGAAGCTACACTTGATTCGCTAGACGATAAACTTCGATGTCTTCTTGATCGTGAAGATTCCGAACCACTTCGAGCACGACCTCCAGGTTCTCTCGAAACCGTTCTACTACGCGAGCCGCGAGATCTTCTAGCTGAAGACTCTGTCCTACCATTTGGTAGTGTAGCCAGTCTCGACGGTGCACTAAATGGGCGTGAAGTCGGTTCGATACTTAAAACATTGCACTGCGGAGGATTAACCGCGTTTGCTTCGTTATTAGAAGTGCTAACCTCAGAAGATCCTTCCGTACTGGGGAGTCTGAGGTGACGTATGCGTCGCATAGAACTCCTCAACCATGAACTTTCCTGTCTGTTTGTATCTACAACTTGAGTGTCAACTTCGTTTCGTACCAGCTGGGGTTGAACAGTTTCACTAGAGTAATTTTCAGGTGAACGTGCCTGATGCTCTTCAATCCAATGCCTAACCACTTCCTCATTAGCATCTGTCCCGGAAATCCGTTCAGGTGTAGTTAAATTTCTGACAGAACTGTGATTTTTCGATACCCTTTTAAACTTCACCCTCTCACTCTCTTCACCAGCTACGGTAACACGCAAAGGATGTTTTCTATTGAACGCAGGAAAGTCTTCCATGCTCTCAAAAGCTTCGTTAACTTGTCCCAACTCGCAAGGCAAGCATTCACCATCATCGTGAAGGTTGGGTAACCTTTTTAATCCACTTGGTTCCTCGCTTCGTTGATCATCATCAAATAAACACGGTGATTCATCTAAACATTCTTCACAATCTTCGGCATTAGAGTCAAACGTTTTCAAATAATTATCCAAGTCTTCCAAACAATCCTCGACGCTTTGTTTATCTTCCGTTTCGGACTCACTCGAATCACTACTTAATATTTCGTTCGAATTTTCAAGAGTTTCGTTTAAAATTTTATCGAGCTTCATCAAAACGTGCAAGGCTTCCAAGCTCTCCGGTGAGTATGACCTTTGGTCATCGCTATTGTTTGTCGATGTATTTGGTAATTCTTCCCCACACTCACTGTCACTATCATCACTAATAGAAATTAAAATGTCTTCAACATCCACACAATTTTTTGCAAAACTCGCGCATGGTATTTCACAAGAAGTTTGAATTTTTTCGTTCAGGCCTGGAAGTTCCACGTCGAGGAGGCTTTCGGAAGGGTGCTCGATCGAAATTGTGGTTTGTCGTGGTAAAATGGGCGAACCGACGTGAAGATCGATTAAATCCCCATCTTGAATTTCCAATGATGTCGCCATGATGAAAACATTTGTTTATCTGAAAGCAAAAAACAAAGGAATTACGTTTTGCAAAATTTGCATATATTCTGACGGTTTTTTTTGTGTATACGGCACGTGCTTGTAAAAATAATTAACTGGTGGAAATGCTTTTAGCGTTATCAGGACTTCTCTATCACTTTGGGCACCAAAGCGAAAAAAATATTTAGAATAACAAGAATGTGTGAGTGATATGAACTTCCGGTTCGGTAATGTACTGTATAGGACAATAAACTACCTTGGCATATCTTGTGGAAGCACAATATTAACGGGTTTTAATAAAGTCGAGTTAAAATAATATGTGAGTACATGATTCACCTGTCTCGCAAAAGGTAGGACAAATCGAGCTTGATGAAGATGCCATTAACCTCGAGTATCGCTGCAGAACTCATTTAGATTTATTATATTCGAACGAAGTGGATATACCGGACTGTTCTTTTTTAATTATGCGGAATAATTGTACTTAATAAAACTAGGTTTAGTTAATCGGTCAAGGAGTTCTTAAATTTTGTTGTATTTGAATGATTTCCCCGGCTTCTCTTCCCGAGGGGAAGCTAACTGAGATTTTTCAAAGTAAAACTTGAAAAGACTGCACCGTCACAATAAACCTCACCAGTTACTGTCAATACGTATACTGCCATCACAAATCTTCTTTCAAGTTAAAAAGTCAAAATTGTAAAAATAATTCCATAACAATACGCCCAATGGAAAAGAAAGAGCTAGACAGACAAGGTAACAGGTAGAAGATCAAGCTGTTAACATGCGATTCTTTAAATAACTGTTTCTTAAGTAACTCACGCACGTGTTCGTAATTTTGCTCCATTTTAGATTTTTCGGTAACATTCTATAATTTTTCTAAAATAAAATTGGTAAATTGTGCAAGAAAAGAACCGAAAGCCAGAGGAAAATTGGAAATTCTGCAGGTCTTCCTGATGTTCGTTTCAATAATTTTATTTGACATTAATAAAAAAAATATCACGTTTTTTTCAAAATTTTTTTATTCCATAGTTTCCATTTTATTCGCTCTGAAAGTTATAGGTCAAAATATTTGAATCTGATGGTAAAATTAAATTTTTTGTTTAAATCTGAGCTAAATTTGTTTTGCATGAATAGAAAAAAAAGTTTTTCGTAAGTTGTCGACGTGGCCTAGTAGCCAACTTTACAATATGTTTCTAATAGACAGACAGACAGGTAGAGCTGAAATTTTATTAGTAGCTGGTATCTGGTGCGTAGCTAAGCAACAACATAATATTTTTGTTTATAATCTTAAAATTATCAATTTAAAAAATGATGTGCTACTATTTTTTAATTTAAAAAAATTATTTGTCCTCAGGTGGAATTTGAATGCTAAACCCTTCGATTCAAAGTAAAAATTTCACAGTATAAAAGTTCAGACCTGGGTTATGATGTGGTAAAGAAAAGTTTCCAAAAATTTAACTTGGCTTATAGAAATCCCCCACCCCGTTGCGTGGAGTAATTTAGATTTAGACATAAATTTTATTAGTTGCTTCTGTTTCTAAGACTTTTGTTTGATATATTGGTATTAATTATCTAAGGAAAGAGGCTAGAAGGCTTAGGCATCTTATAAAATGATTAGCATTATAAAATAAAACAGGCCCGTAGCCAGGAATTAATTTCGGGGGGGGGGGGCACTAAGTAAAAAGTAAAATTTTTAATGGTTTTTCTTTCGAGAATTTTTATTATTATAAACAAATTTTCATTTACTGCCCCCCTCTGGCTACGGGCCTGAAATGAAAAATTTCCCCTCAAGTGAAAATTATAATTGGAACTCTACCTGGAGGGTACTCCGTATCCCCCAGACCCCCCGGTTTCCACCTATTTTCTTCTCTAGAATTTGAGATTAGCTACGACAATATAATATATTGGAACGGGTAAGCCATCATTTCAGACCTTCCCCAGAAGGGTGGGTGAGGAAGCAGAATTTCAAAATTGTTCACTGTAATTCAAGTGGAAAACTTTGAAATACAAAAACACTAATGCTACTATTAGAAATACCGGAGAAATAACGAAAAAATTCTAAACCGTAAATTGCCTCACATTTAAAGGTATTTTGAGTTTAGTGCGATTTTTGATTTAAATTTTTTCATAAATATTAAACATTGTTGAAATATTCTAAAACTTCTTGAAAATATTAATGCAAAAGTAATAAACACAGAAAGAATAAAAAAAAAATTTCAAAATCAAAATTGCTTTACGTTCAAGGCTATTTTGATTTCAGTGCGATTTTTGATTAAAATTTTTTGATAAAAATTAAATTTTTTTAAAATCTTCTGAAAATATTAATGCTACTATTAGAAACACAGGAAAAATAACAAAAAAATTCTAACACGTAAGTTGCCTCATATTTAAAGTTATTTCAAGTTTTATTCGATTTTTGATTTAAATTTTTTCATAAAAATTAAATATTGTTCAAATATTCTGTAACTTTATGAAAATATTAATGCAAGTGTAATAAACACAGAAAACATAAGAAAAAAATATCAAGACCAAAATTGCTTTACGTTCAAGGCTATTTTGATTTCAGTGTGATTTTTTGATAAAAATTAAATTTTGTTCAAATATTCTGAAACTTTATGAAAATATTAATTCCACTATAACAAACACGGGATAAATATCGAAAAAATTCTAAGCCTTAAATTGCCTTACATTTAAAGGTATTTTGAGTTTAGTGCGATTTTTTAGCCGGAATTAAACTGCGTTAGTAGGCGTATTTTCTGATAAAAATACGTAAAGGGGTTCATCTACCGTTTTTGCAAAACTCGACTAAAATGAATTTGTTATTAAATATCAGTTTTTAAAACGATTTTCTTAAAAAAGTTTGCATCAATCTTTTTTAAAATTTTCAAAAAAAAATTTTTTTATTAATAATTATAAGTATTGATTGAATAATTAATCACTTATGAACTCAAAAAAACATCATTGTTATAGAAGAATTTGCTTCAATAATTTTAAAATTTCAAATACCTATTAATTTTTGATTAAAATGTCAATAGTTACAGAATTATTATCCAATTTATATAACAAAATTTTTCATTAAAATTGATGAATTTTTTTTTTCAAAATTTAAAACCTAAATTGTTTATTCAATATATGTTGAATAAACAACAAAAAACCATGATGCAAGGGTGTAACTACTGGAATACCAATGGTCCGGTGAACCAAAGATCAGAAGATTAAAGGCTGGACGCTTGTAATTTCTTCAACCTTTTCTCTCCCAAAATAAAAAATATTTAATTATTTAACATTTTTAACATAAAATTTTTGGTGTGCCAAAATATTTAACTTTATTATTGTATACGAGCGATCGGTGGGCTTTTAGATATTTTTCTGTAAGGGATTAGATTTGTCATGACTCATGACTAAGGGCCAACCACTGCAAAAAAAACTTTAAGTGCCAAAACAAAATGACGTCACTACAAGCGCGAGAGGAAGGTGTCGTTACGTGTCCCTCCCCCAATCCTATGTTTGGGCGACCAACACGAAATGTTTCGTGCGCCACTGACCCTCAAACATTAATTGTATTATGTCTTTACTTATAAGTTATAAGGTCTTTTTTTAAATTTTTTTGTAGAAACCGGGGGGTCTGGGGGGTATGGAATACCCCCCAGTTGTAAGTAAACAAGAAGAATAAAATTTGTGTCCTTATTACTTTAGAAAAGCTTTGCTTTTTGCTTCTTCCTAATTACTGGGGGGGGGGGTACTCTATACCCTAAAATCGTTCGGTTTCCCATAAATTTCTTTATATTTTTTACAAGCTACTCTAATCTTTGACTCTCAGTCAAAATTTTGAAATAGACACCCTGATGCAAAGGTGTAACTTTGACTCTCAGTCAAAGATTATAACATCAAGTACATCGTGTACCGATAGGTACGGAATTATTGCAAAAAAAATTACGCTGGAATTACTTACTTTTCGAGAGTGAAGGATAGAGAAGGAAGTAATTGTGAATGAGAAGGAACCTGCCTTTAAATCTCAAACTCTAAACCTCCTAGTTACGCCACTGTCCTGATATTATAATTCACGTCTGTAGAAGCATACATTTTTTACATTAATTTATAATAATTTTTTTAAATAACAAATAAAATTAAAATTTCACAACCTGACGCCCGATGTCTTATGGTAACGACAGCATTGACAGGTGACAGAACAGTAACGGAACAATATTAATTAATTTAGGATTGCGGTGAACAATTTTCACTGTGATTTAAATGTCAAATTAACAGGTTGAACAAAGATAGTTATTTGAATTTCAGATCTGTTCGTAACGCATGAAGTAAATTGATGGATTTAACCAGGATTTGACAACGACAGTCATTTGAATTAGATAATATTATTCAAATAAGATCGTGATTTAAGAGGTGATTTTTTTGTTTAATTATATATTTACAAGTATATAACTAGAAAGTAGTTATCCGTCAAAAATGACGGATTATTTCTTCAAAAATTATTTCAGTAGGTCCAAGCAATATGCCAGGAGCAGTAAGTCAAAACAAGTGATTATAATTCACGATAATCACAAAAAAAAATCTATTTTGTTCAATTTTTTGTAATACGTACCACTCTATCGTGACCTTCAGAGGTGGGGGTGTGACTTGATATCAAGCCGATTTGCTGTGGCCGCTACTTGAATAAAGAGCAACAATTCTGGATTCAAATTTAAAGTTTTTTAGTTCATTCCTCTTGAACAGAAGGCGGACACTCTGTGGTGTACCTGTGATCGATCAAAATCTTTCGAGTCGATGAACTTGAGCAAAGAACATTTTACGATATTTTCAAAATAAAGCAAACATTGTTGATATGTTAGCCATGGCAACAAAATTTTCAGCTTGTTTTCGCAGGTGCGAAATTCAGCTGTGCAAGACGAAATTATCGTTTACAATAAATTTTGAAAATATATCATAAAAAATTAATCGTTCACTTCGAGCAAGGTTACAAGATAATATTTCTAGTAACAGCTGACGTTTGTACAAACATCCTACACCTTGATCGTTAAAATTTTATCTCGACTATTCGATTTTAAAATTTTTAAGTGGATACCGTAATATGTAGGTCGCAAAACCATTTAAAAGCCTCAGGTGCGAAATGGTATAGGCACTGATAAATAACAGATTTAAAAAAACGCACCCACAATCTTGGATTGTTTGTTTTATTGTAGTTAAATTTTTTTTTAAATCCAATTTCCTTTTTTGTAATCTTTAAAAATTTAAACATTCTAACAGTTTAGGGGGAAGGGAGGGACATTTTTGTACAGTACCAAAATATTCTTATAATTTTATTTAAATTGGTTCCACCCACTTAAATAACAAAGGTGAACAAACTTATCGGTTTTTTATTTAAAAAAAGCAAAAAAAAAAAAAATCCCACTATTTGATGTTGCAATGGTAATTTTAAATTAATTACATATCACTTTAACATACTAATTATTTAACCCCTATTAATTTAATCGCATTACAAATTAATGCCAAATCGATGCCGGTGCAATTTCTAATGGTAACCCAGTTTGGTTTAATTTAAAAAAATTGAGTAATAAGTTCACTAATTTGTCAACAGCAGGATGATTTACGATAAGTTGATTATTGTAATTTAAATTAAGGTTAAAAGTGTCAATACAGAAATTTAAATGCAAATTCCGCGTTCCAACTGTACACTGATGGAAATTTCGTGTGTAGTAATCCTTGAAATAAATAGAAAGATGATTTAATTCTTATGACATTTTGCTTCTTAAATTAATTTTATTCTAAAATTTATATGAATCAATCTGAGAGTCAGATTTAGCCGTTCACGCTCCGAGCAAGTTGCGAAGAAAAAACAAAATTTTTAATAATAATAATAAAAAAATTAATAAATAATTCACTTACGAGACAACTGGATGAAAGAAATTAATATTTCGTCAAAGTCACAGTAAGGAAAGTGATATTTCCCGCAAATAAAGTAAATTTTGTTGTAAAGACGTGAACAAATGGAAAAGATAAGAAGTTAGCAATATCAAAAATTGTCATTGTGATAAGGAGACCTTCGACTGTTATCCTAACAATAAACTCTGGAAAAACAATTTTTTGCTTAAACATTTTCGTTATAAGCTTAATTAATCAAGCGTAATTTAAATAAATTGAATTTTTTCTTTTGTTTCACATTGCATGTTTTATTTATTAAATTTGAAATGCACGAATTTGTTATCGATTATGCACATATTCGGCGTATAAATACACACGTACAGGTATAGCTTTGTAAATATTCCTGTAGAAGTGCAAATATTTTTAAAAATTTGTTTGTTTTATTTTAAAAGCTGTCTTATCTATGGATTCTGCGACCAATGCCCTTACACTCCGCATCATTTACAGTCTACTCAATTGTTTTGAGATTTTCAGCGTCGAAAACATCTTGGTTCATTATACTCAAAGCCAATACATTAATAAAAATTTTGTGTTCCAATTTTACTTGATTCGAAAATATTTGGGGAGGCATAAAGGCTGTTAATTTCCCTATTGGTTAATGACCTAATGAGAGAACCGCTGCAGGTTCAAAAAAAATCTTTAAAAAGTTTGAGAACCGCTAGTTTAGCTAAAAACATGTTATTATTTAATGAAAGATCAAGAATAAAACCATTATTGGTGATGTATTTCTCAGTATTTGCTTCAAACAGGTAATTTAATTAAAATGTTTACATAAATTATGGAGATTATAATATTGCATTTTTATCAATAATTTTTATATAGCACAATTTTCATAAGTGTGGCTTGCAGGAATAACAGTAATTTGAAAAAATAATATTATTTTCTACACGGTTGAATAAAAGACCGGTGCCAGCTGCCCCCCCCCACCCCCCGTAAATTTCAAATTGATAATCCCTACGTTATTTTTATTTTTTAATAATTAAATAGATACGTATACATCCACCTTAACTTATTTATATTATCTATTTTAATTTTAAAAAAACCTATCACGCTTGACGCTTTTAGCTGTTCTTTCCTGCATATTGAAGGTCGAAACGTTCGTAGATATTGATAATTTTCGACCTCGATAATTTATTGTAAAGTAAAATAATGCAAAATGACGACTTGAGAATCGTTCAAATTTTACCTGTAATTAGCTCAATTTTGAGCCTCAAATATATAATTACGCGTCAGCTGTGCATTGTAACTGTTAAATCAAATTGACAATAAAATAATTATAATTTATGTTACAAAATAAAATACATAATTAAAACGTAACTGCTCTTCTTTATTCGTATAAATTTTTCTCTCTGGTTACTTTTTACAGCGTACTAATTATTGTAAACTGAATTAAAAATTTTACGTTTTAATAGTTAATGAGTATCGATATCATTACAATACCTTTCGTTTTATTGAATTTACAATTTTACGTACATTGTGAGATTAACTTGCAGGTCAATGTACTAATTTTAAATTTTTCTTTTACCATTTCAAACAATTAGTTAATTAAAACCGCTAAATTTCAACCTGTAAATGAACACAGTGCAGTGCGAGAATCATAGAGCAATATAAAAACAAAATATTTTTGTTACTTTAACCCCCCCCCCTCCTAGAATGACCATCGTTTATAATATTTCTTATGACGCGGCGTGACGCGACGCAAATAATGGACCACCCTGTAAAAATTACAGAAATTTAAATGATTTGTAATTATTACTTATAAAGCAACCGTAGTAGTAAATTAAAAAGTATTTATGTTTCAGAATTTGTTTTAGGTGGACCGTGGTAACTGCAATCTTGTGTGTAGGGGTTTAATCATTATTATGTGTATCAGATTATGATTCATCTTTAATTGTAATGAGATTTTTGTATTGATACAGTCCACAATTTATAATCAATTATTTAAACACGTCAAAAGAATTAAGTAAATAAATTTCTTCATGTATACCTAATTATTCAATTAACAAAAATTAACAATAGCACAAAGGAATCGAGATATCTGTAATATCAGGACCTACCACTATTTGATTGATTTACTAATGCAATAAATTGATTATATCGATGTTGACGTGTTGTTTACTTGAGAGCAGTCAGAAGCGCCACTGCTTTGTCCAACTTCCCCTGAGACAAGCACAGACGCAAATACTCGGTTGGTTTCGATACTCCTCCATTTTAATTGAGTGATTTTGTTCACCTTCCCTTAACGAGTTTTCTTTGCAACAAACTCTAATTAGTCTGCTCACCACCACATTCGTGAACAATCGGAACAAGAAGTTTTGGTTTTTTTGATGGTTTTCTTTTAAATTTTGGAAACTTTTCTGAAATTGTATTATATACCAAATCTATTTATTTTGAATTATTTAAAAAAAATACATTATACAACGAAATTAAAAAAGCTGTGCGGCCTGAAGGCCGCACTAAAACTATTTTTTAGATTGAAACAAACTCGTGTTTAAAAGTATCACTTTAGTCCCAAAAAATCGAGAGCAAAAGTGACACAATAGCAAAAATGTCGAATATTACTCATACCTCATAACGTAAAGCAGGCGTCACGTTCGACCATCTTAATTGGTTAACGGACGTCAATAAAAGTGTGCAAGTTACAACGTGTGTATAAACCCAGCTTTAAACGGATATTCCAAACGTGACAACCGGAGGGAACTATACGTGAAAACCGATATTACAGGTGAAGTTCATCGAAGGACGATAAGCACATAGAAAACTTTCCACCTGATCGAGGGCCCCCGAGGAACAACAGAATAAAGCGTAGCAGTAATTTTTAATTGTGTCGATAAGGATGGGGCGACGATCCAATCAATCAATGCGGCAAAGCGCTGGTCTAGGGGTTAAGAAGTGACAACACCCTGGTGGCAATCCCAGGGGGCGGCGGCATATAAAAATTTCCTTCGAGCGGTTTTCCCGCATAATACACTAAAAAAATAATCGATATTTAGAAAAGGTGAATTTAACGGCTCCTAAAATTATGTCAAACCGTGGGACTTGTATAACAGGTAATTTCAATGTCTAACAAAGGACCATTGTGAGAGTTTGATTAATATTAATTTAGAAACCAGGTAGTACATACTACATACAGTCATTACTACAATACTACACAGTTATGTAAATTTTTTAAAAACTTGTGACATAATTAAAAATCTAATAACCTGCTTTACTTTTCTTCTTCCTTAAAAACCAAACTTTAATCTTATTAGTACAGTTTTAAGTCGGTTATGTAAAAAGTACCTTTTAAAAAAATTGAAAAAAGCCTGCAGCAATAAAATTGAACTAACTCGAAGTTCTGATAAATTTACTTACAGAGTGGTTAAGGCGGCTCTCTCGTAGCTTAAAATGCAGGGTCTCAAAAAAGTTAAGATGCTGATAATAATAAATATTTTTAAACGATTCTAAAGGAAATATTTGGGTCAAACATTAAATTGTTTTAGTACAGGCTTAAAATTTTGTAATTAAAATTAATTTTGAAGCGTTGATGTCTTCAAATATGACCATCAATATAGGTGATGTAAGTAGGTCAAATCTGAAGACATTACCGCTTCGAAATTAATTTTAAGTCTGTACCAAAATATTTTATGTTTTACCTAATCAATTTTTTTTAATCATTTAAAAATATTTATTATTAACAGCACAGTCTTGACATGTTTTGTTTTCATTAACGATCAATTAAAATTCAGCATTACGTCTTAAAATTAACAGAAAAATCTCACGGAGATTCACGTAACATTTCACAGCATGTGAACCTATGTTTTATTTTATATATTTTTTTCTATATTATATTTGTACAATAAACCATTACCTACGCTTTTATTACACAACTGAAACGAATGCGATTTTTTACTGTTAATCAGCGTTTCAATTACTTTCCTCTTCCATTGCACAAGTTTTGCATCGATGAGTGTCATTGGGTCTTATGATCGGTCACGGTGTGCTACTTTTAACGAAATAATAGTTTTTAGAAAATGGATATTGGTAAAAAAAATAAGAAATTTGAAATATGCATAATTTCAAAATTACAGAGAACTTTGTTTCCGTTCGAGTTTCCACTCGAACAAACATGTCACTGTTACTAATGTCTTCCAGTATTGTGAAGGTCGTGAAAATTCCACTTCAAAATTTGCGTGATGGACAACTTTAAGTGATTTTAAAAATCGGAATGCTTTTCTAATTTCTCCTAACGAGATACAATTTATTGGCGCAATTAACCATTTTTATTTGTTTTAAAATGGCAGAAACAAACATTACAAAGTGCAATTTATCGACACGGAGTTTACACTCTTCCGAGTAAAATAGACGGATTTCATTTCATTATTTATGTGTTACATAATTAATAATTAGCAATTCAATGTGCAATTGTGACTGTTACAATGCAAAGAGCATCCTATTGCTTCGATTGAGGAAGATTAAAGTTTAAAGATTTAATTTACTTTTCAATTGTGGGTCATGGAAGAATTATTTATCTGCTTTCTCCGTTACACGATACAAAACTTTTTGATTTGGTTCACAAGGTGAAACCAAAATGAAAAAATTTTGAAAGAAAACCCATAAAATTCAAAAAGCTTGGAGGTGAAATGAAGACCAATTTCTGGAAGGATTCTGAGAGATACAAAGTTCAAAAGAGGTGTGGAGGGAATGATAGTAGCTTATTTTAGTATCCTTTAAGAGCGTCCTGTCACCATCTTCAGTGGGAGGAATTCTTCGGTTTTTGATGACAAATAAAGACATCTGGGCGGATTGACTACACTAAAGTCGACCTACGTATATTTAATCCCATTTTGGAGTCACGATTTCACTTTGTTTACCAACAATGCAGCTATTCGAAGGAAGAAAAGGAACCACTCGAAAGGATTTTCAAAACACGTTTCCATAAATGCAACAACAAAGTTATAAAATATTTCCATATTTCTTTGTTAGCAATTGCACTCTGAGAAAGCTTTGTATAATAAACAAGTAAAAATAACTCACAAAAGTGTAAATAAGTTAAAGCTGTAATTTTCCTTATTCCCACATTTTCCACTAACACATTTTTTTTAAATTTATACACCTTGGTGGTTCACATTATTTTCAAGACTAATGAAAAAGTGGAGTGGTTTGAAGCATTTTCAACTCGATTGGCCCGGACTCGAATAAGTAACAAAGTTAATTATTTATTGTTGTAAAGTTAAAAGTTAATGAAGGGAAATTATATTTAAATAAACATTAATTACTATAAGTGTGTCGACTTGGAGTTCAAATTATTTAACATTAAAGTAGTGATCTCGTTAAGTAATTCATTACTCTCAATTATTTTAATTAATTAAAATCAGCAGGCTTTTAATTTAATAATTAAAGCAGTAGTAACATCCAAAGCAGTAAAATTTTTATGTTAAAAGTGAAATCGTAAATTTACAATTTTGGAAATATTAAAAATGAACGATAAAACGAAATATTGCAGAATATAGATGTAATTTAACTTACGTAATTAATCAAATTTATCACTTTTTACAAGGAGGTTTAACGATTATTTCATTTTTCAAGTCACTTACCTTTATCAACTATTCATTTTAGTAGCAAAACCGCAACTAATTGTAGTATCCCAGGCAACAATAATCTTAACTCACAACAAAACACCTTTTTTATTGTTACACAATTTTCGATAAATTTGAACCACAAAACAATCAAATTTAAGTGTACCTACACACAATTTAAAAAACGAGTGTCTGAATGCAGGCTCGTCTTGCAACGACTAATATTAACAATATTGAAAGTATGTAGAAAGTCGTAAGGTCGATTCGTGCAGCTTTGTCCTCCAGAGTTTGGTTCTTATGGTAGAGAGAACCTCGGTGTCCATGAACCTCCGTGGTTACTTTACTCTCAGTCGAATGCTATATTATTGCCTATAACACAAGAAGGAAGTCGACGTTTTATAAAACGGATGGGTTGGGTTGAATACCTCTTTCAAAAATTGTAAAATTTATCTACCTTCATTAATAAACGTCGTCTTATCGTGAATTTTTAATATGTCATCTTATTTAATACGCAACAATTAGTAATAAATTAATTATGTATTATTTCAATTATTTGCATCTCCCATTGTTGCAAATTAATAAATCTTTTTTATAAATTAAAGCAGTGCTTCTCAACCGGGGTTGAGTGCGCACGCTTTCAAAAACTATCGACGACTTCGTTAACTTTATTGTACTTTCACTCCTAATTATTATTAATGGTTCTTTCCAAAAATTCTGTGTAGAAGTTCAAGGTGGTTGGTCGAATTTAGTGTAGGCAGAAAAGCCTCCCATCGATTTCCTAATATGGGAGATACAAGGTAGTGAAAAACTTAAGAGCTTCCAAAGCCAAACGTTGTCGTGTAATACAATTAGAATTACACGCTTTGTGTAATTCTCCGGATCAACGCCTATCTCCAAAAAGTTATTTGACAACAAAGTTAAAGTAAAAGGTCATTTGTTAAGGTTTTCAAAAAGTATCGGGGTTTGAACAAATACAGCGAAATTCTATGACGAAAAAAAAACAAAACAGCTATTTTTCTAAGTCTTCCCCCTCCCTGCATGTACTACCTTGAAATTGTTTACATATTTCTTCAGAGAAAGACCACAAAATTAGATTCACGAAAAGTTGTTTTTGAAGACCTTTTGCTCCATGCTCCTTCTGCATCAAGTACTGCGAAATTTCCCCAAATTACAAACAAAAAAATATTGTAACATAATCGTCGTGATATTTTGGGCAACGCAGAATAGGAGAAGGGGCAGAGAGAAATTAAAAATGTTGATTAATTCTAAAAATTTTGATAGTCAATGGAATCAGATTTTATAAATGTTTGAGTATCACTGTTATAATTTGGATTTTTAGAACGTCGTGCACTCTTTAGCTCTGTTCGTGGAATAGAAGATGCAGTAATGTAGCAATGGTAGAGCTAAATGGTTTCAGTGATGACTTCTTTAATTACTTCTAGTTTACAAAATGCTCCGCAAAAAACATGAGACAATTTTGATTTTACCACTGATATTATGTTAAAACAAGATTTCCCAGGCTGTGCGGCCTAAACACCGCACCTGAACTATTTGTAGATTTAGTTTTCATTCAAGAAGGAGAGGGAGGGGCGTGTCTATAAGTTTAAAAGGTCTAATTGTAAGAGGAAAAGCAAACCTAATTTTCCAACTGATAATGTTAAAATTCAAAAACTTCCCAACAACTGACAAAATTTTATACAAAAATTAACATTTCTCATTGGCAGTTAGTGAAAGAGCCCATAAAGTTAATAATTTTTGAATTGTTTTTATCAATTTTTTTCCTCGTTCCCTAACTATCGCTCTACCCAGTCGTGGTAGATAATGAGGATTTCCACTGGACATGAGTTCTACTATGGCATCTGTTTTGCCAGAATTTTAAGAAGGTCTTTCAAAACTTTTGTTGTGGTGACTTTGAAGTTGTGTACTTGCTTCGTTGCGATTGGTAGGTTCTTCTAGACAGGGAGTATTGAGGGCATCCCTTACAAAAAGTTGACAATTTTGAATTAATTCAGTTAGCAAACTTAGAATTTCTCCCCCCCCCCGAAAATAGTTGGTTAGGCACGTCCCTGTATAGAATAAGTAGTTTCACTTGTTGTCTTTACAGTGGCGGATTTAGCCTTTATGAGACTCCAGACGAAATTCATTTTGAGGCCCTCTCTAAATATTTTTACTACTACTACATTTCACATGAATAGTTTTCAACTTTTGGCACACAGAGGGAAGCCCCATCTATTAGCGCCAAAGGCGATTTTTTTTTAAATTATGCCCAATTTTATGGGAATATTTCATCTGAGATCTTGTTTTAATACCCAAACTATATTATGCAACTTTTTATAAAATTAGGTCCATCAAATTTTCACCTATTTAACTAGAAATTCCTCATGGACATTAAGTGGTTTATTTTATTTTGTTGTTTTTACATATTTTATCCAATTAATATTGATAATTTTTGTATCAATAAGTTTCAATTTTCATAGTTAATACAACCTGAACATCAGCAAACCTTAAAATATATCCAAGTATACTTATCATTTTATATTGATTAATTTTCAATGCTATTACCCCATATCTCACTTTTTTAATAATTAAATAAAATAATTTTTTGATTTTGAGGGCTGAATTGTAAGGCCCCCTTGATTTATGAGGCCCGAGGCGCGTGCCTCTTGCGTCTGTTAGCACTGTGTCTTTACCATTGTTGTCAGTGACTACGAGTTGAACTCGCGCATTCTCCTGTGCGCAAGTATTGAATGTACCTATCAATTTTAAGGCAAATATTTGTATGTATTTAATTAATAATTACGTTGTATCGAATCAATGTGGTTGGTATATCTGTGGTGTGACGGCCGAAGTTATTGCAGAAGAAGACATCATAAACTTCTGCCAGAAAACTACAGATATAATCTCGATGTATGGTGCAAAACTTAAAAATAAAAATTGCAACAATGAAGAAAATAAATATTACAATAATTAAAGGGTGCGCATAGTAGAATGCGCTAGTTCAACTCTTGGGAATAAAATCGGCCAAGGGAACCTAATTATTCTATAAGTATTATACTGTGGTTTTAGTTTGCTAAAAACTTATGATATGTTTACTATCAAGTTGCACTACATCGACCACACTCTGAGAGCTTAACAAGTTTTTGATTGCTGACCGTCCTTCAAAAATCTTTGCAATTAGAATTTTTTTGCTATTTTTGCGGTATTTACAAATTTAACATTAATAAATTTACAGTTTCAAAAATTTTAGACAAAATGTTAAATTTTAACCCCCTTAAAACTACCCCTTTCCGTTAAGAATTTTTTCACTATTTCAGTAGTATTCCCAAGTATAACACTAACATCTTTAGCAAGTTTCAAAAATTTTAAACAACATTTTTATTGCTTATCCCCCTTTAAAAATCACCACTTCCAAATTTTACGTTACTCCGCCCTCCTTGGAAAAAAATCTCCCTTTATTTTATAAAAACTTACTTATAAAAAAATTACTATGGAAATGCTAATGAGGTGGTTAATTATTAAAAAATAAAATAAATAATAAAAATAAAAATTTGCTTTTTCAACAACAGAATTTTTGAAATTGCTGGGTTAGAATTTATAAATTTTTCGAATTTTTTCACAACTCAAATCCCCCCCCTCCCGAACTTGAATCCAAAAATCATAAATTAATTTTCCATAATAAAAATTTAAAATAATTTATTGTTTAAAATATTAAAATTATCAACAAAGATGATAATTATTTTGATAATTCTTCAATTTGTTTCAGTCTGCTCTCCAGTAACACTTCATCTAGCGTATGTTTACATAAAAATTGTCCATTTAAAAACATAACTGGAATTTCATACCTGTACAACCTTAACCACCTAACATTTTCTTTTTTCGAAATGTCTACAGTTTCAAATTTGCAGCGATTCAAGTACGGCGATAATTTTAATTTAACTTCGTCACATAGAGAGCAGGGGTCTTTTGTGAACATGACTAATTTGGGTAACTCACTTTTGGGAAAATCTTCATTCCTAAACAAAAAAGAGAATTTTAAATTTACTAGTTATAAAACAGTGGCCTGTGCAGGGACGTGCCCATAGAAGGTGATGAGGGGGGAGCTTCCCCCCTCAATGTTGCAGAAAGTTGACAAATATACCCAAAAGTTGGTTGGGCACGTCCCTGGCCTGTGTATCTAATGAGGCTGGCAGTAACCATAGTTAAATTTAAAATATTTTACATATGTGAATAACTGGTGAAGCCGAGAGCCGAACAACTATGACTTTCAGATAAAAAATTATTTTATAAAATTAGTAAGCCGCCTGCCTAACAGAGCCTTCCAATTTGGTAGTGAGTACCATCTACATTAGGTATAACATTTTGGATTTAGTAACAGAATATAGTAACAATAATTATTTGCAAACTTTATTAAAAATATTCCAATTTGGTTTGACGTATAAAAATAAATTCACATAAATCTTTACGAATCGATAACTTACAATCTCTCAATCATAATGGAAGAAGCTCCGCCGCCTCCGTTACAAATAGCTGCAACGCCCTTCTGACCTGGTTTTAAAGAATGCACAAGATGAGTGACCAATCGAGCTCCGGACATTCCGATTGGGTGACCCAAACTGACTGCACCTCCATGCATGTTAACCTTCGCTGGATCCAGATCCAATAATTTTATGCAAGCAACGGCCACCACGCTGAAAGCCTCGTTAATTTCCCACATAGCAATGTCGTCCTTGCTGACTCCGGTCCTTTGCAAAAGTTCTTTAATCGCATTGACAGGTGCAATAGGAAAATCGATGGGGTCAATCTCGGCATCTCTGAAATCCACGACTCTTGCAAGAGGTTTTAGATTCAATCGACTTGCAGCATCGGCGTTGGTTAAAATAACAGCAGCAGCACCGTCGTTCAGTGTGGATGCATTACCTGCAGTCACAGTTCCGTTTTCCTTCTGAAAAACTGTGGCTAATTTTTCAAACTTATTAAAATCAACTCGGGTGTACTCTTCGTCTTTCTTAAACAACTTATCGGGTTGACCCCTTCGTTGAGGCACAGGCACAGGAACCACTTCGTTTGCAAATACGTTTGCGTCGTGGGCAGCTGCACTTCGTTTGTAACTCGATATTGCGTAATCGTCTTGATCTTTCCGCGTTATTCCCAACTTTTTAGCGGTATTTTCACCACAATTCCCCATGTGGCATTTGTAGTAAACGTCGGTTAAACCATCTTCAACTATTCCGTCGATGAGGGTGACACCTCCGTAAGGTGTAGTCCCTCGTTTCATGTAATATGGCACATTTGACATCGATTCCATTCCACCAGCTAAAATAATGTCCTGGTGACCGGCTTGTATGCTCTGTGATGCTAACATTATTGACTTCATTCCGGAAGAGCAGACTTTGTTAACCTAAAATTGGAAATTTGAGATTACAAAATCGCAGGGTAAGTTGCTTAAAGACGAACCGTGGTACAGATGGTGGTGTTGGGTAGACCGGCAAATTTGCAAGCTTGGCGAGCGGGGGCTTGACCTGCACCTCCCTGACATACATGTCCCATGTAAACCTCTTGAATTTCATCTTTTGGTATTCCTGCACGTTCGATTGCAGCTTGAATTGCGATTGAGCCTAATTTAGTGGCAGGTACAGTGGATAAGGAACCAAGAAACGAACCGATGGGTGTTCGAGCTGCAGACACTATCACCACTTCGTTTAAATTTATTTTTGAGCTGTAGTTACGGCTCGTCTGTGTGAGCAGCTAAAAATTTGAAAATCGTGAAAAACAATTGCAGAAAATAGTAAAAAAAAAATCACCTTGACTACGTTACGAGTATACATATTCGGTTGCTATTTACAAAAAAGTAAAAGGTGTGTAACGAAATTAAGCAGTTTTATTGGTGTGAACTTTGAACGGTTATCAGATTGCGCACCCCGCGGCGTTGTTGCTATGATAAATTAGTTTGTTTTGGGTTTGACTCGACTACTAATTTAAATTTATTAATAGTTTTCAAATTATTTACATTAATTATAGTGAACGCGAAAATTGACGGGTAGATGGCGCTCTTAAAATTTAGTTCGGGGCGTCACCGCACTCTAGAAATTTAAAAAAAATTCGATTGTTTTCTTTAGTTAAAAGTTTGATGTTTATAAACAAAACGAACAAAACGTTTAAAAGTGACTATGAACGAAATAAACGTGGAAGCGAGTGTTCTAAAGCGGGGTATAGAAGTGGACATCAACTATTTTCGAAATGTCCTTATGGCGTGTAATGAAAATGTAAAGGAAAATTTCGAAAGTGTAATTCACGATCACACACACGCGTTAACAAATAAACTGAATTTTCAAGTTGGAAACTTCAACGAACGAGTCAATCTCTTATTCGAGCAAAAGTATGTCGATAAAGTTTTCTTTTACTTAATTTGTGTAAAATTTTGTTTTTTTTTACAGCGACGCTCTGTTACAGAAAACCAAGTGCATCATGAGATTGCACAATTTGTCTACGATGACGAAAATTAACATCAAGAAAATGATAGATGCAGTCGAATAACTGTAAAATAAAATAAAATTTTTTAATTTGTTAAAATGAATTTATTAAATCCATAGATCGTCAATATTCAAATGTTTCAAAAATAAGTCAAATTATAGCACTTACAAATCGCCGGCTTACTGCCAAAACAAGATAACTCCAAAATGACAGTTCTGAGATAAACTGACTTTAATGTTTGATTACACTGCAAACACATAAGAGTTAGTAAAATTAAACTTCTTAATACTCCTTTAATATTGAACTTACACTTAACTACTTTTGCCAAAATATACTTTGCTTTTTATAACTCATTTTGGTCAAAAGCGGAGTTATCTTGTTTTGGCAGTAAGCCGACGAAATATTACATTTTACGTAGTATAATAATATTGTAAATCTGAATTCCTATAAATTATTGGATCAAGTAGTGAAAAACAAGTATTTAAGCAAAACAAAAAAAGAAATTGCATAACTTTTTTCTTGCGTTTAATTAAACTTTCTCGTTGGGAATCAATCTTGCTCAATTCTTCCAAAATTATTACTGTGTGTAATGTTTCATCTTCATCCCTACATACCGGGCAATTATAATGTTTTTTGAGCCATTGGAGAATGCATGTATCACAAAACTTATGTCCACAGGCTAATATCACAACCACAGAATGTATAAGGTTTGGATCAGCTATGGGATTCAAACAGATCGCACAAACTTCCTCTTCATCCACGTTGTTAGGTGTTTTTCTATTAAAAATTCTCCTTATTGCATTAAACATTTTCTATTTTCTTGAGAACAAAACTCTCTGATTAAACTTTCACAAGAACGCAGATGATTCTGATGAGGACAAGAACGAAGACAAAATGGCAATAGTAAGCCGTATATTTTCCTTTTCTTTGGAAGTTGTCGTAGGTCAGGCGCATGAACAGTTAATCTTTCCAGGGCCGTAGTGACTAAGGCAAACTAAAGCGCAAAGTTGGTTAAATCGGTTAGACTGAATTTTTTCTTTGTGATGACTGATGAGAATAATCACATCTTACTTTTTACTTTACCGCACATAGTATGGAATTTATAGTTGTTGAGGTCCAACGAGTTAGAAAATGCGCATGAATAGGTTAACAAGATGCCACAGTTTTTCTTTAAACATTATTTTAATTTTTGCAATTAAGATGTGATAATTTGTTAAAAATTATTTATTAAATCCACAGATCATCAATGTTCAAATGTTTCATCGCACTTACTACAGTGGCCAAAATAAGACAAGTTACAGCATTTTCAAACAGAAAATTTATTTTATCTCTATCGGTACGAGTTAGAAACGTAATATTATAACGAACTAAATATAAAATACAATAATAAAAATCCAAGCATAAACCATAGCCAGAAAATATTGCATAAATTCTTTGCAAAACGAAGGACTTTTTCTTTGCATCTTAAAATTTACCAAAATTATTCTCTCTTTTACTGATGAAACCTTGTTATTTTTTGTTATTAGTTACTATTTTTGAAACTTTTTGTAAATTGATATTTTTTTTAAACAAAAATTAGAAAGCGTCATCTATGTAAATTAATTTAACTACACTGTCACCTTAAACACCTTTAACTGTGACAAACGTCAAAGTGAAGTTTCTCACGTGTATCCATATGTTATAGGAGTTTATATATTTATTTAATTTTAAATTAGTATTTAAAAAATGGCAAAAAAGCGTGGAAATAAGAAAAATCAAGAGGAGGAGGAAGAAGAAAAGCCCGTATCAAATGGCAGCGGAGACAAAGAAGCCATAACCTCAAAATCGTCTAAAGGTAAAAAGGGTAAACGCAACAAAAACGAGGAACTGGATGACGATAAAGATTTCGAATTAGACCTGAAAGCTCATGACAGCAACGCCGCCGTTCCTAGTAAGAAATCTCAGAAGAAAAAGGGCAAGAAGAAAGTCGCAGATTCGGACGACGAAGAAGAGGCGAAAGCTAAAAACGTGGAGATCGATTCGGATTGTGAGAGTACTTCAAGTTCGCTTAAATCAAAAAATAACCTCTCTAAAAGTAATAAGAAAACCAAGTCGAAAAGTGGGTCAAAATTTGAGAAGGAAGAGTCGGATGTAGAGTTACAATTAGGTGAAGATGATGAACCGGAAGTAAAACCAGTGTCTAAAAAAAGTAAGAAGAAAAAGGCAGGAAAGAAGTTGGATGATAGTGAAGAAGATTTACCTCAAGTCGAAGACGAGGATAAGTCCGAAGCGAAGCCGGTGGTGAAAAAGAACAAAAAGAAAAGTAAACCTAAAGTGGAAAGTGAGGAGGAGGAAGAAGAAATAGAAGATGAACCAATTGATGAAGAGGAAGTGGACGAGGTTGTGGAGCAAATTGAAGCGGTTACATTGGAAGAGAAAGTTCCTGAAAAAAAATTGACTCACAAAGAGAAGAAGAAGTTGAAGCAAAAGGAAGAATACGAGAAACAAATGGAAGCTATGTTGAAAAAGGGAGGATCAGGTCATTCGGATTTGGATTCCAATTTTTCGGTGTCTCAAGCCCAACGTTCGGCTGGCCAAATGTCGGCTTTGGAAAATGCTGTTGATATTAAAATAGACAATTTTAGTATTTCTGCTAAAGGTAACGATTTGTTTGTAAATGCGAGTTTATTGATTGCACACGGACGTCGTTACGGTCTTGTTGGTCCCAATGGTCACGGTAAAACTACCTTATTGCGTCATATTCAGCAACGAGCTTTTCTTATTCCTCCTAATATTGACATTTTGTATTGTGAGCAGGAAGTGGTGGCAGATGATTTTACTGCAGTCGAATCAGTTATGAAGGCGGACATAAAATTGGTTACTCTACAAGAAGAATGTGCGAAATTGGAAGCCGTGTTTAATGCTGGAGATTTTGACGTGCAAGATCGTCTCAATGAAGTTTATGCGGAACTGAAAGTTCTTAACGCCGATTCGGCCGAACCCCGCGCGCGGCGTATTCTAGCTGGTTTGGGTTTCTCTAAGGGAATGCAAGACAGAGCAACTAAGAATTTTTCTGGTGGGTGGAGAATGAGAGTTTCGTTGGCTAGGGCTTTGTATGTTGAACCTACGCTGCTGTTACTTGATGAACCTACTAATCACTTGGACTTGAATGCCGTAATTTGGTTAGATAACTACCTACAGGTGAGTAAATGAAGTTTTTGTTAACTGCAACAATTTAGGTTATAATGAGACTGTAGGCCGAGTAGAATTTTTTTCTTTGTGCATTTACAGGTTAAAGTTTAATTAAATTTTGTTATTTCAGAATTGGAAGAAAACCTTGTTAATCGTTTCTCACGACCAATCTTTCTTAGATAACGTCTGCAACGAAATAATCCATTTGGACCAACAAAAATTGTATTACTACAAAGGCAACTACTCCATGTTTAAAAAAATGTTTGTCCAAAAACGCAAAGAAATGGTGAAAGAATATGAAAAGCAAGAAAAGAGAATCAAGGACTTGAAACAGCACGGATCGTCTAAGAAAGTGGCGGAGAAGAAACAAAAGGAGGCTTTGACACGCAAGCAAGAAAAGAATAGAAAAATGAACAAACAAGAAGAAGACAAAGGAGTCACCGAACTTTTAAAGAAACCACGCGATTACATCGTCAAATTTTCGTTCCCTGACCCTCCACCTCTTCAGCCTCCCATTTTAGGATTACACAACGTCACGTTTTCTTATCCAAACCAGAAACCCTTATTCGTCAACACCGATTTTGGTATCGACTTAAACAGTCGAGTCGCCATTGTTGGACCCAACGGTGTGGGGAAATCTACCTTCTTGAAATTACTCACCAACGATTTGCAGCCACAACAAGGAGAAATGCGAAAAAATTATCGCTTACATATTGGTAGATTTGACCAACATTCAGGAGAACATTTAACCGCAGAGGAAACTCCGGCTGAATATTTGATGCGCTTATTCGATTTGCCTTATGAAAAGGCACGTAAAGAACTTGGAACTTTTGGACTTTCCAGTCATGCACATACTATACGAATGAAAGATTTGTCTGGTGGACAAAAAGCACGAGTTGCTTTAGCTGAACTTTGTGGGACTGCTCCAGATGTCGTCATTTTGGATGAACCTACAAATAATTTGGACATCGAATCGATCGATGCATTGGCCGATGCTATTAATGACTATAAAGGCGGAGTTATAATTGTATCTCACGACGAACGATTGATCAGGGATACTAATTGTACTTTATTTATTATCGAAAATCAAGGCATTTCTGAATTGGATGGAGATTTTGATGATTATAGAAAGGAATTGTTGGAAAGTTTAGGCGAAGTCATTACTAATCCAAGCATAGCTGCAAATGCTGCTGTAGCTCAATGAATTAATTGTGTTCAGACATTTAATAAATTATTTTTATGATGTATTTTGTTTTTCTATCTTATTTCAATCATTATAAAAAATATATAATAGCGTAATCCGCTTTTAATGGACTTTAAAGGATTAGGGGAGACCATCTAACTCTGGGAAAAGGTAGAATAAATGTTTTGGATTATAAAATTCTATTAATTTACACAAAACATTTTATTAAATAATTTATTAATTTAAATTGCGATATAATTCAAAGTTTGTACTTTACAAAATATAAAAATTAAGCTAAATGTCATACAGTTATGGAATAGTAAAAGTTTACATATATTTTCTATAACACGCATAAATGTAAAAAGTTATCAGGATAACTTAAATGTTCAGACATCCATTGTAACGGTGTATCAAGAGGGGGCAGCATTCCTTGTGTACGAATTTTAACTATAAAAAAAACTCAATTAATTATTTGTTTTTTTTTCTAGATCATTTAGGACTTTGAATTTTTTCATAATTTTTCCTGTCTTTGCTATATATGTTTTAATATTTTCATGAAGTTTCAGAATATTCAAAGAAAATTTATTTTTTCAAAATAAAAACCGCACTGAATCAATAAATTTATTTAAATATTTAGGGTTTGGAATTTTTTAATTATTTTTACTTTCTTTGTTGTACTAATATAAGTATTTTCAGAAGGTTTTAGAATATTTTAACAAAATCTCCCCTTCTAAAAACATTTAAATAAAAATTCACATGGAAATCAAAATCTCTAAAAATTTAAGATAATTAAAGGCTTAGCATTTTTTAATTCCTTAAAATTAAATTAATTATTATTAAAATAACAAATTTTCTGGTCTAATTATATTAATTAAGGAGTATTTACAGGAAATGTCAGAATATTCAAAGAAAATTTTTTTTTTTTAAATAAAAATTGCAATGAAATTAATTTATTAAATATTTAATGCAACTTAAGGCTTAGAATTTTTGAATTATTTTTCTTATCTTGACTGTACTTATATTAGTATTTTCAGGAAGTCCCACAATATTAGAACAAAATTTACTCTTCAAAAAACATTTAAATAAAAATTCACATGGAAATCAAAATCTCTAAAAATTTAAGATAATTAAAGGCTTAGAATTTTTTAATTCCTTAAAATTAAATTAATTATTATTAAAATAATAAATTTTCCTGTCTAATTATACTAATTAAGGAAGTATTTTCAGGAAATGTCTGAATATTCAAAGAAAATTTATTTTTTTTTAAATAAAAATTGCAATGAAATTAATTTATCTAAATATTTAATGCAAGTTAAGGCTTAGAATTTTTGAATTATTTTTCCTATCTCTACTGTACTTATATTAGTATTTTCAGGAAGTCCCACAATATTAGAACAAAATTTACTCTTTTCAAAAAATTTAAATAAAAAATCACACAATTCAAATTCTCTAAATGTTTAAGGCAATTTCCATCTTAGAATTTATTAATTATTTTTTTATCTTCACTATACTAGTATTAGTAATTACCAGAAGTTTTAGAATATTTGAATAAAATTAAATATTTATAAAAAAATTGAAAAGAAATCAAATTATTTAAATATTTTGGGTAATTTCGGGCTTAGAAATTTTTGATTAATTTGCTTACATTTACTAAACTAGTATTAGTATTTAAGTGAAGTTTCAGAATATTTAAACAAAATTTAATTCTTGTTAAAATATTTAAATAAAAAATCAAAATTATTAAGGCAAATTAAAAGTTAAAATTATTTAATTATTTTTCATGTCTTTACTATTACTATTGGTATTTTTAAAAAGTTTCTGAATATTTGTACAAAATTTAATTTTTACCAAATAAAATCAAATTATGAAAAATTCAAGTCATCAAATTATAAATTTAAATCAAAAGAGCAAATAACATAATCTTTATCGGTGAAAAACGATCTGTAAGATTTAAATAATAACCTTGGTTATTTATTCAATAAATAAAGCCTCACCATTTTCTTCATCTGGTAGAACTTCCTGTAAAAAATCGTGTAACGTTTTCAGACGTCCATCATCTGTTGTGGGTTTAACTAATTTTTGTCTGTAACCATCTTCCATATACAAACGAAAAGGAATGTGCTTGAAATACTCCTGATCGTTACACGAATCCATAAGTTTCCGATTTACCGACCAAAACTGATCAAACTTATCTAGAAGCAACGAGACAAAAATTTATATCATTACAAACAAGTTAAAAAATGATTACCATTTTGCAATCCAATCCACAACTGATTGTGATCCTTTTTCTGCATCCCACTCATGACGTGACTCCTATGTTTTAAAAAATCCGCTTCCTTGATGCAGGACATAAAATACGACTCGATGGTTTCTTTGTTATTAAATCGAAATATCTGACTTTCTGGAAACTTATCAAAATGTACGGTTATATTCCACGGCAAATCAAACTCTTCCCCGCAGTGCAAGTCATAGATTACACCGATAGGAAAGTGCCACTTAATTGGTTCACCGTCACACGCTAACCACATCTCCTGGTCTTGCTTTTCCATGTCGATGTACCGGTTAAAATGTTTTCTAACCTAACAAATATAATAGTTTAAACTTTCAAAAGTATTTAACCACCACAGTACCTTATCGATAACCAAAGGGAAGTAGCTAAGTCGAGGCACCATTAGAAAAAAAGGTTCCGGTTGTTGCAAATTAAGGACTTCGCTTTCGTTCAAGCTGAAACACACGGGTAACTTTCCTTCCCATATTTCCCTCAAAATTTCTCTATCGTTCGCCATGTATTTCGTTTCAGTACCAAACGCTGACCAAACGTTAATCAATCTGACAACTAAAATTTGTGGTTATGTTTGATCGAAAATATAAAACTAAGGTCTCCACCACACGTCAGAAAACAAAAACTTTACTGATTTAAGGACACACACAGTTGGAAGTGTTGCCAGTCTATTACAATCACAGATAAATAAGATCTTTAATCTGTGATTAGATATTAAGACTTAATAATAAGAAACAAAAATTGTTTTATCTTAATTAAAACAGTGCATTTTTAAAAATGTAAAGTAAGCTGTTTAATTTTTTTATACAAGTTCGAATTGATGGTCATAAAATTTTCAGTCCATTTTTCTACACCTAAAATCTACGAAATCGACATCGAAATAACGAACGAAAAAAAGAAGAGTGAAATTGTTCGCTTATCATTTTTTTCTTAGATCATGCAGTTATACTTTGTTCTGTTTGTTCCAAACAATGATTAAGTTATCTTCTCCGTTATTGCTTCTATCGTTTTTTGATTTATACTTGGCTATCAATCTTTCCCTAGCTACTTTTTATCAAACAAATTTCTTTTAATTTCAGTCACTTTTTTCTGATGTTTTTGGGGAAGACTATTATTTTTTGAGATGTCGTGTTCCTTTTCGTATTGCGAGTAGACCTGGGATAATCATGATCTTAAAAGCTTGGTGAAGTTTGGGTAATTGTAATTTTAAATTTTTCTTAAATTGAGGGATTAGCTGGAAAACTTCTTTTTACCAGTTTTGATTTTTGAATTGGCGCGCTTTTTTGGATTTATGTCCACGTAATAGCTATTTTTTTTATTTGACGATGTCTTAAAAAGGCAATCTCGCATTAATTGATTTTTGGTTAATGGTAATTCCGTCGAGGGTATAATTGTTTCTGGGTGTTTTTGTTGCTCCATTGGGAGGCAAAAGCGTATACATTAAATAATCATTTTCTGTGGATTCGATAAAAAATAGTAATTTTGAAAGATTACAACAACAAAATTAAAACAAAAATTTTAAAAGTGATTGACGTGCTACACCTTTGATTAATTTTTTAAATTGTTATTAATTAGCCTCTTTATCTTCCACACATTGTCAAGTTCATGATCATTTCAGACTAAATTTTACGAATCGAATACACAAATTACTATCAAATACAATACCATAAATTCCAAAACGACGTCATGGACGTGGTCCAATTCAGGCCTGGTCCAATTAAGACTTTGTGCAAGAACCGATTTAAGCGTTAAAAGTCTCTTCTAGTTTCTTTTCTAATTATCTTCTTACCCTTCAAATACTTTTTTGTTTATTTTATTTTAAAATATTTTTACTTATTTGTTTCTTGTTTTTGCCCAATTGTACGCCCATGTATTTGTATTTATAAACCGCATGTGACGAGTGGCCACTGCTTTCCAGCGGAAGATAATTTCAAATTTAAATACTTTTGACAGTTCCAAACTTTAACCTAAAAATGCCCCAAAATAACTTTCTAAATTTAGTTTTCTGAATTAAAATATGAAGCCCCTACACGTGTTTGGGTTGTGTTTAATCATTAGATTGTTGTCTGTTTTTTTTGTACAGACGTGGTTTGTAGCTGATGAGTATTGGCAATCCCTCGAAGTAGCTCACAATTTTGTGTTCGGTTATGGATATTTAACCTGGGAATGGACTTCAGGAATCAGAAGTTACATTTATCCTCTCATCATTGGAGTTTTATACAAAATTTTGTATCTCACCGGTTTGGATTACGTCCAAGCACTGGTAAATACAATAATTGCACTTCTTACTAAAAATTAACTGAATTTCCTGTAGATTTATGGTCCTCGAGTTTTGCAAGCAGTTCTAAGTGCGTACTCCGACGTTTGTTTCTTTAAATGGTCGGGAGGTCAAAAATGGGCCACTTTTTGTATAGCAACCTCGTGGTTTTGGTTTTATATCGGTTCGAGGACGCTGATCAACAGTTTGGAGGTTTCTTTGACTACCATAGCTTTGTCTCGTTTTCCCTGGCCGGGTAGAAGTAACGGTAAGTTTTTAATTAACATGGGAAAGAAATTTTCTTATTTTTTTGTTATTAGTTAATTGCAATTTTGAGTGGCTCGTGATTTTACTCTGCCTAATTCGTCCAACTTCGGCCATACCGTGGCTTCCACTGTGTGTCTACCATTTGGCTATTTCTGACAAACCTGCTGTGCACGTTATAAGAAAGTATTTAGAAATCGGGTAGCTATTTGAAGTTTTTATGTGAGAAAGTGCTGAAACTAAAACAAAAATTTTAGATCCGGATTGCTTGCACTCTCCATAGTTATTGATTCATTTGCTCATGGAAAATTTGTAGTTACAAGTTACGAATTTTTAAAAGTTAACATTTTTAATGATGTTGGTAAATTTTATGGAATTAATCCCTGGCATTGGTATTTATCGACCGGACTACCGACAGTTTTAGGAATTTTTGTTGTTCCATTTGTGCTGGCATTTGTCGATGTTGTTAGGAACAGATCCTCGCATCGAAATGAATTGGCACTTTTAATTTCCATCTTTTTCACCCTCTTCATATACAGGTAACGATTGAAAATTTGACCGGTTTATGAGAATACTAACAATTGGTTTTTTAAATTACAGTTTGTTGGCTCACAAAGAGTTCCGATTTATTTCATCCCTCTTACCCATGGTACTGAAACTGTCGTGCAATTATTTATCCCAATGGAGCCGTAAAGCTAACAAGTAACCATTTACAATTAGGCATAATTTTTTGTTAATAACTTAAATAATTTAGGTATTTTGTATGGTTGGTTGCTGGAATTATATTACTAGGAAATGTAGTTCCTGCATTTTATTTTTCCATGGTTCACCAACGAGGCGTTCTTGATGTTATGGTTCCGTTACGGAAAATTGCTCAAGAAAATCCACACAATACCTCGATTTTGTTTTTAACCCCGTGTCATTCGACACCTTTTTACAGGTAAGGCACCTCATATATAAAAAAAAATTTAACCAAGATTTTCAGTCACTTGCATGTTAACGTCACCATGAAGTTTCTCACTTGCGAACCAGACTTAAGTGGACTTAAAGCCGATTACTTAGATGAAGCAGCCAAATTTTACAATAACGCAGATGCGTGGCTAAAAAAATATTTTTCGTCAAGCAACACAACTTTACCGTCTCATATTGTGATATTTGACAATTTGAAGTTTCTTGACATTTTGAGAAGGTAAGACCAAAATTTAAACATTATAAAATTATTAGTTACTTATTATTGTTTTAGGTATAGTCCTCTTAATACGATTTTTCATACCCACATTGTATCAGATAAACGAGTGACCGAATCTGTTGTGCTCTATGAAAAGTTACAAATAAACTGAGGATATTTTATCAATTTGGTTTTTTATACATTAAAAATAATGCGTTTTAAAGAATTTAAGTCATTAGTGCTCTGGTTGGGAACCTACTGTTTCAACTAGCTTATCTTTTATCATGGCTTGTTTCTTTAATGTGCATGTTCCTGTCTGCTTCCCCCCCCCCCTTTCCACCAAATCAAATTTTTAGTTAAATTGGTGTCAATCGTTAGAGCCAAAATGAGCCTTCATTTTATTAGTTTGAGCCTTAACCATCGCGAAGATATTTGCAAAAACTCCTAGGGGGGTCTGGGCATTCCCTCCCAACCCCAAGTCGAATTTTGGGGTAAAATTGGTCTCAAACGTTAGAGCTTTGTTACAGCTTGATTGAGCTTTTATTTCAATGTAGAGCATTACATTTTAGAGAAGCCAGTTTATGAATTTAAGGTCTAGTGGTATTGGGAACTTAAGTTTACTGCATTTTCTAAATCTGGTGTGCCATTGACATCTGTATTTCCTTTAAAGGATGTACTGATCTCATTTTTTCCTAAAATATAAGCACGGAGCCTATACAAAAAATTAAGTTGATAGGGGTGATCATGTAGGCCCCCTCACTTGTTTACTTCACTTCACACTTGTTTGCTTTTCTCTTAAATATTTATCACAACAAAAACATTTTATATTACACAATTAACCACAGATTAAATTATTTACCAATCACAATAAAAAAAAATAAACATGACAAACTAATTTAAAAACTTTTTTGTTTATTTAAAATAACAAAAATTCTAAAATAAACAATAAGAAACGTCAAAAGACATCTCATTAGTTGGCTGTTTTTGAATCCGCAAAAACTACGAGTTTTTATTCAATTGTAGATCATACCTTGTAATCTATCTACCTTGTGTGGTCTCATTCACCTTGTATAATTGAAAATAATGTGTACATCCCCTCAAAAGTACCTCGAAAAATTCAGTATCTTTTTACTTTGGTAAAATCTTGTCCTGATCTGGAGGGTATTTTTAAAAGTAAACAATCGGGAAACCGGGGGGTCTGGGGGGTATGGAATACCCCCAGCCATTAAGAAAAGATGTTTTTGTTATGATTATCTTATAGGTTGGTACCTATTATATAATCATATAATCACTATATAAGAATATCTATATTCTTAAATAAATTAAGTATAAACTAGAACATAACATGGTGTCAGAAGAAACTAAACAGGTAATTAAAATGGAGAAAAGTAAAAAACAAATTAGAGAAAGTATGAGTTACAAGAAAAATAGTGCAATTGAGAGGCATAAGTTTTTCTCAAGAAAACGGAAAGCTGGAGAAAGATTGGAAGGCTTTATAAATAACTTAAAAAACTTGGATTTGGCTTGTGACTTGAATTATCTTAGAGAAGACATAATGAGGGGTATATCGGTGTATGAATTGGATGATGAGAACAGTGATATTAAAGAAAAGCTTCCTCAAGAGAGCGAAATCGAATTGCAAAAAGCAGTAGAAGAAGTGGCCAAGGAAATGAAATTGCCTAAAGCACGGTCAGGCCAATTGGTGGAGGAAAGAAATACTAATACAATTTCAGGATTAGTTAAACACGAAAAACAATACCCAGCATATGGAAAACCATGCAACAGATGGGAAAAAATAGATCACTTTGCGAAAATATGTAAAACAAGAAATGTAAATTTTATTGAAGCCAAGAAAGATTATGAGAAGTTTTATATAGCATATGCAAACAAAGCTAATGAAAGGCGAGAAAAAGATGAATGGACTATTGATGTCATGATTAAAGCGCAAAACTTGGAATGTCAGTTGGATACTGGAGCCCAAGCAAACGTACTATCCTATAATGATTTTAGGAAGCTAAATATAAATCCTGATAAGATTGAGAAGACGACTGCAATTATAATGACGTATAGTGGCGAAAAAATGAATTTAATAGGAAAATGTAGACTCTTATGTGGAATTCAAGATAAATGGAGAAATATAGAGTTCTATGTAATAAAAAACAAATGTCGTCCAATCCTAGGATTACCAACGTGTAGACAATTAAATCTAATTCAAAGAATTGCGCAAGTCAATGAAAAGAAAATAGAAAAGAACAATGAAATAGATAAGAAAAAGTTCGATTTAAGTAAATATAAAAAATTATTTGAAGGTCTGGGAAAACTTCCTGGTAAAATGAATTTGGAATTAAAAAATGATGTCATACCACATATAGATCCCTTAAGAAGAGTGCCGTTTAAACTAATGGATAAGTTAAAAGAAGAACTAGAGAACATGGAAAAGCAAAATGTAATTGAAAAAGTTACCGAACCTACTGAATGGGTAAACTCTCTGGTCCTAGTAAATAAACCATCAGGAGAACTACGCGTGTGTTTAGACCCAAGAAAACTAAATGAAGCTCTCAAGAGGGCTCATTATCAATTCCCAAGCATAGAAGAAGTAAAAGCTTGTTTAGCTGGTGCAAAAGTATTTTCAACATTGGACGCACATAAAGGATTCTGGATGATAGAACTTAATGAAAGAAGTTCCAAGTTATGCACATTTGGAACGCCATTTGGGAGATATAGATTTTTACGATTACCATTTGGAGTCAACGCGGCGCCGGAAGAATTTCATAGACGAATGGTGGAATGTTTTCAAGGAATTGAGAATGTTATTATTTATATCGATGACATCTTAGTATATGGAGAAAATATGGAAGAACACAATAAAACTCTTTCAAAAGTTTTAATACGAGCGCAGGAATATGGATTAAAGTTCAACAAAGAAAAATGTAAAATTGGTCTTAATAATATAAAATTTTTAGGTCACGAATTTAGCAAGCATGGAGTAGTTCCAGATAAAAATAAAATTAAGGCAATTACAGAAATGCCAACACCAAAAACAGTAAAAGAATTACAGCGATTTCTGGGGATGGTAACATATCTAAGTGCATTTGTTAAAGATATGTCATTAGAAACAAGTAACCTGAGAAATTTGCAAAAGAACGATGTAATTTGGAAATGGGAACAAGAACATCAAAAGGAATTTGAGAAGTTAAAAGAATTGATCTCTAATGCCCCTATATTGAGATATTTTGATAACAAAAAGAATATTGTGATGTCAGTAGATTCATCAAAAGATGCAGTAGGAGCTGTTATTATGCATAATGATGGACCAATAGCCTATGCATCAAGCACACTAACCAAATGTCAACAAAACTACGCTCAAATTGAGAAAGAATTGTTAGCCATAGTTTATGGGTGTAAGAGATTTCATCAATATGTATATGGACAGAAAATAACGGTAGAAACGGATCATAAGCCACTTATTCCATTATTTAAAAGAAGTTTATACGAAGTACCCGCTAGGCTACAACGTCTTATGTTACAACTACAACAATATGAATTGCATGTAATATACAAAAAAGGGAAAGAAATGTATGTAGCTGATACTCTGTCACGAGCAGTCATCAAAGATGAGAATAGCGAGCTAACAGAAATTGATAACGAAAACAAGCTACATATAAATTTGCTAATACAAAATTTAGCTGTGTCAGAACGGAAACTCAAGGAAATTCAAGAAGCCACAAAAAGTGATGAATCGTTACAGCAGGTTATGAAATACTATGTAAATGGATGGCCGGATCATCAAAGTTCAGTGAATGATTTGGTAAAAAATTATTTCAAAATAAAAAGTGATATTCACGTAATAGATGGAATGGTTTTCAAAAACAATCGAGTTGTGATACCAAAAACAATGAGAAAACAATTATTACAAACAATACACGAAGGTCATTTGGGAATGGAAAAATGTAAAAATAATGCACGCAGTACAGTATATTGGCCATCGATTAATAATGATATAGAAGATCTAATTAACAAGTGTGAGGCATGTTTAACACACAGAAATAACAACCAAAAACAACCATTAAAACCGCACGAGGCAATGTCACTACCATGGGAAAAAGTCGGAGTTGATCTATTTGAATACAACAAACAAACATATTTAATGGTCGTGGATTATTATTCTCAATATGTAGAATTGGCCACCTTACGGAATTTTACGGCGAAAACAATAATTATGCACTTGAAAGCTATATTCGCAAGACATGGGATTCCCCAAATAATGATGTCTGATAATGGTCCACCTTTTAACTCAAAAGAATACAGTGATTTTTGCATGGAATGGGATATAGAAAAGAAAACTTCGAGTCCTAACTACCCAAAGTCAAATGGTCTAGTCGAACGATCAATTGGAACAATTAAGAAACTATTCAAAAAATGTGACGAAACTGGCAGCGACAAACATATGGCATTGTTACAGTATAGGAACGCAAAGAAGGGAGAATTAGGATCCCCAGCGGAATTACTTATGTCAAGAAGTTTAAGATCAAAGATTCCTACACTAAAAAGAAATTTACAACCAAAATTAGCCAATAAAAAAAAGTATAAAGAAATAAAAGAAAGAAATATAGAAAAAATGAAATATTATCATAATAAGAGTGCGAGACCGTTACGTACTATTGAACCAGAAGAAAAAGTTAGATTTAAATTAAAACCTACTGAAAAATGGATACCAGGCACAGTTAAGCGAGAATTACATGACCGGAGATCATTTATAATACAGACGCCCGAGGGAAAGTTGTTCAGAAGAAACAGGGAACAAATATTAAAGTCAAACAGTGCCAGCAGTGTAAAAAGAGAAAGCGAAGGTAACATGGAGGAAAATGGAAGTGATGTAATAAGTGAAGAGGGTCATGAATTGGATAACCAGCAAGGCTTGGAAAGCAGAACAACATGTGCTGGCGAGGATGATGAGAATGTTCAAACAATAACGAGAACAAGATATGGAAGACAGATATATCCACCACGAAGGTTTACGTTTTCAAACTAATTTATTTTTGATTATTATTATTTATTGTAAAAAAAAG